>OY757236.1:41012285-41690287 GCA_963583995.1 Xylota segnis | reverse complement strand
AGAGATAAAACGCCTTCCTGAGGAGTTCCTACAGTGAGGGATTTGCTAATGGAACCAATTTACAGGAGCGGAATTAATATTTCCTGAGATGAGGATTTTATAAATGCCATTGAATTTATTCAAAGCGATTTTGATCCCCCCCTCTTAACGCTATGAATATGACCCTAACTTCTTCCTACGCTTCCGGTATCTGGCCAAATCTTAACCATTGCTTAGAATTTTCCATAAGCCTGAGGCCAAACTTTGCTGGAGATTTCTGAAGCATAGCTGGTAGACTACCGTTTGGTCTGGGGGCCTTGAATGACATAATAGCCCAACGTAAGTTCTGTAATAACATTCCCTGTGAGGACTAAATTACCCTATAGGATCATTTCAACTGTAAGTTGTCTTTAAAAAATTCTACAAATAAGTCTTGAGTGTTTGTTGGGAAATGCCAACTCATTTATACAGGTTTTCTACAGAGCTATACCAGCAGCATCATACAGTGTACTCACGGCGACCTCCTATCTATCGAATTATCTGTTTCGTATCCGAAATTTTAGTAGAGATTCAGTTGTGGGTGTTACTCTCATAGATCCTATGATCCCTATGCGGGACTTCTTCTGGATTGCTGTGACTTTAAAGATCATTTCCCTTTTCAAGAAACAGTAAATCATACTTACCTCGAAGCCCTTTTCTGAGTCAGACTAGTCCTTTGGTAAAAAACGAACAATACAAACTAGGTCTTGGGAGTGTTGACCGAAAGCCTTTTCCCAAAAGCCATCTAAACATGGTCGGATAGGTATGTAAGTATAACATTGTTGCTAGTTCTTGCCTCTGTCTTTCATACCCCACCCTTAACTTGTATGTAAAAGCGCAAACTTCAAAATTTTAGGCTTCTGTCCCACGCAGGATGCAAATTTTTCATTGGATTTTGACTTGGTTGAAACACAAAAAAAAAAAGTTGCGTATACGTCACAGTGACTGTCCCAATGCAAACTACTTCAGTTTAGACAAACAACTGATTTGAAGATTGGATGCCCCAAAGGAGAATGATGATGACGTAGGTCTTGGTTTAGAAAACTAGGGCCACTTTGCCCAGGACCGATACAGGCAGTAAACTCTCAAAAAGTGTCCGAAAGGGACTACACAATCATACACATATCCTTTGCACCCTTCCCTCCCATGACATCTCTAACACTGAACAAACCAACCACAATATTCTCAAACAAACAAAAACAATGTGTCACCCTGTCAAATAGACCAAGATTCGAAGACAAGAGGTCAAGCTATATAATCGAAATACATTTACTATCAAATTTTTGGGTGGGGGTTTGTTTCGTTTTATTGAAATTGTCCTGCAGACTTCAATGACCAGAACGTGCAAATTCTCCAATAATTGTTATAGTATCCTTTTTCTGGCATATCTAGGTATCGGTTGGGTTATCATAGCGATTGGTTTGATTTTACTTATTCATATGAATGGACTTTCATTGAGACAAAGAGTCGAAAGCTGGACGACTGGCTGTATAATAAATTTCAATTCAACAAGGACGAACAGCCATGATTGTAGGCTATAAATGCGTTATACTAGAAGACAAGGTGAAATAGAGTTTGGGAAATTTACTAAATATATCTTCAAGGATAAGAAATAGTTGTAGGTAATGGAGCAGCACTCCTTTTATTTAGTCGACTAACCTGCTCTTTGAGAAAGAATTGTAAAGATTGAAGGGAAGTCAGTACCTGGAATCTGGTGATTGAATAACTTTCTGGGAGTTGCCAGCATTTTGTGGTAGTATCTGAAAATTTGAAATTCAGTATGTTGGTCAAGAGAAGTGGTTACAATGTGAATAGGAATGAAAGAATTCAGACAGAATAGGAAGACAACTGCTTCCATCATCACATCAGTACTCAACTACACACTAATTTGGCCAAGTTGCTCACTCAACTGATTCTACAGGGTGACCGGATAAGAACGGTAGGAAAGAAAATTCAAATAAAACAACAGCGTTGTGAGATATGAAATTGATTCTGACTTTATTTTGAAGCTACATTCATGCCATTATATACGGAGTGGCACATGTTTGAAATGGCCGCTGGCAGTGCACCAAGCGGTCAGTCCAAATTTTGATAACTCAGGCCAAAATGTGCGGCGTTATTTCAGCAATAGAGTCTCGAACATTGGCGTCGAGGTCGTCCAAATTGGTTGGCTAGCTAGCGTAAACTAAGGATTTGACGTATCCCCAGAAGAAATAATCGAGTCGTGTTAAGTCGCACCCAGTGAGATGACCCATTCGCCATCCTGCATTAATCAAATGTCGTCCAAATTCATGCCTTCAATTTTAGTAAAAAAAAAAAAGTCGGTTAGCATGACTCTGTAACTCCCACCCTTGACCGAAACGTTGTTCCCAGCCTCATTTTCGAAGAAAAATGGTCCAATGATGCCACCACTCCACATTCCGCACCGAACTGTCAATGTCTGTAGATGCATCGGTTTCTTGACAATAAAGTGCGGGTTTTCCGAGCTCCAGATGCGGCAATTTTGTTTGTTAACGTAGCTGACGAGATGAAAATGCTCATCGTCAAAAAATGGTTGTCCACTTCAAGCTGCTCTGGCTGTCAATGATGTCAGTGTCAAAATAACCTGTAATTTAAAAAGAAACCACTAGATGGCCCAGCCTTTATGCAGTATTCTTAAGTTTTTTACTTTTTAATTCCACTGCCTATGTTCCTAAAGTTTGGTGCCACCATTGGCTAACAAGACTATGCTTCCTAGATAGAGAAAGCTGTCAAGTCTATCGGTTTATTGTTCGACAGTATTCAGCGTCGTTAGAACATGCTTACATAATGACAATATGTATTCTGGAATCGATTGCATTCTAAGTGGTCAAGGACCGTTTTCTTTACCTCCTGACCTATTACCCCTACTAAATCTTGCTTCTAGTGTAGAACACCTAGAAGCTGTACACCTGTACACTTTGGGGCAACCATAGTTGTATGTGCCTTCTTGCCACATACCAGGCAATGTTCAGCTTCCTTCTCCATGTCTCCTAGTCAAAGGTAATCCAAAAGTTATACGTATGCCCGTGACTGAAGTGTTTTTTTTTTTTTTAATCTACCCACCTGACCTTTAGATACGTTCTCGTCCTGCCCACACAATTGGAGCAAGGACTCCGTGACTTCACCTAAAAATCCATAATTTGAAAAGTTTAGTTTCAAAAGCACTAGCCCCCGTCCTCAAATTATCTTCCCACTTTTCTCATTACACCCTTGCACTTAAATTTTAACGAAAAAATGGACCAAAAGAAAACTAAAAATCCTTCAACAAGACTGAGAAGGAAGAAAAAAAAAAAAAAAGGATTTCCTCCTTCGAGTGATTAAAACTCAATATCTTGACTCCATTAGGATCAGCTGCATCAGGAGGGCTAAGAAGACGAAACGACTACGACTACGACTACTTGGCTGCCTAATTTCATCACGTTGGCAAAAGAATATCCTAGTCGATTCGTAAACTCATTTGGTTCCCTACTGGGGCTCCCAAAACCCGCTCTATCCGTCGAATTCAATCCATTAAGCAAACATTATCTGAACCGAAACGTGATTTGTGTGTTTTATTATTCATGACAGAATAGTTTAAGGTCATCTAAACAGAATTTGCAACTTAGCAGGATGAAAACTCTTTTCGCATACCAAACTTTCGTATCATTACGCTGGTTTCCTTCTCTTTTTCTCTTTTTTTTTTTTTTTGTGCTTCTCTCTGCTCTCGATGGTATATTTCCTTCTTTCCTCAAGGATCCTTTTTTTATTTTTTTTTTCTTCTGTCATTATGTATGCACTACATTAGGTTGGAATAGTAGCTCCGGTTATACCAGTAGGATGGATGGGTTTCAAAAAAACAGAAAAAAAAAATGTGAGGATGGAGTATAGTCGTTGAAAGATGTTGAATAGTTAATTTCGGTGTATTAAGCTGGTAATCGTCGAAAGGAACATTTCCTTTTTGTTGTGATGCTTCTCTCAAAAGGAATAAAATGAGTTTTTATGCGAATTCATGTTCGGTATCTCGAAGATTAATAAATTTCATTACAGGAGTTACACAAAAGGGTACATTTTGTGTTCTCCGCTTGGTCGTTGCAATAGGCTAACAAACTTATTTAATTGGAGTGTATCTTTGGGATGTTTATTTTGAGATAGTACTCCCTCATAGCTGGGGATAGGTCAAGATAAGTTGAAGGAGTTTTGCTTTATGGGGTTTCGTAGGAATGGGATCTCTTAAATGTTAATGGGAGGCGCATTCAGTTTAACAGCTGATTGAGATGTCTGTGTAGGAAAGGCTCCGACAGGATGTTGGATTTTATGGCTTTGGCTGTCCATTTTCTGCATGTAACGGTATACTTGCCAACCTTCTGGAATTGGAGGTGATCTCTTCTCCTAGTTTTTCTCCTCCAGATGATGCCTTCTTTGATATCGCGGATATGTTTCCATATGGGTTACACAGTGAAGGTTGTTCAATGCCTTGCAATTTTTTGTCCGATTGGGATGTCTACGAAGTGAGTCAGAAAGGGAGTATTTGACGAGGACGTGGGCTATCTGTCAAGAAAGCCTTCCTTCGAAAATTTATAACAATTTCGAGATGAATCAGGGATAGCACAGTCCACTACGAAGTACTAATACATTTGTGTTATTTATTCACATAGGTTTGTCCATGAAATGATTCCGATATCGTCATTATGTTATCACGTTCTAAATGCGAACGAATAAATCCCCTAATCCACGGAAGGCATCGACATAGTAATAGATGCTCCTCGTTAGCATCTATCCTATCAGACGCACCGGTGGAAGAAATCATCCACCCTGGTGGAAGACGAAAATCGCAGATGGTCTACATACCTTAGGACATAGCTGAAATCTGGGCAAGGAGAAAGAGTGGTCCACACATAAAGAGGACGTTAGGTTCCTCGAAAAGGAAATCAGAAAGAAAGTATGGCGGTTATTTTGAATGCACCAGGAAGCTCATTTGTGAAATGAGCCGTACAAAGCCTTCTTTCTATTAAAAACTGTAATGGCTCCTGGACAGACACGTTAGATGGCCTCCTATAATGTCACTTCAGATGGCTTGGGAGCTACTATCTGGTAGGCGTACATATGTATGCCAGGGACCATTGGAACTGAAGAAATCGACAATATAGTTAACGATCAGAAAATTGAGTGGACTCGACAAACACGGGATACATTCCACAATATTGGAAGAGTCCGGGGAACCTCTCATTTGATGGCATGGGTGCATGTAAGAAATAAGTCGAGGGGGGTACATACTAAGGCGGCAACATATCGCCACTTATATGGCTCTTAGTGGTGGATGAAATGGTTAAAATTCTAAAAAGTAATGGCTTCAACAAAGCAACCCACACCAACGAGTTTCTATTCTGAGTTACTGGGTCAGCGGAGGGTCTTTGAAAGTTCACCCAGTTAACACATAGGCCGTACTTTTCAGAAGGAAAGTCAATTCCAAATTACAAATACAATGGAAACAATACCTTCTCCATTTGATATTTGTTGTTCCAGCTCAGGTAAGCCGTATGGTCATGCCTCAATCCTGAACTGGTAGAATGTGTTGAGACTCCGGACGGAAACGGACAATATCGTCCCACAATCAAACTGTATTCGGAAATTTGAAATAAAAATTCCTGCCAAGGAGGAGTGGGATGATAGAACATTTTGTACTGAGAGGAAGGTAGCTACCAATGGATCACAAAAATAGATGTAGGTACTGATGCTGGCGTCCTCTGTGAGTCTTACAATACAAATTTTCCTTCAGACTTAAAGGCGATTGCAGCTTTTTTCAAACCAAAATGTACATAACTATCGAGGGAAACATTTCGAATCCTAACCGGATAGGATTGGACCATATCTTTTGAAGAAGAAATGTCCACTCTCTTTGTATTAGACTTACTTTCAAATTAGCATTCTCTGCTGCAATAGTAGCTATAAGGAGCAACTAAGTTAAGGCAATGAATCCTCGATAGATGCAAGACCATCACCATGGTCAGAAAGTACTTTTTAAGTAGGTTCTTCAAGGTAAAAGTGTAAAACCGCACAACCTGGTCTAATAGTGATCCAGCACTGGATTGTAGAGGTCGGTTTCGGTTCATACACGAATCGAAGGTGGAATTGGCATCTTTGCTAATATGACATAACTGCTATGCTTTTGAAATCTGCACCAGGACGGTATGAAAGTAGAAAGGCCCCAAAGTGCTGTGGACCAACTAATGGACTGACTCAGAACCTTACTGTAGTGTCAACCAAATCATTAATCAGTCCTTAGTCCCACAAATCCGCAGTCTAAAGAAGGATACTAGTAAAAAACTGGTGAGCTCTCTCACAGGACATTGCTTAATCTGGTCTCAGATCCAGAATGTAGGTACTGCTTGGAAAATGACGAATCATATTACGTTGGTGCAGAAGACTTATTATCCATAAAGGAATATGTTCGTCAGTCATGTCAATGTCAATGTCAGGACGTACTGGCCTTCATTAAGGAGGTAGTACATCTCACAGATTTAATCATCATCTAGGTAAGATGGTACTATAGATCTGTTAGGCCGCAGTGTCGAACATATGCAAGACAGATAGATCCTCAAAGAATCATTTGTTAGTTCAATTCGAAGGAAAGAAAGACCCCTTCATATACGAAACTCACCGAAAAAGGACTTAGCATGGATGTCGCTGGCTTGTGTGATTTGAAGACGTAGTTCTCGGACCTCTACAAGAACCAATTAATTGTTAATCTTCACAGATTCTCAAACTTTATTTTGAAAGATAGGGCTATTGGAAGAATTCAGGATCCACCACAACACGGCCAACAAGAATGAGCTCCACTAATAGTGATGTGGTGATCTCTTTCAGAAGTACCATCATCCTGAATAAGCTTCGGGACACTTACCACTCAACTATTATACGACTTTTCCTTTACCTAACAAGGGGGGTCCCTTGGAACACAATGGAACATCGTGATTCAATTAGTATGACTTTTGTTACGACAAAGGATCGCCCACACGACTGTCAGACTATAATTCACTGAATTTGTGGTATCATCAGCCACTTCTTCCCCAACGTTCGAATGAACCTGCCAACTCAAGCAGAATAGAATTGCATAATTCCAAGCCCAACTACCTTACAAGTTCAATGCCTTATTCCGAGGAAACCACTTATGTAATTTATACAACCATCCGGCTTCCACACAAAATTTGTCGTCGAAATTTGCCTTTCAAATGTCATCTGCACTTTAATTAATCCCAAGCAGGAGAAAAGGTACCAAAAACCAACAATCGAACCCGCCCACACATACACACATACCGAAGCCATTCCAGAACCTGCACCGTCGTTGTCATCGTCTGTGACGGTACCGTGCGCCCGCCGCATCAAAATGCCCCTCAAAGTGTTTTCCCAAATTCTCCTACCAAAAATAAACATGAGCATCCTGGAAACCACTGTCGCACCGCTCCACACTCAAATTCTACATCATCAGTCGAGGTACGAGGTACGAGGTACGAGGCTCTAGGAGTAGCAGCAGCAGCATGCGGCAGACCAGGCTAAAGGGTAATGAAAATTCAGGAACTTTCCTGATTGGTGGCATATGTGTTAACATGTTCGTCAACCTGTGTACGGTTGGGGATGGGGTGGCGCAGCACTCGTATGTGTATCGGTTCGAAGAACACATTCGTCGACACATTGTTGGCATGTCAAAGGGACAGACAGTTTGTTGTAATTGAGTGTCATGTTGTTATTGTTGTTCGTATGTGCCGCTGCATGACAGCCGACTTCCTGTCACACCTTTGACTAATGAAGTCAAAGTAGTACATACCTATTTGCATATTCCCAGAATGCACAAATTCCCAAGGCATATGCATGCACACAATAGATGCCTCCGTGAGTTGTGTGCTGACATTGTGTGGCTGCATCGGCCTGGCCAAGGTCTTCTGAGACGACTGCCTGCATTGTTGGACAGTGCCTGGTATGTTGGCTTCTGATAGTTGACACCACTCGTAGGCAGTTGACAATTTAATGTCTCATAAAGTTTGTTGACTTCCAATTCCAAAGATTGTGTGGCATTTTATCTAGAATCTCGTGCATAGGGAGTATCGTTTGAAGAATTTCGTAAATAATTGCCAAAAGGCATAAAGGGATTCTTGGCGTAGACCGTAAAGGCCGCTGGTCACAAATTTTAACGGAAATCCTGTTGGCACGAAGGAAATTCTTAAGGAGTGCCTGGGATAAATGCTTTTGATGTACGAAGTAGGAGCATCGTTTATGGAATGTCTTCGCATCTGCTGTGTTCCCTGCTCATCCGTTTAAAGGACATGCAGGAATTCAGAAGGTCTGGTTAATATTTTAACTAGAGAAATGGTTCCTTCTGGGTTTACCAAGAATGAAAATAGAGATTACGACTTTGTCAAAGTGACTTGTGTGAAATAGTAACTACCTTAACATTGGGACAGAAGCTTACCTCATTTGGTCTAATGCATGCATGCTGTAAGCCAGAACTCTTCTTGGTTAGGTGGTGATACAACAGGGAGAAGTAAGGTTTAGTGGGTACACCAGGGATGCTACAATATAAATGTAATACCCTCGGTCAAATCTTATACCTTCTTCTTAGATTTCTGATTCAATTTGGTACTTGGCCAGACTTGCCCAACTAAAATCGCCTAGTCCCACTGAAAATACTTGGAAACATCCATTTGACCAACCTATGATTCGGTAAGGCCCTTCTAATCTGCCACTCCTTTCGCAATCGTCATGGGTTCTATAGTTGAAGTTCTAAGGTAGAGCGATGTCGGATAACCTAGTGAAATTTGTTGGTCTGGACCAACTTATTTGCTACGTATACTCCTTTCAATAAGGCGATCTGGTCGTAGGATTCTAGACAGTTTACTAATCGAAAAAAAAAATCGAATAAATCGATAAATTCCTAAAAATGTAATTCGATTGTTGATTCGTTAGTTTGAGACGAAAACAATCGAATAACAATCGAATCGTATCGTATCCTCTCTAGGGTGATTGTGTGGAAGATAAAGGTAAGAAGTAGGATTTCTGTGAAGCTTGGTTTGGTTTGAGGATTTGATTACAGATTTTTTCGAAATTGTATCTTCTAAATATAATTCAATCCAGGCAGGACATGTCCTCCCAGGTATTTGCAGAGAAATTGCTCGAGGTTTCTTCCTCTTCCTCGCATCTCGGGCAAGTCCCCCTGAGTTACTAAATCCAGTCTGAAGGGGTGTTTCTACAGATTGGTGAGGCCGGTATATACACATCATCTGTCTTAATTTATTTCTACTGAGAACGAGCGCTCTCTTTGCTTGACGGAAACAAGAATGCTTAGTCAAGGCTTTGGTAGCTTTGCAGGTTTGCAGTACTTTCTACGTGCCTTCATTGTATTATGCAAACGAGCTACTGTATGTGGATTGCTCTTAAGGTTGATCATTCTCTGGTACGCACGTTTCGAAGAGGGAAGATCAAAATATTTAGTTAACCTTGCATTCCTTCGACTTTGGTTCTTGGGTTTAGCAAAAAATCTTTTGAATGAAAGACAGTCACGAACTGCTCCAGATGGGTTTGGCTGATTGAGTGGTGGCGTTCGGTAGATTCACCTTTGATTCTCTATTAATGTGCGATCCATCCATGAATACTTGTGCTTTATCCTCGTTTAGAACAACAGAACCCTGCTATCATTTTTACATTAAGCGAATTGTACTGTATACCATGTGTTTCTCACTTAAAAGATCACTCGGATCCCTTACGAGTCCAGGGACTTCTGTCCACATAGCCATGTATCCCCTTGGGGTTCGTTCATTGAAATATCCTAAAAGCTTGAGCCTTAAACCAGTCATTCCGGTAAATCTTTACAAGGAATCAATTCAAAATTGTTCCCATAGCTGCTTAGGGCTCACTGAGTGTGCCAATAATTCTTTATGAGACTAAGTTGTGGATGAAGGTTAAGTGTTTATTCCCGCTTTATCATTGCTGGCGAAGGCTCGATAAATCTAGGCTTAGACTCTTCTCGAGTATGCCCACCCTGCCCTTAAGTCATTTTGCCTAATAGGCAGTTCTATTCTTCACTTTTCAAGATCAAGGTTGATGTCAAAAAATGTCCTTTCATTAAGACTATGCTCATCTAGCATCATCATAGCCTGGTTTCCTCTTCTTGGCCAAATCGCTTAAAGGGACCCATTTATTTCTGACACGGTATTGACGGCAAGTATCGGTGATCGGTTAAGTTTTCTCGTTTTTTAAGGACTCAATCACAATCATGTCCAGCAAATGGACTTTCATTTGAGCCCCATTTGAACAGGATACCGCCACCACTATATGTATGTAGGTAGCATTGATTGAATTGGTGTGCATGTAAACATACATACACAGATATTCGCAAATACAACAGCAATTAAAAAATCCAATAAAAATTATTTCACAGTCCGGCTGATATTAAAATTAACAATTCGTTCAGAACGTTCCAAGAGTGTCTCTACCTTCCTCAACCACATCATCATTGGTTTGTATTGCCCCCAAATTCAGTCATTATTACCCACACTCTCTCAGGCTGTGTGTATCTCGTGGGCTGTGTATAAACTACACACCCCCACACACAGCCATTAGCCAGTATACTAACTGCGGTAAGGAGACACCAATTGGTAATTTTTGCATGGAAAATTACATTCAACCCTTAATGAGTTTTTAATACGATTTTCGTATAACTAGAGCGTACTTTAGAGATGGCCAGCCGCCCCTGGAGAGTCAGAGTCGGTGTCTTCCCTTGTTTTGGGATTTTTTTTCAGTTTTTTTTTTTTTTTTTTTCGTGTTTTCCGTTTCCGCTTTTAGCATTGTATGTGGAAACTCGACAAGTTAATTTGGTTTAATTGCTGTTGGCAGCACTGGAGGGCATATACTACCTACCACTGTGTGACAGCAAGGAACGGCTGTTGTGTGTGTGCGTGTGTGTGTGGGGTGGACGAAAACGACTGCTATACGTACTTGCAGTCGATTTAATTCAAATCAGGAAGAGAATTTGGCTAAATTGGCAAATGTTTCAGTGCAATGGCTTGTGGAATTGTAAATTCCATTTTGTTTGTAATTTTTACTGTTAATGGAGAATGTTAGTGTCAAAGAAATGCCATTTATTCGAAGCTTCCAGGAGTGTAATGGAAATATGTTTCAATGTATTCGAATTTTTTTTTTTTTTTAAATGGAAAGGACATTCGAATTTTGCTTAATGGAAGTGCATTGTTTGTTCAATATCTCCATTCCGAGGCCGCAGCTAAGCTAGTTTGCGCCTCGAATACACAGAAACAGAATATCTGGATCGAGATCTGAGATTAGGAGATATAGCAAGATTATGGGCGTCCAGGTCTGTGGGCTATACACTACCCATTTTCTGACACATTTTTTGCCTGAAAAATTTTTTGTTTCCTATCTCCATTCCGAGGCAGCAGCTAAGCTAGTCGAATACACAGAAACAGAAAATCTGTCTCGAGATGTGAGGTTAGAAGATATAGCAAGATTATGGGTGTCCAGTTCTGTGGGCTATACACTACCCATTCTCTCACACATTTTTTGGATGAAAAATTTTTTGTTCCCTATCTCCATTCCGAGGCAGCAGCTAAGCTAGTTTGCGCCTCGAATACACAGAAACAGAAAATCTGTCTCGAGATGTGAGGTTAGAAGATATAGCAAGATTATGGGTGTCCAGTTCTGTGGGCTATACACTACCCATTTTCTGACACATTTTTTGTATGAAAAATTTTTTGTTCCCTATCTCCATTCCGAGGCAGCAGATAAGCTAGTTTGCGCCTCGAATACACAGAAACAGAAAATCTGTCTCGAGATGTGAGGTTAGAAGATATAGCAAGATTATGGGTGTCCAGTTCTGTGGGCTATACACTACCCATTTTCTGACACATTTTTTGCCTGAAAAATTTTTTGTTCCCTATCTCCATTCCGAGGCAGCAGCTAAGCTAGTTTGCGCCTCGAATACACAGAAACAGAAAATCTGTCTCGAGATGTGAGGTTAGAAGATATAGCAAGATTATGGGTGTCCAGTTCTGTGGGCTATACACTACCCATTTTCTGACACATTTTTTGCCTGAAAAATTTTTTGTTTCCTATCTCCATTTCGAGGCAGCAGCTAAGCTAGTCGAATACACAGAAACAGAAAATCTGTCTCGAGATGTGAGATTAGGAGATATAGCAAGATTATGGGCGTCCAGGTCTGTGGGCTATACACTACCCATTTTCTCACACATTTTTTGTCTGAAAAATTTTTTGTTCCCTATCTCCATTCCGAGGCAGCAGCTAAGCTAGTTTGCGCCTCGAATACACAGAAACAGAATATCTGGATCGAGATCTGAGATTAGGAGATATAGCAAGATTATGGGCGTCCAGGTCTGTGGGCTATACACTACCCATTTTCTGACACATTTTTTGCCTGAAAAATTTTTTGTTTCCTATCTCCATTCCGAGGCAGCAGCTAAGCTAGTCGAATACACAGAAACAGAAAATCTGTCTCGAGATGTGAGGTTAGAAGATATAGCAAGATTATGGGTGTCCAGTTCTGTGGGCTATACACTACCCATTCTCTCACACATTTTTTGGATGAAAAATTTTTTGTTCCCTATCTCCATTCCGAGGCAGCAGCTAAGCTAGTTTGCGCCTCGAATACACAGAAACAGAAAATCTGTCTCGAGATGTGAGGTTAGAAGATATAGCAAGATTATGGGTGTCCAGTTCTGTGGGCTATACACTACCCATTTTCTGACACATTTTTTGTATGAAAAATTTTTTGTTCCCTATCTCCATTCCGAGGCAGCAGATAAGCTAGTTTGCGCCTCGAATACACAGAAACAGAAAATCTGTCTCGAGATGTGAGGTTAGAAGATATAGCAAGATTATGGGTGTCCAGTTCTGTGGGCTATACACTATCCATTCTCTCACACATTTTTTGGATGAAAAATTTTTTGTTCCCTATCTCCATTCCGAGACAGGAGATAAGCTAGTTTGCGCCTCGAATACACAGAAACAGAAAATCTGTCTCGAGATGTGAGGTTAGAAGATATAGCAAGATTATGGGTGTCCAGTTCTGTGGGCTATACACTACAGTGTATTGATTAAATGTTTATGTGCTTGTCAGCCCTCTATGATACCACATATTTCTGCTTAAAAAACGCCTGAGTGTTTGATTAGTTTGTACCTCTACTAGGAACATTCCAATCTGTGGCCTCTCCCTGCTTCAAGTTGATTCACTAGTGGGCCTTTAACTGCCTCTTGTTCGATGTCCACGCTTTTAGTATCCACGAACGCTGTTTTTTCAATGATTTCAACTAATGAGCGAAGGCCTATTTCAACCGATTCGCAGTATGCGTATCGAGAGCCTGGCATAAAGTTTGGATAAACAGTGCGGTGTATATTGGTATCTATACAACGTACAAGCCGCCTGACGACAGGTCTCTCCACGGCACTTTCCTATCGAAAAGTGCATCAAAATCGTTTGTGATGCGATGAATGCTTGATTGAGTAGTAATTCCGCAGTACTGCGTTCTTAGAATTTAGCCTCCTCCTAGTTTTTTTTCCATTTCCGCTACCATTACCATTCACCTGAACACATCCTTTAACGTACTTGTATGTCGAACCATAGTCAAACTAATGTCTCGGTGACAAAAAAATTCACTTCTATTCATAACAGGAGGACACCAGAGTGTCCAAAAGTGCCACCAGGAGTAGAGTCACCTCCTAAAACATTATTATGGCTTTGTTAACTAGCATCTGTACAACACCATTCAATAGGAAACACAGTGTCCTCGGGGTGCCATTAAGGCACTTATGAAAGATTAATTTTATTTTTTTTTTTTTTTTGTGTATCTCAGTGATAAAAAGGAAAATAAATTGCTCCTCAAGTATCTGTATAAAAATAACTGGTCACTACGTGAGTCTTAGTGTTTCGCGAGTCTTTTAATCACGTTCATCCCATAAGATACTGTGAACCTTATGATACCCATCTGCTGGCAATTTTGTTCTATGCTTCCCCAAAGGCCACTTAATCTTCCATTGTCTAGAGCAGCTTTCTCTCTCTCTCTCTCTCTGTCTCGCTTGTGGGAGTAATTTCATAGCGACAACGTTCCTACGTTCCCATGTTTTTAAGGATATTTACGATCGGAGGAGGTTTGCTTTTAATAAATATTTTAGCTGGCTTCTTGCCTTTTTGCTGAGATAGATTGAGGAGTAAAATTACTTCTCTCGCGCAACGTCACACAGACTGATTGATGATAGTAAAAACAAAAGTGACTATTTTGTTGTGTCTACTGTGTGTATGTGTGTGTGTATTGGGATGGAAAGGACGTTTTATTAAGGTGTGTCCTATTAAAGTTTAAACATTTTGAATAGCACACGTTATAATAGGATTATCCAGTGATCTAGATGGCTTTACTCTATGAGTTATGCTCATCAAGGACATTGCTTGAGTTGAACTTAGATTGCAGTGTCCTTCCGATTAAGTGGACGGAAATATTGGTGGAATAGGGGAGTCTGCTTGGTCATGGAGTTATGGTGGTCATCAACCGCTCTAGGTGTGTATGTAAGGAAACTCTTAGGACCAACTGGTACCCTACTTATCAACCTATTGGCGGAGTAGTGGAGTTTGCTGGTAAGGAAACTCTTAGGACCAACTAGGACCCTACCTATCATCCTATTTGTGGATTATTGGAGTCTGCTTAGTCACGGAGTGATGGAGGTCATCACCCTCTCAAGATATGTATCTAGGAAAACTCTTATGACCAACTAGGACCCTACTTATCATCCTATCGGTGGAAAAGCAAAGTCTGCTTAGTCACGGAATTATGGTGACCATCACCCTTACTAGGTATGTGTGTAAACTAACTCTAGGACTTCCTAGGACAGTATTAATCATCAAATTTAAAAAAACCAACAAAACTTCAATTCGTAGATACATCCTCCATTCAATCATATCGGCGATTTGCCAAACCCTTTTTGTGGAGTAAAAGTAAAAATACATTTCCATCCCTGTTCCAGGTCCTTGGAATATGCAACACAATGCAATGAAAAATGTATCTTATATTTAAGCAAAACTTTATGGAGGACATAACAAAAGGCGCAAAGAAAATTAAAGTACCACGGCTACGGGTATGACTAAAATATCCCAGCCATGTGCACTCGGTACTGTGCTGACTGTCGTTTGTCGGATGAACTTTTCTGCACTCTGATTGTAGGATTTCTTATTCAGATGATTCTTCTATTGAATTATTTATAACAGGGAGATGAGTTCTGTAAGGAACCAGAAGGAGATGTTGGCCGTAGTAACCGTAGTAACCTCTGTAGGTATTGGCTTCAACAGAAATGCTTTTTTACAGTAATATGCATTTGCAAGGATAAGACGAGTAGTGGGTGTAGTTTATTTTCTCTATTCTGTGAGATAAAATGTGATAATGAAGTTCGTTTGACAATGCCACTTGCTTTGCGATTATGTGCGTGTGTGACAGGTACTCGATAAGGATCATGGATGCGAAAAATATAAAAAAAACATTTGTTGCACTTACATATGTTTCCACAAAGAGAAAGGGAGTTACTCTCGAAAGTTCAACTGTTGTGGAAAGAAAATTCGAGAAAAGCACAGGAAGATGCTCTCGAAAGGAATCATATGGAAGGGGTAGCCTTACTGTAGATAGACTTCAAGAATTGTTGAAAAATTACTTGCTCCTAGAAATTCATTTCCCAAAAATTATTCTCAATATAATTAGTTTTTTAAATAATCAGGAAAAATATTTACAAATGAAAAGTTGTGTCAAACGTGGTGGCGATGTTCTCTTCATCTACTTTAAAGCCGCATGTGACAGTATTCGTTGTCTTGAGTTCTACAAGGCGATGGCCAAATTCGGGATGCAATTTCGGGTGCACTGTGCAATTTGGAACAGTTCCAAACATCCACCGGGTTTAGGTAAGGACTGCGCTGTCGTGTGATTCCTTCAACAGATAGTACGCAGGGCAAATGTAAACTTGGAAGGCACTATCTTCAACGAATATGTCCAGATGCTGGAAAACGCAGAAGAAATCGATTAAGAAGTTATAGAACCGTTTGCGGCAATGGAAGAACAGACGAAATGAGTGGGCCATGATATGAGCATAAGAACCAAACAAAAAAGCGTCGGTCGACCGCTTAGGATAAAATGTCTCTGTTGGCAATAGTATGTTCGAAGTGGTTAAGAAGTTTACCTATCTCGGAGTAAATATCAACTCCACGAATGACACCCTAGTGGAGATTTTCCCTAGGAAACCGCTGCTACTTTGGTTTGGCGAAACAAATGGATTCAAAACTCCTAAGTTGGAAGACGAAATGCAAACATTGATCCTGACAGTTCTGCTATATGGAGCCGAATGCTGGACGATAAAAAGGAAAGCAGTGCAGATTTTGAGCATTTTAAGGATTATTCGTCCAATTTACGCTCTCGAAGGTGAATGGAGGAGAAGATATAACCGCGAACTCTTAGCTGTACCAAGATGTGGATGTAATGCAAAAACTCAAAACACGTCGACTACACACGGCTCGGACGCATCGAGAGATTGGGAAATAATGCTCCAGCTATTAGGATCTTCGAATCACATTCCCCAGGTTCGAGACGACAAGGTGGACCGAACCTCCATTTTATGGATCAAGCTATCGCCTACGACAGACTAACTGGATCCAACCGGAAATCGAAAGGAGTAGAAACTCAGGAGGCTGTTAAGTAAGTAAGGTGCCCTTAACTTTATTCTATAATTTTTCCATTCTCTTAGTTTTTATGATGTACTTAAGTTTCTGCTGTCATTGTTCCTTCCAGGCGACATAAAAGTCCATTGCCTTAAGATCAAATCGATAAAATGTTCACATTTTGAAAGATCCTGGAAAAAAATCCGAGAAGTTCAAGTCGATACCCACCACCTTTACATCGATTTCAATGCGGCATATGACAGCATATATAGAGACAAGCTATACAGAGCCATTCCTAGCTTCAATGTCACTGCCAATCTCATTTGTTTCTGCAGGATGACGATAGAGAACTGTCTCTGCTTTACCCAGACCTTTGGTGTCAAATAAGGACTTAAACAAGGTAGCTTGCTGTTCTGGGATTTTTTCAAAATACTTGAAGGGGGGTACCAAGGGTACAATCTATCAAACACTTCTGTAACGACTAGCCAAACAATTACGTATCAGTCGTCTAAGATAGCTAGGTTATGTAGAGCGGAGGACCACGTTTGGGTGGAGTGCATGTGTACACCTTTTCGTGACAAAATTTGGGAATTTAAAAAAAAAATTGTAAAATGGGAGAAGACATGGACAAATGGCTGAGGTTTCGAACCTCTAATGAACCCTAAGAGGCTTTTGATATCTATATTTGTCAGAACACCTAAATCGTTATAATAGAAAGCTTTAAAGTGAAGGTTCTGTCTTCGGAAGAGAGCTGAGCAGAAACAAAGAAGGTGAGGAACGGTTTACCAAACTTTACCAAAAGTATTCCGTAAAAGGTCAACTTTTATGCAACACTTCCCTACTAAATTGTGTCCTATGACGACACCTACCATAGTGTCGATACTCAATCCATTGAGAGAGATCGAACTATAAGACCATTTCAAATCCAGTTTTAATCCACTTGTCGACCTAAGATTTGTCCTCTCTGTAGATTCTAGCTTAAGTTTCAGCTTTCGTGTTGCAATTGGTATCCCAAAGGTGCCTTTGTCCAGCGAAATGAGGCGTCTTCATCAGTCTTACAAATCTCTGGAATATCACCATGCAAAGGCAAGTGACGTACTGCTCAGCCATTTCTGTAAGAGGCTATCACCAGTCGGGAGCTACTTACAGAATTGCTGGAGGTCGAATCCAGGGATTTGACAGCAGTTTGGCTGTTCTCTACCAGAAATCATGGTTTCCCTAAGCCAAAGTAGGACTTCTTTAATGGCCCCCATTTCCGTCTAGAATAAATGGAGAATCTCCTGCGCCGCAAAACAGGTAATTCATAAGTTGGCCGGTAGTCCAGCGAGTAACAATGCTCCCAAGCTGTGTGAGGAAGAACTTTGAAGAACTTTGGCAATCAAGGATAATGCTAAGATTTTGAAATGTTAGGACTCTGGGAAGGTTTATAAATTCCCACTGTATTGGATAGGAAATTGGCGTGGTATAGGATGGGGACTAGGCAGTAGGTTACACTATGGGATTCTGTCGTATTCACAACACTAACTTACTCTACGTTGGGATACCACCAGGATGTGCTCCTGGGAATTCTACTGATAACTAAGTGTGAAGCAGCCCCTTCGCTTAGAAAGCATACAACGAGCTCCTGAGGATGAGAAGGGCAACCAACTTCCATAGGCATAGCGACATCGTGATAGAGATGGGAGATTTTAGATCTGTTGAATGTCCAGAACCTGGGTATATTCCTACGTAACGTGGTTTCGGATGATTAGATTTTTGGCATCCTGAAAACAGTCATTACCTTGTCGTCCCCAAGGCAGTGAATGGTGTCATACGAAGCCTCAAGGTCAATACAATATAAGAAACAGAGCTTTGTCTAAAAATTCATTAGTTTTTCCTCTTTAATTTGGTGAGTCAGATACGACACCATGTTCCATAGGAAGAACATTCCCTTTAAATAGAGTCGGTTACCAAATTTGGAATATAAGAATGACTTCCTTCCCTACATCGCTCCTTCCATGTGGAGCCATCCCAATTTGAAGCTCTTCCCAATGTTAATTTATTTAACTGACTAATCAGACTGTCTCTTCCGGGAGGGATTCCAACAAATACAACTCAAATTTGCCATCACTGACCTACTGGGTCGACTTTGTACGATATGAAGAATTCCTCATGTAATCACAAAACTTATCCATGGCCAATTTCTGCTGGTTGTACCCAAGTTACATTTTAAATTCCCTTTAGACCAACTGCATGTCCCGGTGTTCAAAAGCAAATTGATGCGTAAGACCTCCTCACATATTTACAACAGTCAAACACGCTGTGGGAATGCCCATTTCGACATTCCCATCTAAACCAACAATCAGCAGAATCCTCCTTAGGGAGTTCAAATAAAATGCTCTTTTCTGTCACCACTGCAGGCCATTCATTAGCTATACATGAATTCCGACGAGAAATCCCATCTGAAGGCCCCACTTTGGTCACTTTTCAATGAGATCCCACAGGAAATGGCAGATGCATTTGAAAATGTAATTAAAGAGAACGGGAGGGTCTGGCAAAAAGGCAACGACGACGACACCATCGCCAGCCTCCCTTTGGAGTTCCAAATGACCCCGCCATACGTGCTGAAGTGTTAGCATGTATGTATGTGTGTGGGAAAAAGTCAGGATACGCCTGAAATAAAGCATTCAAACCGGAAGAACTGCTAGGACACCAACTAAACCCCCGAACTGAAACGTATTTATTAGCCAGTCCATCCAACACAACACTAGTCCGATGCTGCAGATACATTCTCCATCTGTAACAATTGCATTTCGTGCATTTTCACACAGAGGCACATCACTCTGTGACACTCGGGCACCAGGACCAGCAACCGGAACCCGGTTTCATTAAGGCCATCTGACGGTGCGAAAATTGTGGCCCATACGCATTGGTACGCACACCCCCCTTTTCGCCTTTGTCTCTACTCTCCATTCGCCACCACCACTGCCCACCACCGAGGGACTTCTCGTTCGCATTCAGATACATGTGCGAAATTTCGATCGTTAGCCTGCTAGCTAACACTGCCAACAATTGTAATGTGGCATTTGGGGAGCATTCAAATTGGATCAACAATTTCGACAACGACGACGAGCCTACAAATTTGTCGGTTTGAAGTTGGTTTACAGCGTGATTATCGGACCGAATTAGGATGTGACCAGCCGAGGTGTTAGATTGGGGGTGCGAGCACTGAATTAGGATTCAAATGTTATGGATACGAATTACACGGCTAGTGCGATGAAATTATTGCGTATGGCAGACCGAAATTGTTCTGTGGTCACGCGCTCGACTCTGGCAGCAAGTCAAATAATTCGTGAAAATGTTAACAAATTAGCGTTTCAATAGAATTGCGGCGCGAAATGAGGTAACCTAGTCGCAGAGTGGTGATGAAATTTTCCAAACTACCACTGCATGTGAAGCGATATGCATGGGGGGGCGCGCCGAAGTCAGCTCGACATTAACACCAATGGTGAGCGTGCCTTTGGTTTTGTTGATTTTGCATCCATGGGCATATCGGACGCGGTGAGCCGTGAACAATCAGCAAAAATCCAAATTTTAGGCGAACAGCCGAGTGAAAACTTTTTCCGTATAATACTGCATGCTGTCCTCGCATTTAGGGGACAACACTCTCGTTATGTTTTTCAATCCTCGCGGATGTTTGCCACATGTTCCATGAAGTAAAGCGCAACTCACATAAAGTCGCCTAAAGTCCAAGGACACCAGACACATCTTCATATACATCCTGATGAATTGAATAGAAGAATAGCAAGATCTTTCGTTGGCGTATACGTAATATTTTTTCACAAAACCAGGATCCTAGCAAATCTGTGCTTAAACTGGGGTCAATTCAATTGCCTGATTTATCTGAGCTGAATCGCCACAGCATAAGCCAGGAATAGCGAGAATGTGACCATTTCCTTGGCGTATACGTAATATTTTTTCACAAAAATTTCATGTTTTTCATTTTTGCTATGCCATGCAAGCCAGGATACTAGCGAATCTGTGCTCAAACTGGGGTCCATTCAATTGCCTGATTTATCTGCGCTGAATTGCATCAGCACGAACCAGGAATAGCGAGAATGTGACCATTTCCTTGGCGTATACGTAATATTTTTTCACAAAAATTTCATATTTTTCATTTTTGCTATGCCATGCAATCCAGGATACTAGCGAATCTGTGCTCAAACTGGGGTCCATTCAATTGCCTGATTTATCTGCGCTGAATTGCATCAGCACGAACCAGGAATAGCGAGAATGTGACCATTTCCTTGGCGTATACGTAATATTTTTTCACAAAAATTTCATATTTTTCATTTTTGCTATGCCATGCAAGCCAGGATCCTACCGAGTCTGTGCTCAAACCGCAGACTATTTAATTGCCTGATTTATCTGCGCTGAACTGCCTCAGCACAAGCCAGGAATCGCGATAATGTGACCATTGCCTTGGCGTATACGTAATATTTTTTCACAAAAATTTCATATTTTTCATTTTTGCTATGCCATGCAAGCCAGGATACTAGCGAATCTGTGCTCAAACTGGGGTCCATTCAATTGCCTGATTTATCTGCGCTGAATTGCATCAGCACGAACCAGCAATAGCGAGAATGTGACCATTTCCTTGGAGTATACGTAATATTTTTTCACAAAAATTTCATATTTTTCATTTTTGCTATGCCATGCAAGCCAGGATACTAGCGAATCTGTGCTCAAACTGGGGTCCATTCAATTGCCTGATTTATCTGCGCTGAATTGCATCAGCACGAACCAGGAATAGCGAGAATGTGACCATTTCCTTGGCGTATACGTAATATTTTTTCACAAAAATTTCATATTTTTCATTTTTGCTTTGCCATGCAAGCCAGGATCCTACCGAATCTGTAGTTCAACTGGGGTCCATTTAATTGACTGATTTATCTGAGCTGAAGGACCTCAGCACAAGCCAGGAATAGCGAGAATGTGACCATTTCCTTGGCGTATACGTAATATTTTTTTACAAAAATTTCATATTTTTCATTTTTGCTTTGCCATGCAAGCCAGGATCCTACCGAATCTGTAGTTCAACTGGGGTCCATTCAATTGACTGATTTATCTGAGCTGAAGGACCTCAGCACAAGCCAGGAATAGCGAGAATGTGACCATTTCCTTGGCGTATACGTAATATTTTTTTTCAAAAATTTCATATTTTTCATTTTTGCTATGCCATGCAAGCCAGGATACTAGCGAATCTGTGCTCAAACTGGGGTCCATTCAATTGCCTGATTTATCTGCGCTGAATTGCATCAGCACGAACCAGGAATAGCGAGAATGTGACCATTTCCTTGGCGTATACGTAGTATTTTTTCACAAAAATTTCATATTTTTCATTTTTGCTTTGCCATGCAAGCCAGGATCCTACCGAATCTGTAGTTCAACTGGGGTCCATTCAATTGCCTGATTTATCTGAGCAGAATCCCCAACAGCGTAAGCCAGGAATAGAGAGAATGTGACCATTTCGTTGGCGTATACGTAATATTTTTTCACAAAACTTTCATGTTTTTCATTTTTGCTATGCTATGCCAGCCAGGATCCTAGTGAATCTGTACTTCAATTTGGTTCCATTTAATTGCCTGCTTTATCTGAGCTGAATCGCCTCGGCACCACACGGAAAAAGAACAAGAATGTGGCTAATGGGTTGTAATTTGGGTCATCTTGCAATGTATTTCAAAAGTTGGCAGGCCTTTGCAATGATATTTCTGATAGAAGTGCTGCGTTTGAGTCAGAAATAAATCTAGTTGATCTTGAGACTCGTACAAATGCTTCTTTGAAATGTAAAGCACTCCTCCAGACGAAGGACCACCAGCTCATTTCCATTTTAAAACCTCCAAACTTTTATTCGTCCTTCAGAGTTCATTGACTTTAAATGTGTTGCCAGATACTTCAAAGCACTGACTGTTAGTCATTCATACACACCTCTCTAAAAAAAATATCATGTTCCCACAACCAGCAACTCGAGTTCTTTCAAAACACCGCACACACACAAAGTAGACGAAAAAGGATCCCACTCCAAAGTCTACGGTCCAGCAAACGTTACGAAAAAAGTATATATATTTGCAATTTGCTTTGAATCTAATTTAATTGCTCGCTTGAATGGAATCCTGCAAAAGTTATGATTTAGACGAAAAGGACCTGAATGGAAACATCTCCACCTACCCTTTCATTCAATTTCATCTAACAACACCACCTTCCTGTCCCGCATCATCGTCATCCTTTCTTTATTTGCATTCCACAATCTGAAAGTGAAAGCTGCAAACCAGGCTCTCATTGAAAATGTGTTTTCTGCACTAACAGCAAATAAAAGGGAAAACATTTCTACTCCTAATCATCCAAAGCTTTTTCTTACATGAACGATCAAAGGAAAATTCCTCAATTTTCAGTGTCAATAGGAAAAGTATTTCCCCCGTGTCCGTCGGCGTGTTGTCATCGTCGTTCTAGTCGTAGTAGTCGTCATCGTTGTCGTTGCCTCCCAAGGGACACATGTAAATTGATTGAATTCGATTCGGCTCAACTGTGTTGTATCTGAAGGTTACACATTCAAATAGAGCAGAAAAGCAGTTCGCAGAATATTCCTTGAACGTTTCCTCCATTCCACACCATCTACCCTCTGGGTTGTGACGCCTATTCATCAGCACAAGCACCCTTTTTTGCGAAAGGGATGTTGTGTGTTTGCACTTTCTTTCATATTTCCTTCTCTCCCCCACTCTGTCGCATGATGGAAGGTCGCATGGCACATTTTCGACTCATCAAAGCGGCGCCAGGACATTATAAGCTCCCATAATCAACCCCATTGACACTTAACATATGCAAAAGTTGAAGAGAGTCATCACATACATACCGTCGCACACCGTTCTCCTTTCTTGCTCCGCCAGCGCCCTTTCTTTGCATCCCAAATATTATGCTTTCGTATTTGCGGGATAAAGAGGTCCTTCGAATATGTTGAGCGTCTGTTGACTTTTGACTAAATGATGTGGCTGCTGGCTGGTGATGTTTGCTGTCCGGTAGTTTTCGACAGAAGGGAGAAACCCTCTTTCGACAGAGATGACATTTTAAATATTTGATGTGGTGATTTTATTAAGGACTTGAATTGGTTCTTGTCCTTTGATAGATACCAAGGTGTTGACAGGACTTTGTTAAAATTGATTATGGCCATATAGCCATTAACTTTGATGGCAATGTTTCTCGGGTGTCTTCATTAGGGGGGAAAAGATCATCGGGACGGGCTAGCACTAATTAATGATGAAACGGGCCAAAAAGGGTTTAATAAATGAACTTGTGTTTTTGAGAAGGGGGGCGGAGGGAAGGAATTCGTTTGGGGAATGGGGTTTCTGTTTGTTGTGCGAATGTTTACTGTGGGCAAGACATTGTTTGGGCTTGGTTTGAGGAAGGAAAAGTTTTATATTACAAAGTTACGATGGCTGATTGAGCAGGGGGAGTGCACTAATCAATGATTGGAGACGAACAAGGGTGCGGAACGGGATACTCATCCATCAAATTTAATGAACCAAATGTATTCGAATTTTGTTTGGGTGGACTGCATGTATGGGACTCGGGCTAATTATTAGAAGGAAAACTCATACTTATTGATTGTTCCTGACAGGAACTCAATTTATGATTCGAAACTTACCAAAGTTCAAGCACAGACCTTGAAGGGCAGGGTTATTGGTAGGTTACATCTATTTGCGGGGAAATTCGACACTCAATCCTTTCTACTAAAGGTTTGCAGTATGCAGGTCGGGGAGTCTCTGCCTTTAAGTATTGCAACTCGACGCTCCACAAAAAAATCGAAACCGTTTCCGAAAGTAGATTTTTGAAATATAGGCCTTACAATGGTACTAAGAAAGAAGACGTCGATGCCAATATTTCCGATCGTATCTTCACATTACGTGCATTGCTCATAGGTTACTGCGAGAAACCTGTCCCAGCTAAGGCACAAACTAAGCCGACATTCGGAAAATCATGCAAATTGTCGTCACTCGTTCCGGAGTACCTGGAAGCTTACCTATATCTGCCTTTGACGAGGAACTCACCCAAATAATTGGTGTCTCTACTCATGGCAGCAGTCACCGAAATAGATGTCGCAGTTTGGTGTTTTTTGAACACCCAGTCCAGTTTTTGTGGGGTCCGTGGCTCAGTGGTTAGTGCGTTGTACTATGGAGCAAGGGGTTCGAGGTTCGAATCCCAGTCGGAACGCTTAAAAGTTTTTCACGGCCCCACCTCTCGCGAGCGTCTGACAAACATCCGAGAGTACAACTGCCTTCGGAGACGGTATTTAACAGTAGGCCCCTTCCATTCGTGTAGAGAATATAGCACGCACAACACGAATGGTTGTGAGAAGCTAGGCCCTGTGTCTCATCGACCTGTTCCGCCAAGTATTTATTTTTAGTCCAGTTTTTGCGGAGGCTCTGGTATGTTCCCACCTTACACTTAACGTGTAAATCCGTAAATCAATATCCTAAAGTGTGCTGTGCCTTGTTGAGGTTTGTTTTATTTCATACTTTTGTCCACTTCCGTCGTTGGTATGGGAAGTCCTTGGCAAGGGAAATCGTTGGCAAGGGAAGTCTGCAAGGATGTCTGGATCTCTGGTCGGTTCTTCAAGTACTTCTCTGAAAAGAAAACTAGGTTGGCTTAACTCAACTCAGCTCAGCTTATCCAAAGCCCTAAATCCATGTTAAAACCTGAACCAAAACATCTGCCTCTAGTTTCACCCACCAAGAAGGGCTACAGGGCGAGGTTTATTGTATTGAACTATGCAGGCAAAACGGAATGCTTTGCTCTGAAAACAACCGATGGCTATTTGGTTGACATATTCAATCCATCGACCCCATACTACAGGACTGTGATAGTTAGGGTCCTGCATAGTTTGCCTCTAAGTCTTACAGATGGCTTTGTTACTCCATTGCTTTCTTGATTCAGCAGAACGACTATTTATTCTTGAATTGATTTGAGCCCTCATGTCATTGTCTGAAGCTTTCCAGACCTTGCGATCATTAACAATATAATTACCTCAAGGTTACGTCAAAAGTATGAGTCTAGCCAAAATGCCGGTGTAGGGTATCGAATCCATGATTCCATCAGTTTTGGATATGTTTGTGGGAGGACTTTCAACAAATCGCGTAATAAAGCGTGTCCTTGTCTAAGACCGTTCTTGACATCAATAGCCTTTGTAAGATATGTATTGACATTCAAGGAACGAAAGCAACTTCATCTTGCCAGCCTAATGAGTTTGATATGTCTGCCAGCATAGGCAACCTTAGAATCAACAATATCGTCCTGACCATAAACTGTTAGTAAAGATTTCTAAAATGACAGAGACAAGACTTGTATCGCTTCATTTTTGAAGATCTCATCTAGCTTAACACAGGCTCCCGACCCGTGAGGAGTCTCTGCCTGAGACAAGACGACCCTCCACGCACCATTCGTCTACTTTTCCATTCTCTAAGATATCAGCATTATTCCTTTCGGTCCTCATCCATGTGTGAAGACTTCTACTCAGACTTTGAAAGATTGACAGATTCTGCTTCTTCAAAGAACATCCGAATGTCATTCCTGTGACACATTTCCAATCCAAGCTCCGATTTTGAATCCCAGGCCCAATGTAATCTTCCAGTAAGACATCACTGCCAATATTACTACCCCACACGCTGCACGTATCCTAGCATTAAATAGCCATATTCACGTTATGTAACCAGGGCCAATGTTGACTACGTGAAACGTGACACCGGCCAGGGAACTTAAACTTTACCAACTAAACACCAACCTCGGCGATAATCTGAATTCCCCAAATTGATACATCTTTCAAAAAAGTATTTCCACGTCTCCTCTCCCTGAGCACGTTTATCCATAAAACTTACATAAAAATATTCCTTCTTACTGAACACGTCCGCATAAAAGTTTGTCTAGACTCCTGCTGCATTCGCATTAAGCAACATTTTTACTAGTCTTGTGCCATTCAGATTGACTCCTTACAGGGACGACCAATACCATGTAGTTTTAAGTAATGTTTTTTATGTGACGAATGGATCTTTGACACACCAATCGATTGAAGGAAACCCATTCAGACTAGTCGTCCTGTGACCCAGTTAAAATGAAAACAAAAAAAAAAAAACAACTGAAGGTGAATGCTATAAATAGTTAATTGAACTTGCCAGACTAATTTGTCACGAAGGTGAATCAATACCTACAGCACACAAGAGTGTATTTTTTTTTCTATTTTATTTTAATGAAACAAGGACGAACAAATTATCGTTAATTGATTGCAGTTATTCAGATAAAACCTATTTGATTTGCAAGCGAAGTAGTCATACAAATGCCGTTGAATAAATACAAACCGCAAACCTCAATTTATTATCCTTATCACAATTACATCAAAAATCAATATTTGACTGGCTATGTGTGGTGGTTTCTGGTTTCCGGTGTGGGCTCGAAATTGCATATCAATAGCATTAAAAATGTATGAGGGCGTGCATGTGAACTGTGTGGGGGAGATTAGTTTTTAGCCTCACCGTTCTAGGACCTACGTTCGAGGTTCTATTTTTATTTTATTTTTTTACTCCTGTACGAGTAAAAGTAATGAAATCTACTTTTAGTTGATGAACTTATCAAAATAGAAACCAAGTCCATTGGTCTGCTGATACACTTGACACATGCCAGCACCGGCAATTGATATTCTGACAGTCGCTACCTTTTGGAATAAAAAGGATCCTGACAACAGAGTGAGGCTGTTAGAGCGGACAGTAACAAATGCATTCGAACTCCCTTTCGAGTTGAAAAAATGTAAATCGTATAGACTCCATTCAAAGCGATAACAGAAGTACAGTGCTTTACCGCGTTTAGTCATCCTTAACGTCAACGATCGGCAGGACATCCGTAGTACTAAAGCCTCTCTGAGCACTGTAGATAGTCATTCGACTGTGATTTTTCACTGCTTATTAACTAGCCTTTTTCAAAGCACGCCCAAGGGTATATTTTAACTCATAAAAAGCTAAGACGTTGGACAAAGTAAAAAGAGAAGATGGGGGATACAATACCTAGGACTCTCATCTCACGAAAGCCATAGACTAGGATCTCCTTATAGACAAGCAGAAGTCTTATTAGTAAGAGCTGGGGCATGAACCCCAATATGAAGCGCATTCTGTCACTCCAGTTTTCCAAAACCTTGTTGATGGTTTCGAGCTGTAGCCCACCTCAAGATGGCATTTTCACGATTTGCGTAGCTCATTCAGTTTCCAATTCACGCACCGATCTGTCAGCCAAGCTCGCTTGTGCTTAGGATGCACGTAAACAGAATATCCTGTAGTTTCACTATGTGTTCAGCTGATTCGTTGGCGTATACGTAACCAATTTATTCCCATTTTTTTGGACTGAAAATTTTCTGTTTCCAATTCACGCACTGATCTGTCAGCCAAGCTCGCTTGTGCTTAGGATGCACGTGAACAGAATATCCTGTAGTTTCACTATGTGTTCAGCTGATTCGTTGGCGTATACGTAACCAATTTATTCCCATTTTTTTGGACTGAAAATTTTCTGTTTCCAATTCACGCACTGATCTGTCAGCCAAGCTCGCTTGTGCTTAGGATGCACGTAAACAGAATATCCTGTAGTTTCACTATGTGTTCAGCTGATTCGTTGGCGTATACGTAACCAATTTATTCCCATTTTTTCTGACTGAAAGTTTTCTGTTTCCAATTCACGCACCGATCTGTCAGCCAAGCTCGCTTGTGCTTAGGATGCACGTGAACAGAATATCCTGTAGTTTCACTATGTGTTCAGCTGATTCGTTGGCGTATACGTAACCAATTTATTCCCATTTTTTTGGACTGAAAATTTTCTGTTTCCAATTCACGCACCGATCTGTCAGCCAAGCTCGCTTGTGCTTAAGATGCACGTGAACAGAATATCCTGCTAGAATTCTCCTAGAAGATGGCATTCTCACGATGTGCGTAGCTCATTCAGTGGGCTTAGGGTAACCCATTTACTCACATATTTTTGCACTTATGTCTTCAATTTCATGCATCGGCTTCTCGAGAATGACGTGCGAGTTCTCCGAGCCCTAGTTGAGGCAATTTTGTTTGTTAACGTAGTCGCCGAGATGAAAATGCTCCTCGTCAGAAAAGATGATTTTTCGCCCAAAATCGTTGTCCAATTCATGCTGCTCTAAGTCCCAACTTCAATTTCTGAGTCAATTGGACCTTGTAAGCAAATAATCCGATATTTTTGTGCAAAATTCTCTGGCGAGTTGATGTTTATGAATTGAGTCTCACACTCTAGGCTACAGCAGCCACATTCTGGTCTGCAATTTTAGTGCGATACTTGTTAAGAGTGTTACGAAATAGTGGGTTACTCTTTCTCTAATCGACGTCCCTTTTCAAAGTGATAC
Organism: Xylota segnis; assembly: GCA_963583995.1. NCBI lineage: Eukaryota > Metazoa > Arthropoda > Insecta > Diptera > Syrphidae > Xylota > Xylota segnis. The sequence goes on along the minus strand of OY757236.1, from coordinate 41,661,134 downwards.
GATGAGTAATATACTTAACACTATGACCTCTTTTTTTCGACTAAGGACGAAGAAGTCTATAAATCCTGTCCTATTTTCGATTCCGGGAACTTACTGCATTTTATTGACCTCCAAAGAAGCAAAGAGTATGCACAGAAAACCTGCAGCTATCTGTACTACAACTTTCAAATCTCGTCGATAATGGTCAATATGGTTAAGATATCACCTATCCTGCGGTTAATAAACATGGACGTTACGTACATAGTAGGCCAGTAGCAGGAACGAAGTCAATCTTCACAAAATCAATACCACTCCTATGGAAACCTCATTTAAACCTCTTTATTCAAAACTCTTTAGCATTATTATTTACATAGGAAATATAACACACACCTGTGCATGTTTCAGGTGGCTAAGAACTGAACAAACACCAACCTTGACCCAATTCAGTCAACTTATCTACGATTACATCGGAAATCAATATAATTTATTGCATGTCCTGTCCCATGATAGAAGAAATTGCAACTAATTTTGAATGGATTATGGCCAGTGATTTATGCAAATTGTTGGAACATGATTAGTTGGCCAAATGAATCATTGCGTGTCAAAATAGTTACAAAGGGTTTACCTGGCATCACCAAGAGAACTGTTGTTGCATGCAACTGATGATTCCAAATCGGATATGAATACAGGAACTGCATCCTTTTCAGGATTTATGAGTCGAATAGTTGTCTCAAAAAGTTAAAAATGTCTTACAAAAGTCTGGTAGTGGAGGTCCTAGCAGTGACAATAGTGAGTCTACGATGAGTGCAATACCACGAAAGAATATCATCGACAACTAGACAGCAATCAAAGCAATATCTGCTGAAGAAAATAAATCAAAGACTAATAGGAGTTCAAGGCTTTAGGCCATGGGAAAGGGGACAGAAGGATTCTGTTAGATACCTGCTCAAGAAGGCGTGGAGCTGCCTCGGAGCAAGGAAAAGGAAACTAGACATTGATTCGATAAAAAAAATGTAGAAAATTCCCTAACCCCATCTTGGAGTGATTAAGGGTACAACACTCCGCGATATCGAATACAAACTCTAGGAAGAACTATGGAAACCCTCTGTGAAGATTGCCGAGTCTTGGAACTCGATATTACGACGTGAGACTTATACCCAAAGGATCACTTCCTGGGAAAAAAAGTTGTTAAACCCTAACTGTTGTCTAAACTAAAGTATCAGGAAGAGCTAATAGGTACTTAAAGGAAGCCTTTTGCATCGTATTTATGGCCTATTAGCAACTACTTTTCAACTATTTCTTACGAAGGATCATCAAGCTTACAACAAGCAACAGCCCTTATAGAGCTTGAAAGTAAAAAAATGATAGCCAGTGATGGCAATGGAGACATCAATGTTTTATTTCCCAGAAGCAATAAATTCCACTTTCAAGGATTACTAACTAACTAGTAATGTCCTGGAAAACAATCATCAGTTTCTAACCCTCGGATGACAGCATTTATAGAGACAATCTGTACAGAGCCATCGAATATCAACAAATTGGATAGTACGTTACAATCGGCAGGTAGTAAGGGGCTTTGTTTACCTTGGCCCTGTTAAAAAGTCTATTTACAATATTTGTAGACCTAATTACGTATAGCTCCTAGCTCCTTACTAGAGAAGTCCTTTTGTACCCCGGCTGGACACTTGCATATGATGTGGAGAACGATTTCTTTCTCCTTCTCATCTCTACAGCTCTTTTGTCATATTGGTCTATTAGAGAGTATCACCGACATCGTGGCACTCGAAAGGAAACAAACTCGACAATACCTTTCAGATCAAGTCTATGCTGGATCTGTCCTGAAATATGAGAACTAGGGAGATTTTCCTACCCATACTTGGTTTTGCTGAAGCCATCCAGGTTTAGTAAGAGTTTGCATGTAACGAATGGCATCTCCGTGCTCCATCATTTTGGCAGGATCCTATGTTTTAATCATACTTTGAAGTCAAGGAGCAAGACAAGGCTTCCTTAAGAGCCTAGATATCCGCCTTGAAACCGCGAAAAAAAATACTCAAAATGTGTAGGAGAAAGCACACCACAGCTAACTCCCACATCAGTTCTTAAATCTTACCCGGAGGAGCAGTGCTATAAGTAGAGGAAGACCTTTGGGTGCAGCTGGAAGTAGAAGGGTATATCAACCAGCTTGGAGTTCACACCGGAAGGCAAAAGGCTAAGGACTAAGTAAGTGAGTTCATAAGAAATCAGTTATATTTGGGGAGATACATACATATACCTATACACCACAACTTTGTATACACGAAACCATTATGTACGAATGTGTATCTAATAAACTATAACTCAGTCGATACCTGACACCTACCATAGGATTCGATAGACGATAAAATTGTTCTATTAAACATGCTATCGGTACATGGTATCATATTACTTAGCAAAATGGAATTTAATTATATTAACTACCAACTACTTGCTATGGAGACAGAAATACTTTTTCCACCTATTGTCGCATGCGTAGGTATGTAATTTTCTCCTACAAATTTTATACGACAATATCGCCATACAATCAATAAACATTTCATGACATTCCCATGGGTAAGTAGGAGCATACTTACGGATCAAGGCTGCCACTTAGACACAAAATGCAGTCAAAATGAAGGGAAAGGGTACCAAACGAAATAACAAAGCGGGTTCCCCCATTCTGTCTGTCTGTTGGTCACGCCTCAAGGAGAAACTAATATTCTGACACCAAAATTAAGGATATTTAACTTGCAGTCAGTTTTAGAAAAACAGTTCATATACATACTCTACGACTTGAGGTAGCTTCATCCTTGCTTGTCGTCTCGAACCTGAAGGCTGTTGTATTAGTATCTATTCGTTCGATGTGGCCGAGCTAGTTTGGTCGAAGTTTTTCGCATTTTGGAGTTCGAGGTCGTATCGTCTTCCCCAATAGCTTCACTCGCATTGGAGAGAAAATATTTGACGAAGACGTTATACCATGGCCAGCATTGTCGCCTGAGCTCAAATGCACAGAAAATCTGTCCACCAATATAGGAACAATTGAGATCTACGAGTATGACCTGGAGTACCTGGAGGATGACCGCCACTGTCACGAGGAAGCTATATCTTTAGGATTGTGTGGCCAAACCGTATCTCTAAGGAACAACTTTATCAGAGAACGGGCCATGAACCTATAGGCACAACCATAGGACAACGAAGGTGCCAGTGGATTGGACATAACTTCCCAAAATGGTGACAGGTCCATAGCTAAGCACGCAATGCAATGGAACCCGCTTACTCAGGGTGGCAGGGTGGGTCGTAGGAGTAAGGGAAAGAGTTGAGGATAGCTGAGGCACATTTCCAGAAATCTCATACGATGACGCGTAGGCATAGTGGAGTCCCTAGGACCCTCAAGAGGATACAGGACATAAGTAAGTAAGTACGAGTATGACAAGTGATAAGAACGTGTTTGAAATAAGATTCTTCCCCAGAGGTGCCAACATCTGATGACTTCTATGAAACGTTGTTGTAAGACTCCTATCCCAAGTAACAAATGGAAAATTTTAATTATTTTTTTGTTTTTTCTTAGTTTTAATAAAATTCCACTATTTTTGTAAAGTCATCTCTCGCAGTACTTACCTTTAAAAACGTCTTTTTTTCCCAGCTAGAAGGTTTTTCAATAGAAACATAACAATTTTGTACTTTAATACGTACGCACTACTCAATTTTTTTAATGATCTGTTAAAATAGAAACATCAATCAAGATTTACGTTTTTATTATGCTGAAGTTCATGAACGAGCAACATTCGAAAATTATGCAAAATCACTACAGAAAATTCTAAGTAGGTGATCGCAACTATTCCAACTTTCCGTCGTTTTAATCGTCCTACCAGCAAAACTGTGGGTGCTATAGTAGATACGTTTGAGTCAAAATATTCACTTTTCTGTGTTCCTGTGCCAACGAGTTAAGGTACTAAAAAACCGGTCAAAATACTAAAAACCTCGCAGTCGTAAGTACTTCAGTTCAAGATGAGCCAAATCAGTCGATTCCATGCCAGTCACAGGTAGTGCGAATCCACATTGTGCAGAAATTTCCATATAGATCTTAGCCTACACTCTAAGAAGATCCAATTAACTCCAGAACTGAAGCCTATTGATCGTTTACACTCCCGAAACCTCTCCGAACGAGGTCTGCCGTGAATTTCATCAAAAAATCATCATGCATTTCGTCCACAAAGAGTGACCCTGTGGAGTGGATTTCATGCCGGAGGAGTATTTTTTCGACGATGAAATCCTCATGCTACAGTCAAATGACTTCGCTATCGTCCCATCCTTTGGAAGACTATTTTGGATGGACTTGACATTAGTAGTGATATGTGGTTCCACCAAGATGGTGCCACATGCCACAAAGCAGGGTTACTGAAAGGAAAAATTCAGCAATCGTGTATTCCTTACAAATGGTCCTACTCTTAACTATTTATCGCCGTTGGATTTCTATTTATCGAGTTACCTCAAGCCATTAGTTTATGCCAACAAGCCTACTTGGTTAGGGCTCCTGGAATGGAAAAATGTACGTAAAAATGGAGGAAAATTTGCTCCTAAGAATCGGCCGTTACAAACGTGCTCGCGGTAATCATATGAAAAAAATTTAATTCTATACTTAAATTTATAATATGTGTGCTACACATGGATTAAATTTCAGTCTGATATCTCACTTATTTTGTATTTAATTTAAATACAAAACTGTTATGTCCTTATTGAAAAACTCTTTACTAATGTAGCTATCACTTAAATGGGCTAATTGCGTATAAACTGGCTAAATTCTTGTCTGACGGTTTTTGATGCTTTTGCGCAACAGAGATACTAAATCTATAAACAACTACCAAACTCAGAAAAAAACACCAAATTTGGTATAAAAATTCGAAAGTGGCAACCATGCAACAGATACTCGTACTTCTTGGAATCAGATACTCGTATCTATCTACGTGTTGAATCGGTTTTTATTGTCACTGTCATTCGTCACTCCGCAGTCCTCCTCGCCCATCACACTTTTGTACACAAAGTGTTCTCGCACTTTGTGGCTTTCTAGCGGTCGGCTGGTTTCTCACTAACTCAGTCTGACTGGTTTAGCTGACCGGTTAGCATCTTATTTTTGTATTCTCCGCTTATCTGTGAAGTTTTTGTTCGGCTTTTTTTGTTTATAGAGTTCAGTTTGGATAATAGCTTCTTACCATGGCTGACGATTGGGATGTAAGTTGATAAGACTGTGTTTCATTGAACCTAACTAACTTTTGTGTACAGCTCCAAAAAAGATACAAGCTTGTCGTGACGTCACTTATGTATGTATCTACGTGTGTTATTTGTGCTTTTTTCGTTTTGTAAAGAAGACCATATGTACAAGTAGCTAGTAGTTGTGCTGTGTGCGCTTATTTATGTACCAACGAACGTAGCAATGAACATTTTGCCGGTCGTTCTAATGGCCATAATTTTGTATTTTTGTTTGCTTGGTGGCAGTGATTTTCATTCTAGTTAGGTAAATTATTCAGTTTGTTGTTGTAGCCAGTTACAAATACATTAAGTTCCCGTTGAAGTATATAATTTTCTCTTCCGTGATTATTGCATTCAACCAATGAGATACTTTATAAGTCATGTGGAACTGTATGTAATAAAAAACAACAAAACAAGGTTACCTTGGGAATGAGTCGCTTGTAATTATCGGATGGTTTTTATTACGATGCTGGATATTATTTAATGGAATGAACGTTTTTACTTAATTAAAATGGAAATGAATCAGAGTAGTAGGTACCTACTCTCGGTTGGACAAACAAAGCACAATGAATCACGGGAATTTCTTCGTCATCAGATAGTCATAGTCGGAGCAGATGCCTACGCATGGGAATATGACTTCAATTAGGCTTGGGAAAGTACGTTAGATAGGTAGGTTGGTTTCATTCGCTTGAATGAGCACCACATGACCGTGAATTGGCTTCGTGGAGGTTAATTTAATTAAGAAACATTGCACTTAAGCACTGATAGTCTTAATTTAAGTTCTAGCAATTGCTTTGAGATGTTTTCATCTTTTTTTCAAGACTATTATCTTTTAATGGCATAATAGCATCAATTAGGTATAATTTTTCTGTTTCGGTTTTATGGGATTGAAATGATATGCAAGACAAACGACTGGAGTCAACATTTAGCAGCTAAGTTTTATAGTTTAGTTGGGATTTACTTCAGGCACTTTCTTTCTGGACTTTACTGCCCAATTCAACATAGTGTTTTCCAAACACAGTGTTGCTGCGTTAATGCGTTCATATTCGAGTTTGGTAGTCAGGAACACATAAGACCACTTACTCAAGAAGGAAAACTTGACAGTATGCAAAGAGCTTGATATAGTTGAGACACATCCTCATGGAGTTGAGGATTTGTACATGATGACTCCTAAGACTGCTTCAAGCAGAAAAAATAAGTCGTTACACGGTCGTACTCCTTATGTGCTTCTGGTAGTAGCCCCCTTCCATTCGTGTAAGGAATGAAACACGATTGGTTGTGAGAAACTATGTTCTGCGTCCTCTAGGCATCTGTTGCGTCAGAATTGTTTTTGAAGTTTTCTCGAAAAAAGCAGATCCTTACCCTCTGTAAAATTCGTTTGTACATTATGTAGAGTTACGCCCACTTTTGGAGGCTGTTTTCTTTTTCACAATCGTTTGTTGTTTATTTATTATTTTGATATATTAAGCATTTCAGACAAAATTGTAAATCTTTGCTTTCAGATGGCAACAGCCACGCCTACTTCTTTAAAGAATTTACTCGGTGAACAGGATCTGAACTGAACATTTTTAAGTACTCATATGCTCATGCGATATACAATGGCTTCTTCGCACCTTGAAGTACACAGAACTGACATTTGGAAGTTTAGAATTTTGGAATATCGCATGGTTCAAGACTCTTAATCCACTCGTGACCAGTTTATGATGGTGTAGTGTCCAATGGAGTTTATTTGTTCACTCCTAGGTTTATCAGAGGTGTAGGGTACTTTTGCAGTTACTTCTTTGGTGAAGACTTCAAGTGAGCTGTGTCTATCCCAATCCGTACTTGGGATCCTCTCAATGGAATCAGCCCTTCTCAGTAAGGTTTTTCATCATTAAAACTTTCCGGTCGTCTATTTACAATTCAGGGTTTAGTTATTTAAGGAATTGTTCCAACCGTTCTTTAGTTGTGGACTGTTCCGGAATATGGATCCTGGTATTGAGCCTGGTTCAAAGGTCCAAGTTTAGAGTCACTTCTAACTTGATTTGTTCTCAAGCTGTTGCTGATTTCATCTTTCAGCCGTTTGAAGGCAAGAGGAGATGTGGAAACATTTGCGATTAACAGGTGAATGTTTCATAACCATAACGGTTATGGATTTCTATTTCATCACTGCTCTTCTTCCTTCTGCATTTTTAATCTCAGGCTTTTGGTGGGAGACATTCTTGACTCGGTGGTCTTGTGTCTTGTTTAAGGAGAATTTTTCTTATGAGCTGACCTATCAGTCTTTCGAAATCCTTCTACTAAGTAGCTAGGAGGAGTTGTGGTACTCTGAGGTGGTATTTTTCCCACGGTCTCGTGTGGTCGACTGACCTTGGAACCTTTGATCCGATGTTCTGGCCTTTAGTGGGGGTTTTTTCTATTCATGCTCGAAGTGGTAGCCTTTCGTGGAGTCTTTTAGGCTATGGGTGTGGACGTTATTATTTTGGATTCTAAGTCTGAGCTTCCTATCATGTCACTGTAAGACGGTCGGTAGGCATGAAAGGTAGTCATCTCCCATCAACTTATGCTCTTCTCTTGTGAAACTTCGATACTTCGGTCGATCATCGGCACAGGTTGTATAATATATTGATCATGTCCACAGAAATTGATAAAGAAAAGACGTTAGGGCAGGTGGGACATAGAGCATTGGTTGAGTAAAAGTGTGAGAGGAGGAGCTTAGGTTCACTTGGAAGAACTACTGCCAAGACTTAGTGACTGGATTAAATGAGTACACTATTCAAAGGTAGACAGTCTTGCTATGTGTCTTAGAGATACGTAGTTGTTTCTAAAGCAAGTCTACAAAAGGGTTATGCCATTACTATTCCACTATCGTTGCTGGAAGACCCTACTTTAGATACATAACCTTTTGTCATAGAAAGTTTTATCTTTCCATTTACGACTGTCTCTTGGCCTAAGTACGAGGAAGGTACATACATATTTGTTGTAAAATACTTCTTAGTTTTAGTGGTTGTTAATGTAGTTTTACTTGCAAATAATTTAAATAAAGGAGAGTCCCTTATGGTTTGCGAAGGGTGGATTCCCATAGGAACAATAAAGCATGCGATTATCCAAATTTACTTATAGAAATTTACAATTACAATCCATCACGCAATTATTTACTCAACTTGTTTCCATATCACATTTAGCGTAAATCGTGCTCCAATTGGAGGTCAGGAAAATTTAATATGCTTGCAATAGTTGTCGCTATACTCACCTTCATTGCGATTGTCAATATAAATGGAGTACAGGCAGCATCGAAAAAAGGAAGTGGATCAGTAAGTGTGCAATTAATTATTAATCATCATCGAGGTACTGCGGTGAATGTAGAAATAAATGTATCCAACAGCAGCGGATTTAAGTTCATTTCATTTTATTTATTTATTTTCGTAATACAAAAACAATAATATTGCATTTTCTCATTAATTCTGTTTTGCTTTGTTTTGTGTTCTATTTTTTCCTGTCCTTGAAAGTTATAAATGGCAGAAAAATGTATAGTACTTGAATATCCTGGGCTCTATTTCACCAATCAATTTCGCTGTGTAGGTACTGTGCAACTTTTCAATTTATCTCTTCAAATCGCATGTCAGCCCACCTACATTTGCAAAGTGACAGCTTGTGGATGCAGGCTCGAATCTAACCACAAAATAAGCCGGGCTGAGTCTCCAGGTTAGCTGATCTACGCCAAATCTACATTTCTGGATCTTTTTCGATACTGGCCTTCAACGAATCTCAGACTGATTGATGGCTTAAGGTCCAAAAAGGTGTACTCTCGCCTAAACCTTTCCAATTAAGTCTTGACAATTTCGACATTCAACATTTGTTTTTCAAAATTCCTATTCCGTCATCCTTAGCTTGAGACAACATCCTTAGGCCGGATAGCTTTGGTAGGTTTGGAAGTAGGCTCTGAACCACATCATTTGGCACAAGTTTCTGTTAAATTTGATCCTTCAACTGTAGCAGCTCCTTTTTTTACCACAAAACGTATGTTTCAATAGGCAACTTTCCAAAACAAGACTACAATAGCAAACTTCTCTTGTTATATAGTGAAACACTTACACTTTTCAAAAGTGTTTGAAAAGTTGCAAAGAACAAAGTGATAAGTGGTTGTTGAAGTAAGACCCTGATAATACGAGTCAAGGAATCAGCGATACTTATGTACATCCCTACTTTCATACTTTACCATTTCATTGAGGTACTTTGCTAGCGACATCAACATCTTGAAACATCAACTTAGGTTCATGGTTAATCTGTCTTCTGTGTTCCAAAATCTGTTAGTAACCAACTATGTGCCTCTTTGTGTTTAGGATCCAATATTTGCTCTGATTTTCTATTTCAAGTCTAGCATTCGATCCTACTTATAGTACTCCTTCGAGCTACTGGTTTTGAGTTCACCGAACTATTAGAGGTGTCATTTACAAGGACACTTTTCATATCAAGACAGTTATTTACAACGTTACTCTATGGTGGACGTTTATTTGTTTGAAGATAGATACCTCTAAGGTGACACGCTGATAGTACAGTTTGCCTATCCTACTAGATACAATTTTGATATAAATTGCATTCCTTTATAACATTCTCCCCTATGATGTGTTAAAAGGCGGGTTTGAAGAAAACTTAAGGCAGCATCAAGACTCGGTGCATGTTTGGTTTAGATGAGCTGCTTTCAATTAGCACAAAAGGTATTTTACTGAAAGGGAGTATAAGACAGTTTGTTCCAGTACAGTTGGTTCACCGATCCTTCAAATGGTCCTCCGGCTTTAATACAATCAATCACACGCTTTGCTTAGTTGAATTTTGAAAACAACTAAGAACTGAAAGATTAGAAGTGGCACTGCAACCTTCATGTAACCGTAGTGCCTAAAAAAAGCCTGTCCTTCTCCTGTCAGGAGATCGACTTTAAGGTTCAATGAATATTAAGTATCTATAGGTTGTCCGTGATCTTTTATTACCTGAATGTGCAGTACCCTTTTCTCAGTCTCTTTCTTTTGATGGTAGACCCAGGAGCATTGAAATCACTTGTCTTTATCAGCAAAATTTGCGAGCACTAATCTGACCTTCTCCATTCTGCAAGGTACTTGTCATCTGGTTTCCACCTTTCTTGTTCCATAATGTCTGCCCGTTTTGACTATGAGGATGTTCATCTATTTCAGACAATTGTTGAGGTTTTTAGTTGAAATATCTCTAATCCAGAGCTTCTAGAAGGACTTCCTTAACACTGTCGAATCCAGTAACCCGCGCCCAATCTTCATCGGATATGGTTGGGAGTTTTCTGTCACGATCATGTGGATGATGGTTGGTTGGTTGTTTAGACCGGCCCTCGATAACGATGCACTTAGAGCAGAAAAGCTCTATTGTCCTTCTCGTCCCTGCACAGTGGTCGGTTAGCGTATTAACTATCATGGAGAGGGGTCCTCTCGTGTGTTTTAGGAGTTACTGCCTCGGCCTTGATCAAGTATTTAGCATACGACGTTAGCGCCTCGATTTCGGTGACGTTTGTGCTATCTAGACCAGAGGCACCCCTTCTAGCCAATGCGTCAGCTTCGCAATTTCCCGATATGTCACAGTGACCCAGCAAAGAATGAGGTTACCAGCTATAACGTTAAGAGATACGCGAAACCCTTTCACTGCCCTTAATCTCGTAGTGCTGGATGCGAGAGATTTGATAGCTGCTTGACTGTCGACGTATATGACAATATCCGATGCTGATATTGCATTAGCCGTCAACCAATCAGCTTTTTGATGGATGGAGTAGGGTGATGCCTAAGTCCTCAGAGAAAACTCCGGTTCCGACTCCGTCCTCAGTTTTGGACCCATCCGGGAAAAATTTACAGCGATTCGTTATGCAGGATCTCACGTGGATGATAGTCAGGTACATATCTTCCACTCCACATCCATTCAGGCTCCCACCGCTTCCAGTGTACTTGATTCCTCCATCTTCTTCACTAGATCTGTGCAACGTAATGAAATCGTTGCCTTAATCCTTGAACGAGTCTAACTTGCAGCTGATATGTGTATTCTGAATCAGACATCTGCGTCAGCAGCATATTATTCTGACCGTATGGAGGCTCGTTTAAAAAAAAGCCGAATTCCGAAGGCACTCAGACTACGAGTGGGTCCATTGTACTTCTAGGCCGATTCCCTTTTCTCGTGCAGTGGTTATAATATCCTTAACATAGTAGTTCTCAGTACCCATCTATCTTTTTTTCTTGCTCCTATTCCCTACTTTACCTAGATGCACTTTACATTTCCGCATTTTGGTTATAAGTTTTAAAGCACATCTGTCTGCTTTTCAAAATATTTGTTACATCCTTTTGATTGATATTTCTTCTTTCTTCCGAATCCTTCTTGAATCTATCACTGGTGTTATTAATCATCCATACCTTACCGCACAAACTAGACATCTGTATCTCATCTGTTCAACTGCACCCATCCCATCCCAAACCCATCCAAAGTATAAGTTTGAGCCCGTTTTCATCAGAGAGTCCTCTTCAACTTTTCAGACAGGAAATCGCGATGATTTGTTCTCATTGGAGAATACTCTTATCAATCAGTCGCAAGAAGCACTCGCCAATGGGCATGCCAAGGATCCAATTGATAAGTTGAGACTTCTTTGTTTTAGCCGCGGTGCAACCGGCATCATCGGATTAGGAAGGTACGTATATGCTGGCCATCATCCACCATTGATGGATGTGTGCCAATTAGGAAAAGCCAAGGCCGTAAGCTTTCGCCTCCTTAATTCACCAACATAATTGGATTCTCTTGTTCGGTGTCTGTGCCTCTTCCTGCTGTTATTTATCTGTGACTTTTCTCTTCTCTCTGTGTGTGTGTGTGCGCGCTCGTATATCCACAGGACTTTCAGGAACATGGACGATGATGGAAGTAAAGCCCTCAATTTGGACGAGTTTATCAGAGGCATTCACGAGACCGGTCTGGATGTTACCGATGCCGAGATAAGAGACATGTTCTCAAGGTACGTTCACATTCACGTTTTTGTTTGTTTATTAGTGCGGGTGTTGTGGGTCGACCAGATTGCTTCTCTAAGCCCGTTTGAATCGGCTTTCGGGGGTTAGATTTGCGGCGACCAAATGCATCTGGTGCTTTGGCCAAATTCATTTATCTTCTCCTTTTCGATTGCCTTGCAGTTTCGATACAGACAACAGTGGATCCATTAACATGACGGAATTCCTGGTGAAGTTGAGAGTAAGTCAATGGACGACGGGGGGTTGCTCAAGTGGATGGGGTTAAACTTGAATTTACCTTTCAATTGCAGCCACCGATGTCACAAAGCCGTTTGGATGTCATTGATAAGGCCTTTGCTAAGATGGACAAATCCGGTGATGGTGTGATCACAATTGCTGACCTCAAAAATGTGTATTCGGTGGAGGAGCATCCCAAATTCCGGAGTGGCGAGATGTCAGAGGATCAGATTTTGAGTAAATTCTTGGAGAATTTCGAAGGACCACAAGGCAACAAGGATGGAACGGTGAGTTAGCTTTGCGATTGTGTTGAAACCCATGGTTTATGTGGACTGTTTTGCAGGTGACAAAGGAGGAATTCGTGAACTATTATTCCACGATTAGTGCCTCGATTGACAATGATGAGTACTTCGACTTGGTGATTCGTCGGGCTTATAAGCTTTAAGCGTGGCTTTCAATATTGTTTACACTTTTTACTGCACATTCTAACAATCGGTATATACATATACATTTTTGTATACAATCTCGTTTTCCTAACAATTATGTAAAATAAAAAAAAAAGTATTTAAGTATATGAAAGATGAATCTTGGAACTGTTTCTGGAGTGCATCTTCTCCTTAAAAGGAGAGTCCGTGGACATGTATAACATGAGTGATGACACTTCTTACTTTAGATAGAAATGCTCTTTTATGTTTCAACAGTCTGATAGATGGATGTACCTAAGTATATGAGGAGGAGAATGTCTAAATCGTTTGAGAGGAAGTCTTCCTGGATTATAGTCTCATCCGTAGAAGTTCACAGCTTGTGTAGGAAAGGAACTTCTGGACCTTATGATAAAATCTAGTGCGACAGGTCGTTGATATTAGCAATTGATGGAGTGAAAGGAAAGGATATGTGGATATATCCATTGGAAATTTCTGTACGAAATCAGATACTATGAAGATGTTATGCATTGCAATCGGATTTTTCTTTCGATGTGTAATTATTTTGGAATGGAGTTTAAGAAAAAGGCCAGGATGCTCACAGAACAGCTACCTCGAAATGTCTGATGGGAGGATTTAGCGAGATGGTGGGTATCTAGTTTTATGGGCTATACATGGCCCTTTTTTGCATAAAATTTTTGGATGAAAAATTTTTTGTTTCCTATCTCCCTCTCGAGGCAGCAGCTAAGCCAGTTCGTGCCTTGAATGCACAGAAGCAGAACAGCTATCTCGAAATCACTGATGAAAGGATTTAGCGAGATGGTAGGTATCTAGCTCTGTGGGCTATACATGGCCCTTTTTTGCTTAAAATTTTTGGATGAAAAATTTTTTGTTTCCAATCTCCCTTTCGAGGCAGCAGCGAAGCCAGTTCGTGCTTTGAATGCACAGAAACAGAACAGCTGGCTCGACGTGTAAGATTGGAGGATTTAGCGAGATGGTGGGAATCTAGTTCTGTGGGCTGTACATGGCCCTTTTTTGCATAAAATTTTTGGATGAAAATCTGGCTAAATCCTCCAATCTTACACTTCGAGCCAGCTGTTCTGTTTCTGTGCATTCAAAGCACAAACTAGCTCAGCTGCTGCCTCGAAATGGAGATTGGAAACAAAAAATTTTTCATGCAAAAATTTTATGCAAAAAAGGGCCATGTATAGCCCACAAACCTAGATACCCACCATCTCGCTAAATCCTCCCATCAGACATTTCGAGATAGCTGTTCTGTTTCTGTGCATTCAAAGCACAAACTAGCTTAGCTGCTGCCTCGAAAGAAAGATTGGAAACAAAAAATTTTTCATCCAAAAATTTTATACAAAAAAGGGCCATGTATAGCCCACAAAACTAGATACCCACCATCTCGCTAAATACTCCAAACATACACTTCGAGCCAGCTGTTCTGTTTCTGTGCATTCAAAGCACAAACTAGCTCAGCTGCTGCCTCGAAATGGAGATTGGAAACAAAAAATTTTTCATCAAAAAATTTTATGCAAAAATTGCCATGTATAGCCCACAGAACTAGATACCCACCATCTCGCTAAATACTCCAAACATACACTTCGAGCCAGCTGTTCTGTTTCTGTGCATTCAAAGCACGAACTGGCTTCGCTGCTGCCTCGAAAGAAAGATTGGAAACAAAAAATTTTTGATCCAAAAATTTTATGCAAAAAAGGGCCATGTATAGCCCACAAGACAAGATACCCACCATCTCGCTAAATACTCCAATCATACACTTCGAGCCAGCTATTCGGTTTCTGTGCATTCAAAACACGAACTGGCTTAGCTGCTGCCTCGAAAAGGAGATTGGAAACAAAAAATTTTTCATGAAAAAATTTCATGCAAAAAAGGGCCATGTATAGCCCACAAAACTAGATACCCACCATCTCGCTAAATCCTCCCATCAGACATTTCGAGATAGCTGTTCTGTTTCTGTGCATTCAAAGCACAAACTAGCTTAGCTGCTGCCTCGAAAGAAAGATTAGAAACAAAAAATTTTTTATGCAAACATTTTATGCAAAAAAGGGCCATGTATAGCCCACAGAACTAGATTCCCACCATCTCGCTAAATCCTCCCATCAGACATTTCGAGATAGCTGTTCTGTTTCTGTGCATTCAAAGCACAAACTAGCTTAGCTGCTGCCTCGAAAGAAAGATTGGAAACAAAAAATTTTTCATCCAAAAATTTTATGCAAAAATTGCCATGTATAGCCCACAGAACTAGATACCCACCATCTCGCTAAATACTCCAAACATACACTTCGAGCCAGCTGTTCTGTTTCTGTGCATTCAAAGCACGAACTGGCTCAGCTGCTGCCTCGAAATGGAGATTGGAAACAAAAAATTTTTCATGCAAAAATTTTATGCAAAAAAGGGCCATGTATAGCCCACAGATCTAGATACCCACCATCTCGCTAAATCCTCCAATCTTACACTTCGAGCCAGCTGTTCTGTATCTGTGCATTCGAAGCACAAACTAGCTTAGCTGCTGCCTCGAAAGGGAGATTGGAAACAAAAAATTTTCATCCAAAAATTGTATGCAAAAAAGGGCCATGTATAGCCAACAAAACAAGATACCCACCATCTCGCTAAATCCTCCTTCGAGCCAGTTATTCTCTTTCTGTGCATTTAAAGCACAAACTAGCTTAGCTGCTGCCTCGAAAGAAAGATTGGAAACAAAAAATTTTTCATCCAAAAATTTTATGCAAAAAAGGGCCATGTATAGCCCACAAGACAAGATACCCACCATCTCGCTAAATACTCCAATCATACACTTCGAGCCAGCTATTCGGTTTCTGTGCATTCAAAACACGAACTGGCTTAGCTGCTGCCTCGAAAAGGAGATTGGAAACAAAAAATTTTTCATGAAAAAATTTTATGCAAAAAAGGGCCATGTATAGCCCACAAAACTAGATACCCACCATCTCGCTAAATCCTCCCATCAGACATTTCGAGATAGCTGTTCTGTTTCTGTGCATTCAAAGCACAAACTAGCTTAGCTGCTGCCTCGAAAGAAAGATTAGAAACAAAAAATTTTTTATGCAAAAATTTTATGGAAAAAAGGGCCATGTATAGCCCACAGAACTAGATACCCACCATCTCGCTAAATCCTCCAATCTTACACTTCGAGCCAGCTATTCTGTTTCTGTGCATTCAAAGCACAAACTAGCTTAGCTGCTGCCTCGAAAGAAAGATTGGAAACAAAAAATTTTTCATCCAAAAATTTTATGCAAAAAAGGGCCATGTATAGCCCACAGAACTAGATACCCACCATCTCGCTAAATCCTCCAATCTTACACTTCGAGCCAGCTGTTCTGTTTCTGTGCATTCAAAGCACAAACTAGCTCAGCTGCTGCCTCGAAATGGAGATTGGAAACAAAAAATTTTTCATGCAAAAATTTTATGCAAAAAAGGGCCATGTATAGCCCACAGAACTAGATACCCACCATCTCGCTAAATCCTCCAATCTTACACTTCGAGCCAGCTGTTCTGTTTCTGTGCATTCAAAGCACAAACTAGCTCAGCTGCTGCCTCGAAATGGAGATTGGAAACAAAAAATTTTTCATGCAAAAATTTTATGCAAAAAAGGGCCATGTATAGCCCACAGAACTAGATACCCACCATCTCGCTAAATCCTCCAATCTTACACTTCGAGCCAGCTATTCTGTTTCTGTGCATTCAAAGCACAAACTAGCTTAGCTGCTGCCTCGAAAGAAAGATTGGAAACAAAAAATTTTTCATCCAAAAATTTTATGCAAAAAAGGGCCATGTATAGCCCACAGAACTAGATACCCACCATCTCGCTAAATCCTCCAATCTTACACTTCGAGCCAGCTGTTCTGTTTCTGTGCATTCAAAGCACAAACTAGCTCAGCTGCTGCCTCGAAATGGAGATTGGAAACAAAAAATTTTTCATGCAAAAATTTTATGCAAAAAAGGGCCATGTATAGCCCACAGAACTAGATACCCACCATCTCGCTAAATCCTCCAATCTTACACTTCGAGCCAGCTGTTCTGTTTCTGTGCATTCAAAGCACAAACTAGCTCAGCTGCTGCCTCGAAATGGAGATTGGAAACAAAAAATTTTTCATGCAAAAATTTTATGCAAAAAAGGGCCATGTATAGCCCACAAAACTAGATACCCACCATCTCGCTAAATCCTCCCATCAGACATTTCGAGATAGCTGTTCTGTTTCTGTGCATTCAAAGCACAAACTAGCTTAGCTGCTGCCTCGAAAGAAAGATTGGAAACAAAAAATTTTTCATCCAAAAATTTTATGCAAAAAAGGGCCATGTATAGCCCACAGATCTAGATACCCACCATCTCGCTAAATCCTCCAATCTTACACTTCGAGCCAGCTGTTCTGTTTCTGTGCATTCAAAGCACAAACTAGCTCAGCTGCTGCCTCGAAATGGAGATTGGAAACAAAAAATTTTTCATGCAAAAATTTTATGCAAAAAAGGGCCATGTATAGCCCACCGAACTAGATACCCACCATCTCGCTAAATCCTCCAATCTTCCACTTCGAGCCAGCTGTTCTGTTTCTGTGCATTCAAAGCAAATACTAGCTCAGCTGCTGCCTCGAAATGGAGATTGGAAACAAAAAATTTTTCATGCAAAAATTTTATGCAAAAAAGGGCCATGTACAGCCCACAGATCTAGATACCCACCATCTCGCTAAATCCTCCAATCTTACACTTCGAGCCAGCTGTTCTGTTTCTGTGCATTCAAAGCACAAACTAGCTCAGCTGCTGCCTCGAAAGAAAGATTGGAAACAAAAAATTTTTCATCCAAAAATTTTATGCAAAAAAGGGCCATGTACAGCCCACAGATCTAGATACCCACCATCTCGCTAAATCCTCCAATCTTACACTTCGAGCCAGCTGTTCTGTTTCTGTGCATTCAAAGCACAAACTAGCTCAGCTGCTGCCTCGAAATGGAGATTGGAAACAAAAAATTTTTCATGCAAAAATTTTATGCAAAAAAGGGCCATGTATAGCCCACAGATCTAGATACCCACCATCTCGCTAAATCCTCCAATCTTACACTTCGAGCCAGCTGTTCTGTTTCTGTGCATTCAAAGCACAAACTAGCTCAGCTGCTGCCTCGAAATGGAGATTGGAAACAAAAAATTTTTCATCCAAAAATTTTATGCAAATATTGCCATGTATAGCCCACAGAACTAGATTCCCACCATCTCGCTAAATCCTCCAGTCTTACACTTCGAGCCAGCTGTTCTGTTTCTGTGCATTCAAAGCACAAACTAGCTCAGCTGCTGCCTCGAAAGAAAGATTGGAAACAAAAAATTTTTCATCCAAAAATTTTATGCAAAAAAGGGCCATGTACAGCCCACAGATCTAGATACCCACCATCTCGCTAAATCCTCCAATCTTACACTTCGAGCCAGCTGTTCTGTTTCTGTGCATTCAAAGCACAAACTAGCTCAGCTGCTGCCTCGAAATGGAGATTGGAAACAAAAAATTTTTCATGCAAAAATTTTATGCAAAAAAGGGCCATGTATAGCCCACAGATCTAGATACCCACCATCTCGCTAAATCCTCCAATCTTACACTTCGAGCCAGCTGTTCTGTTTCTGTGCATTCAAAGCACAAACTAGCTCAGCTGCTGCCTCGAAATGGAGATTGGAAACAAAAAATTTTTCATGCAAAAATTTTATGCAAAAAAGGGCCATGTACAGCCCACAGATCTAGATACCCACCATCTCGCTAAATCCTCCAATCTTACACTTCGAGCCAGCTGTTCTGTTTCTGTGCATTCAAAGCACAAACTAGCTCAGCTGCTGCCTCGAAAGAAAGATTGGAAACAAAAAATTTTTCATCCAAAAATTTTATGCAAAAAAGGGCCATGTACAGCCCACAGATCTAGATACCCACCATCTCGCTAAATCCTCCAATCTTACTCTTCGAGCCAGCTGTTCTGTTTCTGTGCATTCAAAGCACAAACTAGCTCAGCTGCTGCCTCGAAATGGAGATTGGAAACAAAAAATTTTTCATGCAAAAATTTTATGCAAAAAAGGGCCATGTATAGCCCACAGATCTAGATACCCACCATCTCGCTAAATCCTCCAATCTTACACTTCGAGCCAGCTGTTCTGTTTCTGTGCATTCAAAGCACAAACTAGCTTAACTGCTGCCTGGAAATGGAGATTGGGAACAGAAAAATTTTCAGCCAAACATTTTATGCAAAAAAGGGCCATGTACAGCCCACAGATCTAGATACCCACCATCTCGCTAAATCCTTCCATCAGACATTTCGAGATAGCTGTTCTGTTTCTGTGCATTCAAAGCACAAACTAGCTTAGCTGCTGCCTCGAAATGGAGATTGGAGACAGAAAATTTTTCAACCAAAAATTGTATGAGAAAAGGGCCATGTGTAGCCCGCAGAACTATATACCCACTACCTCGCTAAATTGGGATCTGCGGGTTGGGAATCTACATATAAAAATAATAGGACACTCGAGGATACTCGCGCATCCGTACCCGACGCTAGATTAGATATATCCGGGTTTTCACCCTATTCTGCACCACTTGACCTTAAACTTCAGATAGGAGTCCGAATTATCAGGAGAAGTATTATGACTACTTGTAGGGCTCATACTTCGACGAGCCAGTTTCAAGGACTTAGGTCTTGAAATTACTTCTCTTTTCCATTCCCACCAGACTAGTACTCTGTGCACAATGACGAATTGTATGAGGAATTAAAGGGCGCAATCAAGTCCTTCCTAACTCCTGTGAACGAGTACCTCATGATCAAAACAGGCGTCTGCTTTACAAGGGTATGGCCATCACTCAGGAACTTAGCTGGTGCAATCTGAGTACATATTGCTTTAGCATGACTTGCTTGCATGACTGAGAGCGTCTCCTGAGTATTAATTCCATTGCACCGTGAAAGAAGTCAACTCGTCCCTGTTAACATCTCTCTTGATCTCGAATTTGGTCTTCAGAAAAACCACCCTTCACCATATGTCAAAGTCATTTAGTTATTCAAAGGACCAAATCCAAGGACTTGTTAATTATTGTCCCCGATATAGAATACATGGTCATCCACCCACTAATACAAAGCCACCTCAAAGCAGCCTTTTTACTCAAAGGCCCCAACACCACTGATATTTACGCTTTACATATGCATGGACGTATTTGCAATTCCAAAAGTTATCCTTCGTATAATCTCATCCAAATCCCAGTGCTATGTCACTTACAGCAACAACAGGACCAAAAATAACATTGGCACTCAACTAACCTGCTCGTCGTTCGCTTGACTCACAGCTTCAAAGAATTACGTATCGTTAATTTTCCACTTCACATGAGCTTGTAGGAGAGAGGCAAGAGAGATATCCTTGCACTCCAAACGACAACAGTTCCTTGGTTAGCAGGTACAACCCCGGAACATAAGTTCGACTTACTCAAACGAGTTACGTAGCTACGCCAAGAATTCGATTGTGGAGCAAAAGACTAAGGAAGAGTAGGACACACTCGAGTGCTGTGTGTAAGGATATTTAGATTTCACTTAATTTGCACAATCAAGTGTGTACCTTGAAAGGACCAACTTTGCGAGTTGGTAGTACACAAACTAATGCATATCTTGTTTATGCAAACAAAAATGAAAAGTCCTTTGGTTTTCTTTTATTCTTGCATAAAAGTAACTGCTTTCTTCGATGACTTAACACTATAATGTTAGTTGGTTGTTCGTTCGCAAGGAAGCACAGCTCGTCCTTCGAGTGGGTGCCGGGTGAAGTGTGCCCCTGGAAGTTTTCTCGGTAACAAAGCTTATCTGCACTGACAAATTGCAATTTGCCGTATGTGTGTGTGTACCTGGGTGGAGTGCATCTATTTGCATATCTTAAAAGCGAATGATATGCGTAGCTAGATAAAGGATATTCTGGCAGACATACAGAGGAGTACCTACTTTGATTGGGGAACTGCGAATAATTTATTCGGCACACCTTCACGGTAAATCTTTCAAGAAGAATGCAGAAACCTACTTAGATTCTTGAAATCCTCGGTGACAGGATGAATTACATTATAAACCTTAGCTCCCGTGTATAGCGGATTCAGGAGTTAACTCAGTGGAAAGTGCTGCTCATTTGGTGTGTTAATTTGCAGTACACACGTATCCTGTGGCAAAGCTGCTTTGCACTTTAAACTCTCATATCGCTGAGACCAAAAAACGAGCCTTTCAACCGTCTCTGCCTACTGGAACCCCCCTCGAAAGATCAAAGCCCCAATGGTGCGCATCACGAAATTTTCTTTGCACAACATTTTGATTTCGAAATCACCTTTCAGTCATCCCCTTCCACTTAAGGACACTTTCTTAATGGCGTGCTTGTACTTCTTTTTTTTTTCCTCTTCCACGAAAAAGAAAAAAAAAAAAAAAACAAAATTCAAATAAACTTCAATAACCTAATGAACCGCAAGTACTCGAATTAAGTATTCGAAGGATTCTACATGAACCCAAAGGAAATCCTCACTGCATAACCAAAAAAATTCACCATCGTCCTCTGTCTGAGACATCAAAGATACGTCGATATTCTATGATCTTCAAAATATTAAATACAGGTCGTCTCTTCCTACGCCAAGGACGAAGAAGTTTTCTTCCCTCTTTCTCCACCCAGTAGCTGTGCAGATTAAATAATGATAAAAAGAAAATTTTTCATTACTCAACATGAATAGGAGACGATGTAGTGCTTGGGAGACTGCAAACCGGCGGAGGCTTTTAAATTCGTTTCACCCCCGTCGCCTGAGGATGTACTTTAAGGAATTGGCCACCACTAAGCTAATGTACTTCGAATAAATAATTCAGTCATACGCAACATCGGGGAGAAGATGCAAAAAAGTTTTCGATTTCCGTTGGAAATTCCTTTTGAAGGGAAAAATTCTATGTATCGCAGGACTTTCGTGGAGGTCTTCATACCAAGAGTTTGACCTTTTATCTAGGATTCTCATGTGAGAGGAAGAGTGAGACTGATTGAATTTCTATTCGATTGGCATGTGAAATATGCTGGTGAATGCTCCAATATGACATGGAATGGCTAAGTAAGGACACCAGGACAAACTCACAGACCAGGGTGTTGGAGTTCGAACTTAAGTGAAGATGGACAGGACCCATTAGAACAAACGATCTTAGAAGGTGTAAATGACTTGACTCAATACCTGGAATAAATGCGTTTTGTGCTATTGACACTAGTGAGTCTGAGAAGACTATCTGTGGGAGGAGAAAATCTCTGATCATATTGTTTGCGAATATCCAACACCATACTGGTCTTTACCAGTGTATCTGTTTAAACAGTCTGAAATATGCAGCAATCCACAAGGCTGTGTTAGGACACTGTAAAGAACCTGCAAACATTGCTCAAAAGTAAATGGAGTATCTCTAGCACTCTTCAACTACGCGGGTCAACCTTTAGCAATTACTTTGAGGAGCTACTTAGTCTCTTAGACTTTACTCTGTTGTTAGGTGGTCCTGAGTTCAATCTGAAACCTGGTCGCGTAGCCATTCACTTCACGCAGCATGGAGAATGATCTATACTGCCTGAATCTGTAAAGGCACTTTCTGTATTCTATGAGACCTCTTAGAGACTTGTGCAGATCCCACTTGCCTTTTAACTAAAATATCTATACTGTCAATGAGTATGTGTGACCGCCCTTGCTTATACATTCTCTTGATTAATGAGATTCACACACCCATCTGCGTTTTATTTCGTTGTTCATGATATCTATTGATACTATGAATACTTATAGATCCGACGTTTGCCAATATTCTTGTTAGCGACAATTTTTTCTACAAACCTTATACAAAGCTTAGCTTAAACTTAGCTATTATTGCCCTGACACTGCCTCTTAGACTTGGTCCTCTGCGTTTTAAAGTTCGGTCCATCTTTTGCTTCGCTGAAAACAAACCAGCTGCGTCCACGTTTGACATATCTTGCTTTGCTGGTGGTTCATCCTCGTGAACGTGTTTTGCAAGGATCACTTCTAGGACCTAGCATTGGTCCTTCTATTCTTGTTAGTATTATGTACACCTTTTTCCAAATAGAATAGCGGGGAGCCTGACGAAGGGTAACAACATTTTTCGATGAGATTTAGTCACAGAGGGACAGACTGAATTGGCTGACCTTTCTATCATATGTACATGGTCATCCGAGTCATAGTCCGGATTTGACATCCCTGTTTAAATCACATACGTCAAAACTAAATGTCATTCGAGACTTTTTAGTTTAGTTTAAAGTTTGACATATGGGCACCGTGGCTCTGTGCTTAGTCCTTTGGACTAGCAAGGGGTTCGAGGTTCAAATCCCAATCGGAACACCTAAAATTTTTTTACGAGTTTGTGTAGTCGATATAGTCGTCCATCTAAGCGTACTATAGGCAATACTGTTTGAAAATTTAAAGAAACTGGCTCTGTTACAGATGTCGTAGTGCATATCCGATATTGAAGAAATGTTAGTCAAATGTTGACTCAAATCGAAGATATAGATGTGCAAGATGTATAGTTTCAACAAGACGGTGCCACATCTCACACAGCACTACAACGTTCAGAATGAGTTATTTCACGTTTTGGCGAGGTGAACTGGCCATCAAGATCGTAAGATTTGTCGCCATTGGATTTCTTCTTGTGGATCTTATTGCCAAATATGCGTCTTTTTATGAAGGAGCTAATGTTAGCCATGCAGGCGGTATTGAAAAGGTATTTACCTAGTGTAGCCTTTCTAATGTTGGCAAGTGCAGGGCATGTGCACAGGAGGGCATCATTGTAGGGGATGCCCAGTCTTTGAGCATGCCTTCCTATAGCACAGTGGTCGATTAGCGCATTAACTATCATGGAGAGGGCTCGTCTCGCTTGTTTTAGGACTTTTGTGGTCTTATTTTCGTTTAAAATTTGCCAGAGTAGTCTGGCAGTGTTGCAATGGTCAAGCTGATGCCATCGATGATTGGCCAGCCTTATTGCATCGGCGTTGATCAGGTATTTAATTTAGCACACCACTTTGGCGCCTCGGTGTCGGTGACGTTTATGCTATCTAGGTCTTACAGGCTACTACCTTGTAAAAAGGCTGCCCCATAGACTTAACTTAGTGAAAACAACCTCTAGACTGTGTCGACCTACTCTCTCATTGAGCTCTCTTCAGAGGTGTCTTCTAATCCTGATATCCTGGCGAATTAAAATAAGTAGTTTCTCAGTAAAGTCCTTAAGTTAAGTCGCCACTTGGCACACACCGAGTCTTCACCAACACCAACCAGTATGCTTACCATGAACAGCCCACACATGAACACCGGGACAGATTGGTGAGGACTAATGGCGCACCCTACTTCCACTACTCCCTGTTCCTCACAAAGTGTTCAAATGTAACCAGTCCTGAGATATTTATCCCAGCACGAGTTATTTCCATACACACGTTTGCAATCTTCACTTCATACACAGAACCTACATACCTTCGCAACTTACATGTAAGTATGAGCATATCCCGAAATCGCCTTCTGATTTCGCAGGATACAGTCAATCCTCCTCCAAACACGTTGGATATAAATTTGGGGGGAAAAAAATGAATACAAGAAGTAAAAACATCGCACATGTACGGCCATAAATTTAACAGTTTGTCATTCAAATGAAATTGCTTTCAATTAGGTCCTTCGTCGAGCGGAAGCCATGCTACGTACGTGAACAATTTATTTCTCCGAACAGAAAAGATTCTAATTTCTCACGAAACAAAGCAAAGGACCATAAATACAGGATTTCATCTATCACGTGCCATGGCGATTGTTTAGTATTTTCCTTCCTTTTACTTCTTTTTTTCTGTTTCGGTTTGGTTTTTTTGTTTTAACGTTTCATTTCTTCGTATTTTTAATTAACGGTTGTTAAAAAGTTTACTCTACGTCTGGCTTTTGATGAACTGTTTTGAATTAATTAACCTTTGGCTGTAGAACTTGATGCAAAGTTCGACCGGGGTACCTTAAAATTGGTGTGTCGAAAACGTGTATGTAGGGTTGGAAACGGGTCTCTAATTGGGTAGAAGTAGATAAGGGATCGAAAGGGTTAACGAATGGTGGAGGGAGGGCTGTTGTTTTCTTTTCAAGACATGGGCATATGAGCGGGGTTATAGAATCTGTGTCTATAGCAACAATCGGTGAAGCAGAAGCGGGAATATCCAAAGAGCGCACAAATGGCATTTTTAAGGTACACCTCAGCTTGTAAGACTTCAAAGCAGCTCACCTCATATTGTTACCGACCCAAAGTGCTCCTTTGGATGTCTGATCATTCCCAGCAGTCAACATCGACGCCGATTAGGGGTAGCAAGCAACAGAAGAAGGTTTAACGTCGGGAAGCTGCAAATGTAAGAAATTGTCATAATGTTCGTCGAACTTGAATCCCTAAATCTATCCACGAGTCCTGTGCCATTGGCATCAAATGTCAAAACCAGTGGGAAAGCTACCAATATGCGATCAGGTATACCACCACCAACTACCAATCAACCCCTGGTTTGACGAAGAAAGCCTGCAAGGTACACAGCAGTGAGGAAGAAGGAATGTTGCTCGTCTCCTGTAAAAGCTGAAAACCGAGGAGAACATCTAGTTTTCAAAAGACAACAACATCGCACAAATGTCCGAAATGAGAAATTCTCCTCTAGGAACGATGTACGAAAAGAAAAAACGCAGCCTGAAGAGGTTAAAAAAGAAACCTTGTAGTACAGTCACAGATGGTGCTTGGAATATGGATAACCGTGACGAAGACCAAGATCCCGCTGTCAGCCAGAATGAGCGAATATAAGACGAACTGTGCAAAGCCACGCCTATATTTGGGAATCCTGCCAAGCTCGTCCATTTGTGCAATTTGACAAACAAGTACGGTAACGGCCTCTGCGAGATCTTTGATGTGAAAAAAGGGTCAAGAAGGTAGCACGCTGTCATGTGACTTCTTTGACTTTATACCTGAAAAACATTTACCAACTCAGAAGCCAACGTTGGAGTCACAAATTCAAAAATATTTCCACAACTGCTAGCGTAGGTCTACAACATGGTCATGGGCGGTTTTAATAAACAAGTGCCACAATGGGTCTTCGGAGAAAGGCGACAATACACTTCAGCAATGAGGAGCATTAGCACACAATACATCAGCAAGGATCATCTGCCACCTGAATCGAGCAAAGGCAGGACAATAACAAAGGAAATGATCGGAATATCGGCACCATCTACACAAGCATCGCAGTCATAGCTGTCTTGTAAGCCTAGCACACTAAGATCCTTTGAGAAAGGAAAGTGGCTCTTAAAAAACCCAATAAGTTATTTACAGTCTTTTCAGCTGAGAGACAGCAGGATACCACAGATTACTTACAGATCCTACAGAGGGAGCATACATTTGATCTGCAGGTATCCTGGAGAGCCATGCCACACACAATTGTCTTCGTTAGAGACCCAATCGTCAATGGAGGTCTTGACCGAGGACACAGAAAAACCCAACGCAGGTTCAGGTCCTGAGTCAGTGAGTCCATTGTTTCGTGAAGAGACCAACCTCAGTTTACACAGGATTGACTGATGCTGCAAGACGGACGGAGCTCGGCGATGAAGGAGGTCTTGAGATACCTGAAATGTGACATCTAATCGGGATACCATCAACTTTAGGGATAGTCAAGTTGCACTCAAATATTTGCAGTCTTTGACATACAATTCAAAATATCTCATAACATTCACATCATTTGGAAGCCTCATTGGCCACTGTGGTATTCCCGGGAGTTGTATGGCCGATGAGCTTGACAGGGAGGGTACAACTTTACCAATTTTACCGGCTTGCCTCTCGGCACTAACAAACTCGCAGACGGTACTACGTGCCTCAGGGAGCCAGCTCAAGCTGAATCAGAAACGCTCCAACTAACTGATCACTAACTGGCCATTCTTGGCAATCATAGTAGGCATCCTAACGCGACATTGCATTATTGGTAGGCCATTAGGCTGCACCGCCTTGCTAATGACTTCTGTAAAAGCTGAATGTACCTACCAAGCTCTGCTCCCTCGCATAAGATCGAACTTAAGTAGGTCCCTACTTCTTCGATAACCTGAGTGAAGTGGCTCATGCCAACATCAATAGCCTCCAATGCTTTATATTAGGTTGCTGATTCCAAAGTTCTTATGACCCATGTGGTACCATAATGGGTCGTGTCTGGTCTAAGAATGGCTGCTCAAACGGCATGCCACTACAACCTACCTAACTACCTGTCATCTATGGTTTCGACTGAAAACTTCTTCCTAAGACGTTCAGTTCAGTTTGCGTTGATGGGCTACAGGATCTATACAAGGATATGGAACTCAAAAAACGGCGCTCCAGTCATCTGACATAGATGACACGTTTAGGGAGCATGAATACCAGCACTCTAGCTCGCATAGTCTTCGAATGCAATAAATGGCTTTCATGGTCCTCACCACTTCAATGTGACTTCAGTTGACTTGAAGTGCGCAACTCGACACAATTTGGTTAGTTGTGGCCCAGGTACAATCCGAACTGGAGGAGTACTACCTTTTAAGCCAGTCCAGAAATTTCCAACAACTTTGTGAACTCAAGTACCAATTTCGATTGACTCCAAAGCAAGAGATCAGCGAGACTTCATAATTACCAGCATTACTCGAACTCCCTGCCATCAGTACGAGTCCTACTTAGAGCAGTCCAACGGAATTGATGCATACAAGTCCCATCCGCAGACAGGTTTCAAGTTAATACCATTGAACTCGTTATACCATCATCCGGACCAGTTGAACCCTACAACCAAGTATAAGGCCAATAACCGGCGAGAATCAACCACCTCCGCCACAGCTACCGCCACCACTTGAATCAATGTGAAGGCTGCTGTTCGCCAATTAATTGCGAAATATTTGGGGTTTTTGCGGCGCCAGAACTGAGAAGCGAACGCTTTTATCTCATGGTGGCCAGTTCATTAAATTGAAACCATAAATTGAGTGAAAATATGCGATCGATCAAAGTGGCCAATGCGTCGGAATGACCGACGACCATAAAGAATAGAATGTACAAAATAGAGATGTGTACACGTCCACCACCGACATGTAGGTGTGTGCATTTACAGGGTTTTCGGATTCCGGAGTGCTTAATGAGGTTCGGCTTCTGCTTGAGGCAATCCCCCCTTTAAAGCGCACCGGCCGGTTACTCCGGACCTGGGTGGCCTGTGCAAATGGTGGTGGTACTATTGGTTAACCGCAATTATAACCAGATGCCATCAATCAACAAATATTGAGGAATGCGTTCCTCTTTGTTTATTAACTGATTGGTCAAAGGTCTGCATGGAAGTGTAATTTTAATTAAGGGCTGCACTGCTGACGGTGTTGAATTTCGAGCTTTACTTTAATTTTTTTGCCAATCCAGTGCTAGAATGGGAAGAGGTGGGGATGGTTTAACGCTTTCAGATTAAGTGAATATTTGGGCAACCGTCCATGATTTTGGTAAGTAACTGATACCAAGTTCAAGGACCCTTAGATTTATTTCTTCACGAACATCTTCTGACTCGAAATGTCCCTCTACTTACTATGAGGCAGAACTCCCCCTTTGGCCTGGTGGTAGAGATGTACGCGTTAAAAAGAAAGACTCTGTTCTTATATGTTCCAAGCAACTTGTGGGCCTTATAAGACTGAGCCCATATCATCCAATGAGTTCAAGTAAAGTTCGTAATGTGAATCGACCTTGACTTGTTATGAAAGACCTTACCTGTCACTTTTTTTGACAGATGTCGGCTGAAGTTTTGGAACATTGGTATCATGTTACGTGTTTGGAAGATTTATGAAGACTTTTCTCGATGCGGACAACTAGAGAGTGGAGCCTGCGAAAGGTACATACTATACCCAAAGGTGGGAACTTTAACTCAATCTTCTTTAACAACATGCTACCAAGGCTGTTCAGAGTCTTGAAGTAAGTAGAGTTGACAGGGATACTCCGGTTTTAGGTAGACCGATGATGGCATACGGGATCGAAGGATGATGCCACAGAAATATATTATTTGTCAGGCCTTCCGTGATGGAGAATATGCTCATAAGACGAAGAGAGCATAAGATGATGTCCAGCAAAGTTACGTATTCGGACATTCCTTGGGACTGAAAATTAATTTCTACTGAACATGTGACAGGCAAAGATTTATGCATAAGAAACTGGCACTAGTATCAAGAAAGTCTTAGGTTCGATTCACACTATAGAGCCACTCACAGTCCGATCAAGGTCCGATCGAGCACTCACGGAGCTCAAAGAATGGCGTCGACGAATGGCATACGACAAATCAACAATTTTTCTGAAATGTCAGACGTTATTGTCAGTACAGCTTTAAGCCAAAATGCATTTTCATCATTCTTCCTCGGATAGCTGCAGGAGGAGACCGTGATGACCGTGGGCTAGGTACACCGAAATTAGCCAGTAACTTCAGGAACCAACTTTTAGGCTTCCGATCACGAGATTAAGAATATATTTCATATGCTCTTCGCGAGTATATGTACGAACCCTAGGTTTACATTGTCCTGGAGATGAATTTATAACAAGTCTTGGCCCCACGCTCTATGCCATAAACGATCTATGCATTCTGAACCATGGAGGTTAACGTTTATGAATCGAAGACCCATCAGAATTGTGTTCAGATGTCTGAACTAAGTAAATAAAATTCAATTCTGGGCAACAAATAAACACGGAACGCCTAGTGAGATCGCTATAAAGATCTTCGTCCAAGAGAACCAGACGGTTGGAATTCACACCTTACTGGGCCTCTGGAGGATGAGGGTAGGTCCATAGAGAAGACCAATGAGAGTCTCCAAAAAGTCGTTCAGACTATTCGATGGAGAAGTAGTCTGGCTGAGTGGTGAGTTAAGGTAGTATATAAGCTTAGAGCATGGACACCTCTATTAAGCCATGTCTAGGGAGTAACACTAACCGTCCTTAAATCGAAAGTATGTAAGTATTTTTAATTGTAGGAAGTGACACTCAGACCTATCTGCCAAGCTTTGATACTTCATTACGGCTGACCTATGAATCCTATGGCAGTTTAAAACTGGGAATCGTCCCCATTGGCAGTTATAGACATCCTAGCTCGGTGTTGGTGCTGGATGTGACGGAATTTTTTTATGCCCAAACGACTGGAGGGGAAGTAAATACTTTTTCTGAATTCCCTTGACCATCCTGGTCAAATTCCTTGATCTGTGTTCCTGACAAGCATATTTCCTTGTGAACAACATGTCACCTTAACCAATGCAACTCTAGCCATTCGCAGAGAATGTGGTCGTCATCTTCCGATTAGAACCTACATTTCGTATCTGGGCACATACAGCTCACCAGTTTCTACCCTTGTCTTGATTGTAGGAATAAGACTTGTTTAATCGTTTATACTGCCATACCCCCTAGATATATTCCCAGTGGGCCAGATGAAGTTTGCCTTCCAATCATCACATAGCGTTGCGGTAATAACCCAGTCGATACTAGAATACCCATCCTATGAATGCTGGTTCTGGGCCAACCTTAGTTAAGAGCCGTTGCTTGCAATTCGTGGATCACCAATGACCCATCCGAGTCTTACCCTATTCTATGTATATGGCAAGAGATTGAAGTGCATCATAGCAGCACCCGGTAATCTGTGGATCACGTTCCCATAGCTACCGAGACTTTGGGTTTGGGCCCAAAGACACCAGCTCGAACTTTAGATTCCATCTTCGATCCATCTGTGAACCAGATCAAGCCTCTAGGTTCTAATGCCGGAACACCATTAGACCCGTTTGCACTGTCCAATATTATTGCCTCAAATAACCAATCGACATAGTACTCCCTGATCATCGATAGTGCAAACGATGTCCAATTTTGGAATTTAAGTAGATTCTGTAGTCCCACATGGTCACCTAGTTTGACGTGACTAACTTTCAGCTATTTGCTAGTACTCCTGTTGGAAGCAGATTATGCAAAACTCATGTCTGTACCTAAAAAACCTAGCGATGTTAATATTTCATATCTTGAGCGACACTTCTTCCTAAGAACACCTTCAGTTAGATCAGTTTCCGGCCAACTAAAACCTATTCTAAATATATCCTTCAACGAATTAGCACTAACCACATGACCAACTCGCGTAGAAATTACTATTGTGCATAGCACTGGCCCTAGCATAGAACCAAGTGGAACTCCATTGAATTCAGTATGGCTATTGTTGATGTTGACACATTCCAGATACCAATTCAAATAGACGTTGATTTGAAGGCTAAGATCAGAGAGAATTCAAATGAAATTAGGAAACGAATGCTTCAATACGAATCGATACATCGTTACGTTACCAACTTTAACATTGTTACCAATCGAGACGGTACTCATCTTACATATTTTACGGGTTACAATATTTTCTGCATTTATTTCAAATCCAGAGTGATGGTCTCTCAGGAGAGTGTGGTATAAATTTGAAACTCGAACAGAATTATCCACTCAAGCAGGATAAGTCTCCAGACACATTGCCAAAGTAATGGATGCAGACCAGCATTTCAATTGCCTTTAAATTCCCGAAGTAAAATAAAATCTTCCATAAACTAGACCATAAGTACACCTGATTAATCCTTATCTTACATCTACATGAGCACTAACATTTTATTGCGATAGCATCATCTCCAACAGCAGCATAGACCATCAAGCAGCCATCAAGAGCAGAAATGGTGCATGCAGAAGCCCCATCATCATCATCATCATCATCATCGGCAGCACCAACAGCAGCATCAGCAGCATCAGCATCATCGGTACGATCGTAATCCCAAAAGGGGAGACAACCAAAAAAAAAAAAAACCGAAAGAAGTAAGAGGGACTCATGGAGCGACAGGGACTTTGGTGAAATTCCTCGCAGACACATTGCAGTGGAGCAGTGGAAATATGCCTGGAAGGGAATGGACGGGCTGAAAATATGCTGGGATTCTAAACAATTTTGCACGTTGCAGAAGCAACCACATTTCATCGAGAAGCAGAAGGTTGTGTTGTTTCTTTTGTACTACAGTGCATCGCCACTGCCAACGGTCGTGTTCCTATCTATCTCTATTCTATGGGTATTATCCTTACTGGCACATTCGAGGAGATTTTCACCAAACGAGGCTTTGTGGTACCGCTGGCTGGCTGGCTGGCTGGCTGGGTATATTGTTTGCAATTTACGACAACTAAACGAAGGGTACATTGTTTGGCAAAAGTGCATCCTTTCGTATTGATGTCGATGATTTATTATGTTTTTGGAAAAGTCTCCTGTAAGTTATTTTCTGTGAAAGGATTCTTCAAAATTTTGTGATAATTTGTTGGGAATAGTTGGGATCTGCATAGGTAACCTCGTACCTACATGGAATTTGGAAATAGTACAACAACCAAACCATTCATTCGGAGGCTTTGTATTCCTTCGATCTTCGAGGATGAACAGCTGTAGTAAATGATTAAAATTTCAAACGACTAGCAGGAGAGTGTGTGAGGATAACATGAAGATTAGCAAGTATCCTTTTTGGATTTGAAACAGTAAGAAAATAGGACGTTTTCTAATGCCACTTCTGATAATCCAGTAACCATACCTGACGCAAAACTTTAAGTCCTGTGTGGATGAGCCTTAGTCAGTACTTGGGATATTAGGAAGGTACGTGGATGGGCGTGGGAGTCGTGGCTCTAGTAATCTGAAGACAACACCTAACATTTCTTTCACAACTTCCCCTTTCGCGAACGTCTGACAAACATCCGAGAGTACAACTGTCATGGAAGTGCTGTTCAAATCTTAACTTGCCTCTCGGATACTGTATTAAACAGTAGACTCCATCCAGTCGTGTAAAGAACATAACACTCACAACACGAATGGTTGTGAGAAGCTAGGCTTTGGGTTCCATAGACCTGTAGCGCCAAATATAGGGTGACCAGATAGCAATGATACTTTTTTCAGTTGTTATGTTTTACCAATTGACAGCTGCTACCAATGACATCCAACTGTCAAAATATTCATTAGGGTTTGCCATTTCATCACGCATCGTTTCATGCTTCCCGAATATACACAAATTAAAAAAAAAATATTTTCGAAATTCCGGCTACGCAACGTGAGATCGGCCGTCATCATGGCTTCAGTGTATAGGCACAGTGGAAGCTATTAACCTTAAGCCACCAATGAGACAGAGATTGGTGCAAAATGAAGAAACAGAAATGTCGATTCGGGGCCCATTAAATTGGACATCGCCAGAGAGTGAACCCGACTTGGATTTGGGCCTACATCCATATAAAATTGTGCAGACGCAAGAATAGAAGCCGGACGACCATAGACAGAGCCGTGCTTTGGCTAATTTGGTGCTGGAAATATTGGGAGAACATGCGCATTTTGGCCGAAAAATCATGCTCTCGGACAAGGCCCCTTTTTGGGACCAACAAGACACTTTTGCCGGAATAACACCGCACATATTGGACACCGAATCATCAAAAATTAGACCGACCGCTTGAAGCACTGCCAGCGAAGCCAAGGGGGCCATTTGAATAATGTGCTTTTCCGCATATAATGGCATGAATGTAGCTTTAAAATAGAGCCAGAATCTATTTTATACCTCACACCGTTGTTGTTTTATTTAAATCTTTTTTTCTATCGCTCTCATCTGGTCACCCTGTAGGGGCTTTAGAACTACTCTTTGTATTATTTGACGATCATTCTTGTTAATATTTTGAATTTAATTATTTCCCGTACATAAAAGCAAAAAAAAATATTTAAAAATCCATGCGTCATGTAGTAAAAACGCGAACATAAGCCTGAAAAGGAAAACAATTCGTTAGCCCAACACGCATTTGACCGCATGTAACCATCAGTAATCATTAATAATTATTTTATTTTAATTAATTGCATGTGAAATCATAAATTTGTCGTTGTTTATGACACATTGCACCCTATATTCTCATCTACACAAAAAAAAAAAAAAAAAACACCAGAAAAGCAAAACAAAAAACGAAAAACGAAAAAATTCCAACGCACAATACATAATTTTAGTTAGTAGTGCATCAGCTTAAACCACCATAAAACAGTGGGTCAAAATTCTGACATAAATTACCATCGAAACGCTCGAACCAGACGCCATAAATTCAGTTATTATCAGCCACTGGCCATGTCCTTCCGATAATGAGCACTTTGCATAGTGTTTGTCGGACGGATGGTGGGCGTATCTTTTCCTATTCGAAATGCGCGTAATTAAAAAGGGATGAACTCATAATTGTGCGGTCGGTGCATCGTTAATTTGTGTGAAAATTACTGCAACACAATCCCATAAGAGTTTTATTGGTTTGACGAATAAGGAGCGACAATCAATTAAAAAATTTACAACTCTCTCGCTAATTCGATTAATAACAACACTGTGTTCGAATACCGTCATTTACATCAAAGCCTTCAATTGAATGCAATACAGCATACTTATTAGCGCAGTTCGACAGTGGACATAACACCGATGTGTTGTAGAGAAATATCAGCCAAAAAATATGCAACAAAAAAATTGTTTAATCCCTCATCTATTCTACGTACTAACAAGTTTCATTTAATTCTCCACCACATGATGGCTGAATAAAGATGATTTATTCAACGAGCAGTCATTTTCATTTTACCTAAAGGCGTATCTCTTCATGTCTAATTAATCATGTTACGTCTGTTGTGCACGTTATAGGAGAGGGGGAGACTAAGAAATGAAAATGATGGCGCATTTTCAAATTATGTTCCCATTGAAACAGTGCTCCCCCCCCCGAACACCTTGGCGCCTAACGTCGTCGTCCGTAACATTTTGGTATTGTTGTCAGGGACACACAATGCCAAGCGTCGATTAGAACAATCACTTGTGAGTTTTAAACGTGTCGGAGACCATTTCATTTGTTCCATGTTCGTGTTGAGATTTTCCAGCACGGCAGGTGGCTAGAAAGCACTCTTGGCAAACCATTTCGATAAACGCTTGTCAAACTCATTCATAAAATCTGAATCCATGATAAGTCTTATGAATTGCAACAGGACTAGCCATGGACACTCCTACTACTTTGGAAAATTCGAAATGAAAAGAGCGTTCCTATTCACATGAATGATGAAAGACGATGTGAGTGCAGATGTCAGC
This sequence comes from Xylota segnis, assembly GCA_963583995.1. NCBI lineage: Eukaryota > Metazoa > Arthropoda > Insecta > Diptera > Syrphidae > Xylota > Xylota segnis. The sequence continues at coordinate 41,626,114 of OY757236.1, read as the reverse complement.
TCTTTGTTTTCATGATTTTGCCAAATTAATGAGGAGAGGAATTTCAGTGGTACATGATACCTCTTTTTCAGATGGTTTTCAAAGTGGATTGGTGCACACGAAGGGATGTGCGAAGGGGTTGCAACTGGAATGTTCGTTTGTTCATTTTTGTAAAATTTGCTCAAAAGATAAAAAGATGAAATTTTTACGTAACAAGGCCTGTCAACTTTCCTAAATCAAGACATTCGCCTTTAGAAGGAGACCAGTCGATAAAATGATTGCAGTTTCTGTATTAACCGGTTATTTGGTGTCCGCGTCTTACCAGCTACTTATTAACTCAGGTAGTGCTACAGTCCGGTGTGGACATGAGCCTCAACAATCAAGCCCCTCCAGTTAGCTTGGTCTTTGTTAACTGCACACAACAAGTCGGTTGAAGTCCTCTTTCACAGAAGAATTTTCTGTTCGAAAAACAAAGGATATATTCATCAGTGTAAGTTAGGATCCATGGTACTGCGCCATAAAGCAAAATTGGGATGATGAGGATCGTAGATATATAGAGTTTCCTTGGTAGCTTGTATGGCATGTAGCACCGTCTTGTACATACCACAGCTAGAATAAATGGCTGTCGAGCTTTGGCCACAGAAAATCGATTAACATCGCTCTCTACCTGGGACCACTGACGGTAACTGTGTTTCCTTCCTCATTTTGAAAGAAGTAAGGTCCGATGATACCGCCATACCATAGACCGCACCAAACAATCAATCTTCGTGGATGCATTGATGATTGATCGAACATTTGTGGATCGTATTCGCTGCAGTAACTGCCAAAAATGAGTCTCGTCCGAGAAGATGATTTTTTGGCCGAAATCTGGATCTCTGGCCCAATTAGCAAACTCACAGCGTTGTCTATTGTCGTCCCGCCTCAATTCTTGGGTCAGCACAATCTTATATGGAGGTACGACCATAAGCCGTCGTGACTCTCAGTCTCGATGGTGGCTTAAAGTCTAAAGAGTGTGTTCACGCTGAATCTTTTCCACGGTGCGTCGAATTGCCTGCACACTGAAGCCGTGATGACAACCGACCTAACGACGTTATTCTCGTTGAATATTTACAACTGAGCTGGAATTTCGAAAATATTTTTGAATAATTTCCGTACATTCGCCAAGCGTGAAACGACAACTGATAGAATGGCAAACTTTTCTGAATATTTTGACAGCTTGGTATCATTGGTAACTTTGACAGCTGCTGACACATACCAATTGTAAGAAGTATCACTGCTATCTAGTCACCTTTTACCATCAATACGGGTTGACATTATTCTTTGGAACTAAAAATTGGACTCTCTTATGGCTTTAACAGAATATTCTAGCTTTTGTGTTGTTACCAGGAAAACGGGTGTCCATTACAATTTCCAAAGTTTCCTTGATGGACATGGTAGAACGATGGAATTTTTAGTATTAGCAGATTCCACGACGCCCTTTCTCATTTCTTAGTCTCTGACTTCAATTTCCTAGCACTGTTCTTGTAGAAATTCCAGTGAGTGGGCGATCCATTGCTTGATCTTTCTAACTTCACGCCTAGCTCTACTAGTTTCAAAATTATACTCAAGAAGCTTTCCTCAATACTTGTGTTTACTGAAGCAAGCTTTACGTTAGGCCATGTTAATGGCTTCTTTTAGCACAGATCTACCATCTAGTACACATCAGAAGGCGTATCTAAGTCCGATGATGGTCTGATTTGCGTTCGATCAACGCTGCTACTTCCTGCACCAGTTAGTCAATAGTTTGTACTTCAAACCCTAATTGAAAAACCACATTGTGTGCTCCTTCAGTAGGCCTACTCCTCATTTAAAAGAAAAAAAAAAGGAAAAACCAATTTCCAAAGTTGCAAACCATCTCTTCCACTAGATCAAGTGTATAATGAAAACCATTCCACCGTTTTCAATGCCTTGCGTGTGCCACGTCACCACTCGACTAATTTAACAACAAAGTAATCATTTGCCCGGACAACATTATAACTTTTCTCATTTCCACATCCAAGTGTATTCAATAATTAGAGCTCAAGCAGAGACCCGAATGGCCCCTGAAGTGACCACAAATAGGCAAACTGACTCCGGCTCTTTGCTAAGTTTCATTAAATCAATGAGTTCGGAGCCTCCACTCCGGCCGAACACGAGCGAGCCATCTCTCCTCCATCATGGAAACTAAATTATATGTTCGTCATAATACTTCCGATTACGTAGTTACAAAACTAGGAAAACCTTTTAGGCCAAAAGCCTAATATGGCTGCGACCAGGTATGGGCGCTTGTTCAACACAAAAGTATCATTACACACCCGTATCACAGGACTTGGTTGAGATGTCTGCCGATTAGATTACATATGAAAGGGTGTAGTACACGGCCGTAAATATCCTCACCGAGAGCATCATCCGAATGAGTTTTCTAACTTTTCCCACAGATTCATTAATACCTGCTTGTGTGTCTGTCAGTGTGCGAGTGTGTGTGCTGCGAAGTTTTTCCATTAGGACAAAGTGAGGTAGGTACCTAAACAAAGACGCGATTTACGTTCGGAAACGAATTTTGTTAATTATTCTTTCATTGATTTTCCTTTTAGTGTCCAACAAGCAGGAGCTTACGAGGACAGAGTTTCGTTTAAAACGGAACCACCACACAGATGAATGCCTTGAAATGGCTTTCAGTGAAAGCCATGCGGAGTCGTGATGGAGTGGAAATTAATTTTCTAAATCTATTCAAAGTGTATCCTGCACGTGCAAGTATCGGTAGGGAAGGCCATCCCTTACCTAACGCTGACCGCATTGTACGAGTATGATGAATGTTTTTGACAGGCCATATCCTCTGTGAAGTGCTTCCTTTGAGAAAACACTTTGGTATCCTTTTTACGGTTCGGGGTGGCTGTGGGCTGTGAATTATTAATTCTTCGAATCAATTTTCTATTCTTGGCGTTAATTTTCGAAATTAATTTAAATAAATGGAAATCCTTGAGGCTTTGCGTAGGCTGCGTTCTGGAAGGACTGCTTCTGCCTTCAATGTCAGTTGAGTTCGATTGCTTTTCTTTTCTATATTTGTACAAAATTTGAGTTGACGGGGCTCTCTATCAACCTGTATCCATTTGCTCTACATACATCCCATATAGTTGTTAGTCTTTGGATCTTCTGCTTCCTCCAGAGACCGTCGAAAAAACGACTGCGAATATCTTCATCAGTCCAAAGACCAGTGCCATTAAGTTTTATATGTAGAATCGCCTTTGTTGTATGGATTAAGTCCCTCACTAGCTTAAAGTTATAGCTCTCAACTGTGACTTTGGTGGCCCTTCTTGTCGACAAGATATACTAAATTTTGAAGCCGCTTAACCCGAAAACCCATTTTAGCAGCTTTTGCTGTCGAGTGCATTGGTGAGAGCCTACTGTGTTCTGCCAATCATGTCATGTCATCGGCGTACGCTAGTAGTTCGACGAACTTTTAGAGGATTGTACCTTCGGTGTTGGCTTGTGAGTCTTGCACAATTTTTGTAAGTAAGATCACTTGAAAGTCTCATGACAGTGTATCACAAAGATCTTGGTGATCTTAATGAAGCAAGGAGCATTCTTTATTGTTATTCCACACAAATGAACGGGTCTGGCAGGATGGTTAGAACGAGATATGGCTCTGTATAGCTTGTTTCTGCAGCTGTTGATTTGATCTTCTTGAGATTTCTCTACGTAGACGCCTTGGACATTGCTATCTTTACTTCATTTTTCTCAGATAGATGGAAGTTTAGGCTTTTTATTGGGCCATTCTGAATGACAGCTGTATGTTGCTCGTTGAAGCCATTGAATAAATCTCGTATATCTTGTCATGTTGTGTCGTGGAGGACAACGTTCTTCGTGATAATTTTTAGGACAAGGGGACCAATATTCCGATGGCAGTAGCACAGCTTCACATGTACAGTCAGACTCAACATATGCCCATCGTTTGGTCACTATTAGCAAGCAGATGGCGATGGTATGATGTCCCAGTAGAACCTACAATTTCAAATATTGAAGAAAGATTCCTCCGAGTAACAATGGAATAGAAACTGACACACTAACAGCAATCAAGGCCAAATCGCTTCGGGTGTAGAAACTTCTATAACGCCACGCTGGGAGCTACCGATGGTGTCGATCTCGTCTGCGTATCCCAGCAGCTGGACAGATTTGTAGAAGATAGTGCCTTCCATGTTTACACCTTCCCTGCACACTATCTGTTACAAAACAAGATTGAAGAAATCACACGACAGCGCATCTCCGCCACATGTTTGAAATACATAGTTCAGAGGAACTGATTTCAAATTGCACATTGCCCCCCGTGTTTTCCAGCATTAGGTGACACGGCTGGGTCAGTTTTGCCGGTAACCCATCGCCTTGTAGACCTCAAGGCCCTAGATGCTGTCCTATGTGGCTTTACAGTCGATGAAAAGATGGTCGTTGGTCTTTTCCAGGATTTGCCATTTGCTTCTTCTTATAAAGAATGGGTTTTTCATGGACTAGATGTGTGTTACATTGTCGACCTATCAATCTCTCTATTTGATGCCCATTAAGTAGCTGCTGGAAATGCTCCATAAATATGTACATCTACTGCGACTAGGTTTCTTTCACTGTTTCCAAGAGTCTGTGCTCCTGGATTAAAGCGACCTGCCAGCCGCTTGGCACTTCCTATCCCGAGACTCTTAACTATCATCTCAAGTACTTAGTCACGTCAAATATTTATTTATATCGAGCGCATGGTGTAACTCAATAAAGCTTCTTCCAAACTGTTTGGCAGGTCCTTTTAAGAATAATCAGTCAGTCTTCAAGAAACCCACTTTGACAACACAATCTCCAGCCAATAGATTGAAAGGTTATTAATTCTCAGGACTCTCACACACATCACGTCAAATCTTTCGCACAAACAACAATCCCATCCACAACATCGATTAAGTATCCCTAAATATTATATTCAGTCAGAGCTCATCCTGCATCGCCAGCGCCACTAAAGAACAATACCAAGTGGAAACTTTTTGTTTATCTGACATCTGGGCAACTGACAACTACTGGCAATGAAAAATCATCCCTCTTAGCTTGCCCCTGGTGGATAAATAAAACACAAGACAGTCCTTTCATAAAAAACAAAAAAAAAACCAAAAAAGTTGCACTATAGTTGGCTCACTGACAAAATAAATTGCTAAAGACAACACGTCCTCCATCCGGCCTGCGACGTTGGACACAACATTTCAAGTTTGGGAAAAATAACAGAGAGACAAAAAAAAAAAAAAAAACAAAGCACAACCTGCTAAACTCCAACCCCTTCTATCTAGGACCAAAACTGATGGATATTCTCATGTGAGATACACAAAGCAACATGGACTCAGAAAAGGGGTTTCACTCAAACATAACCAGTCCACGAAAAGGAGGGAAAAAAACAAGAATTGGGAAAAAGAAGAAGAGACCGACAAAAAAGCAGCCAGCGCCTTCAACAAGGATACAAGCCAAGAGGATCCTCCGGACATACCCTGACGGTCGCCGACGCAAACGACGAGCAAGGCGAGCGGTGCGGCGGAGGGGCTGATGTTTTATATATTTTTCTGCCTTATTTATGGATTTAATATAACCTCTGTGGATATCATGCTGGATATTATGTATGGTCCTGAAAGATACAAACTTCATAATTTTTCCTGCTTTGATGTGAGCTCTGGCGCTACGGCAGAGTGTTGTCTGTTGTGTGATACTTTGTGACTCTCTTCCTGTGGCCCATGGTACGGGTATGGGGTTGTCCTTTCGTCATCGTTCTGTCTGTCTGGATTGGCGTCGTCGTTGTCGTCTTTGAAGCCGGTCATGGGGAAGCCCGTGGGAGTTAAATGAGCCAAGCGGGTGGAGCTATGCTCATGGTTAAATGTTTTGCATGGCAGTCGGGTGATGTACGCAAATTGACCCCATTAATTTACTGGCTTCTGACGGTTTTTTTTTCCACGCTGCTAGCCCGTATCTCAGTGCTTGATTCTGTAAATGGTTTGTTGATTTACAGTCTCAGATAAGAAACCATTTATTTTGTTTTATGCATATGACCGGAAAATGGCCAAAGTAAGTGCTCCATTTGCAGATAGATGGCACTGTGCGCTGAATGGGCTCCCTTTCTGGGTTTTGTTTTACAATGATCTCTTTGGGAATTGGGCACAAGGATTAAAAAGTAGACCGTATGCACATTGGGTAAAAGCGGATAAACGCGTATTTGAGGATTAATAGTACATGGGATGGTATCTCCTGCGAGATCTCTTGACCTATTGACCGACTTTCATGTTGGCGGTGGCTAAAAAAATACTCACACAATCGGTCAAAGGGCTATATACGGTTGTATGCCCTCAGCTTTTAACTGAGTTACCCCTTGGCCCTTGCCATTTCAAAAACCATGTACATATGCAAATGTTGTTGGCTCCGAAGACACTTTAGTGAAGACTAAGGTATTTGAAAGCCATTTGGAGAGCATCGTAGGACTTGTAAAATTTTCTTTGCCATCTTTGGGACTAATACTTTCGAAATAAAGGATATTTTTTTAGAGGCGGAGAACTCTAAATTGCGATTGAATTCAGAAAACTGATAGAAATGTCCATATAATTGACTTCGGTTGACAGATAATTTTATGGCATTGTTGCGTGATTATGAATTTTAGCATATAGCCCCTGTGTCTGGTGTGTACTTGGCATAATCTGAAGGTACTACTTTCTCACACTCTTCGCAGTAAATGAGGCTGTATTTTAGAAAAACCCATCGAATCTTGGTGTCCAAGTGTTCTATTGTTTCTAGTTCATAGAGGTACGTAGACATGCGACTTTACATCTAATCGGGTCAATTCGGAAGAACGAGGTGAGAATTTGACCGAACTATATCTCGAGAACTGAACTTCCCCTTTCAATGGATCAATTGTTTGACTAGCAGTGTGACATATGCCATCATCTTGTTGAAATCACATATTACTGATTTCAAGTTTATCCAATTCTGGCTAAAAATATTCTTCCAACATGGATGGACACCTATCTATCCATCTATTCAGCTTCACAGACTGCAATTTTTGTCACTTTTTGTGGATTACGTCATGTACACACCCGACACGATGGCCACATGCTTAAAATCAGACATTAATGTCATGAAATTATCTGTCAAATAAAGCCAACTTTATGGATATTGAAATCAATTTTCTGTCATTTATTTCAATTTCAAGTTTTCCACCTCTAAAAACACCCACCCTTTACGAGACACAGCCTCCTCAATAGAGCTACTCCAAGGTTAGGTGACAAATTGTACACAATAGCTCAATGCGTGAAGTTAGCTGCGGTTTGTTTTACACTTGTGTAGTATATGTATACCTACTTGTTTCTTTTGTCATCAAAAGGTACAAAAACATGAAATTATGCACGATTAGCTTAAAGTTGTAATCAGATGAGTCCAAATCAAATGCTTTTTTAGGAATTGGCGCCCAACGGCAGGTCCTTTCGTTTTATCCATTAGCATTAATGCATCCGCTTTTGGTAGGAAAGCAGTACCTCCAGGAATGTTTTTACAGATAACAGAGGTAGTTTACCCAATGGTGCAATGGGCAAGTGGTGTTCGATACTGGTTGACATAAGAAGGTCCAGAGGAGCAATCTACTTGACTATCATTTCTTTATCCCACTCGGCAGGAAAGGACCTGTATTAGTAGTGTAGTTTATGAATGATTTTGTGATGAGCCTTGGGACGCATTTTAAAGATTGGTCAAATCTCGCCTCATCTTAGTGCTCCGGACGAAATAAGACATAGCTTGTTAAAGCTCTACTCGTATATACTCAAGTAATAAAGCCATCTTGCTTTTCAGTGCTCAAGTCACTGTAGTGATCACTAAGTCGTGGATTTCAGACATCCTTGGTCGTATGGGAGATACCTATGTATGTATGTATGTATGTATTTGGTTCAGTTTTGGCACAAATGTACAAATGTATCGACCTAGTTTAAAAACTCCACCTTAGTCGTCTATGATGACAGTGATCCGGTTCACAGAGTTCTCGATTCTAATCCAGAGGGGCAAAGTAGTAAAGAAAAAATCTCTCCTTAGTTGGTGCATACAAGTAGAAGGCTATGACAATCGACTTGATGTGCGACTTTTGGTTGAGAGCGAGGTTTACACTGCATTGTATAGTTGCTGAAGTGATCTTCTCCCGATTAACGCATTTCTTCCCTTGGGAACCTCAGTTGGATTTGCGTGCATATTGCTAGCGAATAATTGGTTCAAAGCCATACCAGTCTACCCTAGGTGTTAGCTAAAGTTGTGAGATACCCATTGTTAGGTTGCACTCTATAGTATAGGTTCCAAAGAGTTTCAGTTTCAGGACTACGCACTACCATAACACTAGTCCTTTCTACCTAACATAGTCTGCCACTGTAATGTATTTATATCCGAAAGTAAATGTCCCATTTAAACGCAAAGGGTAAACAAGTAACAAAATAAATATAACCCCCCAGCGGTAAACACACATTCATCAATACAAAAAAAAAAATTATTTGTATATCCCCTTATAGCCAACATCTCTCGCCCTCTTCCTTCGAAATCAATGAGAAGCCAAAAGGAAGAAAATTGCTACATCAGCAAACAAAAATGAAAATAACAAAACGATTATCCTGCCATTCAGTCAGTCTATTAAAACGAGAACCGAAAAAGGACCACACACCACCCCGCCAGCGGACAGAGAGAAATAGAATTGAGTTCCTTCAACAAGGAAATAAGCAGAAATTCCTTTGCCAAAAATACTCTATCATTTCATCTTTTGGTGTCATCAACAGTCCCGTCCCATCGTCTTCTTGGTTGTCGGCCAAATTCTTAGACAGAGGCCGTCACTTCTCCCCATTACCATATAATGCGGAATTATTCCGCAAATTCACAATTTAACTGCGAGTTATGGCGAAACGAAAATGAATATACTCCTCTGTGGCGGGGGACGTCCTGTCGCCCAATGGACATTTGAAATCCTATTACCAGGCGATGGGATTCATTTCAACGAAGGAATTATGCCCACTTGTTAGGCTAAAGTATATTGTAATCAGTTTATGACAAAGCTGCCCGCCAACTGGGACATTTCTCCTTTTGTTGTTGTTATTGTTGTTATTGCTGCTCCTGCCATCAATTGTACTAAATAAATCCAATCAATATGCGCGTGCGAATTTTTATTCCCAACCATAAACAATGGGATTTATTATTTGTTTTGCTTGTTACTGCTTCATGTTGGCCACCGAAATTAATAAGGGACGTATGGAGAGGTTTTATGGCAAAGTCATCGGTTGGCTTGATGAGCAGGATAATAGTAAAATGTTACTAGGAATTGATGTAACTACTCGTACAAGCCAGAGGAGACGCCAATTTTTCTAATCTAATGTGTTATCGGCAGAAGGGTAAGCATGTTCTAGGAGAGTATACCAAATTTTGAAGGATCTACTCTTTGTGACGATTTCTATCAGCAGATACCTTCTTCTAGCCAAAGACAAGCTTCTACCATATATTCCGCCCTTATGACTGATTCTTTAAGTGGAACGTATGGGGGATATTTAACAACGACTATAAAAAAGTGGCAAGGACGAAAATTAAGTGGAGTCTGTCCGCTATTTGGTATGCCATTGTCCCGCACACACAAGGTTCAGACTGATGGTTCTCGCCCCGACTCGTGTCTTGTTTCATAGTACAGAAGTCTGGTTTTAATTCAAATTTTAATTAAAACTTAAGCTCTATATAGGAAGAGCTATATCAATTGTGTCTGCAGTTTCATTAGCTCCTATTAGCTTATGATGAGCTAGCTGTTGTTGTGGGAAGCGCGTTGGAAAACTGGTGTAAAAGATACAAGAGAGCAGGAATTTATTTTGTTGCTATATCCTTTTGACCAAACCAAAAGGTAAACCATTGGCGAACGTTGGATATATGGTACGATGGGGCAAGAATGGAGCAGCGAAAGGTAGGGTTAAATAGCACGGATGGCTTAGTAGCTGCTGACTTTAAGGCTGCAGCTGATGAATTGAAGGAGACCGTATAGTATGTACCAACTTATTCGTAAGGTAACCATGCCTGATAGTTGGAACCTTGGCACCATATTGCCAATTCATAAGAAAGTACAACGCCTCATCTGCTACAGTTACAGAGAACTAAGTCTAGCTTACATTGCATAAAGTGTCTACCTGCGGAATAGAGCCTCAAAGAGTTCAGAAAACTAGAGAGTAGGAAGTAGAGTGAGAACCTGAAAAAACCTTTAGAGCGTGAATAAAGCCAAGAAACTTCTGGGGCAATACAATCGGAAAACAAATAAATAGCCAGCGACCACCTAAGGAGACTAGATATTTCTGAAAAACTGTCGGATGTTTGTCAGACGTTCGCGAGAGGTAGGGCCGTAAAAAACTTTTAGGTGTTCCAACTAGGACTCGAACCTCGAACCCCTTGCTCCTTAGTCCAATGCACTAACCACTGAACCACGGCGCTCACTCGCATCCTTATATTCTTAAAAGAAACTGGATTAGATAGAGCATAGTAAGAGTACATAACCCTCAAAACGATTCCGAATGGGCATGTGCCACTCCAAGGTGTAAGTAAGGGGTCTTTCTTTATTTTTACAATAAAAATTTCCATCAGCAATTGAAAGTCAATAAAATGCAGGGTTGGGTCGCATGTACTTGAACCTTATAGAGTCTAAAGTAGTAGTAGAGTGTAAAGTGGGCGTGGTCATATGAATATAGTCCTCAGGTAAATAATACAGAACATCAAGACCTATAACTATTGCCTTAATAATTCTGTCCAATCTCGAGTGCAAATCTTAAAAAATTTAAATTTTTATAAAAGTCGGCATGGTCATAGCCAAACTTGATACCCCTTACTGTGCAGTTGTACCATACATACCATACATATGTATGTAAGTGTAAGTCAGTAAGGATTTTGTATTACGTATTTCTCTACAATACTTTATTAATGCTTTACCCTTGTACCGAGTGTCAAAAACATCTGCTGTCTCGCATCCGAACTGTCAAACTGAGGAATTGCTCATTTCTCAATATGCAGTCATGAGTGTAATATTTTCTGGCAAAAAAAGTAAACTTTGAACAACAGATCTATAGTTTCTATAGTTGAAATGTTAAGGGAATCTTGACTATGTGATCATGAAAAACACCTTAAATGGATGAAGTGCACTCACTAGGTTAAGCGGACTTGGTTGTCCCATAAGAATTCATTATTCTCTTCCCTCTAGAAAAGATCCCATCAAGCAATTGAGGCGAGTGCAAATCAACCTCTAAGAGGTCGTCACACTAATCTCTTCAATTGTTTGAGTTCAAATTATTTTAAATTAATTCTGCAAAACAAAAAAAAATAGAAGACACTTTCAGTTTGGAGAGCTTAGCTTGTTCAACGTCGAAAGTATCTGACAGTTGAGCATGTGTATACGATCGATGTCATTTGTTTTGTGAAAGTTGTCCAATATATTTGTTTATTTATTTGATCGTCTTATACTATACACAAGGTAATGGACTGGAATAGTTGGTGATTGCTTAGTGATGGAAAATCGGTTTATTTGCTTAGAAACGGATATCGTATATTAAAAGTTTGACGCGCGAGTGTTTTTTTGCAAGTAATCTAGTGGTATTAAGTCGCATGATATTGGTGGCTGGAAACTTATATAGAAATAGCTCAATGTTTTCACCCGTTCTGAGACTCGTTGCTCAAATCTGTTGAAAACAAAGATCAGTTCTGTCCATTTCTTCAAATTGTGGCCAAAAAAAATGTTCAGTCACTTGTTTTGAAGCACTCTCCACTGATAATATCATGAAACATGAACCAAAGGTTGCACTAGCCTAACAACCCCACCAAATGGTACATTTTTGTCGATGTTTTGTAGAAGATTTTTCTTAAATTATTTTAGAATTTTCTTCTGCCCAGACGTGACAATTTTCTTTGTTGACGAATCTATCGAATGTAAAAGTTCATGTGTCTACTTCATAAATGTCAAAGTTGACATAAGAAAAAGGACAGTTCAGAAAGTATTCACTACTGACATCTAGGCGCAACTTTTGAAATACCTTTTATCAATGTCGTTGGTGTCAGTATTCATATGAATCAAAGGATACCAATCAATTAAGATTATTGGTTAGATTTTCAAACAAAAGTTTCGAAAAAAATACCAAAGTCAAAATGATAGGCAATTTGACAATGTCAGTCTGCCAAGATGTTCCAAGACGTTCTACATCAAGCATTCAGTATTCTGACACGCTATCACCGCTGGTACGGAGACCAAGGGGTTCAGCTTTAGCACCCAGATTTGTAGGACTTAATTGTATTTTTTGTTGGAACTCAAACCAAGTATCCATGTAGGGATTTTGGAAAAAAAAAGCTAAGTATCTCGTCAAAATTGAAATGAAAAAGCAACACTTTTGATACTTCTGTATCATTTTGGCAACACTGTCAACCAAGTTCATCTACGTTTGGTCCATTCTCAGTCATTACAAGGACAACATTGAGTCTTATACTCACCAGGAACTATTCCATGGTCATCGATTCAAGGAACTTTGTAAAAAAATTCAAACTTCGATCAGAAAGTTCGCACCGAGCATGGTACAGTGAGGATCAATGGATACGAGTTCACAATTTCCAGGCACTCATCTGATTCTAAACTTTTGCTTTACTTGGATCTGTCCAACCGATTTTCAAGCCACATACTGAATCTCCATTGCCTTCACGTCTCAGCAAAATGTGCGTAGGCCTATCGAAATGGTCCTTGTCTGCAAAACATGCCACAATTCTAGGTTTACATCCGAGGCGGCAAACTCTAAACACCGACCATTTTGATGCAAAAACTCCTGAGAAGTTCGGGTAGTAATGCGTTTTAAACCAAAACCCTCCATCTCTTTTCGATCTCATGTTGCGAGTGTAAGGATCTATGTATTACTCCCCTCTAACTTACTTGATACTCCTATAATCGTAAGGACATAAGCCGAGAATCCTACAAAAACCCAATTCAGCTCTGTCTAAATAGAAAATAACCATAACGACTTTTAATCACATAAGTGGCTAACAATTCCAAGAACAGGAGCTCATTTGAAATCGACGATAAGCCTCCATCTCCGTTCGGAACGTTGACAGTTCGCTCGGCTCATCAGGACACGTCCGAATCGAATTGGATTTCATTAATGAAAATTTAATTCACTGTCGATACATTTGGGTGTTGTCCACTGACATTTGACATTCTATGCAGTTGTACTCAATTTTTGTCCTTACTCAAGTCGATTTACATTCCTCTTCCCTTCTCTTTTTTTTTTTTTGGTCCTTTAAGCTGTGTACTCTCTGTTTACACATCGTTCTCTCCTGCTACATCAGCTGAATCTTCGGAAAACCTGCGCAGCGCATTGATCAACCGAACATCATAACCCAAAGCTCGATATGAGAGGAATCCTTCCAACCGAAGAGAGGGAGAGAACAACCGAAAAGGACTCCAGACTCCAAGCCCGTATCCTAATCAGCAGCCTCCAACACTTTACAGTGGTTTTGGTTTTTTTTTTTCCTTTCATTTTGCTCTCCTGGTTAAAAGAAGAAAAGCACAATCACCTCCATCAGCAGTATCACTAACAAAGCAAGTATCTACCATAGCTACGCATAAAGCACAAGAACCTAAATTCCTATCCCAAGCGTTTAAATCCTTTTTCGTATCGTCCTCTTCGTTTTTTTTTTTTTGTGTTTTTTGCTTTTTGTTTTTGTATGAGATGTGCATCCTTATGAGGGAACGCTTTTGAAATCAAAATGGTTCTGTAGTGATTTCAGTCACTTTTATCATCTCTAGACAGATGGTTTTGAAAATCGAACCGGTCTGTTATCGGTGCTCTTCGTCCTTGTTCTCTTGTCGTAGATTTACGTAAAGGATTTGCTCCTTGCAATGGTGTTACTGGTACGTGCGTTATACTAGTTCTCCGTCCTTATGATTAGGGATCTGTAGGAGGAGGAGGAGTAAAAAAAAAAAACGAGTTAAGCGTGTGTTTCCGTCCTTAAATTGCGCTCCTCCGTTATAATTAATGATCCGCCAATGAATGAGTGAAACGATTATGATCACAATGATTTGCCAAACGATGCTGATGATGTTGTGCGATGATGATAAAATCCCAACCAACCCGTGTGTGTATATGTGAGTGTGCTTGGTGAACAGGAAAATTCCTTGTAATCGTGTGAAATGGTTCATGATTCCCATCGTACATCCTGCTCTTGTCCGGTGGTGGTCCTTTCGAATTATTATTATTTTTTGTTTTCTTATTTTTTGTTGGCACCGCAACTCCGGCCACTAAGTGGATGCCACAAGACACTTACTATTACACAAGGATTTGAGAGGAAATAGTTCGCAGAGTTATGACGGTACACCACTCTCTCTCCTTGGTATATGAAGGAAATGGGCTTGCGATGTAATTTTGCGGAACATTAGCTGGTCGTGTCAATTTATGCAAACGGCAGAGGAATCAAGATCCTTGCAGGCGAATGATACCGCATAAAGCGATGATTTCTTTTTCCTCTCCATCAACGGCAGGATAATTTATATTTCTTGTTGATGTGGAAAAAAAAAATCCAGAGAGGAACAACCCCAGAAGGAGAACAAAAAACGGAACCGGAAAAAAAACCCCAAAATCAAAAAAAAAAAAAAAAAAACGCATAATGTGGCCCCACGCCTTGAGTGAAATGCAAAATTAAAATAAGCCTTTAAGCCTTCAAAAGGATTCCACTTTATTACACACTGCGTGTTCGAGAGCGAGAGACTTGTGACTGGTGGTCGACGTCGTTATTGTCGTGCTGTCGGTCCTGTCGGTACTGCCGGTGGTGGTGTGTCGTGACGTTTCGTCCTTTGGCGCGACGCAGTCTGTGCTTGCCGCGTCGTTGTCGTGTACAATATCTCGTCGTCGTCGTCATCGTCGTTGCCGTTGCCGTTGTCGTTGTCGTTGTCGATTGCTAAGGATTACAGAGTGAAATTGAAAGGATTTACCATGAATTTTATTCAGTTTTTTATTGCTATCCTGATAGCGATGGGTATGTAATTTATTGATTTTAATTTTTAGTAGTCCTTTCCTTTATCCTTTTGATTTGTATTACATTCGTGTGTGTGTGTGTGTCGTTTGCGCATTCAAATGCTGCCTTATGGACGCATTACTGTTATTGTATTTATATTCTCATTCGGTGAATTAGCATTTTTATATTCCAAAAGGCGGAACTTTTTGTTAGACGTTTCGGACTTATCCTGCATCAAGATATTCCGGATTTAAAAATGGGAATTTTACTGGAGCATGGTTTTTGGTTTTGGCAGCGAATCAAATCGGATTTGTCGTTCATTTGAAATTCATGGTCATAATGGTTTTGGTTTTTTTTTTTTTTTTTTTGTATGTCATGCTGGCAATATGACCTCAAAGCATTATCTCGGTTTTTGTTTCGTTGGTTATTTGGTACACGCATAAATGTCAAAGCAAAGGAGCAACATTTTTTGGCATTTATTCAAAACAACAAATGGCTATTTAAGCTTGGAACGGATTCAGGTCAACTGCTGTGGCAAATGTAGGTGGGTCGGGTTATGGAAATCGATTCATAATTGACTGTCGACTGCAGCATGGAGATACTAGTTAAATGTGACAGTTTCGTGACTTTTTTTTGTTTTTGAATATTCAGTCCTTAAAAGTTCTAGAAATACCGACATTGTTTGGAATGAGAATATCATATCATCTTTCACAAATAATGCAAATTTTGCCAGTAAATTGAAGGGACATACACGCATACCTTGTGAATCTAGTAAATAAGACACCAAACTTAAGGACAGCTGTAGGGACTTGGAAAAATGTATTTATTCTCAAGGGTTTCATGTCCAAAACATTGGAACTATTTATGTAGGTGAATGGTAGGAATTCAACTATTTGGCCTTTCTATATAAATTCGTGACTCTCCAGACTAATATAAGCAGACAGACAAACTTGGCAATAACAGAGGGCGGTCAGAGTGGCCAAATAAAAGTTACTATGGCTTTATTAGTAGAAGCAAACATTCCCATTAATTATGGAACACAACGTCGTTCAAGTGGCTGCCTCGGCTGGCTTCGCAGTAGCACATTCTGTTGCTCCAATTTTCCAAGATCTTGTTGATAGTTTCGGGCTGTGGCTCACGGATTGCTTGGACGAATCGTTTCCGGATTGTTGGCATAACATCGGTCCTTCACGGTTCCCCACAAAAAAAAAGTCCAAGGGTGTCAAATCGCAGCTCCGAGAGGGCTAATTGACATCGCCATGATGTCCTACATGATCCAGACATCCTACATGAACCAGACAGAGGTCGTCCAAATTCATGTCGTCAATTTCACTAAAAAAAAAAATCGGTTAACATGGCTATGTAACGCCCACCGTTGACCGAAACGTTGTTCCCAGACTCATTTTCAAAGAAAAATGGTCCAATGATGCCACCACTCCACAATCCTTACTAAGCCCCAGATGCGGAAATTTTGTTTGTTAACGTAGCCGCCAGTCGTCAGAAAATATGATTTTTCGCCCAAAATCGTTGTCCAATTCAAGCTGATCTAAGGCCGAAAATGAGAAGCGATGAGTTCAACTGCTGAGTCAGTTGGACCTTGTAAGCGAATAATCCGAGATCTTTGTGCCGAATTCTCTTCGGGCTAGTGCGTGAAATGTTGAGCTGCTAAGATCGATGGCGGGTTGATGTCCGTGAATTGAGTCTGACACTCTCGGCTACAGCAGCCACTTTCTCGTCCTTGCCCACCGTACGACGGCGCGCGTTGTTCACTAGCATACTAATCTTACGAATTTTTTGCACAAACTTGGATACAGCAGGCGCGGTGGGTGCTTCATTTCGGCCAAGTTCTTTTCGTATATAGCACTATTTCGGCTACACAGCAATCACTTTGGAAAAAAGTTTTCAATATTTCCCAACGTTGTTCAAGCGTAAGGCGACTCATTTCGTTCCGCGGAGGAGCTGTTAGTTTCAAATTAACTTATGATGTACGAAAAAATAACCACTAGATGGCCCACCCTTTACATACGTCTTCACCAATGGCTGCAAAGTAGACTACACACAATCAGTCTTGAGTCGTCAGTTTTACTGGACTGATGCGAGGATGGATAGTGTGTACCCTGACTGATGCCTCGACTAATGAATGCTAAACTTGTTAGAAGGGTTTCGCTGGAGGAGTGGAAACTAATGGCATCGTAATTCAAGAGGATTTTGGGAATTTTGTGGTATTGCTAATTGTAAGACTGACAATCATATTGCCGATATGAGCGTTAGCTAGAATTCACACTTTCAAGTTACCTAGCGATTGGTGTGCCTGCCAAGTCATATTGCGATATTTGGCGGAATAATCAAGACAATCAGAGGAGAGGAGAAATAAACACCTTTGTCCATAGTAACAAGGAGTAGGAGGATATTGAAAAATATATTTGGCGCAACAGGTCGATGGGCCTAGCTTCTCACAACCATTCGTGTTGTGCTTGTTATATTCTTTACACGAATGGAAGGAGCCTACTGTTTAATGACATGTCAGAAGTTCAATGTATTATTTGAGAAGCTTTCTCGAGACAGTTGTACTCTCGGATGTTTATCAGACGTTCGCGAGAGGTGGGGCCGTGAAAAAAACTTTAAGGTGTTCTGGCAGGAATCCAAACCGAACCCCTTGCTACGTAGTCCAACGCACTAACCGCTGAGCCACTAAGTACGGACAAAGTACATTTCCTCGAGAACCACTTTCTATCCCTCCTTGTATCTATCTATGGAAACAGGAAGATTTAACAGCTGCTTCTTAAAATATTCCAATAATATTCCCAAGGTCACTCTATTGCTTTCAGAATAATCTTTTGATTTTAATTGGGGCTTACTGGCAGTACGAATAGTCGGTAGCAGCGCTAGTTTAACAACTGAACGCACCAGTATTCTCTGTAGATCCATTGGGAAACCTTCCGAAGCAATATTTTGTCCAATGATCCCAATGACTCCGGAAAGAGGTTAGATTAGGTACATATGTGGGTAGGCGAATAGATAAATATCAAGTCGCCACACTCAGGTCAATACAGACCCATTGTGATACCCAAAGGGGAAAAAGTCCCTTGCCCATTGGTAAACCCTAGTACTGATTTGTATCTTGTGGATTACCAAACCATCCTGTTGATTTGATGAACCTAAAAATTTAATTTATTGGTCTGTTCGCTAATTCGTCGAGGTCACGGAAAAAGTGTCGCCCTAGAAATTTGAATCTAAGGTGGTTCAAAACTACTAGTCAATAGGTTTAATCAGTTAACTCTAGTTCCCAGACCGACATCCATTCATTCAGCTATTCAAGTCTATCAGCAGTTCTTGTAATAATGCTTTTAATAAACTTCAGTATCGGGGTCATATATGTAGACGGTTTTAGATTACTTGCCTGTTGGCCCCCTTCTATCGATCTAAGATGGGTTCGTGTCCATCATCGCTCCTTTTAAGTCCTTTGAGCCTGCACTATGTAAAGCTTAGTTAGCTCAAGTGCTATGAACTCTATTATCAGATTTCAGTCTAGTACAAATTTAATCAGAAAAAACGTCTAAATTGATAGGGTACAGACCTTAAGTAAAATCTACTTTCCAATAAGGATAATAAGGAAAATAAACTTAAACCCTTTTCTCCAAAACTGTCGGGAGAATCTGGTGTAAGTCATAGCATTTCTGTTGAAAGGGCAAACAGTTGAAATGGCTCTGCAGTCGCTCATTTACCTTACCGAAGGATCTTGTCTTATTTATGTCATATCTACCGTTGAAGGTGTATAAAAAAAAATAAATACTTGGCGCTACAAGTCGATGGGACAACCATTCGTGTTGTGCGTGTTATATTCTTTAAACGAATGGAACGGGCCTACTGTTTTATGCCGTATCCGAAGGGCAGTTTGTTATTTGAGTAGCTTTCTCAGGACAACTGTACTCTCGGATGTTTGTCAGACGCTCGCGAGAGGTGGGGCCGTGAAAAACTTTTAGGTGTTCTCCGGCTGGGATTCGATCTCGAACCCTTTGCTCCATAGTCCAACGCACTAACCACTGAGCCGCGGCTCCCAAAGGTGTAGTCAAATATGTTAATACTGATTCGTTTATCAAGTTCTTACAGAAGTCATCAAGTCGCAAACCAGTCCTACATAGTATTAGATAGATATACACAGACACTCGACAGACAATTCGGCTAATGCGAAGTTAGAAAAACACCTCAAAGGCTTAAGAGATCTAGAATGGAGCATTTTTGCTACTTTATACTCATACAAATTCAAAAAGCTGTAGCTCTATGCACTGGCGGTACAACTCAGTAATGAGATCAAGACTATTCACTTGTTCACCTCACCATAACGTCTATAACTGCAGCCTTAAAGAGTACTTTACTTACTCCGTAGAAGTACTAGTTTCAAATTTGGACAAAGTTTTCAGGTCCACCTCGACCCATAAACATTAAAATTGTTTATGAATTATGAAAAAATATACGAATTGGGTATCACAATGCAAAAGATTTTTAGGAAAACTGATAGTTTAGGAATGATGGTGTATAGTCTGAACTGATGTGTTGTAAAATAATCGCACACTAATTCCTCGAAATTGATAGTGTGTAGTGTACTTAAGGCAAATAAAGGAGTCCAGGGCTCAATTACAGCATCTTCCACGTCTTCATTCTGCGAATCACACTTTAATATCTTGCAACAATATTTCGATCGATATTGAAAACCATGTCTCAAATGCATACATACATGCCCGACACAATTCGGATTCTTTTGACAACAAGTAGTCGCTAGCAGCACCTTATAATCTCAGCTTATGGTAGCAACTGAACGCACCGCTACGCTATGTAGATCCAATGGAATACCTTTCGAAATAAAAATCCCCTTTAATGATCCCAAAGTCTTTTGACAAACTTGTGGTATTATTAACCAGATCCGTTCAACTGGGTCAGTGATCTAGTCGTCTGATCTTAAAGGAAAAGTCACATAGCCATATGGATAAACCCGGCCACTTCTTGAACATTTTTCTTTATAAAGGCCATATAGAGATTTCCTTGGATCTACATATGACTTTAGTCCCTTCACCTTCCTCGGTGGCACAATAAGATCTTAACTAGGATCCACCCCATCTGTGGGTCCTCATATCGTCCTGGGAAAAATAAAACAAAAATTAATTTGAATCCACTCATCGAACGTATTCCAGCCTCCTAAGCTGTTCTACCATCAAAAGCCTCCGCCCCACGTGGGAATAGATTGAAAAAGATTAACTGGTGTTGCCTTTTTTTTTTCTTAACCATACCTCTTTTGTTTACGACCTAACAATTACATTCTCCACCATAACCCATAAAAATTCAACAACAAAGTCAAATGCATAAAACCCAGCTAAAAAAAAAAGGTAACCAAGCTCCAGAAAGGTTTAGCGCTGTAAAAAAGCCGTAAAAGAATTTGACTTTCTCGCAATTATTTCAAATTCCCACCAGAATTACTTACATACACATACCATAATCGATGTCATAAAAAAAACGACGACATTTAATATCCCACGAACAAATTTTCAAGTGAATTTCCAAAAAAAAAAAAAACCAAAAAAACGAAGAAAATTTACGACCCATCGTGCACCTCTGCATCGTGTTCCAAGGCAGATAAACGAGGCGATGACAATGATGACGAGATGACAAGACAGCGAGAGCGAGGTTTGGTGATAATACCTTTCCAAAGCACCCATCAACTACTAATCCCTGCGGGGTCGGAGTCAGACCAGGAGTCGCGTTGTTCGCGCAATAATAAAATTTGAACATAAAATATATTAATTTTCCCAGCGCCATCCAGCACCACCCAGCAGTACCACCCTCGACGAGCAGAGGGTTGGCATTTGGCACTGGGAAACTGGAAACAAGAGCGCGTACACACAGATGCATCCTCGCACACTGCCCGCGCGACTCCAGGGGGCAAAAACTTTGACGGGAGGTGTCAACAACAACGCAAAGTTTTCGACAATTGCCGGAGCGATGACAAGTTCGCTGTTTGGATATATCTCCTCGCCCGGTACGTTTTGTTTTTTTTTTCGTTCGCTAAAATCCAAACATAATTTATTGTTTCGCCTGGTTACGGATATTTACGCTTTAACTCAAATGGAATTAGAAAAGTTTTTCCGTGTCGAAAAGCGCAACCGAAAAAAATAGAAAACAAACCCCCTGCCGTACCGCCCACCGGTGTGGGATGAAATGAAGAAGCCACTACGCAGCTCGAAAACGGACGGCGACCGGAGAAGTTAGCGTTCTCCGAACATCAAAAGTGATATTTTTCGGCATTATTTTCAGAGCCAGGCGAAGTTTTTTTAGTACCATGTTGCTTGTTTGGCCTGCACACACACATTCGTGCACGGAGTTGGCTTGAATTGCAGTCTCCTGCACACAGGGTATTCCATTTCAGGAGAACGATGGCTACGACGAAAGCAGCACAGAAACATGATGTAGTTCGGTATCTGGCAATGTTTTGGTTTCTTTTGCATGTTATTGTCGCCTTTGGCAGATTGGTCCTGGTACGGTGTGGTGTGGTGGGCTTGAAAACTTTTCACCCACACAACATTATTTTAAATTTAATTTCCATCCATCTCAATTCTTTTCGGAAGTTTCGACAGCATAAGTAGCCAAAGAAACGCTTCTGTCGACATAAATCATTTTCTCTCGTTCGTTCTCTCTCCCGACACCACCGCCGGTGTCTTTGCGGCAGGACGACGAACACACAGGACGACGGAAGCTATACATTCTTACCAATCATTTGTGGGGTTTTTTTCTCTTTTTACTGTATGTGTGTGTAGGTAGTCTTTTGATTTCGAAATGAGATGAGAAGTTTGTGGTGTTGCTCATGCTGTTCTCGGCTTCTGGCATTGCTTTCCTTTTCCGTTTCCGGCAATTAATCAAATTGTAACACTATCTGTACACCAGCAAGTGTATACGACCGCCTAGCTTCAACCGATTTGTATAAATCCCATAAACAGTGGTGTTTTGAGGATAAAGTTTGAATTGAAATTTTTCTAGACATTCATCTTTGTATGGAAAGGGATCTACGATGCTCGTATATTGGATGAAATGGCGGATATTGGTGAAACTATCTTGTGTCGAAGGAGATTTTATAAGCGAATCACAGTGTGTGGTGATTTAGTTTTTTTTTCGGTGAGCATATGGTTTGAAAATGTCGATGGTTTTTTTTTTTTACTCCTTCTCCGAATAGGGAAGAGGGGGTGTGGAAGAAAAACGTTATTTGGAAATTATTCAAAAACTTTTCCATTGCGATAGTGTGATTTCTGTTTTTTTTTTATTTTAAATTTCATGGAAAGTTCTAAAGGGATATTCTTTACGGGAAAGAGTATTAGAGTTGTGGGAAAGTTGGATATGATTGAAGATAAACTGAGAAAGCGAATTTGGTGTAAAAAATAGTTACATGCTATAGATACTCTTTGAAAGAAACACATAGATACGTAAAAGATGGGGATTCACCTTTTCGGCAGACAAACTGACATTCATTCCAAATATGTATGTACATATCGTCTGTTGATTGGAAGTCTTTACAAGTCCAAATCGCGAGCAATAAAAAAAAGAGGAGAGATTAAAGTCCCTAGTCCAGCCCTCGATGAAAATGCACTTAGACCAGAGGAAGATCCATTGTGCTGGCGAGGTCGATTTTGTTGCATTCAAATAACGCGCCAAGTTTCCTGATCCACTCCATCCTTCCCCTTCACACCCATCCACCTTTTTGTCTTGCTTCGTTTTTTCTTTCTTATCCGTCGTTCTCTGAAGAGCTATGGGTTAACTGGGCGCTTCTGGGTTGGTTTCCAACTCAGTGCTCACTCTTTCCCATACGCTTGAAGGGGATGACAAAGCAGGTTGAGCCAGGTGGACCGCCTGGAGACTCATCCTGACCGTTTCTATGAAGACCAGTCCCACAAAGAGGTGAAGCGAAACCTCCAAAGTACCATTAATCTGATGTCCAAATTATAAGGCCAAGAGGCCCATCCTAACTGAAATTGTTGCCTCATCTTAAACCAGTAATTATAAATCTCTCAAAAGAGAGCACAAACCGATTTTGTAAAGGATAGCTCCCGGTTCTCTGGGTACCTTTTGCCCTTATGGTTTGCACGATGGCTTACGCGATCGATAGTTCCGCGGTTAACTTATCCTTTCACTTAGAGTCATTCTAGCAATATTTTAGAATTTGATACTAGCCCTGGTTAGGAGAGTGGATGCGAACCCAAGCAGTCACTTAAATGTATAAACAAACAGAGCGACGAGAGAGTGAGGACTCGAAGCAGTATAAGAGGAAGCTGTCAGAGCTCTGGATGTGATTCCCTTTGTTCTGGCAGCTACATCAGATGCAGCGGAGAGAACGAGGCGAATTCAGCCTCCACCAACACCACTACAGTTCCCTGCGAGAGAGACAGGCGCCAGGAACTGTCCGTTGCCCAGAACGTTGGAGACGGCTGAATTCACCTCATGAGTGTGTGAGTGAGCGAATGAATGAATGTGTGCGAAGGAGCTGGACTTGTTCCAACAAGCCACTTCTTAATCTGATCGAGAGAGATAGGAAAGAAAAACCAAAAAGAGATCCCAGTGGGGAAACCAAAAAAAAAACAAAAGAGAAAGGAAGAAACCAGGATCTAGGACGAGCCTAGAACAAGAAAGTTTTTGATTTTGAGGAATTTTATGTCCATACAATCCATTCCTTCTAGCTTCTGACAGCAAAGGCAGTTTTTAGGACGTCCAGTGAACTACTGAATTCAAGAAGTAAAAAGCGTATTCGGAGTTAACAGGGGGTTTATGTCCAGGTCCAGGTAATATTTTTCCAGAAATTGTTCAGACCTAAGCGAAGCTCCAAACCAATAAGCACAAATCCAATAATCTGACATATCAAATCATTTCATAGTTCAGGATTCTAAGGATTTTCCATTTTGTCCCCTCGTTGACTTCATTATCCTCAATACAGGCATTCTTTCAATTGTTGTAGTTGTTTCTTGTTACATCGCAAAGTGTTATCCTGTTTTGTTTAAGCCTGTCCAAGCATCTGGTTTAACGTGAAATGTAAAATGTTTCGGAAGAGCTTGTCCTATATTCCAAAAGCCATTAGCTCTTGAACACAGCACTCCATGAGTTTGGATTTTGTATCATGAGCCGATCCCCAACCACGAATGCCTATCGAACTCAACTCTGTTATTGATGAAATCATCAATAGGGTTGTGTTCAATTCGTCCAAAGACCCAGTACAGTCTCCTGTCTCTGATTTAAAATAAGTTGACAAGCTGATATTGACGAGTCTAATGCCGTAGCACGCAAGTTACCTCAGACCTTCGTTGGAATTATCAGGATTCTGAATATGAGCATGTATCCATTCCTTGCGCCCCATCACTCGGTTTATACCTTTAAAGGACTTTAATCCCAAGTCATGAAGTAAAGACAAAAATAGGAAATACTTTCTTATGGTATTGCCTTCAACCCAATCTTACGGGTGGCTACTGTCATTGCTAGGACCATCACTTATGTAAAAAAAAACACTGGTACGGTTCGGGATCCAAGCCGATCTTGGTATGCCAACTGATTCGAAGAAGATACTTAAGGTTATGCCTACATGAATCTTTGATCCGTCTGCGGAGGCAGAGATGGACTGGATTGAACCACTAATACAGCACAGTGACCCATTTAATAGCACCGTCGTCTCTACTTTAGAGTGGGTGTGCTAGACTTATTATATTTCAGGACACAATGTTACGGGAATGTATATGTCCCTCGAATGTTTCTGGCACAGAGACCGTAAGGCTCAATGTTATAAACTCCTTCGAATTGGCATGACTTCCTTTGCCGACTTAGAATATGTGTCCCATACTATACTGTAGCATGATCGGGCTTAAGTGGTTAGAGCTTTACATCAACCTAAAAGTCGAATAGGATAGCTTTTACTGTCTTGAGCTCTACATCAGTGCGCTGTCATAAAGACATTGGCTTCTATATGCGAAGAAAGCGAGTAAACCAGAAGATACTACCATGAACTCTACCAACAGTTCCAAGACTACATTTTCGTCAAACCAATGATCACTAAGGCTAAGGCGATATAGACGATAGATCCTTCAGATGGATGTCGGAGAACTTGGTCTGGACAAGTGGAAACAGACCGCCAGGGATCAAAGGCTGACATGTCTTTATGAGCCTCTCGTCACAAGCCAGGAGCCCGTAAATTAAGTGGGAAACAGAATGTGATTGAGAAACTGTAACGCCGATTTCACTTTGAGTTCAAAAAGGATATAAGGTCCTCCAACCTTTTACTTCGAGTCACATCAGTACAAACACAAACTGGCTTAAGAGAGCTGATTCCCCATGACCCCCGACGTTACAGATCATTGCCAGCCGGAAGTGCACATAAACTCTGAACTGATCCATCCTGTGCGGACCAAACTATGTCCGCACAACAAGCCAGTAAATCAAATTCACAGATACATAAGCGAATGCATCGCATCGTGATATCAAATTTGTTAGAAAACTTTCCTTCCTTTCCGCCTTTATGAACAAACACCAAAAGCATAATTCACAGAAAATTAATTTTAATTTTTAGTACCGTTCTCTAAAGAGTCCTCTCACAGCGCGCTATCCTGATATCCATCCGAGTACGTATGCATGCCTGTGTACGGGATACTCCCCTAAGGCGAAATTGTTTTTTATTACTTTTCAGTGCAAAGCCTTCCCATATACATAAGGACCTCTACGTACGCGTATACGGTAGAGTGTAGTTCTCATATTCACCCCGGGGGAATTTCGTACGAAAGTTCATGCGACAAAAAGTTTCTCGGTGACATCGGGGCATCCTTTCAATTTATGTCTACAACTTTTTATGCTCACATGGAGCTACATGCTTGCACGTAAACGTACAGATACGAGTATCTGGTGTACATAAGTAAATAGGTGTCAAATTGTAGCAAACTTTTATCAGATGTCAATTAACTTTTGGAGAAGTTTCGTCCTTTTTAGGCAAACAGCTATCGTCAGTGATGTGCTTATTGTTATTATCATGAACATGTGAATGCGTGAGAGTCTGTTATCTTGGGTTTAGTTTTTCTCTCTGTTGGATGTTGGATGTTGGATCCTTTAAGCCGTCATAGATTTATGGGAAGTTTCGTTGGTCTTGATACAATTTATACTGATACGTATTTATGTCTACTTGGCATTCAGGGTAGACATATTAGATCAAGTGTGCCTGAGGTGTTGAGAGTGAAGTTTGAAGCCTTAAGGCAACGTTAGAGATAGTAAAACTTTTAACCATTCGACTGCAGGATGGTTTGGTTGATTTTAATTGTCTGCACATACATTTGGCTAAGTTTCCAGTGGTAAAGGGTTTTTCTATCATATTCCTATCTCGGAAGACGAAATGTATGCTCTACAAAACTTTGATCCTGCCAGTTCTGTCATATGGCGCCGAGTGCTGGACACTTTTCAGAGAAAAATTTTCGTCGAATTTTCGGTCCCATATGCGAGGAGGGCGAATGGAGGAGACGATATAACCGCGAACTCTACCAAGATGTGGATGTAGTCCAAAAAGCCAAAATACGTCGACTACACTGGCTCGGCCAAATCGAGCGAATGGACAATAATGCTCCAGCAAAGAGGATCTTCTACTCACAGCCCCCAGGTTCGAGACGACAAGGAAGACCGAACCTCCGTTTTATAGACCACGCTATCGCGGATCCCAGAGCACTTGGTCTGGACAACTGGAAGCAGCGTGCCCGGGATCGAAGAGAATGGAAGGCTACCGTGTCTCAGGCAAGGACTGTTCACGGGTCGGGAGCCCGTCAAGTAAGTAAAGGGTTTTTCAGTAGGGACATAACAATTTTGTACTCAGATAAAATGCAGAATATAGAAATTTAGTCCAGGTTTAGTGCACTTAATAAAAATATGAATACCAACTTGCGTTTTAACATTAACAAATCATAGAAAAAATTTAAGAGCACGTTTATATCAGAGTACATAATTGTTATCTCCCTATTGAAAAACCCTTCACTATACGTATATTTGAGTGCAACCGAACCCTTTCCTCGTAACCCAGTCCTTCTGGACTCTGGAAAATGAATGTATATTAGCTATATCTGCAAGTTCAAATATATTTAAAACTCGGTATGTTGTACCGTCAGGCATGCTAACTGAATTCATAATAAAATTACCTCTGGATCCTGCTGCAAGAATTTGGATCATTTTAGGAAAGCTTTGGGAACATAGCACGATATGAAATCTAGATCAGCCTGGAATCAGCCTCACTCACGTTTGCAACCAATAACTCTAACTCCAGTTTCTAGGAAATAAGAACGGAGCACTTAACAGCATAGAACCAGAAAACCTTTCCAGCTGAATGCTAAATATTAAGAGAAGGAGGCTTGTGAGACGTTTTCAGCTTCCAGTTCGAATCTGCCTACGACAGAGCGACCAGAAGTAATGTCCCAAACAATGTCCCATTGTACATTTCAATCACAAAATTTATAGTTTGAGAGATATATTCTCATCTTTAAAGGACGATGGAATATAGAAATTTGAGCATCTTTCCGAAAGACAAAAGGACTCGATCCCTTAAAGCTATAGTTAGCGAAAGTACACACACTAATGTGAACTAATTAACGTAGCCCCAGAGAAGGTAGCTCTGGTCAAAAAAGAGTTGGCTTATATCGCTCTCACGAAGTTTTTTTCTATATTGTGTTTAACAAGAGCTAGGGGCAGTAGGACATAGTGGAGACCGTTGTCAGGTCCTTTTCGGATGGCTTTCTTTCTGATTCGTTGAATAGTTGGTTTCCTTAAATGCCGCCTTTATCCTGAAACCCAAGGGAGTATGAAGTCATGGTTTGCCGTGAGTGTTGAGAGTTCTTCACAACATCGTTTCACGATGAAGTGAAATGGCCCTCATGGCGCCTCGACTGTTTATATATGCAGATGCCGATCATCTTTCAAAAGTGCAGTGTCCTGGATAGTTCTCGTGCCGCTTCTGCGTTTGCTAGTTCTAAAATGAACTAAATTACATAAAAAGCATTTCTTAGAAATTGGCTACCATCTGTATATGTAAAGTTCCTTAACAAGACCAAGGCGAGCCTCAATGAACAAGTGTTTCCACCTAGCTCGATCGTTAGCCAGCTCAAGTTTCACACGCCAAGTTAATTGAGGTCCCTTTTCACTTCAGCGACCCAGCTTAAGAGATCTCTTCCGATGGTCGGCGCTGTCTTTCCGCGGTAGAGTCGGAGACTCTCCGGGCCGGAGCACTGTTGTCCAACCATATTTGAACTCTTCTGACTAGATCGAGGTGACTACACAACTCGTGCAGATCGTAGTTGCTCTTCTTCTCCACTCTTTACCTATGAATACGGGACCAAACTTCACGTGAAGTATTTTTCTCTTCTTTTGACTAAGTCAAGGGGATGATAAAGGTTTTATAAAGATTTACTTTACTTATTCGAGGCAGTATTTTACTACATAACTTCTTCTTAACCAAAAGAAGCATCGATTGACAAGCCTTAATATGCATTTGATCTCAGCGCTGATGTCATCGCTTAGACAAAGTCCTTAACTACCTCAACGTTATATCTGTTGTATCTGAGGATGACGTTCTGACGATACGTGGATGTTGTGTATCCTCTTTGGTTGACAGCATATACTTTGTTTCGCCCTCGTTACCCACTAAACTGATTTTAGCCACTTCCGTTGCAATGCTCTCAAACCCACTACTGACATCATACTTCGTTCCTTCAATTATGCTAATATCATCGGCGCATGCAAGCAGCGGCACGGACTTTTGAAAGATGTTCCCTCTGATCTTCCCTTGTGAGTTCTACATAACTTTTTCAAGAACGATGTTAAAGAAATCGCATGATAGCAAGTCGAGTTGCCTAAATACTTTTATGACATCAAAGGTCTCTGTGAGGACTTTCCCAACCTTGATGGAGCAGCATGCATTCTCCATCGTCATCCTGCACAACTGGACGTAGCTCTAGCTTGTCTCCATAGATGCTTTCATAGGCGGCAAATATCGATTCGAAATTCCTGGGATTTTTTTCCAAAATCTGACGTAGTATGAAATGACTTTTGTGGCCTAAAATCACGTTGATACCGTTCGCACAGTACAGCAGATAAAATCGTGTAGACGATATTGAGGAGACTTATTCATCTATAATTGGCACAGTCTAGAGTGTCTCCTTTCGTAAGGACCAGGCAAACGATACTGAGGTTCCATTCATTGCACATATGGACTTCCGACCATATTTTTTGTAAATGAGTTGCTGTATGCTCCTTGTCAAGGCATTCGCCTTTAAATAGCTCACCAGTCAAGCCATCAGTGCCACCAGCTTTATTGGGTTTTACTTTAGATATCGCTAGCTCAACTTCATCCCTGTTCGGATGGACGGAAATGTTGGTTATCACCGTCCAGATTGAATGGTTCACTCAGCCTGACAGATGGTCGTCGTCGCCGAGTCGTTCACAGACCATCATCGTGGAGAGAAGTGTTTCGGCTATTTTCCGTAGTAATACAGTGACTTTCAAGTGTGCAAAAAGTGTAAAGTGGCACGAGAGCCTAGTTGGCGCAGTGCAAGTGGCAGTGACCAGTGATCGGGAGAACGCCGGTTCAATACCGGCCAGTGGCAAAACAAAAAGTACTTTTTTTTTTTATTTTATTTAATAAACAGAATAAATAAAACCAGTGATTAATCCACAAGTGTCACGCGATGGACGAAAGTCAACGGTCCGCACTCCCAATAGCGGGAGCTGCGGACAAACAAACATCTGCCGATGAAAATACGGCATCTACGTCCGGCTACTCAGTTGTCGTCGCCACTGAAGGATCGGTGAAGAGGAGGAGGAAACTGAAGCCTTCACTGAATCTATTAAAGCGTCCCTCGCTATCACGCTCTGCAGTAAAGCTGCCTGCAGAAGCAAAGGGGGGGGCGTCAACGTCATCAGCAAGGCAGCTTGAAACCACTGACGAGGAAGAGAATTTCCCATACGTCTCCGACGGCGGGGAAGGTCGTTACATGGGTGATAATAACACCTATGGTAAATTAGCCACCTCCGAATCAGAGGATGAGGACGAAACACTGGAGAACCTGTGCAGCAGCATTCAGCTACTGCAGCAAAAGGTCATGCAGATCAAAGCCAAACAAACGGCCAGAAGGCAGAGGGAACATGACGAGGAGCTGCAGCGTCAGCAGCTGAAAAAACAACAACAACAACAAGAGCAACAGCTGCAAAAAACCAATCAGCAACAACAACAAAAACTATCGCAACAACAGCAGCAGATAAAACAGCAGTTGCCAAAGCAACAGCAGCAGAAGGCGCAGCAGCCAAAACCAAAACAGCTGCTACAGCAGTCGACACAGCAGAAGCAGCAACAGCAACAGGTTCAACAACCTCAACAGCAGCAGAGACAACAGCAGCAGCAGACACAACAGAAGCAGCAGACACAACAGAAGCAGCAAACACAACAGCAACAGAAGACAACAAAACAACGAGTGCCACCAATCAACACCTACAAATTGGAGGTAAAAGACACCAAAGAACTGTGTAAGTCGGCCATAGGTCATAATTTCACAATTATTAGATTTACTAATGATAGGCACGCTATACAGTGTGAAAATTTGGTAGACTATCACAAGATCAAAAACTTATTGAGGGACTCGACGACGGAGTTCTTCTCCTACACCCCGAAAGGGGAAAAGCTCCAAACGGTGCTTTTGAAGGGGTTGGAACCGTCTACCGAGCCGGAGGAGATCCTTAAGTTGCTGAAAGATAAAAAGTGCGACGGCCTCGATTTCGTAGGGGTCAAGCCTTTTATCACGGCAAAGGCGAAGAGGGAGAACCGGAAGTTACCGTTCTTCCTTGTTCAGCTGTCTCCCAGCAGCAAACTGGATGGTCTAAGAGGCATTAAAGTCCTCGACCACCAGGTTGTACGGTGGGATAAATTAAGAAGGAGCGAAAGCATCTTACAATGCGTTCGCTGCCAGAGGTTCGGGCACGCCGCGTCGAACTGCGACATGCAGCCTCGATGTGTCAAGTGCAGTAAAGACCACAAGGCAGAAGATTGCCCTCTAGGTAAGGATAGGGCCGCTGACAAGGAGCAACTCTCGTGTGCTCTATGCAGGAACACGGGGCACACCGCTAACTATCGGGGTTGCCCTAAGTTCCAGTTCATAAAAAAAGTAAATCTGGTTCGTCAGCAGAAGATCGAGGTGAAACGTCCACCTGTTCCCGCTCTAATCTCCCAAGCCGTCACACCCCAGTTGACCTACGCCCAAATGGCGTCGGGACAGGGCAAGACGCAAAAACAACTGCCAAAGGCTGCTCCAAAGGCGTCAGTGCCTAAAGCACCTGAGGCGAATGCTGACCTGATGGCTATCTTGCTCTCAATCCAAGGGCAGATGGGCCAACTTCAACGTCAAATACAAGAGCAGGCGATGCGGGTGGACCAAATCTACGCGCTTCTGCCGGGCCTAGCGCACCTCCAGTCGTAATGGGTACCACGGCGGAGACTCCCTTAAAGATCCTTGCGCTGAATGTGAATTCACTGATAAGGATAGAACGTAGGAACTCACTTTTTAAGTTGTTAGACGATAAAAAGCCTGATTTGCTTCTGATTAGCGAAACTAAGCTAACTCAGAGACATAAATTAAGGAACAATAAATATAATATAATAAGAAGAGACCGGCCCAACTCCACCCAAGGAGGTGGTGTCGCGATCTTCGTACGTAAAGAGCTACGTTACAAGACAGTGTACAGTGGTGAAGTGCGAAGGTTCCAGGTGCTGGAAGCGTGCATCGTGTGCATCCCTCTCCATAGTGGAAAGAAGATGTACGTGGTCTCGGTCTATGCACCTGAAGCTACTCAACCTTCTTTATTTATTTCAGAACTCGAATCACTTTTCCGATGCCTAAGGCTAGAGTCGGAGGAGAATTACTATCTCATGGCCGGAGATTTAAACGCGAAGCATAGGGATTGGGGAAATAATACGCCAAATCCTAGAGGGAACCTACTATTTAATTGGTGGGGTCAGCGCAATGTCGAGTTTAGACTCGATGTGAAAGCATCGGACATTCCGTCCTTTCCCAGAGGCGGCTCTTATCTGGATCTCATGCTGTTCGACGTACGGCTACAACTGACTGACACGGACCGACAGACTATGAACTGTTTGCACACTTTTGTGTACGACAGTGACCATTGCGGACTTAGTGCCGAAATAACGATTCCCAACGAGATTGCGGAACTGGAAGAGTTTGTTCAAACGCACACCTACAACTACAGTAGGACGCGCTGGACTCGCTTCTCCCGAGTACTAACTAGAGCACTCTCCTCGAACTTGCTCTACCCACCGTCCAACAGGAACCTGTCAAACGAGGAGATTGACAGATACCTGAAACAATTGGACGAGACAATTAAACGAACGATGGACAGTACGATACCTCGGTATCAACATACTGACAACGTCGACATATTCCGCAACGCGACAATCGATGCACTACACCGACAGAAAAGTAGACTCCTGTCAAGATTAAAAACCTTGTACAGGCAGTTTGCTGACAGACACAACTCGGAGGTTAGGACACTGAAGTCGTTGATCAAAAATCTCCAAAAATTGATCAAAGAGAACTACAGAATGACGGTTAATGCGCATTGGAACGGGAAGATTTCGGCCATAAGAGCCAATAATCCAAGCATGTTCCCGCAGATCAATAAGGTGTTTCGGAGAAAGAACATCAACGACCTTCCGTGTCTTAAGATACCCCGAACAACGAACAACGAACGAATACTTACAACAGCAGGCATAGATCCAGATAATGCTGTCGAGGATGACGACTTCTTCGTGATAGAAGATCCGCAGGAGAAAGTAGAGGCTATAGGAGCGACTTTTCAGGAAGTGTACAAGGTGAATGATAGCGTTCATCCGAACCATGACCTGGAAAATCGCGTCCTTGTGCACAACTTCTACCTTCGAAATGATATGCAGGAATGGCGATCTGAGAACACTGGTTTCACCGGGTTCAATGAAGGGAACATGGCAAACAATGCCATCGCCAATGACAGGGTTCACCCCCCGTTCATATCGAAGGTAGAACTCCAAGCGATCTTCGTCTCACTGAGGAGTAAGAAATCCGTGGGAATCGACGGAATTCCGAACATTGTGCTCAGACACCTCCCTCTAGAAGCGGTAGACATATACACCACCCTGTTCAACAATGCGCTGAATAATGCACATTATCCGGCGCATTGGAGGATAGCAGTGGTGCAGCCCATTCCCAAAAGGGGAAAAGACACTTCCAATCCGGCAAATCTTCGGTCGATAAGTCTCCTTCCGAACATCAGCAAGGTATTCGAGAAAGTTATTCATAGAGGCCTGAATAAGTGGGTTGAGGACAAACACATAATTCCGGACAACCAATTCGGTTTTAAGGCGGGGCATGATACCCTACATGCCGCGTCTAAACTGGTGTCGGACGTCCAATGGAATAAAAGCAAGAATCAATGCACGGGTGCCTGCCTGGTTGACTTGGAGAAAGCCTTCGATACCGTATGGTTGGAGGGGCTCTTCTACAAGTTGAGCAGGTTGGGTATCAGCAAACCACTACTGTACATTATCTGTAATATGCTCACCAGTAGACAGTTCGTTGTGAAAAATGGCAACGTGACTTCTGCTGGTACGTTTCAAATTAAAAACGGTCTGCAACAGGGTGCGGTTAATTCGCCTATCCTGTTCAACATTTACACAAGTGATTTGATAGGTTCTCTTCACCATGCTATTGCGTACGCAGACGACTTGATTGCGTACAGGTCAGGTCCTAAGGTCGAGGTCATTGCAACTCTCTTGCAATGTGACTTCGACAATATCCAGCGATATTGCGATGACTGGAAGTTAAAGATCAACTTCCAGAAATCGGAAACCATCCTGTTCAGAACGCCGTTATCTGGGGCCTCAAGGGACACCAGAAAGAATTGGCGAAAGTTCTCTATCGTGGGACCAAACGGACGACCATTGGCGAGTAGAAGTGTAGTCAGGTACCTTGGGATCTGGCTAGACCAGTATCTATATTTTAACAAACATATAGATGCTGCTTTGGCCAGAGCCCGAGCTGCTTTTGCCCTTACAAAGAGACTGTTTTATAGCAGCCAACTCGATGCGAGGGTGAAGGTAATCTGCTACACGGCCCTCATACGGCCAATGCTCACCTATGGCTGTCCGGTGTGGTTCAACGTGGGAGCAAGCTTGATGGAAAGGATTCGGGTGTTTGAGAGGGCTTGTCTTCGGGCTTGCCTTCATTTATACAGAACACCAGAGTCCGAGTACAAAAAATTCTACTCCAATGAGGTCCTCTATAACAGGGCGAATCTGATCAGAGTGGACAATTTCCTGGTGAAGTTGATTCGCGGTCATATTGCAAGAGCAATGAACTCGACCAATAGCCTGATCTTTGGGGCTTACTACCCCAATGACATGTACCACGAGAGAGTGCGCCTTAACGGCTTTGTCCCCCCAGAGGCGTTCCTCTATTTCGATAGACAAGGTCTAGTCCAAGAAAGAACGGGTACGCCGTTAATCTACCACGTCGCCAGAAAAGCTGTGGATAGGCGACTCAACTACGACCGAGGCGTAGCACAGACAACTGAGGATCGTCTCCGATTCAGTAGGTCGGTATCGGGGCGAGATGTTAATGATGTAAAACGGCAGCACCAAAAGTTTTGGTGGCTTTACGAAGAGGGAACTCCCTCGTCGATCCCTCTTAATCCTGGCTAGCCCTTGTAGGGCAAGCTGGCCTTTTTATTTATTTATTTTTTAATTTATATTTAGCCTGGCCGGCTTATATAGTTCTAAGGTAGTTATAGGCTAGGTTGTAGGTGTTGTAGTTGTAAGTTTTAATGTTTTATCGCCAACACAGCAGTCGGCTTATACAAAAAAAAAAAAAAAAAAAAAAAAAAAAAAAAAAAAAAAAAAAAAAAAAGAACGTATATAATTACGTTTTTAGCTTAAGTAGGTTAAGTAGGTTTAAATTTATTTTAAGGTAGATTTAAGTTTTATATAAAACCAAAAAAAAAAATGTTCAGCTACAAAGTTTTTTAAAAAAAAATCATTTTCTTTGTTTAAATTAGAATTAAGTAAATAAATACATAAATACAATAATAAACAAATAATTGTTTAACTAGGTTACGTCGAAAGACATAGATTAAGCATTAAGTTTAGCTTAGAGCGCCCGCATAGGGCCAGTAAGTTAGTCATAACATAGTTAAGTTAGTTAAGCTAGTTTTAAGCACTTTTGTCTAGCATGTAAGATTTTCTGAATTACAATAAACAAAAATGAATTAAAAAAAAAAAAAAAAAAAAATGGTCGTCGTCGCCGTCACACAGTCTCCAGAAGTGATCTTTCCTTATCCTCAGAATCGGCTGTCAAAAGTGCGGTGCTATCAGCATTAACCCCCAAAGGGATACAGAACACATCAATCCTCGGGTTAAGGGAGACCACCACCTGTCAGACATTCGGGTACTACCATGACCTCCTAAAATAGATGCATCTGTACGCGACCAGTGCCAACCCGTTAGCCATAATCAACTCTAACCATGGAACACAGGCCATTATATATATTTTTTTCTAATCTCCTACAACGCCGCAAACCAGGCCAGTCCCGCACATATTTGTATTTCATTTGCTAAAAACCATAAACGTAGTTTTATGATTTACCTACCCCCGAGCCATGAACAGGATTCCGTTTAATCTACCGAAAGAAAAAGAATACTCCCTACGCCGGGACAAAGCATTCTTCCTCCACATCCATACAGAACCACCACCGACCACCACCACCACCGCCACTGTCATATGAATATATTGGACACACTGCGTACATCCTTGTTGTATCATGTATAGCCCCAAAGGCTGCGACATCAACTCTCCTCACCCAATGCATGCCCACGGCCACAATTGCGAAGCGAACGCAAACAGACGCTCGCACAGTACACAATCAAGAGTCGAAGTCCCGCCGAATCCCCGAACCCCATTGTCCTGGCGAGTGTATCTCCGGCGCATATTGTGATTTGTCTACAATTGGTGCACACTGGGGCGTATGAGCAACCAGTTTCGCCTTTTGTCGATTTCTTTGCCTTCGCCTTCGCTTTTGTTTTCTTTTCATAATTTCTCCTTCGTCCTTTTATATTTCCTGTATTCGTGTGTGTGTGTTTCCATTTTATTTATTGTTTTCGTTTCGTTGTCTCTATTAATGAAGTTGCCAACAGCGGTCGTGGGTGGATGGAGGAAGGCTGGGCTTTGCACGGGACTGTGTGGTGACATCGACATCTTTGATCAAACTGTGACCCATTTTCTGTTACGGTTTCTAAGGATTCCTTGTTCTTGTTGTTCCCACTTCAAAAGGACTACTATTGTTTGCGGTGGTGGTATGGGGAGGGGGGTTCGCGCATTGTGTTGGGTGGTGGTAGGCTATAGTACAATTATTGCAACTGTTGCTCCTGTGGTCGACTGCTGGTGACACCGTTTATAGAGTGAATATTCAAAAGCATGCCTTAGACGAAATAATAATTTTCTTCCTTGTGCGACCATTCCCATGCTCCACGAGTCCTTGTCTGGCGATTTCTAACAACCGTTAATTGTTTACGTTTTGATCCCGAAATATAGCACAAGGTGAGATGGAGGCATGGGGTCGGTCGGTCGGTCGGTCGGTTGGTTAGTTGGTTAGTTGAATGCAAACCCAAGTCCTGTGGGTTCGGCAGGCCCATTTGGTATTGTGTCGGTCGCCTTTATTGTTTCATTGAAGCAGGTGTGCATAGTCTGGTAGATTGGTTCATGGGGCTCCTCGGTTGATGGCTGTGATGGTCTTTTGTTGTTTTGTTGATTGTGAGGCGAATTGTTTTTTCTTGGAATAAATATAAACGTATTTTAATTGAAAATAAATAAAATAGGTTGGGGGTGGTGGCGGTGGCGAGTATGCCGTAGAACGTGGACAAGCATGAAATACATTGATTGTTTTGTTTTGCTGTTGGACGGGACCGATCCAGAGTAGGACGTGGATTGTGTGTTGTTTTAATTAAATGTCCGGAATTTTAAAGAGAAGATTGTTTGATCTCACAGATGGTCGTTCTTTTTTGGATTCCCGGTATTTAGTGTGTTTAAGGTCGAAAATAGAGTGTCGTTACGTGGGGGGATTATTATAATTATAGCTTCACCAACCTTAAAGATGTTCAAGTTCTGAAATAAGGTTGAATTACTGCAAGAAAATTGTGTTACATATATGGTTCACCTGGTATTCGGTATAACCTGAGTCCAAATATACCTACTGCCTCAGGCTAGTAGGTCGTGAGTATAGTTTTGATATTCCTGAGTTTCTGGTGATCAAGTTTAGGTGTTTCAATAGATATTCTAATGTTGATGACCTTGGCCAACGAATCAAGGACAAGGGTCTTGTCAAGGGACACTTAACAGACCCTAGACTGCTATCTGTACCCAAGATAACACCAACAGCCAGGAAGCGAAAAAGAAGAATCAAAAATGTTGATCAATTCTATTCTGATGTTACAGAGAGCAGAAGCAATGCTTTCTTGGATATGGATTTGGCGTGACTTGAGCAAGAAGCCTTGAGTTCAGTCCCACAAAGAGCATAAGGATGTAGCCACCAGAGAATGTGTTCTTCAACAAAAGACAACCAGTCTTGAATCATAGCATCTTGCTGTGAAAAGACGCAGGATAATCTGTGAAAGGAAGTGGTAGTTATCCAGAGCTTATCAGAGCTTAGATCTGGGTCCCACTTTGGTCCCAGGGGTTTCCTATATTGCAAACTGTATTGCATATGTTAACATTCAGTGGAGCACCGGGTGTTTTGTTTTCTAAAAATATGAGCGTCTTCTAGCCGGCTGAGATACGTTGAAGGAGTTTGTACAACTTAGCCACATTCGTGTACTTACTGATGTTCAAACTGACGACACCTTAGGTGGATATGGTAACAACTAATATACTATCAGGCAAGGTGAGGCTATAACTCAAAAAAATGCTCACGAAACCGAATCTGTCTTCGATTTTTTCAAGTTTTCTGACCTTGAGGACTGTTTAGCTAAGATCTGTGGGTAATAGTAGCCGGAGTAGTAATAGTAGTACTAGTAGTAGTACTAGTAGCACTAGTGCTAGTTAATTTATCAAAGAACATGCGCTGGCTGATGACGGCGCGCTTCTTTGGACCCTTCAGATCCGCCTTTCTGGATTGCTCGACTATGTAGATCATAATGGCTCTTGACTCTCCCAGACCGAAGCCATTGTCCACCAAGGTGCGAGTGATGTGCAGTGGGTTTATATTCGAGAACTCTGGCTCCTGCGGTTTACCCGTCATGAAGTCGAGAATCTTGGTATTGAGTTCAACTCCAGCAGCCTTGTTGGTCATCAAAACCCAACGGCACGGTGCACATTATAGAGCACATTTGAAGCGTGATTTTGAATACGCAGATCCTGATTCACTATTTTAGAGGAAATAAAACCCAAATATCTACAGTGATGCAGAAACTGCAGTTCAATACTTTGGAGTTCTGAAGGGTTTTTCAATAAGAACATAACAATGTGGTATTTGAATAAAACACAGAGTAATAGAGATACTGGGTTGAAATTTATTCCAGCTGTAGTACACATGTTCAGTTTAAGTATGAAATTGGCTTAAGTTCATATGACCACCGCGAGTACCTTTGCAGCTATTGATTCTTTGGAATCAATTTT
Source organism: Xylota segnis (assembly GCA_963583995.1). Taxonomy (NCBI): domain Eukaryota; kingdom Metazoa; phylum Arthropoda; class Insecta; order Diptera; family Syrphidae; genus Xylota; species Xylota segnis. Next base: position 41,587,349 of record OY757236.1, on the reverse strand, counting down.
CTACCACTTTCCCATACACATCGGCTGAAACATTGGCATTTTCGTGTTCTCTATTGGTCATGACTTCCTCTTAAGTTGTTGGCTTGTTAGCATAAAGTGACGACTTAACGTAAACCCATAGAAAGAAATTCAAAGCGTAAGGTGGCCATTCGACCAAACCATTTTACGGTAAGTCCCCTTCAATAAATCAATTGTTTGACCAGCTATGTGGCATGTGGTACCATATTGTTGGAACCACATATCACTTACGTAAACCTCATGCAATTCTGGCTAAAAACAATCTTTCTGCATGGCATGATAGGGAACTCCCTTGACCGTAACATTGTTTTAATCGACGAAAAAATAAGGTCCATCACTTTCGGCATGAAATCCATACCACACGGCCAATTTTTATGGATGCATGGAGTCTCTTGAAGCACTATGGGTTTGTTGCTGTCCATTAACTCATCTTCAACTTATTGGCAAGTCCATTAAGCCAAGAATGAACTTCATCGCTAAAGACGACGCTTTGATGAAGTTCAAGATTTGCTTTTGAAGACCTCAATCGGAAAAGTTATGGGCGCTTCAAATGATCAAGGGTTTTAGTTAATTTGATCTTATAAGAGTATAGGCCAGGTCAGAAATAGCCACCATGTGGACTGGGAGACTCCTAGTTGCTGTGAACTGCTTGGAATAGACAGATTAGACTCATTTTGAAGTAAACCACTTACAACTTTGATATTTTCAGAGCTTCGACCGATGTGTTGTCCCTCAAACACAAGAATATTCAAAAGTAAATATATGTTGACTTGAATTTGACCATTAAAGCACCCGCAGCTTGTCTGGTGGGACGATTATAACAACCAAAAAGATGACAAGGCGTTATTAAAGCTGCGACCACCGAACTAGCACTTTGGTAGTCATTTTTACTAATTTTTCAACGTTATTCGTCCGTGAAATTCACCAATAAAAAAATGTATACAATTTTTGACATTTTGACATTAACAAATTATTAAAAATGTCCAAGCTTGCGTTTGTATTAAAATACAAAATTGTTATGTCTCTATTGGAAAATCTCCTGAAACACATTTTCTCATGACTAAGCTTCACTCTATTCACTGTTTCCTGGAAATGACAACATCCTCTGGCACTAGAAAGGAGACTCTCTTATAGTTTTCCACAGAATATTCTATTTCCGTTTTCTTACCAGGAAGTCGGTTGTCCATAAGAACTTCTAAAGTTTACTTCTATAAATATTTGGTGAAGGCTTTCAGAATAAAATTCGAGGAAAATCACTTGGAACGGGCTTTGCGATTGCTTTGCTTGACTGCTCTTGTAAGAATTCTAGTTAAAAAGAACTCCACGTCTTCTCATTGAGCATGACTTGCTTAGAGCCATGTTCATTGCTACTGTTAGCACATCCACCATCTGGGCCACTTTATGAGTACCCAATCAAGTAGAATAAATATCCCAATTCATCCTCCTTGGATCCCTTAACACATTTTTTGAGGGAAAGTCAATTCCGAACTTTATTGGTATGGCCATGGTCAGGAAGGACACATCGCTAGGCACCACCCAGTTTCTTTAATCTAAGGAAGGTTCCTAACAAAGGTTACATCGATAACTACTTGGTTATTTTTAGTAACGAAGATGGGATCCGTCATTTTGTAGAACAGGGCCAGTTTCCATTAGAGACTTACCTCGGTCAATAGTGTCCATGCAGTATAACGAGAACTGGCTGATCCCATTTCCTAGCTTCGATCAATAGAAAGAGTACAGACTCTGGATTCAACGAGTCCCTTAACAACTAAAACCGTGTCCGGATCATAATTGGATCAACCAACTTGCGCATAGTACGATCGACAGGCCCAAGGCAAGGAGAACTACTTTGAGAAGATTTAAGGTTAGGGATCAACTGCGATCGCTTATGCAGATGACATTGCCTTAGCCTTCTCTAAGACAGCTCAATACTCTAAAGGAACAAAATGCCTACAAAATGCTTTAAATAAATTAACTAGATGGATGATTCGAGGGCGCCGTGGCTCAGTGGTTAGTGCGTTGGACTATGGAGCAAGGGGTTCAAGACAGAATCCTAGTCGGGGAACGTCTAAACTTTTTTCACGGCCCCACCTCTCGCGAGCGTCTGACAAAGATCCGGGAGTACAACTGTCCTGAGAAAGCTTCTCAAATTACACTCATAAGACGAATGGTTGTAAGAAGCTACGCCCTGGGTCCCATCGACCTTTTGCGCCAAGTATCCTGGTTAGGAAGCTAAGCTGGACACCTAACATCCGGGAAAGAAGTTGTACTTTTCTCTTCCAAAAAAGGTTTGGAAGTAATGGGGTCTACAACCTCGAATAACACACTGACTCTTGGTCTCCTTTATAAGACCAACACTCACATACGGTGTAGTTGTCAGGTAGATAGCCTTTAACTAAGTAAGGTTCAATGCACAGCTTGTCTATCCATAGACGGACCTCTCCGAACAACTCCCTCTGTAGCTCTGGATATTCGGTTGCACCTACTGCTTCCAGACATATTTGGCAACCATATGGCAGCAAGTGAAGCCATTCGTCTCGAAGCTAGCCTATAGAATCCCTTCCGAGCACATGGACTACACTACCCCATGCCCAAAGCTTGTTAACAATTTTTCCTTCACCATCTGCTCCAGACTAGGTTAGGTTACACTCTCGGACTAGGTTAAACCTTTGGAAGATGAGTCCATTCACTTTTGGACTTCCAACTCAAAAATCAAGTTCCCTGTCAGTCGTCTAGATCACTGTAGCATATTCCGGTCGGAGTTTATGGTGATTTAAGGACCCTTATCTTGGCTGAAGGAAAACGTGATATCTTCTAATGATATATGCATCTTTCCGCATAGCTCAGCGGGTATCAAGTCCTTGGAATCGACTTTGACTAATTCATTACAATATGTACCTCTAAGCTGCCGATCATCTCTTAAGAAGATGGCTGGTCATTCACCTGGGTTGTGTGCCAGGACATAGTGACATTCCAGGGAACAACACTTCCCATTTTGACGCATTAAACGAACTTAGGAATACCTTACACTAAACCTTGAACTAGATGCCATCCAGAGCACAAACATCTGGTGGACATGTCTAGCGACAAAGCAAACTTGGCCCAAATTGGGCTCAAAGCTATCCAAGAACTTGATCTCACTCAATAGACTGCACATAGGCGTTACAATAGATTGGTGTCACTATGAGACACTGTCTTGTAGGCAAGAATGCCACAAGCTGCATGGATGAAGAAGAAACCATCAACTACCTTCTTTGTATATGCTCAGCTCTCTGAAGTAGGAAGAAGAACCCTTCTCCGACTTATCTGGCAAATATAGGCTTAAAAAGTCTCTTAGGCTTCATTAGAAGTTCGAACTGGAATGAACCAGCTATTCCAGGAATAATAAAGGTAAGTTTAGCCAAAAGTTGAGAAGAACGTGTCATTGCAAGAAGAACCCTATAGAGATGAAGAAGGATGTCTCGTAGAGGCACCACAGATGGTGCTCAGAATATAGAAAAACTTTTGACCAACATACCGACCATTCCACCTGGACGATGATAGCCTGGACTTCAAAAAATATCCCCTAGTCAATGGAGCCCACAGCAGTTCTGCCACTTGGCATACCTATTAGGAGTCCCCCAGTGGGTGATGTACAACATCCGTTGATGCCTTAGTAAAGCAAAACCCATTAACACAGTCCTTCCGAAATTTTACAGTCCAAGTCATGGACCTGTTCTGCATGAAGCCCTTCCAAGCGATAGTCTTTAAATGCAAAACAACACCAAAGCTCCTGGGACAGTAACTATGAACCTTTACACGAGACCCACTTTAAAGTCCCCTCCGTGCGTGCATTCAAAATTAGCACCACAAAAGAATAACGAATGGACGAGTTGTCCTTGCAGCACATCCCAGATTCATTACCATTTTCTTTCGGTTGCAGCTACAAAGCCACTGCAACCAACATTCGTTTGGCACATAACTAGGTTATGCAAATCTCACATCCTCATTGGGTATATTAGCACAAAAGCCGCCAAACCGACCGATCTACAAGACCGACGCGACGTGCCGTTGGTTCTTTAACCAGTCGCCGTCATGTTTCCCACCCCTGCTGCATGCAGCTCATCTTGGTCGTGCCTTGTCAACTGATTTCCTCGCTTAGTTGTGGCTTTTCTCGCCTTGCTGCAGCAACTAGGACACCATGTACACTGCACACACACATCCCGGGAATACCCCAAGGAAACGAAAACCTAAATCAACATTCCATAAACGGTTATGGTTTCCTTTGTTTCGCATATCCTGCGCGTGATTTCCATTTAATAATAAGCTGCGACTATACGCCTCGCTTGTGGTCGTCGTCGTCGGCACAAGCACAGTATCTTCACTTTGCCTTTGTATCCTGGACGAGGACCACAACAGCGATATGATGATGATGACAACGGCAACGTCGCCGAATGACTTTCATTCATTCACGCAATTGCCATGAGCTCTGGGGTTGAGTCCTGTATTGCCTTGTCCCTGTGAGGGGTGGCTGCAAGTGAATCCAAACGCGATGTGAGCGAACAGTTATGGGTGTTAAATCTTTCCGGTCTTCCGGACTTCTTTGTTGTGTATGCATGAAATCCTGATATTATAATGAGTGTTAAAGGAGATGCCATAAAAGATTATGAATCCTTCCCCCGACCACATTTACACAAAAAAAAAAAAACGAAAAAGTAATCCTGCTTCCGCTACTGTTGGCCTTGCCTACTGACTAACTGAGGGATCCTTGCAGCGCTGATGAAAGGAATACCATGGCAGGACCTTTATTGTTATTTTTTTTTTTTTTGCTTTTTTTGGCGGAGGATGGTTGTTGCTGTGTTGTTCCTGGCTCCTGCCATTCCATTATGATTTTTAGAAGTTTTATTGTTATTGTTGTTGATGTTCCTTTTATGATTATGATTCATCCGCTTTTTGTTTTTTGGCCTACAAACGGGCGTTATTCGTATCCTGACGTCTTTCTCTATCCGGGCCCCGTGTCGTCCGTCCGTTTGCAAATTAGTGTATGGTGTGTGTGTGTGTGGGGGCGCGCGAGAGAGAAATGCCTGGTAAACTGGTGCTTCCTTGGAAGGTGTTCGGTCCCGTTTTAGGCCCTCGTTTTGGGGGGTAAATTAATGATAATGGGATGCGAAAATTAAGTGGCAGTTGAGCTTCTCGTTTTATCTACTTTCTGTCCACTTGGACATTTCGACGAACATTTCGTTGTCCATAATAAAATGAGTTCTAGCGCGCATTCGGTTTTGTTTTTTTCTATGTTTTGTTTGGAAGGATATATAGAGTATTTCGGCGGCCTTCAGGAGTAATATTGCTGATGCTGATGTTGTTGATGATGATAATGATGATGATGATGATGGTGATGAGGACGATGGGCCATTGTAGCGGAATGGGAGGGCATATCCATTCCGGAATTGAGATGAAAAATGTTGAAGACATTTTAAAAGCACCATGATGATTAGATGATGGATGGCATTAAGGGTGTCGTTATTAAGGGGTAAGGACTTTGTGGAAGATAGGCAGACCATTGTACCTTTTCTTTTGCGTTCACATTACGGCCTCAGATAACAGATGGGGGGGGACATTTGAATATGGTGTCCGGTAGTTTGGGTTGCATGTTCAAATGGGATTCCGTAAAGTATGGTACTGTGGAGGCTCATTGTTGGAGTATAATGGGACTCTGAGGCTTAAAAGCACTCCGGACACGTGTGTCAAATATTTTTTAAGGCGCTATTAGGAGTACATTTCTGCTTTATTGGAAAGGCATGTGTATATTTATTATTATACGAACGACGGAGCAATCATAGGATGCCATAACTTTCGATGAAGTCCTTAGGGTGACAAGGCTTGGACCATTAACAGATATACTACACATTATGTGTTCAAGGTTTAGCTTAAGAAGGCTATTTGTACGAAGATAGAAGCAATTAAAGCCATGAAGAGGTCTATTGTGATACCAGAAAACTGTTTCCATGTTAATGCTTAAAGTCTGGTGGACCTTTAAGGACACACGTTCGTCGAAGAGAAAAGTCTCTATATACAGCTGTCTTGGTGGAACATGGTTTCTTTCTCCACTTAGTCCCAGCAGCACTTGTAGAAGTTCACAGAAAAGAGGCCTGAAAAGATTTAGTCTAAGAGTCATACCCAGTCCCTAATCAAGGAGAGCACGGTCGTAGCCGCAGAGTTTTTTATTTCATGTTTCCTTATGGACAATACCCCACCTCACCCAATGTAAAGCTGGGCATTCACAGAGAATTTGGTCAGACGATTCGTCATCTTCAGAGCAGAACAGGCCTTAATGGCTGTGAGAAAGGCCATCAGCTGCCCAATTCTCTTCCTGTCTAACTTGCGGATAAGGATTATTTAATCATCTTAGGCTACTGAACATGTTTCCAGTGGGACAGACGACGTGTGTCTTCCTAATCATTAATCAGGCAGTAGCCCAGTTGAACCCACAATAAGATTCACGTCCTATAAAAACAGATTCTGAGCTAATCATAGTTAGTCCTGCCCTGCAGATCAGTTGACTGTAATTCTTTGTTGACCAGGGAGCCACTCGAGTATCACCCTGTTAAACCTTTGTTAAGGTTTAGCAGATCACAATGGGATGGAGTTCAGTCTATAAAACCGTGGGACACATTTCCATAAGTATCGGGACTTTGGTGTTAGGTCCAAAGACACCAGTTCCAACTCCAGATTCCACTTCGATTCGTCTGTAACTCAGATCAAACCCATAGGATCCAGTGCGAGAATATCATTAGACCTGTTTGCCCGGTCTAATATTTTAACCTCAAATAGCCTTCCGAAACAGTGCTCTCTGACCATTATGTCCCTGAATTGATCGCTTGGTTTATACTTGTAATCCACCTTCAGCTTAATAGTGCAGCTAGTGGCCAACAGTATAAGGTTAAGGCCCTATGAATGTATCAGGGATGATATGTGTTATAATGCCCTTAACACCTTCTTGAAGAATCTAAGGCTGAAGAATAGGTATCCAAAGACCCCAGATTTGGTGAACTGAAATACATACCATTACAGATAACCTTCTGACACACCATTCTCTTGCCATAATGACGGGGCTATTGGAAATCATGTTCTTCCCAAGAATTGAGTCAAATACTTTCAGGTGGCTTACGTTGTACTAATTGGTCAGCTTTTTAAGAGAATATCTAGCAACTTCTTGCTCATGAAGAGTTGTAGAGGCAATAGTCTATAGGTCAAGACATGATCATGGTGATAGATTATGGGTGTGAGATTAACTTGCGTCTTTTTCGTAAAAGGAATTAGAATGGTCTTTCAAGAATCTATGGAAGTCTTGATTTGCTGAACCGTTTTGACACTTGTGCGAAAGCTCTAAAAGGGAGAACTACTTCATCAACTCGTTGTGAGATCTCTTCTTGTGGAATCGATCCTTCTACTGAAAACGGATCTACAAAGCTCTGTCCGTCAGGAACTGGATTTCCTTTACCACTTCGGAAAGCCTACGTTTCGGATTTGAAGCCCCACTCTTGTAAAACTGGGGATACTCCCTTTAGAAGGAGACACGATATCCTTATACTGACATTCCTTTGGAAGGTGCTCATGGGTCATTCGGGTGCTTGCATTTGTACTGACATTTTCGAACGAATGGATCCATGGCTCGATAAGAATCCCAACTTTTCTTTCCATTCATCAAAGTTCGGTATCAAGTTTTCTGTCCATCGCTCCTTCATTGTGATGTTCCACATATGATGCTCTTCTGTCCTGATCGAATAGATACCCCTTTTTTGCAGATTTCTTGACTCAAAAATTTCCTATCCACCTACGCAAACTGAGGCAGCAGTCTGTACTTCGGATACACAGAAACAGAATACCTTGAGAAGGCAGAATTGGAATGAATTTGTTTATGAATTTGATTCGGTGGCGTATGCGTAACAAATTTTTTTATAAATTTTTGGCTCACAAATTGTTTATTTTCCCACACGAACTTAGGCACCAGCTGGGCTGGACACCAGACCATTAACACTCCCTTTAGAAGGAGACACGATATCCTTATACTGACATTCCTTTGGAAGGTGCTCATGGGTCATTCGGGTGCTTGCATTTGTACTGACATTTTCGAACGAATGGATCCATGGCTCGATAAGAATCCCAACTTTTCTTTCCATTCATCAAAGTTCGGTATCAAGTTTTCTGTCCATCGCTCCTTCATTGTGATGTTCCACATATGATGCTCTTCTGTCCTGATCGAATAGATACCCCTTTTTTGCAGATTTCTTGACTCAAAAATTTCCTATCCACCTACGCAAACTGAGGCAGCAGTCTGTACTTCGGATACACAGAAACAGAATACCTTGAGAAGGCAGAATTGGAATGAATTTGTTTATGAATTTGATTCGGTGGCGTATGCGTAACAAATTTTTTTATAAATTTTTGGCTCACAAATTGTTTATTTTCCCACACGAACTTAGGCACCAGCTGGGCTGGACACCAGACCATTAACTTGTTCGCAGTTGAAAGTAGGTTTCTATCTGCCTGCCTTGGTCCTTCGTTGTTTGGAATTAGTCTACTGCTCCTTCTGCCCGAGACGCTTCCCTGCCTGCGTGATCTTGTCATTGAAACTGCGGCTTTACCAGGTACTTCGTGTATTCACTCACCAAGTTTTAAGGATACATAGCTGTTCCACTTTTTTACTACTGAACAGCCAGATAGAAACCTTATTTCAACTGAAAACAAGCTAATGCATCTGTATTCGACCAGGATGATGCATCAAGGTGTGGAAAACAAACAATTTTTTAACCAAAAAATTTATGAAAAAATTGATTACGTATACGCCACCGAACCAGATACTCGTAATGACATGACATTCCAAAGCATCCTCAAGGTACGATTCAAGCCACATATTCTGCTGCCTCAGTTTGCGAGCGAGAATAGGAAATAAGGTTATCTACATATGTATGTGATCAGGATAGAAGAAACCTGAAACGCCTTGATTGGCGATGCCACAGGACTGAACAAAACAGACCAATGGGAGGGATCTTTAGCACGTAGGCATCCAGGAGCATGAAGTCAAGCATAACTCGTACCATGGGCTAAAAAAAAATGTCGTTTTGTTTGGGACTCTAACTTTTGTGTGCATCTAGTTTCCTGAGAACTGAAACTTGTCATAAACTATACAAAGTTTCCCGATTGAACACTCAGACTAGGTTAGGAAGAAGGGGAGGCTGCATTTCCTGGCTCGTCAATGGAGTAATCCTAAACGAAAATAAAAGCTTGATTGTGGCTTAAGTGGAACTAAGTAGCCGCCCTGAACCTGAAATCACCAAATTAGTTATAAATTTTAGGATGGCTTTTCCGACAGGCTGCCCAGATCTACGAAATTGTATTCGGCGCTGTTTCCTAGATCTCCACAGGTTTGAGTAGAGTCTCTAACCTCACAGTCTCTGAATCTCTGAATAGGTCGTCACTGTTAAGTCGCATTCTTCTTCGGTGGACCACTAAGAGACTGTAGCTAGTAATAATTCTCGTAAAGAGCGCTGAAATGTCCTCACTTTATCGTGCTTTGTCCAGAATTATTTGGAGACACAACATGATGAGAGTGTGCTCCATATATCATTCGCTAATGTCTCTAAGGCTTGCTTTATGTTAGAACTTGCAAGTGCTAGGAAGATTGTTGGGTTCTGTTCGAACCTTTGTCTTGCTGATTCTCTCTTTACTCTTTACTTAGTACACCAGTGTGTCCTGGGACCCAAAGGAGTCTGACGTTGTAATTCGCTGTGAATGCTTCTGCTTGGAACACACTGCCGTTGTAAGGAAATCTAAGGGAGAGGGCAATTTCGGGTTCAAATGAGTATATACCCGAACCAACTCCTTCATCTTGTTTGACTCATTTTTGAAGAGATATTGTTGGAGTTGGTGCCCTAATCCAATCTCCCCTTGAGGGTAAGATTATTCTGACATTTAGGCTTAAGTCATGGGATGGTGATATACAATTTGTCTCGGTAATCACCTGTCCTCATCTTGAATCCTGTATCCTGTATCACGCTCTACCCAAAGGTTGGATTGTGTTCTTAAAGTAAAAGTCTAATGGTATCTGTATAGTTTCAAGGGCTTCAGTGGGTGTGGTTCTGATGGCGCTGGTAGTCCCTATATATGCATGCTCATCTTTGCATCCAGCCTTGAAGAACTTAATCATGTTTTCTGCGAGCCACCACACTAAGCACCCACAGGATAGGATGGATCTGACGATGGATGATTGGACGAAAGCGGACTTAGGGCCTCAATTTCTCCCAAAAATCTCTAGCCCTAGAAGCTTTCTTCATCCTTTCTGATGTGCTGTCTTTCCAAGGGAACTTACAGTCAAGTATACATCTCAAATGTCTCGCTTTATCCAAAATTTGGAAGGTAAACCCTTCAGTTTTAACCAACCAACTCGTGGACTTGTTCTCTTGTTAGTGAAGAGGACCAACCTTTGTTTTCACGTGGATTAACGTTTACCCCCCAACGGATATTGAGGGTTGATTGAAATATCTCTGTGATGGCGGATATGATCTTCCCAGTAGCCATTATAGCGACCAGTATCCAAACCAGAAAGGATAGGATCCTGCCCTAGGGACTGTGCATGTACATGCCACGCACCCAATTCTGAGTTATTTTGTCTTGACAGTCTTGAGGTCTATGTTTTGTTGATTGAGTACTGCTCTTGTATGAGTAGATTGTCAAAGGTTGCTTCTATATCCTAGAAGCCCGCTGGCATGACTTCTTTGTGGTGGAGTGGACTTTAGATCCTCGTGACCACCTCATGCAATCCACAAAAAAATGCAAACAGTTTGGCCACCAGTCATGCCTAATGCCATATGGGTTACCCCAACCCCTCGACAAGCTGAGTAAACGAGCGGAACACACATCACACTGCCACAAGTCCATTCTACTTGGTCCTGACATTTGCTTTGATTGTTACCCCAACTGCATAAGAACTCGCCCAAAATTTGCATCCGAACTTTCGCCAAAAATCTACTCATTTTCCCACAATTTAGTTGGCGAAAACTTTCTAACTCTTCAAGCACCAAGCACCTCTTAAGGAATGAAATGAAATTTTTAATCACTCCAGCCAAAGCTGAATGCTGAACTTATCTCGAAAAGTTACGAAAACAATTGCAGATAAGTTCATCGAGTTTTCAGTTACATTTTCGGCCATTCCGCAAACAACTTCCTACAAAATGTCTGCAATCATTTTTATTCTTCCCTCCCCGCCCTACTGGGGCGGTCGTCCTGGCTGGCCAGGAGTGTATAATTTAATTTGTTACACAAAATTCTCCCAAACTTATTATCTAATGTTAAATGCCCGAAATCACCGACGAGAAACAAACACATACTACCGCAGAACCGACCGACCACTCATACAAAAGTTTAAAAAAAAAAAAAGAAAACTTCTGATTTGGGAGGCGATGGAAGGTGCGTTTTCTTCAAGGACGAAAGCGACGAGCATGGACAGGGGCTCGTCTTGACTGAGTTGAGGATAAACCTGAGGAGGAAAACTTTTACCTTCCGGCAAGAGTGCTTCTTGGTGACAAAGGACACAGGAGTACACACCTCTGTGTCGAAGGATCCTCTGTGCTCGCTCTCTACCTCTCTCTCTCTCTCTGGTTTCAAATCAAGGAGCAATTTTCCATTGTTTATGCAATTTTATACTTTACTCTTGGCAAACATTTTTCAAAAGATAACTGAACCGTTTTCTAGCAATAAGGAGCGTGTTGTGTGTTTTTTTTTTTTTTTTTTGGTTCTTGTATCCTGAACGAAGGAGAATTTTGGTGGTCGATTGCATTGGCGGGCGGTGTGTAGTGAGTGGGGGCGCTGGTCGTCGTTGGTATCTATTTGAGTTGAGAGAAATGAAAAGGACGACATGGAACTAAAATAAAGAGTTTTGTTCAACTTCGATATAAAATAGGAAAATGCACAAGAAATTGTGGGTGTGGCAGCGCGGGGTTGATGAACGATCCTGTGGCGATGTAAGGATATAAGATATTACTTTCTACTTACGCTGTGGCATGTCGACAATGATTGTTGTCTTGCTGTGCGGCGGGGAGGGAGGTGAATTGAAAGAAAATTGCTTGTGAAAACTTTTTTCAACTTTTCAGCTAATATTTGAGTTTTTACTCCCCAAACGGGAGGCGACGAGGACACGAGAAGGAGTAAGATAGGATAGCGAGGGAGTGGTATCCTTATACTCCTGTACTTTGCGTCCACTGACGGCGGCGGCGGAGGAGTAGGATAAACTTTTAGCTTGCTGCCATTGTCAATTTTGGTATGGTGGCATTACGCGGGGTTGTGTGTACACTGAGTGTAACCCTTTGGTGCGGTGCGGTGGGGTTGTTATTTTATTCTCTGACAACGAAAGTGGAATAACAATGGGAAGAAAAAAAAAAACGGGGGATAAAGGGATATAACATAAATTACTGCACTTAAAGTCCAGTTGTAGGGATAATGAGACTCTGATTCCCTAAATGTTCGACTGCAGGGGGAATTTATGTAAAGGATATATGGTCGGAGTCCACAAATGGCTTCGGAGCATTTAAGCGTTTTGCAGTTAGAGCAATGAAGGACTTTTTTTTTCTGGTCTGCCGTGCTTGAAGATAAGTCTTGTGCTTTCTATTGATCCTGGAATCAGGCACGTAGCTCTGAAGATTTTATATGAAACGTTACGTTATGCCAGTATCAGTGAATTCACATGGAAATTGACTGTAAAGTTCGAGTCCGGTGCAGCAGTCCTAGAAATGGAAAACAGCACAGACAATGCGGCTACAGATCCCCAACTCTAAGCTTAAGTGACTTCAAGCCCAGATGGCTATGTGAGGAACTGCTGAGAGAAATTGCTTTAGTTGCTGGTTGACACCCACTTTCTAAATGGTTTTTCAATAAGGACATAACAATTTTGTATTTGAAAAAAATGCCAAATAATTGAGATATCGGATTGAAATTTATTCGAGGTATAGTGCACGTGTTAAATTTGAGTACAAAATTCCATGTTGTACATATGATCACCGTGAACTAGTTTGCAACGATCGATACTTTGGAGTCAATTATTCACCACTCTTTCACGCATATCGGATGGAACGTTAACAGTTTTGTTCCTCAATTCCTCCAGCCTCGTTGGTTTATTGGCTTATTAGCATAAGTCAACGACTTAACGTAGCCCTATACAAAAAAAAAAAACCAACCGGATGAGCGAGGTGGCCATTAGACCAACCCTTTACTCGAGATTACATGATTAACGAACTACCCTTTCAATAGAGCAATTGTTCGACCAGCTATGTGGCATGTGACACCATTTTGTTGAAACCACATATCACTGATGTCAAGTCCATCCAATTCTGGCCAACAAGGCCATGTTACCACTATTCTATTGACGGTAACATGAAGATGATTTTTCGATTAAATTCAGGATTTTCTTTCAAACTGTTGCAGAGCCCAATCGAAGTAGCTTTGGGGCTTCAAATGATTAAGAGGCTTGAGTCCTTGACCAAATTTGTTCTTGTAAGGGTTTAGGCCAAGATTGCTATGCTAAATTCGGTGCAATGTGGACTGAGAGATTCACAATTTCTATGAGCAGAGTGGAATCGACTGATTTGTCGAGTAGGACGATTATTACGACAGAAAATTGGAATAGGCAATCTTACAGTTGCGACCACTGACTGAGAATTCTTTATAATTTTCAAACGTGGTTCGTTCCTGAATTTCAAGATTATAAAAATGTAAGACTTGACTGACGTTTTGACATTGACAGATCATAAAAAAAATTAAAGAATACGTTTATATTTTAATACAAAAATGTTATGTTGCTATTGAAAATGCCTTTAGCATTTCTCTGGGCTGAAGGAAAGCGAAGTCGGAGTTCATCCCTAAATCTGTAAAGGCTTCCTCTATCTGTAGTCTCCCTTTGGGACTATCATCCTTTCTTCATCTCTGGTAAAATCTTACCGACATTTATTTATGGCAGTCAAGAAGTCTTTCATTGATGGTCAGAATGCACCTACCTTCTCCAGAGTTGACTGTTTGGTTCGCTCTCAGAGGACCGAAATCAATGGATTCGATTGAGAATAGAAGCCAAAACAGCTCTTTTTTTGTGCCATGATTTTGAGGTTTTTGTAAAGGAACAGTGTAAAGTACTCTAGGCAGTTGGCTTATTGAGGTTTGTTACTACGAATAGTCGAATAAATCGCTACATAACCTTGAGTAGACAGACTACAGTCGCACAGGTAGAGATCTACGTCATTATGATCCCAGTCTTTCCACTGTTTGGTCTGGTAGCCAAAATCTGTTGTAGTGTACTGTTCGCATAGTTTCAGTTTTTAGACAAAGCTTAGACAATCTCCTTGGCTTATATAGGCTTTGACTCATCAATTCACAAACTGAAACGACTTAGTTTCTACCTCCTCACACGCTTGTCACATAAGCGTGGATTACATAAACACTTCCTCCAGAATACTACTTACTTACTTAAGCTCTGTATCCCCTTGTGGATCCTAGCGATTTCTGGAAATATGCCTCAGTTCTCCCCAACTCTTTCCCAGTTGCCGTACTTCCTTCTGAACTGTTATACGCCACGTACTCCTAGGAGCCGCGTATCCTACCATCCTAAGTAAGCCGGTTCCATTGCATCGCGTAGTTAGCTATGAACCTGTCACCCTTTCGGAGAGTATATCCAATCCACTGCCACTTTCGTCTTCGTATTGTTGTGCCTATAGGTTCATGGCCCGTTCTCTGATAGAGTTGTTCGTTAGAGATACAGTCTTTCTTTCTTGTTGTCAACTACTTAGTTCTAGGCCGAGTGACACTGGAATATATTTTTAATCCTATCCAGCGCTTCATCCGCTGGTGGCTTTACCTGCTAAACGTGTTTGATCGGGATCGTCAGCTGAGCTGATCACCTTGATTCCTGCTGAAGGAAGTGAAGTTAACGAGGAGAGCTTTAAAAACTGACAATCGGGGGAACAACTGGGGTAATCCTGATACTACAGCTTATCCATTCTAGTTAGAGATCTTTTGATGCAAGTCGAGTTTGCAGAATTAAAGGAATCTTTGTCCCCCGGTGGTCAGATAAAGCTCCTTCGCCTCAAAGCAAATAGTCTCCCGTACATGATACGTTCTTGGATATGTACAGGTCTACATGGTGAAAACTCTAAATGTGGCTTGTTTCCTTTGAGAACCAACACCAGATCCTGGAGTTCCATGATTAAGCAAATATCTTTCCCTCAAGTCAGGTCTTTTTGTAGAGCCACCGCGTCCAGGGGCTTTGTTGTCAGTTTTCCTGCATAGTTCATGCAGTCCACTTGGCTTAATTGGAAGGCTGTTATCTAGGCTGGTATCACTCGTAATGATGCAACGAGTAAATGGCTGATGCGGAATAAGATGGATCTTGTCTTGCTGACCTTTTTGAGGTTGCATCTGAGGGTCCATTGGAAGTTTCTGTTCAGCAAACTGATTCAATGTTCTCACAGCAACTTTATAGAGAAGGCACTACTATGTAAGAACCCATCCAAGACAGAAAGTAGTTTCGAAATGCCAATCGTTAAAACGAATGTTTCCCAGCTTTAGGAGCAATTTCATCAAGACATACACCTCACGGACGAATCCATTACAGGAAGTACAATTTCGTGTCAAATTAAGAAATTATTTTTAAGAAAATACAAAAAAGCAGCTCGTCCTTCCTCCTTACCCTATCACTCGCAATTAATCTCCTCAACCATTGTCCTTTTGTCGTACTCTTTTGTCTCCATAGTCCTTACACATTTAATGACCCACTACTAGCAAATTCCTTGAAGTAAGCCCAATAAAAGTGAAAAGAAATCTCAATAAAACGACACGACAACATCTCTCCAGCAAGGACACGAAATCATCAGGATCATTAAACATATTGCATATAATTTATTATTATTCTCTTAATCAAAATTTGTTCCTGCACTCGCAGCGACAAATAACCTTCTCCACTAAAATGTTATTTATCGCTTGGACTCAGGTCCTGTGGCCCTTCCTTTTGGTTCCTCGTAAGCCCATCTCTCGCACCGATAAACCATTTTTATTACAACAACACAAATTCCAGCTTTTCAACACAAACCCACAGGAACATGAGTGGAAGGTACAAAAAAATACCAGCAAAGATCATTGTCCTTGTTTTTTTCGCTAAAGGACACTTTAATAGCCGACCTAGCTACACCGTCTTGTGCGTCATATAAAACAGAGAAAAAAAGCACAACCGTGGTCCTTTTCCCCCTCAATAAATCCAAGATAAGACAATTCGCACTCGGATTCAAGGCTAATAAAGGAAATTGTCGTAAAACCTTCGGTATCACGGTAATGACCGAAAACTGCCCGGAAATCCCCCAGGAGGATAACTAAACCGATATGGTCTCGCTTGCTCTCACCATCTCTCACACACACACCCCATCATGGAGGACCAGGACTAACATAACAGAAATTACTTGTATGGACAGAAGCAATTTACTGTTCCACTCATTTAGCTGGAACCAATTTAGTCTCGAGACTTAATGGCCACGAGGACCCCGGCGAATGTCCGAAGATGGGTGCATGATATGCTTAAGGAAGGTCCTTACAACACTGTAGTGACTCACCTCGCCGATATGATGGCAGGCTAGAGCTGCAGTTTTGGTTTCCCCTTCCCGAAATGCCGTCATCGGTCGGGATGGGGTTGTGTCAACGCAATTAAATGATGCGTTCTGGCTTTGGACATGGTGGGAAGGAAGGATGCGAATGGTGGTTAAATGCTACTAATGGAGAGACCTCCTGAGGCAAGGGTTGATGTGGGTAATTACCGTTAGTGTCGGGTAGTACTTTTTACATTTTAAGGTTAAACTGTGTGAGGGTGTGTCTTTCGTTTATAATGATTCGGAGTCGTTTGACGACGTGGTTAATGACGACGATAAGCCGGGGGTTAGTACTTTGTGTGATGTTATCTGAATAAGGACGACTTTGTTTAGTTTACATTTGAAAAAGAACAATTCAATCACTTCTCGTCAAAAACCTCACCAAACAGGGGCTTGTGAGGAGCTCATCGATCAGTTAAGGGTATGTTGAGGATTCTCTGTGCATCACCACCATTTGTTTTCTTAGATTTTCGTCGTTTTCGTGATTTCTTAGAACCAAACTGATGAACTATCAGCCCTCAGGCATGATTTCTGAGTTTCGAAGCATGGAACTCCAAGTCTCTCGGAAAAATCCTCGAAAGGAGCTTCTCGAAGTCAACTTTCCGGTGGAAGAAAACTAGATTCTTTTCGAGAACAGGTACTACTACATGTGTTAGATGTTAGGTTGGGACAAAATGGTGCCTTTGTTGCTTTACCAATGCTCAAGGAAAGAGAAGGTTCAATGCTGAAAGTTTGGAGAGTAAGAAAGTACAAAACTTGACGAAGTGGTTATAGTCTAGAACGCAATCGTTTAGAGAACGATTAAGACGTTCACGACGACAGTTCTTCCATCCTCTAGGATTTTCCAAAATGAAACGTATCTTCAAAACTCCGGAAGAATAAAAATTCGTTTATTTAGCATTCATTGTGCTAAAAACAGCAACGTAGCCTTAGGCTCTAAAGGTGGATTGATCAGGCTTTTAAAAGGCCAGTCACTAGAAAAGGATCATAAACCCGTCTTGACTTATGTGCATGTATATCGTGCAACTGGCATTACATGGAAAGAACAAACAGAACGATTCTTGAAAGAGGTTCATCAACGAAACTTACCAGCCTCACTTTTCGACTCAATTTGAAGCTGTAACTCATTGCGCCTGGGTACCATTGTTAGAGATATATTGCAGCGTACACAACCCGGGAACAGTCTCTACACCAATCTTGTCTCAAATAACTTCACAAACTGTCCCTCTACTACCAATCTATGAGCCGAAGACATCAGCAACCTCTTTTTATAAATTCCCAAACTTTCTCGCATTTTTGCTTTGCCAGGAACTTGCCTAATATTTTAAACAAGGATTTTAAATGTTGACAACACTTAGCGCTTGGAGGGTATTGCTCCAGTAATTCAAAAAATGTATATCAAGTCCTCGCCCTTCGTTTGAAGTACCCTTTCAAAATATTTCTAACTGCTGCGATGCTGAAGATTTATAGATTTTCTGCATTTTTCAGATCATCGCGATACATTTTAATGGATGTTATCAAAGAAATTTCAATGAAAAAATGTTTTTTTCCACAAAACGCCCTCAATATGTGGGCGTGGCCATACATGACGGAGGAATAAATTGTGTAGAATTTGACTGTCTAACACTTTTGTCTTTACATTTTTTTCAATTTCTGGTCAAAACACTAAAATACCTACTGAAAAGTATAAATAGGGGCCGTGGCTGTTAGAATGAAAATTCCGATTTAGATTCGAGGTTTGAATACATGGAATACAGCTATGAAGTTTGAAGTGAGTCCGTCCAGAAGTTTAGGTTGCATTCGACCATATAGACAGACAGACAGACAGACGAAATTAGCGGACCCACTTTTTTAACTTCTCTGTCATAGTAATGTCAAGTTTAATAGGGATGGGATCCAAGGCCTAGCTTCTCACAACAATGGAAGGGGCCTACTATTTACTGTCACATTCGAAGGGCATGTTGTTAATTGAGAAGCTTTCTCATGACAGGTGTACTCTCGAATGTTTATCTGATGCTCGCGACAAGTAAAGCCATGAATGAAATTTTAGGTGCTGTCTAGCGATTGAACCTAGAATTCCTTGCTCCGTAGTTCAACGTACCAAACACTTGAGCCAAGGAGGCCACTCCCTTTCCTTAACTCCTTGATTTGCTCTGTCCAACGACGATATACTCGTAAATGCGATAGTAGCTTAATTTTTCGTAGAGTGATTCAAAGAAGGAAAGAACAACAAGGCTTCATGAAGCTTATGATACCCATGGATACTACCAACCCATGGATACTACCAACTTCCTACGTCATTGCTCAAACCTCTTCCAACAACAAACCAAATTTCTTATCCAGCTATACTAAGTCGACAAGATGTTTGGTACATATACCAGAGGCAGTAAGGAACACTGAGTCTATATTAATCTGAGTGCGGTGATTAACCAACCTCTTAGCCAACCCACCTACATAACTTCATACTTATATATCTATGTGTATGGCTCGAATGAACCTTTAAATTTGGTTCCTTTAATCTAGGTTCTACTGACCACAGACGGTTTGGTAGAACCATTCTAATTTCCTACCTCCTAATCAGTAATTTTGGGATAATACCGAAGTCGAGCTTCGCACTTTATCCTAGTTTCTCTGAAGCTATACTATTCGAAATACATTACCTGTAACCACTATGAATACTAGTGACGAGAGCATACAGCCTTGTCGCATCCCATTAGTTTTGGAGAGCACTCTCTTGGCCAAGATTAACCAGAGTTTGTTACATTTAGTGATTCTGCAGATCTTTCTGAAGTCACATATGGGTACAGTTTCTTCAGAACTTATAATGACACGGACGTCAGTAAACGTATCACTCCTTGACAACTCTGCCTTGGGATGTATGCCAAAAGTCGTGTGCCTCCCTTCCATTCGGCTGTCCTTCTGCTGACATAATACAAATTCAGAGCTGATTGTCTTCATGTTTAAATCTGAATTGACACCTATTGACGGATACACTATGATGCAATATGAAGAGCGGTTCGATACAGGAGTTGCGGTTGAATTGGTTGGAAGTTCAATGTAAGCTTCATCGGCAGTCAAGCACTTGCCATACCCAAGTCGCTAATGTCCCTCTACATATTTGGGTCAAGTGAGACCTAATTAGTCTTTGGAAGCAGTGCAACTGCTGTTGGTATTACCATCAACCTTAAGTCACACTCGGAAGTGTTTCCGGCTTTTTTGCCTTTTTTATATGTGAAAGGACGTTCCTTGTATCTTTGTAAACTCTCGCTTCAGTTGAAAGAACATGACACGGGTCCCAAAGTCAAAGAGTTTGTTACTATTCTGAATCCAACCGCTATCTGTAAGCTGTGTTCTTAGACCGTCAATTTATTTTGAGATCCTTTTCTAAGTTACACTAACCATTTCAGAGCACTTACCTAAAGTAAGGTCACAGTTCATTTACCCCATGATACCCTCAGATGGTGTCGCAAACCAGTCTGGTGTGGAGTGCCTTTCATTTCATAAGAAACTACTATAATGCGTGTTATTAGCTATCGACAGTCATGGAGGATTATTAACAGCTTCTCTTCAAGGTACGCTATTAAGCCAGAAAAAAGAACTCATACCTTAACGCTTTGCTGGATCCCGGGGCACATGGGCTTCAATGGAAACGAGAGTCCCGATGAGCTAGCGTGAATGGCCTCAGAATGAAGTGAAAGTGAAATTAGCCTCCTTTCCTCCAGGATCTCTACGAACTTCCATAACATGGCAAATGCCACGTGGAGCTCGCTTCGGTCCTGGCGAGTTTCAAGACTTCTTTGGGCCAAATACAACGCGAAAAGGACTAGAGAGCTTCTGTCTCTCAATAGAACACATCTGACCCTTCTCATTGGCGTCCTTACAGGCCACAATCAAATGGCGGCTCACCTCAGTAGAATGGGTCAAACCTACGAAGGGGCTGCTGTGGCATTGAGATGGAGGACGACACGACACACTTCCTCTGCGAGTGCCCAAGTCTCAGCAGAATTAGAAATCAAACTTTCGGGAAGACATTTTTCAACCAGCTCTCCGAACTGGTGAACATGAACCCCTTAAAGCACTTAAAATTCATGGTTCAGGAGGACGGCACCCGGTATGGACTAATGAGTTTCTGTTTTTCTTTTCAGGTATACGTCTCGGATATCCCACACAAGGGACCACAATGTATCCGTTTGAGATCCGAATGGGACTGCTCCCTGATGGTTGTTGCAGCCACCCCCTTAACCTAACCTAAACTAAGTCAGAAATCCATTCGCTTCCACTCCATCCATAGTAACTCTAATGTCTAACTGATAGGCAAAGCTTAGGGCATATTTGAGCAGAAGCTTCAGTTGTTTTGTCTGTCCTCTAAGCCAAGCTATTTACACATTTAATATGCCTTTGTTCAAACTCCAGCGATTCATTTAAAATTCTTGACCACTCCGGACGTTCCGAAAACTCCATAATGCATTCCGTCAACATTTCAAAATGTCCCCATCAGAACCCGCCAGACCGTATCGTATATTAAACACAAATCCATCATCATGAATATGAAATTGAAATTGAAATTAAAGCCAAAAAAAAACAGAAAGGACTCCTCTCGCCTCCACTTGAGTTAAGTCCCACTCTAGCTGGCCCAAAGCAGACGGTGTGGCTGTGCGCCAACAATCAGCAATTAAATATCGAATGTGAAAATAATAGAAACCTCGTATCCGTGATCCTAAATCGTTTGCAAATTGTCAGGACACCGTGCGCGCTCGACAACTGAAAATTTCCCAAAAATTTGAATATTAGATTGGACGCGACTTCGCTAATTTGTAGGCATTTAAGCCGCCATTATACATGGCTTGTGTGCATGTGTGTGTGTGGGTCTGTTTGTGGCTGAATCAGATATTAACTCCATTTTATTTATTCGTAACATTGTGTCTGTATACTTTCAGATGTCCACCTGAATCAGGCGCTGTATCTATCGAATTTAACCGTCCCACGAATTATTGACTCCGGACAAAAAGCCAAATTGTTCTGCAGCTATGAAATGGGTAATCGGACATTGAATTCCGTCAAATGGTACAAGGATGGCCAGGAGTTTTTCAGGTTCGTATTCAAATACAAATGAGCGCGGTCTCGCGCGCCCAGTAACAGTGGTACACCAGTGGTAGCTCTCTCTCTTAATGTATGCAGATCCTGTGGTATTGTTAACAAAAAAAAAAAACAAAAAAAACACTCACACACATCCACGGTGTCGCTTCAGCTGCTGCCACTGCCACTGCCACTGCTACTGCTCATTTAAATTTTGGATTAAATATGCATGTGTGTGCATGTGGGGCCAAGGAAGGCAGGGATGCCTCTGGTTTTAAATGAGAAATGGATTCATTGAATACCGCAAATTCGATTTTCGACGTTTTTTTTTCGGGTTTTTTTTTTACTTCCTTTCAATCTCTCTCTACCCGCTCGTCTATTTATTGATGGTGATGTGTGCATTACCAGCGTTTAAACCCTGCAGGTGGAATAATTTTTGATCGCAATGAACACCGAAATAATAAAAAAAAAAAAAAAAAAAACAAAATTTATATGAAAAAAACTTGAATCGAAATTGAATTGGACAAGCCGGGGGTCAGGCCAGACCCAAAAGGGGATAATGGACGTGGCTGCATGTGCTCGTCGTATAGTAGGTATGGTAACGGCGAGGTGGCATACTGTCACTTGGGATAAGTGGAGTGGTTAAATGCGTTTAAACCACATCGTTATTACTATGCAAATGATTTTGCGGTTCTCGGGGCCAGCAGGCCGGCCTGGTTCACGGAGAAAGGTGCAGCCACCTGAATATGGCTTTACATGGCTGCTGGGGCAAGTGTTTTATGGCTTCGCAGTGACACTTTGACACCGATGTGTGTGAACTGAAATAATTGCAAGTGAATGCGTGTGAGGCTAAAAGGCTGCAAATTAAAAGCATGTTGTATGCCTTCACGTTGTTAGAAGATTTTTGGTAATAATGGTAAAATTTCAATTGACGGGTATTTGATGGGTAATTTGTAAGGAATTACACAGAATTGGGTCTGGAAAAAAGCGGCTAAGAGACTATTTGTAAAACTCATGCTATGACCTTCCATAAA
The DNA here is from genome assembly GCA_963583995.1 of Xylota segnis. Lineage (NCBI taxonomy): Eukaryota > Metazoa > Arthropoda > Insecta > Diptera > Syrphidae > Xylota > Xylota segnis. Next base: position 41,564,569 of record OY757236.1, on the reverse strand, counting down.
GACAGGGTTGTGCTGTTTTCTTTTAGGATTCGAATAAAGCGAACCAGATTGTGGGTGTCTAGTTTTGTGGGCTATACACTACCCTTTTTCTCACACATTTTTTGGCTGAAAAATTTTCTGTTTCCTATTTCCATTTCGAGGCTGCAGCGAAGTTAGTTTGCGCCTCGAATAAAGCGGAACAGAATATCTAGCCCGAGATGTGTGATTTAAAGATTTCACAAGACTGTGGGTGTCTAGTTTTGTGGGCTATACACCACACTTTTTCTCACACATTTTTGGCTGAAAAATTTTCTGTTTCCTATTTCCATTTCGAGGCTGCAGCTTAGCTACTTTGCACCTCGAATAAAGCGGAACAGGATATCTAGCCTGAGATGTGTGATTTAAAGATTTCACAAGATTGTGGGTGTCTAGTTTTGTGGGCTATACACCACACTTTTTCTCACACATTTTTTGGCTGAAAAATTTTCTGTTTCCTACTTCCATTTCGAGGCTGCAGCTTAGCTGCTTTGCGCCTCGAATAAAACGGAACAGAATATCTAGCCCGAGATGTGTGATTTAAAGATTTCAAAAGATTGTGGGTGTCTAGTTTTGTCGGCTATACACCACCCTTTTTCTCACACATTTTTTGGCTGAAAAATTTTCTGTTTCCTACTTCCATTTCGAGGCTGCAGCTTAGCTAGATTGCGCCTCGAATGAAGAGAAACAGAATATCTGGCCCGAGATGTGTGATTTAAAGTTTTAACAAGACTGTGGGTGTCTAGTTTTGTGGGCTATACACCACCCTTTTTCTCACACATTTTTTGGCTGAAAAATTTTCTGTTTCGTATTTCCAATTCGAGGCTGCAGCGAAGCTAGTTTGCGCCTCGAATAAAGCGGAACAGAATATCTAGCCCGAGATGTGTGATTTAAAGATTTCACAAGATTGTGGGTGTCTAGTTTTGTGGGCTACACACCACCCTTTTTCTCACACATTTTTTGGCTGAAAAATTTACTGTTTCGTATTTCCAATTCGAGGCTGCAGCGAAGCTAGTTTGCGCCTCGAATAAAGCGGAACAGAATATCTAGCCCGAGATGTGTGATTTAAAGATTTCACAAGATTGTGGGTGTCTAGTTTTGTGGGCTATACACCACCCTTTTTCTCACACATTTTTTGGCTGAAAAATTTTCTGTTTCCTACTTCCATTTCGAGGCTGCAGCTTAGCTGCTTTGCGCCTCGAATAAAGCGGAACAGAATATCAAGCCCGAGATGTGTGATTTAAAGATTTCACAAGATTGTGGGTGTCTAGTTTTGTGGGCTATACACCACCCTTTTCCTCACACATTTTTTGGCTGAAAAATTTTCTGTTTCCTATTTCCATTTCGAGTCTGCAGCTTAGCTACTTTGCGCCTCGAATCAAGCGGGACAGAATATCTAGCCCGAGATGTGTGATTTAAAGATTTCACAAGACTGTGGGTGTCTAGTTTTGTGGGCTATACACCACCCTTTTTCCCACACATATTTTGGCTGAAAAATTTTCTGTTTCGTATTTCCAATTCGAGGAAATACGAAGCTAGTTTGCGCCTCGAATAAAGCGGAACAGGATATCTAGCCCGAGATGTGTGATTTAAAGATTTCACAAGATTGTGGGTGTCTAGTTTTGTGGGCTTTTTCTCACACATTTTTTGGCTGAAAAATTTTCTGTTTCCTATTTCCATTTCGAGGCTGCAGCTTAGCTACTTTGCGCCTCGAATAAAGCGGAACAGAATATCTAGCCCGAGATGGGTGATTTAAAGATTTCACAAGATTGTGGGTGTCTAGTTTTGTGGGCTATACACTACGCTTTTTCTCACACATTTTTTGGCTGAAAAATTTTCTGTTTCCTATTTCCATTTCGGGGCTGCAGCTTAGCTACTTTGCGCCTCGAATAAAGCGGAACAGAATATCTAGCCCGAGATGGGTGATTTAAAGATTTCACAAGATTGTGGGTGTCTAGTTTTGTGGGCTATACACCGCTTTTTCTCACACATTTTTTGGCTGAAAAATTTTCTGTTTCCTATTTCCATTTCGGGGCTGCAGCTTAGCTACTTTGCGCCTCGAATAAAGCGGAACAGAATATCTAGACCGAGATGGGTGATTTAAAGATTTCACAAGATTGCGGGTGTCTAGTTTTGTGGGCTATACACCACCCTTTTTCCCACACATATTTTGGCTGAAAAATTTTCTGTTTCGTATTTCCAATTCGAGGCTGCAGCGAAGCTAGTTTGCGCCTCGAATAAAGCGGAACAGGATATCTAGCCCGAGATGTGTGATTTAAAGATTTCACAAGATTGTGGGTGTCTAGTTTTGTGGGCTATACACCGCTTTTCTCACACATTTTTTGGCTGAAAAATTTTCTGTTTCGTATTTCCAATTCGAAGCTGCAGCGAAGCTAGTTTGCGCCTCGAATAAAGCGGAACAGGATATCTAGCCCGATATGTGTGATTTAAAGATTTAACAAGACTGTGGGTGTCTAGTTTTGTGGGCTATACACCACACTTTTTCTCACACATTTTTTGGCTGAAAAATTTTCTGTTTCCTACTTCCATTTCGAGGCTGCAGCTTAGCTGCTTTGCGCCTCGAATAAAGCGGAACAGAATATCAAGCCCGAGATGTGTGATTTAAAGATTTCACAAGATTGTGGGTGTCTAGTTTTGTGGGCTATACACCACACTTTTTCTCACACATTTTTTGGCTGAAAAATTTTCTGTTTCCTACTTCCATTTCGAGGCTGCAGCTTAGCTTCTTTGCGCCTCGAATAAAGCGGAACAGAATATCTAGCCCGAGATGTGTGATTTAAAGATTTCACAAGATTGTGGGTGTCTAGTTTTGTGGGCTATACACCACCCATTTTCTCACACATTTTTTGGCTGAAAAATTTTCTGTTTCCTATTTCTAATTCGAGGCTGCAGCGAAGTTAGTTTGCGCCTCGAATAAACAGAAACAGAATATCTAGCCCGAGATGTGTGATTTAAAGATTTCACAAGGTTGCGGGTGTCTAGTTTTGTGGGCTATACACTACACTTTTTCTCACACATTTTTGGCTGAAAAATTTTCTGTTTCCTATTTCCATTTCGAGGCTGCAGCTTAGCTACTTTGCGCCTCGAATAAAGCGGAACAGAATATCTAGCCCGAGATGTGTGATTTAAAGATTTCACAAGATTGTGGGTGTCTAGTTTTGTGGGCTATACACCGCTTTTCTCACACATTTTTTGGCTGAAAAATTTTCTGTTTCGTATTTCCAATTCGAGGCTGCAGCTTAGCTAGTTTGCGCCTCGAATAAAGCGGAACAGAATATCTAGCCCGAAATGTGTGATTTAAAGATTTCACAAGGTTGCGGGTGTCTAGTTTTGTGGGCTATACACTACACTTTTTCTCACACATTTTTGGCTGAAAAATTTTCTGTTTCCTATTTCCATTTCGAGGCTGCAGCTTAGCTACTTTGCGCCTCGAATAAAGCGGAACAGAATATCTAGCCCGAGATGTGTGATTTAAAGATTTCACAAGATTGTGGGTGTCTAGTTTTGTGGGCTATACACCGCTTTTCTCACACATTTTTTGGCTGAAAAATTTTCTGTTTCGTATTTCCAATTCGAGGCTGCAGCTTAGCTAGTTTGCGCCTCGAATAAAGCGGAACAGAATATCTAGCCCGAAATGTGTGATTTAAAGATTTCACAAGGTTGCGGGTGTCTAGTTTTGTGGGCTATACACTACACTTTTTCTCACACATTTTTGGCTGAAAAATTTTCTGTTTCCTATTTCCATTTCGAGGCTGCAGCTTAGCTACTTTGCGCCTCGAATAAAGCGGAACAGAATATCTAGCCCGAGATGTGTGATTTAAAGATTTCACAAGATTGTGGGTGTCTAGTTTTGTGGGCTATACACCACAAATTTTCTCACACATTTTTTGGCTGAAAAATTTTCTGTTTCCTATTTCCACTTTGAGGCTGCAGCTTAGCTACTTTGCGCCTCGAATAAAGCGGAACAGAATATCTAGCCCGAGATGTGTGATTTAAAGATTTCACAAGATTGTGGGTGTCTAGTTTTCTGGGCTATACACCACCCATTTTCTCACACATTTTTTGGCTGAAAAATTTTCTGTTTCCTATTTCCACTTTGAGGCTGCAGCTTAGCTACTTTGCGCCTCGAATAAACAGAGACAGAATATCTAGCCCGAGATGTGTGATTTAAAGATTTCACAAGATTGTGGGTGTCTAGTTTTGTGGGCTATACACCACCCATTTTCTCACACATATTTTGGCTGAAAAATTTTCTGTTTCGTATTTCCAATTCGAGGCTGCAGCTTAGCTAGTTTGCGCCTCGAATAAAGCGGAACAGAATATCTAGCCCGAAATGTGTGATTTAAAGATTTCACAAGGTTGCGGGTGTCTAGTTTTGTGGGCTATACACCACAAATTTTCTCACACATTTTTTGGCTGAAAAATTTTCTGTTTCCTATTTCCATTTCGGGGCTGCAGCTTAGCTACTTTGCGCCTCGAATAAACAGAGACAGAATATCTAGCCCGAGATGTGTGATTTAAAGATTTCACAAGATTGTGGGTGTCTAGTTTTGTGGGCTATACACTACACTTTTTCTCACACATTTTTGGCTGAAAAATTTTCTGTTTCCTATTTCCATTTCGAGGCTGCAGCTTAGCTACTTTGCGCCTCGAATAAAGCGGAACAGAATATCTAGCCCGAGATGTGTGATTTAAAGATTTCACAAGATTGTGGGTGTCTAGTTTTGTGGGCTATACACCACAAATTTTCTCACACATTTTTTGGCTGAAAAATTTTCTGTTTAATATTTCCACTTTGAGGCTGCAGCTTAGCTACTTTGCGCCTCGAATAAAGCGGAACAGAATATCTAGCCCGAGATGTGTGATTTAAGGATTTCACAAGATTGTGGGTGTCTAGTTTTCTGGGCTATACACCACCCATTTTCTCACACATTTTTTGGCTGAAAAATTTTCTGTTTCCTATTTCCACTTTGAGGCTGCAGCTTAGCTACTTTGCGCCTCGAATAAACAGAGACAGAATATCTAGCCCGAGATGTGTGATTTAAAGATTTCACAAGATTGTGGGTGTCTAGTTTTGTGGGCTATACACCACCCATTTTCTCACACATTTTTTGGCTGAAAAATTTTCTGTTTCGTATTTCCATTTCGAGGCTGCAGCTTAGCTACTTTGCGCCTCGAATAAACAGAAACGGAGTATCTAGCCCGAGATGTGTGATTTAAAGATTTCACAAGATTGTGGGTGTCTAGTTTTGTGGGCTATACACCACCCATTTTCTCACACATATTTTGGCTGAAAAATTTTCTGTTTCGTATTTCCAATTCGAGGCTGCAGCTTAGCTAGTTTGCGCCTCGAATAAAGCGGAACAGAATATCTAGCCCGAAATGTGTGATTTAAAGATTTCACAAGGTTGCGGGTGTCTAGTTTTTTGGGCTATACACCACAAATTTTCTCACACATTTTTTGGCTGAAAAATTTTCTGTTTCCTATTTCCACTTTGAGGCTGCAGCTTAGCTACTTTGCGCCTCGAATAAAGCGGAACAGAATATCTAGCCCGAGATGTGTGATTTAAAGATTTCACAAGATTGTGGGTGTCTAGTTTTCTGGGCTATACACCACCCATTTTCTCACACATTTTTTGGCTGAAAAATTTTCTGTTTCCTATTTCCACTTTGAGGCTGCAGCTTAGCTACTTTGCGCCTCGAATAAACAGAGACAGAATATCTAGCCCGAGATGTGTGATTTAAAGATTTCACAAGATTGTGGGTGTCTAGTTTTGTGGGCTATACACCACCCATTTTCTCACACATTTTTTGGCTGAAAAATTTTCTGTTTCGTATTTCCAATTCGAGGCTGCAGCTTAGCTAGTTTGCGCCTCGAATAAAGCGGAACAGAATATCTAGCCCGAAATGTGTGATTTAAAGATTTCACAAGGTTGCGGGTGTCTAGTTTTGTGGGCTATACACCACAAATTTTCTCACACATTTTTTGGCTGAAAAATTTTCTGTTTCCTATTTCCACTTTGAGGCTGCAGCTTAGCTACTTTGCGCCTCGAATAAAGCGGAACAGAATATCTAGCCCGAGATGTGTGATTTAAAGATTTCACAAGATTGTGGGTGTCTAGTTTTCTGGGCTATACACCACCCATTTTCTCACACATTTTTTGGCTGAAAAATTTTCTGTTTCCTATTTCCACTTTGAGGCTGCAGCTTAGCTACTTTGCGCCTCGAATAAACAGAGACAGAATATCTAGCCCGAGATGTGTGATTTAAAGATTTCACAAGATTGTGGGTGTCTAGTTTTGTGGGCTATACACTACACTTTTTCTCACACATTTTTGGCTGAAAAATTTTCTGTTTCCTATTTCCATTTCGAGGCTGCAGCTTAGCTACTTTGCGCCTCGAATAAAGCGGAACAGAATATCTAGCCCGAGATGTGTGATTTAAGGATTTCACAAGATTGTGGGTGTCTAGTTTTCTGGGCTATACACCACCCATTTTCTCACACATTTTTTGGCTGAAAAATTTTCTGTTTCCTATTTCCACTTTGAGGCTGCAGCTTAGCTACTTTGCGCCTCGAATAAACAGAGACAGAATATCTAGCCCGAGATGTGTGATTTAAAGATTTCACAAGATTGTGGGTGTCTAGTTTTGTGGGCTATACACCACCCACTTTCTCACACATTTTTTGGCTGAAAAATTTGTTTCCTATTTCTAATTCGAGGCTGCAGCGAAGTTAGTTTGCGCCTCGAATAAACAGAAACAGAATATCTAGCCCGAGATGTGTGATTTAAAGATTTCACAAGATTGTGGGTGTCTAGTTTTGTGGGCTATACACCACCCATTTTCTCACACATTTTTTGGCTGAAAAATTTTCTGTTTCCTATTTCCATTTCGAGGCTGCAGCTTAGCTACTTTGCGCCTCGAATAAACAGAGACAGAATATCTAGCCCGAGATGTGTGATTTAAAGATTTCACAAGATTGTGGGTGTCTAGTTTTGTGGGCTATACACTACACTTTTTCTCACACATTTTTGGCTGAAAAATTTTCTGTTTCCTATTTCCATTTCGAGGCTGCAGCTTAGCTACTTTGCGCCTCGAATAAAGCGGAACAGAATATCTAGCCCGAGATGTGTGATTTAAAGATTTCACAAGATTGTGGGTGTCTAGTTTTGTGGGCTATACACCACAAATTTTCTCACACATTTTTTGGCTGAAAAATTTTCTGTTTCCTATTTCCACTTTGAGGCTGCAGCTTAGCTACTTTGCGCCTCGAATAAAGCGGAACAGAATATCTAGCCCGAGATGTGTGATTTAAGGATTTCACAAGATTGTGGGTGTCTAGTTTTCTGGGCTATACACCACCCATTTTCTCACACATTTTTTGGCTGAAAAATTTTCTGTTTCCTATTTCCACTTTGAGGCTGCAGCTTAGCTACTTTGCGCCTCGAATAAACAGAGACAGAATATCTAGCCCGAGATGTGTGATTTAAAGATTTCACAAGATTGTGGGTGTCTAGTTTTGTGGGCTATACATTACCCATTTTCTCACACATTTTTTGGCTGAAAAATTTTCTGTTTCCTATTTCCACTTTGAGGCTGCAGCTTAGCTACTTTGCGCCTCGAATAAACAGAGACAGAATATCTAGCCCGAGATGTGTGATTTAAAGATTTCACAAGATTGTGGGTGTCTAGTTTTGTGGGCTATACACCACCCACTTTCTCACACATTTTTTGGCTGAAAAATTTGTTTCCTATTTCTAATTCGAGGCTGCAGCTTAGCTACTTTGCGCCTCGAATAAACAGAGACAGAATATCTAGCCCGAGATGTGTGATTTAAAGATTTCACAAGATTGTGGGTGTCTAGTTTTGTGGGCTATACACTACACTTTTTCTCACACATTTTTGGCTGAAAAATTTTCTGTTTCCTATTTCCATTTCGAGGCTGCAGCTTAGCTACTTTGCGCCTCGAATAAAGCGGAACAGAATATCTAGCCCGAGATGTGTGATTTAAAGATTTCACAAGATTGTGGGTGTCTAGTTTTGTGGGCTATACACCACAAATTTTCTCACACATTTTTTGGCTGAAAAATTTTCTGTTTCCTATTTCCACTTTGAGGCTGCAGCTTAGCTACTTTGCGCCTCGAATAAAGCGGAACAGAATATCTAGCCCGAGATGTGTGATTTAAGGATTTCACAAGATTGTGGGTGTCTAGTTTTCTGGGCTATACACCACCCATTTTCTCACACATTTTTTGGCTGAAAAATTTTCTGTTTCCTATTTCCACTTTGAGGCTGCAGCTTAGCTACTTTGCGCCTCGAATAAACAGAGACAGAATATCTAGCCCGAGATGTGTGATTTAAAGATTTCACAAGATTGTGGGTGTCTAGTTTTGTGGGCTATACACCACCCACTTTCTCACACATTTTTTGGCTGAAAAATTTGTTTCCTATTTCTAATTCGAGGCTGCAGCGAAGTTAGTTTGCGCCTCGAATAAACAGAAACAGAATATCTAGCCCGAGATGTGTGATTTAAAGATTTCACAAGATTGTGGGTGTCTAGTTTTGTGGGCTATACACCACCCATTTTCTCACACATTTTTTGGCTGAAAAATTTTCTGTTTCCTATTTCCATTTCGAGGCTGCAGCTTAGCTACTTTGCGCCTCGAATAAACAGAGACAGAATATCTAGCCCGAGATGTGTGATTTAAAGATTTCACAAGATTGTGGGTGTCTAGTTTTGTGGGCTATACACCACCCATTTTCTCACACATTTTTTGGCTGAAAAATTTTCTGTTTCCTATTTCCATTTCGAGGCTGCAGCTTAGCTACTTTGCGCCTCGAATAAACAGAGACAGAATATCTAGCCCGAGATGTGTGATTTAAAGATTTCACAAGATTGTGGGTGTCTAGTTTTGTGGGCTATACATTACCCATTTTCTCACACATTTTTTGGCTGAAAAATTTTCTGTTTCCTATTTCCACTTTGAGGCTGCAGCTTAGCTACTTTGCGCCTCGAATAAAGCGGAACAGAATATCTAGCCCGAGATGTGTGATTTAAAGATTTCACAAGATTGTGGGTGTCTAGTTTTGTGGGCTATACACCACCCACTTTCTCACACATTTTTTGGCTGAAAAATTTGTTTCCTATTTCTAATTCGAGGCTGCAGCGAAGTTAGTTTGCGCCTCGAATAAACAGAAACAGAATATCTAGCCCGAGATGTGTGATTTAAAGATTTCACAAGATTGTGGGTGTCTAGTTTTGTGGGCTATACACTACACTTTTTCTCACACATTTTTGGCTGAAAAATTTTCTGTTTCCTATTTCCATTTCGAGGCTGCAGCTTAGCTACTTTGCGCCTCGAATAAAGCGGAACAGAATATCTAGCCCGAGATGTGTGATTTAAGGATTTCACAAGATTGTGGGTGTCTAGTTTTCTGGGCTATACACCACCCATTTTCTCACACATTTTTTGGCTGAAAAATTTTCTGTTTCCTATTTCCACTTTGAGGCTGCAGCTTAGCTACTTTGCGCCTCGAATAAACAGAGACAGAATATCTAGCCCGAGATGTGTGATTTAAAGATTTCACAAGATTGTGGGTGTCTAGTTTTGTGGGCTATACACCACCCACTTTCTCACACATTTTTTGGCTGAAAAATTTGTTTCCTATTTCTAATTCGAGGCTGCAGCGAAGTTAGTTTGCGCCTCGAATAAACAGAAACAGAATATCTAGCCCGAGATGTGTGATTTAAAGATTTCACAAGATTGTGGGTGTCTAGTTTTGTGGGCTATACACCACCCATTTTCTCACACATTTTTTGGCTGAAAAATTTTCTGTTTCCTATTTCCATTTCGAGGCTGCAGCTTAGCTACTTTTCGCCTCGAATAAACAGAGACAGAATATCTAGCCCGAGATGTGTGATTTAAAGATTTCACAAGATTGTGGGTGTCTAGTTTTGTGGGCTATACATTACCCATTTTCTCACACATTTTTTGGCTGAAAAATTTTCTGTTTCCTATTTCCATTTCGAGGCTGCAGCTTAGCTACTTTGCGCCTCGAATAAACAGAAACGGAGTATCTAGCCCGAGATGTGTGATTTAAAGATTTCACAAGATTGTGGGTGTCTAGTTTTGTGGGCTATACACCACCCTTTTTCCCACACATATTTTGGCTGAAAAATTTTCTGTTTCGTATTTCCAATTCGAGGCTGCAGCTTAGCTAGTTTGCGCCTCGAATAAAGGGGAACAGAATATCTAGCCCGAAATGTGTGATTTAAAGATTTCACAAGGTTGCGGGTGTCTAGTTTTGTGGGCTATACACCACCCATTTTCTCACACATTTTTTGGCTGAAAAATTTTCTGTTTCCTATTTCTAATTCGAGGCTGCAGCGAAGTTAGTTTGCGCCTCGAATAAACAGAAACAGAATATCTAGCCCGAGATGTGTGATTTAAAGATTTCACAAGATTGTGGGTGTCTAGTTTTGTGGGCTATACACCACCCATTTTCTCACACATTTTTTGGCTGAAAAATTTTCTGTTTCCTATTTCCACTTTGAGGCTGCAGCTTAGCTACTTTGCGCCTCGAATAAACAGAGACAGAATATCTAGCCCGAGATGTGTGATTTAAAGATTTCACAAGATTGTGGGTGTCTAGTTTTGTGGGCTATACACCACCCATTTTCTCACACATTTTTTGGCTGAAAAATTTTCTGTTTCCTATTTCTAATTCGAGGCTGCAGCGAAGTTAGTTTGCGCCTCGAATAAACAGAAACAGAATATCTAGCCCGAGATGTGTGATTTAAAGATTTCACAAGATTGTGGGTGTCTAGTTTTGTGGGCTATACACCACCCATTTTCTCACACATTTTTTGGCTGAAAAATTTTCTGTTTCCTATTTCCATTTCGAGGCTGCAGCTTAGCTACTTTGCGCCTCGAATAAACAGAAACGGAGTATCTAGCCCGAGATGTGTGATTTAAAGATTTCACAAGATTGTGGGTGTCTAGTTTTGTGGGCTATACACCACCCTTTTTCCCACACATATTTTGGCTGAAAAATTTTCTGTTTCGTATTTCCAATTCGAGGCTGCAGCTTAGCTAGTTTGCGCCTCGAATAAAGCGGAACAGAATATCTAGCCCGAGATGTGTGATTTAAAGATTTCACAAGATTGTGGGTGTCTAGTTTTGTGGGCTATACACCACAAATTTTCTCACACATTTTTTGGCTGAAAAATTTTCTGTTTCCTATTTCCACTTTGAGGCTGCAGCTTAGCTACTTTGCGCCTCGAATAAAGCGGAACAGAATATCTTGCCCGAGATGTGTGATTTAAAGATTTCACAAGATTGTGGGTGTCTAGTTTTCTGGGCTATACACCACCCATTTTCTCACACATTTTTTGGCTGAAAAATTTTCTGTTTCCTATTTCCACTTTGAGGCTGCAGCTTAGCTACTTTGCGCCTCGAATAAACAGAAACAGAATATCTAGCCCGAGATGTGTGATTTAAAGATTTCACAAGATTGTGGGTGTCTAGTTTTGTGGGCTATACACCACCCATTTTCTCACACATTTTTTGGCTGAAAAATTTTCTGTTTCCTATTTCTAATTCGAGGCTGCAGCGAAGTTAGTTTGCGCCTCGAATAAACAGAAACAGAATATCTAGCCCGAGATGTGTGATTTAAAGATTTCACAAGATTGTGGGTGTCTAGTTTTGTGGGCTATACACCACCCATTTTCTCACACATTTTTTGGCTGAAAAATTTTCTGTTTCCTATTTCCATTTCGAGGCTGCAGCTTAGCTACTTTGCGCCTCGAATAAACAGAAACGGAGTATCTAGCCCGAGATGTGTGATTTAAAGATTTCATAAGGTTGCGGGTGTCTAGTTTTGTGGGCTATACACCACCCTTTTTCCCACACATATTTTGGCTGAAAAATTTTCTGTTTCGTATTTCCATTTCGAGGCTGCAGCTTAGCTACTTTGCGAAAAGCGGAACAGAATATCTAGCCCGAAATGTGTGATTTAAAGATTTCACAAGGTTGCGGGTGTCTAGTTTTGTGGGCTATACACTACACTTTTTCTCACACATTTTTGGCTGAAAAATTTTCTGTTTCCTATTTCCATTTCGAGGCTGCAGCTTAGCTACTTTGCGAAAAGCGGAACAGAATATCTAGCCCGAAATGTGTGATTTAAAGATTTCACAAGGTTGCGGGTGTCTAGTTTTGTGGGCTATACACTACACTTTTTCTCACACATTTTTGGCTGAAAAATTTTCTGTTTCCTATTTCCATTTCGAGGCTGCAGCTTAGCTACTTTGCGCCTCGAATAAAGCGGAACAGAATATCTAGCCCGAAATGTGTGATTTAAAGATTTCACAAGGTTGCGGGTGTCTAGTTTTGTGGGCTATACACTACACTTTTTCTCACACATTTTTGGCTGAAAAATTTTCTGTTTCCTATTTCCATTTCGAGGCTGCAGCTTAGCTTCTTTGCGCCTCGAATAAAGCGGAACAGAATATCTAGCCCGAGATGTGTGATTTAAAGATTTCACAAGATTGTGGGTGTCTAGTTTTGTGGGCTATACACCACAAATTTTCTCACACATTTTTTGGCTGAAAAATTTTCTGTTTCCTATTTCCACTTTGAGGCTGCAGCTTAGCTACTTTGCGCCTCGAATAAAGCGGAACAGAATATCTAGCCCGAGATGTGTGATTTAAGGATTTCACAAGATTGTGGGTGTCTAGTTTTCTGGGCTATACACCACCCATTTTCTCACACATTTTTTGGCTGAAAAATTTTCTGTTTCCTATTTCCACTTTGAGGCTGCAGCTTAGCTACTTTGCGCCTCGAATAAACAGAGACAGAATATCTAGCCCGAGATGTGTGATTTAAAGATTTCACAAGATTGTGGGTGTCTAGTTTTGTGGGCTATACACTACACTTTTTCTCACACATTTTTGGCTGAAAAATTTTCTGTTTCCTATTTCCATTTCGAGGCTGCAGCTTAGCTACTTTGCGCCTCGAATAAAGCGGAACAGAATATCTAGCCCGAGATGTGTGATTTAAAGATTTCACAAGATTGTGGGTGTCTAGTTTTGTGGGCTATACACCACAAATTTTCTCACACATTTTTTGGCTGAAAAATTTTCTGTTTCCTATTTCCACTTTGAGGCTGCAGCTTAGCTACTTTGCGCCTCGAATAAAGCGGAACAGAATATCTAGCCCGAGATGTGTGATTTAAGGATTTCACAAGATTGTGGGTGTCTAGTTTTCTGGGCTATACACCACCCATTTTCTCACACATTTTTTGGCTGAAAAATTTTCTGTTTCCTATTTCTAATTCGAGGCTGCAGCGAAGTTAGTTTGCGCCTCGAATAAACAGAAACAGAATATCTAGCCCGAGATGTGTGATTTAAAGATTTCACAAGATTGTGGGTGTCTAGTTTTGTGGGCTATACACCACCCTTTTTCCCACACATATTTTGGCTGAAAAATTTTCTGTTTCGTATTTCCAATTCGAGGCTGCAGCTTAGCTAGTTTGCGCCTCGAATAAAGCGGAACAGAATATCTAGCCCGAAATGTGTGATTTAAAGATTTCACAAGGTTGCGGGTGTCTAGTTTTGTGGGCTATACACTACACTTTTTCTCACACATTTTTGGCTGAAAAATTTTCTGTTTCCTATTTCCATTTCGAGGCTGCAGCTTAGCTACTTTGCGCCTCGAATAAACAGAGACAGAATATCTAGCCCGAGATGTGTGATTTAAAGATTTCACAAGATTGTGGGTGTCTAGTTTTGTGGGCTATACACCACCCATTTTCTCACACATTTTTTGGCTGAAAAAATTTCTGTTTCCTATTTCCACTTTGAGGCTGCAGCTTAGCTACTTTGCGCCTCGAATAAACAGAAACAGAATATCTAGCCCGAGATGTGTGATTTAAAGATTTCACAAGATTGTGGGTGTCTAGTTTTGTGGGCTATACACCACCCTTTTTCCCACACATATTTTGGCTGAAAAATTTTCTGTTTCGTATTTCCAATTCGAGGCTGCAGCTTAGCTAGTTTGCGCCTCGAATAAAGCGGAACAGAATATCTAGCCCGAAATGTGTGATTTAAAGATTTCACAAGGTTGCGGGTGTCTAGTTTTGTGGGCTATACACTACACTTTTTCTCACACATTTTTGGCTGAAAAATTTTCTGTTTCCTATTTCCATTTCGAGGCTGCAGCTTAGCTACTTTGCGCCTCGAATAAACAGAGACAGAATATCTAGCCCGAGATGTGTGATTTAAAGATTTCACAAGATTGTGGGTGTCTAGTTTTGTGGGCTATACACCACCCATTTTCTCACACATTTTTTGGCTGAAAAAATTTCTGTTTCCTATTTCCACTTTGAGGCTGCAGCTTAGCTACTTTGCGCCTCGAATAAACAGAAACAGAATATCTAGCCCGACATGTGTGATTTAAAGATTTCACAAGATTGTGGGTGTCTAGTTTTGTGGGCTATACACCACACTTTTTCTCACACATTTTTTGGCTGAAAAAATTTCTGTTTCCTATTTCCGCTTTGAGGCTGCAGCTTAGCTAGTTTCCTCCTCGAATGGAGAGAAACAGAATATCTGGCCCGAGATGGGTGATTTAAAGATTTTACAAGACTAAGGGTGTCTAGTTTTGTGGGCTATACACCACCCTTTTTCCCACGTATTTCGTATTTCCAATTCGAGGCTGCAGCTTAGATACTTTGCGCCTCGAATAAAGCGGAACAGAATATCTAGCCCGAGATGTGTGATTTAAAGATTTAACAAGACTGTGGGTGTCTAGTTTTGTGGGCTATACACCACACTTTTTCCCACGTATTTCGTATTTCCAATTCGAGGCTGCAGCTTAGATACTTTGCGCCTCGAATAAAGCGGAACAGAATATCTAGCCCGAGATGTGTGATTTAAAGATTTCACAAGATTGTGGGTGTCTAGTTTTGTGGGCTATACACCACCCATTTTCTCACACATTTTTTGGCTGAAAAATATTCTGTTTCCTATTTCCATTTCGAGGCTGCAGCTTAGCTACTTTGCGCCTCGAATAAACAGAAACGGAGTATCTTGCCCGAGATGTGCGATTTAAAGATTTCATAAGGTTGCGGGTGTCTAGTTTTGTGGGCTATACACTACACTTTTTCTCACACATTTTTGGCTGAAAAATTTTCTGTTTCCTATTTCCATTTCGAGGCTGCAGCTTAGCTACTTTGCGCCTCGAATAAACAGAGACAGAATATCTAGCCCGAGATGTGTGATTTAAAGATTTGCCAAGATTGTGGGTGTCTAGTTTTGTGGGCTATACACCACCCATTTTCTCACACATTTTTTGGCTGAAAAATTTTCTGTTTCCTATTTCCACTTTGAGGCTGCAGCTTAGCTACTTTGCGCCTCGAATAAAGCGGAACAGAATATCTAGCCCGAGATGTGTGATTTAAAGATTTAACAAGACTGTGGGTGTCTAGTTTTGTGGGCTATACACCACCCATTTTCTCACACATTTTTTGGCTGAAAAATTTTCTGTTTCCTATTTCCATTTCGAGGCTGCAGCTTAGCTACTTTGCGCCTCGAATAAACAGAGACAGAATATCTAGCCCGAGATGTGTGATTTAAAGATTTCACAAGATTGTGGGTGTCTAGTTTTGTGGGCTATACACCACCCTTTTTCCCACACATATTTTGGCTGAAAAATTTTCTGTTTCGTATTTCCAATTCGAGGCTGCAGCTTAGCTAGTTTGCGCCTCGAATAAAGCGGAACAGAATATCTAGCCCGAAATGTGTGATTTAAAGATTTCACAAGGTTGCGGGTGTCTAGTTTTGTGGGCTATACACTACACTTTTTCTCACACATTTTTGGCTGAAAAATTTTCTGTTTCCTATTTCCATTTCGAGGCTGCAGCTTAGCTACTTTGCGCCTCGAATAAACAGAGACAGAATATCTAGCCCGAGATGTGTGATTTAAAGATTTCACAAGATTGTGGGTGTCTAGTTTTGTGGGCTATACACCACCCTTTTTCCCACACATATTTTGGCTGAAAAATTTTCTGTTTCGTATTTCCAATTCGAGGCTGCAGCTTAGCTAGTTTGCGCCTCGAATAAAGCGGAACAGAATATCTAGCCCGAAATGTGTGATTTAAAGATTTCACAAGGTTGCGGGTGTCTAGTTTTGTGGGCTATACACTACACTTTTTCTCACACATTTTTGGCTGAAAAATTTTCTGTTTCCTATTTCCATTTCGAGGCTGCAGCTTAGCTACTTTGCGCCTCGAATAAACAGAGACGGAATATCTAGCCCGAGATGTGTGATTTAAAGATTTCACAAGATTGTGGGTGTCTAGTTTTGTGGGCTATACACCATTCGAGGCTGCAGCTTAGATACTTTGCGCCTCGAATAAAGCGGAACAGAATATCTAGCCCGAGATGTGTGATTTAAAGATTTCACAAGATTGTGGGTGTCTAGTTTTGTGGGCTATACACCACCCATTTTCTCACACATTTTTTGGCTGAAAAATATTCTGTTTCCTATTTCCATTTCGAGGCTGCAGCTTAGCTACTTTGCGCCTCGAATAAACAGAAACGGAGTATCTTGCCCGAGATGTGTGATTTAAAGATTTCATAAGGTTGCGGGTGTCTAGTTTTGTGGGCTATACACCACACTTTTTCTCACACATTTTTTGGCTGAAAAATTTTCTGTTTCCTATTTCCATTTCGAGGCTGCAGCTTAGCTACTTTGCACCTCGAATAAACAGAAACGGAGTATCTAGCCCGAGATGTGTGATTTAAAGATTTCACAAGGTTGCGGGTGTCTAGTTTTGTGGGCTATACACTACACTTTTTCTCACACATTTTTGGCTGAAAAATTTTCTGTTTCCTATTTCCATTTCGAGGCTGCAGCTTAGCTACTTTGCGCCTCGAATAAAGCGGAACAGAATATCTAGCCCGAGATGTGTGATTTAAAGATTTAACAAGACTGTGGGTGTCTAGTTTTGTGGGCTATACACCACCCATTTTCTCACACATTTTTTGGCTGAAAAATTTTCTGTTTCCTATTTCCATTTCGAGGCTGCAGCTTAGCTACTTTGCGCCTCGAATAAACAGAAACGGAGTATCTTGCCCGAGATGTGTGATTTAAAGATTTCACAAGGTTGCGGGTGTCTAGTTTTGTGGGCTATACACCACACTTTTTCTCACACATTTTTTGGCTGAAAAATTTTCTGTTTCCTGTTTCCATTTCGAGGCTGCATCTTAGCTAGTTTGCGCCTCGAATAAACAGAAACGGAGTATCTAGCCCGAGATGTGTGATTTAAAGATTTCATAAGGTTGCGGGTGTCTAGTTTTGTGGGCTATACACCACCCATTTTCTCACACATTTTTTGGCTGAAAAAATTTCTGTTTCCTATTTCGATTTCGAGGCTGCAGCTTAGCTACTTTGCGCCTCGAATAAAGCGAAACAGAATATCTAGCCCGAGATGTGTGATTTAAAGATTTCACAAGATTGCGGGTGTCTAGTTTTGTGGGCTATACACCACCCTTTTTCTCACACATTTTTTGGCTGAAAAATGTTCTGTTTCCTACTTCCATTTCGAGGCTGCAGCTTAGCTACTTTGCGCCTCGAATAAAGCGGAACAGAATATCTATCCCGAGATGTGTGATTTAAAGATTTCACAAGACTGTGGGTGTCTAGTTTTGTGGACTATACACCACACTCTTTCTCACACATTTTTTGGCTGAAAAAATTTCTGTTTCCTATTTCCATTTCGAGGCTGCAGCTCAGCTACTTTGCGCCTCGAATAGAGCGGAACAGAATATCTAGCCCGAGATGTGTGATTTAAAGATTTCACAAGATTGCGGGTGTCTAGTTTTGTGGGCTATACACCACCCTTTTTCTCACACATTTTTTGGCTGAAAAATGTTCTGTTTCCTACTTCCATTTCGAGGCTGCAGCTTAGCTACTTTGCGCCTCGAATAAAGCGGAACAGAATATCTATCCCGAGATGTGTGATTTAAAGATTTCACAAGACTGTGGGTGTCTAGTTTTGTGGGCTATACACCACACTTTTTCTCACACATTTTTTGGCTGAAAAATTTTCTGTTTAATACTTCCATTTCGAGGCTGCAGCTTAGCGAGATTGCGCCTCGAATGAAGAGAAACAGAATATCTGGCCCGAGATGTGTGATTTAAAGTTTTAACAAGACTGTGGGTGTCTAGTTTTATGGGCTATACACCACCCTTTTTCTCACACATTTTTTGGCTGAAAAATTTTCTGTTTCGTATTTCCAATTCGAAGCTGCAGCGAAGCCAGTTTGCGCCTCGAATAAAGCGGAACAGAATATCTAGCCCGAGATGTGTGATTTAAAGTTTTAACAAGACTGTGGGTGTCTAGTTTTGTGGGCTATACACCACCCTTTTTCTCACACATTTTTTGGCTGAAAAATTTTCTGTTTCGTATTTCCAATTCGAGGCTGCAGCGAAGCTAGTTTGCGCCTCGAATAAAGCGGAACAGAATATCTAGCCCGAGATGTGTGATTTAAAGATTTCACAAGATTGCGGGTGTCTAGTTTTGTGGGCTATACACCACACTTTTTCTCACACATTTTTTGGCTGAAAAATTTTCTGTTTCCTACTTCCATTTCGAGGCTGCAGCTTAGCTAGATTGCGCCACGAATGAAGAGAAACAGAATATCTGGCCCGAGATGTGTGATTTAAAGTTTTAACAAGACTGTGGGTGTCTAGTTTTGTGGGCTATACACCACCCTTTTTCTCACACATTTTTTGGCTGAAAAATTTTCTGTTTCGTATTTCCAATTCGAGGCTGCAGCGAAGCTAGTTTGCGCCTCGAATAAAGCGGAACAGAATATCTAGCCCGAGATGTGTGATTTAAAGATTTCACAAGATTGTGGGTGTCTAGTTTTGTGGGCTATACACTACTCTTTTTCTCACACATATTTTGGCTGAAAAAATTTTTGTTTCCTACTTCCATTTCGAGGCTGCAGCTTAGCTAGATTGCGCCACGAATGAAGAGAAACAGAATATCTGGCCCGAGATGTGTGATTTAAAGTTTTAACAAGACTGTGGGTGTCTAGTTTTGTGGGCTATACACCACCCTTTTTCTCACACATTTTTTGGCTGAAAAATTTTCTGTTTTCTATTTCCATTTCGAGGCTGCAGCTTAGCTACCTTGCGCCTCGAATAAAGCGGAACAGGATATCTAGCCCGAGATGTGTGATTTAAAGATTTCACAAGATTGTGGGTGTCTAGTTTTGTGGGCTATACGCCACACTTTTTCTCACACATTTTTGGCTGAAAAATTTTCTGTTTCCTATTTCTAATTCGAGGCTGCAGCGAAGTTAGTTTGCGCCTCGAATAAACAGAAACAGAATATCTAGCCCGAGATGTGTGATTTAAAGATTTCACAAGATTGTGGGTGTCTAGTTTTGTGGGCTATACACCACACTTTTTCTCACACATTTTTGGCTGAAAAATTTTCTGTTTCCTATTTCTAATTCGAGGCTGCAGCGAAGTTAGTTTGCGCCTCGAATAAACAGAAACAGAATATCTAGCCCGAGATGTGTGATTTAAAGATTTCACAAGATTGTGGGTGTCTAGTTTTGTGGGCTATACACCACACTTTTTCTCACACATTTTTGGCTGAAAAATTTTCTGTTTCCTATTTCTAATTCGAGGCTGCAGCGAAGTTAGTTTGCGCCTCGAATAAACAGAAACAGAATATCTAGCCCGAGATGTGTGATTTAAAGATTTCACAAGATTGCGGGTGTCTAGTTTTGTGGGCTATACACCACACTTTTTCTCACACATTTTTGGCTGAAAAATTTTCTGTTTCCTATTTCCATTTCGAGGCTGCAGCGAAGTTAGTTTGCGCCTCGAATAAACAGAAACAGAATATCTAGCCCGAGATGTGTGATTTAAAGATTTCACAAGATTGCGGGTGTCTAGTTTTGTGGGCTATACACCACCCTTTTTCTCACACATTTTTGGCTGAAAAATTTTCTGTTTCCTATTTCTAATTCGAGGCTGCAGCGAAGTTAGTTTGCGCCTCGAATAAACAGAAACAGAATATCTAGCCCGAGATGTGTGATTTAAAGATTTCACAAGATTGTGGGTGTCTAGTTTTGTGGGCTATACACCACCCTTTTTCTCACACATTTTTGGCTGAAAAATTTTCTCTTTCCTATTTCTATTTCGAGGCTGCAGCTTAGCTACTTTGCGCCTCGAATAAACAGAAACAGAATATCTAGCCCGAGATGTGTGATTTAAAGATTTCACAAGATTGTGGGTGTCTAGTTTTGTGGGCTATACACCACACTTTTTCTCACACATTTTTTGGCTGAAAAATTTTCTGTTTCCTATTTCCATTTCGAGGCTGCAGCTTAGCAACTTTGCGCCTCGAATAAACAGAAACAGAATATCTAGCCCGAGATGTGTGATTTAAAGATTTCACAAGATTGTGGGTGTCTAGTTTTGTGGGCTATACACCACCCTTTTTCTCACACATTTTTGGCTGAAAAATTTTCTGTTTCCTATTTCTAATTCGAGGCTGCAGCGAAGTTAGTTTGCGCCTCGAATAAACAGAAACAGAATATCTAGCCCGAGATGTGTGATTTAAAGATTTCACAAGATTGTGGGTGTCTAGTTTTGTGGGCTATACACCACCCTTTTTCTCACACATTTTTGGCTGAAAAATTTTCTGTTTCCTATTTCTATTTCGAGGCTGCAGCTTAGCTACTTTGCGCATCGAATAAACAGAAACAGAATATCTAGCACGAGATGTGTGATGTAAAGATTTCACAAGATTGTGGGTGTCTAGTTTTGTGGGCTATACACCACCCTTTTTCTCACACATTTTTGTCTGAAAAATTTTCTGTTTCCTATTTCTAATTCGAGGCTGCAGCGAAGTTAGTTTGCGCCTCGAATAAACAGAAACAGAATATCTAGCCCGAGATGTGTGATTTAAAGATTTCACAAGATTGTGGGTGTCTAGTTTTGTGGGCTATACACCACCCTTTTTCTCACACATTTTTGTCTGAAAAATTTTCTGTTTCCTATTTCTAATTCGAGGCTGCAGCGAAGTTAGTTTGCGCCTCGAATAAACAGAAACAGAATATCTAGCCCGAGATGTGTGATTTAAAGATTTCACAAGATTGTGGGTGTCTAGTTTTGTGGGCTATACACCACCCTTTTTCTCACACATTTTTGGCTGAAAAATTTTCTGTTTCCTATTTCCATTTCGAGGCTGCAGCGAAGTTAGTTTGCGCCTCGAATAAACAGAAACAGAATATCTAGCCCGACATGTGTGATTTAAAGATTTCACAAGATTGCGGGTGTCTAGTTTTGTGGGCTATACACCACCCTTTTTCTCACACATTTTTTGGCTGAAAAATTTTCTGTTTCCTATTTCCATTTCGAGGCTGCAGCTTAGCAACTTTGCGCCTCGAATAAACAGAAACAGAATATCTAGCCCGAGATGTGTGATTTAAAGATTTCACAAGATTGTGGGTGTCTAGTTTTGTGGGCTATACACCACCCTTTTTCTCACACATTTTTGGCTGAAAAATTTTCTGTTTCCTATTTCTAATTCGAGGCTGCAGCGAAGTTAGTTTGCGCCTCGAATAAACAGAAACAGAATATCTAGCCCGAGATGTGTGATTTAAAGATTTCACAAGATTGTGGGTGTCTAGTTTTGTGGGCTATACACCACCCTTTTTCTCACACATTTTTTGGCTGAAAAATTTTCTTTTCCTATTTCCATTTCGAGGCTGCAGCTTAGCTACTTTGCGCCTCGAATAAAGCGGAACAGGATATCTAGCCCGAGATGTGTGATTTAAAGATTTCACAAGATTGTGGGTGTCTAGTTTTGTGGGCTATACACCACACTTTTTCTCACACATTTTTGGCTGAAAAATTTTCTGTTTCCTATTTCTAATTCGAGGCTGCAGCGAAGTTAGTTTGCGCCTCGAATAAACAGAAACAGAATATCTAGCCCGAGATGTGTGATTTAAAGATTTCACAAGATTGTGGGTGTCTAGTTTTGTGGGCTATACACCACCCTTTTTCTCACACATTTTTTGGCTGAAAAATTTTCTGTTTCCTATTTCCATTTCGAGGCTGCAGCTTAGCTACTTTGCGCCTCGAATAAAGCGGAACAGGATATCTAGCCCGAGATGTGTGATTTAAAGATTTCACAAGATTGTGAGTGTCTAGTTTTGTGGGCTATACACCACCCTTTTTCTCACACATTTTTGGCTGAAAAATGTTCTGTTTCCTTTTTCTAATTCGTGGCTGCAGCGAAGTTAGTTTGCGCCTCGAATAAACAGAAACAGAATATCTAGCCCGAGATGTGTGATTTAAAGATTTCACAAGATTGTGGGTGTCTAGTTTTGTGGGCTATACACCACACTTTTTCTCACACATTTTTGGCTGAAAAATTTTCTGTTTCCTATTTCTAATTCGAGGCTGCAGCGAAGTTAGTTTGCGCCTCGAATAAACAGAAACAGAATATCTAGCCCGAGATGTGTGATTTAAAGATTTCACAAGATTGTGGGTGTCTAGTTTTGTGGGCTATACACCACACTTTTTCTCACACATTTTTGGCTGAAAAATTTTCTGTTTCCTATTTCTAATTCGAGGCTGCAGCGAAGTTAGTTTGCGCCTCGAATAAACAGAAACAGAATATCTAGCCCGAGATGTGTGATTTAAAGATTTCACAAGATTGCGGGTGTCTAGTTTTGTGGGCTATACACCACCCTTTTTCTCACACATTTTTGGCTGAAAAATTTTCTGTTGCCTATTTCCATATCGAGGCTGCAGCTTAGCTACTTTGCGCCTCGAATAAAGCGGAACAGGATATCTAGCCCGAGATGTGTGATTTAAAGATTTCACAAGATTGTGGGTGTCTAGTTTTGTGGGCTATACACCACCCTTTTTCTCACACATTTTTTGGCTGAAAAATTTTCTGTTGCCTATTTCCATATCGAGGCTGCAGCTTAGCAACTTTGCGCCTCGAATAAAGCGGAACAGAATATCTAGCCCGAGATGTGTGATTTAAAGATTTCACAAGATTGTGGGTGTCTAGTTTTGTGGGCTATACACCACACTTTTTCTCACACATTTTTTGGCTGAAAAATTTTCTGTTTCCTATTTCCATTTCGAGGCTGCAGCTTAGCTACTTTGCGCCTCGAATAAACAGAAACGGAGTATCTAGCCCGAGATGTGTGATTTAAAGATTTCACAAGATTGTGGGTGTCTAGTTTTGTGGGCTATACACCACACTTTTTCTCACACATTTTTTGGCTGAATAATTTTCTGTTTCCTATTTCCATTTCGAGGCTGCGGCTTAGCTAGTTTGCGCCTCGAATAAAGCGGAACAGGATATCTAGCCCGAGATGTGTGATTTAAAGATTTCACAAGATTGTGGGTGTCTAGTTTTGTGGGCTATACACCACACTTTTTCTCACACATTTTTGGCTGAAAAATTTTCTGTTGCCTATTTCCATATCGAGGCTGCAGCTTAGCTACTTTGCGCCTCGAATAAAGCGGAACAGAATATCTAGCCCGAGATGTGTGATTTAAAGATTTCACAAGATTGTGGGTGTCTAGTTTTGTGGGCTATACACCACCCTTTTTCTCACACATTTTTGGCTGAAAAATTTTCTGTTGCCTATTTCCATATCGAGGCTGCAGCTTAGCTACTTTGCGCCTCGAATAAAGCGGAACAGGATATCTAGCCCGAGATGTGTGATTTAAAGATTTCACAAGATTGTGGGTGTCTAGTTTTGTGGGCTATACACCACCCTTTTTCTCACACATTTTTTGGCTGAAAAATTTTCTGTTGCCTATTTCCATATCGAGGCTGCAGCTTAGCAACTTTGCGCCTCGAATAAAGCGGAACAGAATATCTAGCCCGAGATGTGTGATTTAAAGATTTCACAAGATTGTGGGTGTCTAGTTTTGTGGGCTATACACCACACTTTTTCTCACACATTTTTTGGCTGAAAAATTTTCTGTTGCCTATTTCCATATCGAGGCTGCAGCTTAGCAACTTTGCGCCTCGAATAAAGCGGAACAGAATATCTAGCCCGAGATGTGTGATTTAAAGATTTCACAAGATTGTGGGTGTCTAGTTTTGTGGGCTATACACCACCCTTTTTCTCACACATTTTTTGGCTGAAAAATTTTCTGTTTCCTATTTCCATTTCGAGGCTGCATCTTAGCTACTTTGCGCCTCGAATAAAGCGGAACAGGATATCTAGCCCGAGATGTGTGATTTAAAGATTTCACAAGATTGTGGGTGTCTAGTTTTGTGGGCTATACACCACCCTTTTTCTCACACATTTTTTGGCTGAAAAATTTTCTGTTTCCTATTTCCATTTCGAGGCTGCAGCTTAGCTACTTTGCGCCTCGAATAAAGCGGAACAGGATATCTAGCCCGAGATGTGTGATTTAAAGATTTCACAAGATTGTGGGTGTCTAGTTTTGTGGGCTATACACCACCCTTTTTCTCACACATTTTTTGGCTGAAAAATTTTCTGTTGCCTATTTCCATATCGAGGCTGCAGCTTAGCAACTTTGCGCCTCGAATAAAGCGGAACAGAATATCTAGCCCGAGATGTGTGATTTAAAGATTTCACAAGATTGTGGGTGTCTAGTTTTGTGGGCTATACACCACACTTTTTCTCACACATTTTTTGGCTGAAAAATTTTCTGTTTCCTATTTCCATTTCGAGGCTGCAGCTTAGCTACTTTGCGCCTCGAATAAACAGAAACGGAGTATCTAGCCCGAGATGTGTGATTTAAAGATTTCACAAGATTGTGGGTGTCTAGTTTTGTGGGCTATACACCACACTTTTTCTCACACATTTTTGGCTGAAAAATTTTCTGTTTCCTATTTCTAATTCGAGGCTGCAGCGAAGTTAGTTTGCGCCTCGAATAAACAGAAACAGAATATCTAGCCCGAGATGTGTGATTTAAAGATTTCACAAGATTGCGGGTGTCTAGTTTTGTGGGCTATACACCACCCTTTTTCTCACACATTTTTGGCTGAAAAATTTTCTGTTTCCTTTTTCTAATTCGTGGCTGCAGCGAAGTTAGTTTGCGCCTCGAATAAACAGAAACAGAATATCTAGCCCGAGATGTGTGATTTAAAGATTTCACAAGATTGTGGGTGTCTAGTTTTGTGGGCTATACACCACCCTTTTTCTCACACATTTTTGGCTGAAAAATTTTCTGTTGCCTATTTCCATATCGAGGCTGCAGCTTAGCTACTTTGCGCCTCGAATAAAGCGGAACAGGATATCTAGCCCGAGATGTGTGATTTAAAGATTTCACAAGATTGTGGGTGTCTAGTTTTGTGGGCTATACACCACACTTTTTCTCACACATTTTTTGGCTGAATAATTTTCTGTTTCCTATTTCCATTTCGAGGCTGCGGCTTAGCTAGTTTGCGCCTCGAATAAAGCGGAACAGGATATCTAGCCCGAGATGTGTGATTTAAAGATTTCACAAGATTGTGGGTGTCTAGTTTTGTGGGCTATACACCACACTTTTTCTCACACATTTTTTGGCTGAATAATTTTCTGTTTCCTATTTCCATTTCGAGGCTGCAGCTTAGCTACTTTGCGCCTCGAATAAACAGAAACGGAGTATCTAGCCCGAGATGTGTGATTTAAAGATTTCACAAGATTGTGGGTGTCTAGTTTTGTGGGCTATACACCACACTTTTTCTCACACATTTTTGGCTGAAAAATTTTCTGTTTCCTATTTCTAATTCGAGGCTGCAGCGAAGTTAGTTTGCGCCTCGAATAAACAGAAACAGAATATCTAGCCCGAGATGTGTGATTTAAAGATTTCACAAGATTGCGGGTGTCTAGTTTTGTGGGCTATACACCACCCTTTTTCTCACACATTTTTGGCTGAAAAATTTTCTGTTTCCTTTTTCTAATTCGTGGCTGCAGCGAAGTTAGTTTGCGCCTCGAATAAACAGAAACAGAATATCTAGCCCGAGATGTGTGATTTAAAGATTTCACAAGATTGTGGGTGTCTAGTTTTGTGGGCTATACACCACCCTTTTTCTCACACATTTTTGGCTGAAAAATTTTCTGTTGCCTATTTCCATATCGAGGCTGCAGCTTAGCAACTTTGCGCCTCGAATAAAGCGGAACAGGATATCTAGCCCGAGATGTGTGATTTAAAGATTTCACAAGATTGTGGGTGTCTAGTTTTGTGGGCTATACACCACACTTTTTCTCACACATTTTTTGGCTGAAAAATTTTCTGTTTCCTATTTCCATTTCGAGGCTGCAGCTTAGCTACTTTGCGCCTCGAATAAACAGAAACGGAGTATCTAGCCCGAGATGTGTGATTTAAAGATTTCACAAGATTGTGGGTGTCTAGTTTTGTGGGCTATACACCACCCTTTTTCTCACACATTTTTGGCTGAAAAATTTTCTGTTGCCTATTTCCATATCGAGGCTGCAGCTTAGCTACTTTGCGCCTCGAATAAAGCGGAACAGGATATCTAGCCCGAGATGTGTGATTTAAAGATTTCACAAGATTGTGGGTGTCTAGTTTTGTGGGCTATACACCACCCTTTTTCTCACACATTTTTTGGCTGAAAAATTTTCTGTTGCCTATTTCCATATCGAGGCTGCAGCTTAGCAACTTTGCGCCTCGAATAAAGCGGAACAGAATATCTAGCCCGAGATGTGTGATTTAAAGATTTCACAAGATTGTGGGTGTCTAGTTTTGTGGGCTATACACCACACTTTTTCTCACACATTTTTTGGCTGAAAAATTTTCTGTTTCCTATTTCCATTTCGAGGCTGCAGCTTAGCTACTTTGCGCCTCGAATAAACAGAAACGGAGTATCTAGCCCGAGATGTGTGATTTAAAGATTTCACAAGATTGTGGGTGTCTAGTTTTGTGGGCTATACACCACACTTTTTCTCACACATTTTTTGGCTGAATAATTTTCTGTTTCCTATTTCCATTTCGAGGCTGCGGCTTAGCTAGTTTGCGCCTCGAATAAAGCGGAACAGGATATCTAGCCCGAGATGTGTGATTTAAAGATTTCACAAGATTGTGGGTGTCTAGTTTTGTGGGCTATACACCACACTTTTTCTCACACATTTTTTGGCTGAAAAATTTTCTGTTGCCTATTTCCATATCGAGGCTGCAGCTTAGCAACTTTGCGCCTCGAATAAAGCGGAACAGAATATCTAGCCCGAGATGTGTGATTTAAAGATTTCACAAGATTGTGGGTGTCTAGTTTTGTGGGCTATACACCACACTTTTTCTCACACATTTTTTGGCTGAAAAATTTTCTGTTTCCTATTTCCATTTCGAGGCTGCAGCTTAGCTACTTTGCGCCTCGAATAAACAGAAACGGAGTATCTAGCCCGAGATGTGTGATTTAAAGATTTCACAAGATTGTGGGTGTCTAGTTTTGTGGGCTATACACCACACTTTTTCTCACACATTTTTTGGCTGAATAATTTTCTGTTTCCTATTTCCATTTCGAGGCTGCGGCTTAGCTAGTTTGCGCCTCGAATAAAGCGGAACAGGATATCTAGCCCGAGATGTGTGATTTAAAGATTTCACAAGATTGTGGGTGTCTAGTTTTGTGGGCTATACACCACCCTTTTTCTCACACATTTTTGGCTGAAAAATTTTCTGTTGCCTATTTCCATATCGAGGCTGCAGCTTAGCTACTTTGCGCCTCGAATAAAGCGGAACAGGATATCTAGCCCGAGATGTGTGATTTAAAGATTTCACAAGATTGTGGGTGTCTAGTTTTGTGGGCTATACACCACCCTTTTTCTCACACATTTTTTGGCTGAAAAATTTTCTGTTGCCTATTTCCATATCGAGGCTGCAGCTTAGCAACTTTGCGCCTCGAATAAAGCGGAACAGAATATCTAGCCCGAGATGTGTGATTTAAAGATTTCACAAGATTGTGGGTGTCTAGTTTTGTGGGCTATACACCACACTTTTTCTCACACATTTTTTGGCTGAAAAATTTTCTGTTTCCTATTTCCATTTCGAGGCTGCAGCTTAGCTACTTTGCGCCTCGAATAAACAGAAACGGAGTATCTAGCCCGAGATGTGTGATTTAAAGATTTCACAAGATTGTGGGTGTCTAGTTTTGTGGGCTATACACCACACTTTTTCTCACACATTTTTTGGCTGAATAATTTTCTGTTTCCTATTTCCATTTCGAGGCTGCGGCTTAGCTAGTTTGCGCCTCGAATAAAGCGGAACAGGATATCTGGCCCGAGATGTGTGATTTAAAGATTTCACAAGATTGTGGGTGTCTAGTTTTGTGGGCTATACACCACACTTTTTCTCACACATTTTTTGGCTGAAAAATTTTCTGTTTCCTATTTCCATTTCGAGGCTGCGGCTTAGCTAGTTTGCGCCTCGAATAAAGCGGAACAGGATATCTAGCCCGAGATGTGTGATTTAAAGATTTCACAAGATTGTGGGTGTCTAGTTTTGTGGGCTATACACCACACTTTTTCTCACACATTTTTTGGCTGAATAATTTTCTGTTTCCTATTTCCATTTCGAGGCTGCAGCTAAGCTAATGAAATTTCGCAATTGATACTGTATCTGACCTCCTCTTACGTTGTTGTCTTGCTGGCATAAACGGATGACATAATGCTTAGAAATCCAATGATGTTAAATCGCTTGAGCAAGGTGACTATTCGAGCGGTTCACTTTCAGAGATTACACGATTACCGCACTTTCGCTTGAATAGATCAATTGTGGGGCATGTGGCCCGATTTTGGTGGAATCACATATGACTGGTTTCAAGCTCATCCAATTCTGGCCATAAATAGCCATAAATACAAAAAATACGGTCAATTCAAAGCTCTGCCATGGAAACGAAAACTCTTGAACTGAAGGACATGTCGGTTTGGGAAGTCTTGTAGGCTTTATTGACCAGGCTTGAGGTTTTGACCAAATTTGATCTTGTAAAGCTGTAGCCTAAGATCTTGGTCTAGAAGATTCCCAATTCTTTTGTTCCAATGCAACAGGAACATTCAATAGTAAATGTGTGAGTCGAATCTACCAACTATGGCACGCACATCCTGTCTGGTGGGACTGAAAATTGGCTCTCAAAGTTCCGATCACGTCCTTAGAATTTTGGCAGTAATTTTTAGTAGTTTCCAAACGTTGCTTATCCTTAAACTTCTTCACAATAAAAATGTAGGCCTTAGCTAAAGTTCTAACGTTGACTGGTTTTAAAAGAAATTTTAAAGATGTATTTGTATTAGAACACGAAATTGTTATGTCTCTATTGAAAAACCCTTTACTTATATGACACAATTGGTCCTAGAGGGTCATCCCACCTTCGACTGTCCCCTACGCGCAGTAAAAATCCTACCCTAGTGCTCTTTAAGTAGAATAAATGGTTAAAATAGCTGAAGCTGTCCTTGGTATCAAGTGGTGATTCAGGTTTCTATCCATTTCTAGAGCCTAAGCACAGCCTTACTTCGGTATATTTCGCCTTCTTCACTTTAAGTGGAGTAAAACATCGTTGGAAGCTTGAGGAACATATGACTTCTAAATATACAACTTCAGAATTACGTAAGCCCCATTACTTTCATAACTTTGTGTTTCAAAGGTGACCTGATCTTCTTCTTTCTTGGCCAATTCGTTGAGACTTCTGTGTCTGTATGACTCGACCTATGGATATGTGATTTTCTGGTCCGTTGTCTTTAATAAAGCCGGGCAAATACCATAGAGTTCTGTGGCCAGCTCATGGTTATGTCACTGATAACCAATTATGTAGGCAGTATGCACCCTTGTGGGACACCGCTCTTCTGCTTTTCAAAGTGTTTTTGGTTGAAAGTGATGTTTTGGTTTTCTAATTACTTTCTATAATTAGATGCAAACGATTTGCCAATATTTTTGACAAGGCTGTGTAGGATTTGACAGGCAGTGCCCATTTCCTTTCAGAGTCTCTATCACATCGACAGTTCCTTCCTTAATTGTTAAGTCTGGACTGTCATGAATTCCACATGAACTAGTTTTGATGATTTGGGTTTAAGTTAGAGTGACTCTCTGAACCAGAAACAGAAATACTTTGACCAGAAAAGGTCTTTCCATCTATGCTGCCAAAAATCGAATTAAACCTGCTGGAAGCCTTTAATGAACCTCAGGATATCCGTAACATCTTTGGACACCTGTTCGCTGAGAAAAGAAGCCCCTGAATTGAGCGGTTTTTAGTAGAACAGAGCCGGATAGGTGCAAAGAAAGGTAAAAATGTTTACCTTCTCCATGTGTCTTCAGCTACAACTGCTCTAATCTTTCCTGAACTCTTGGTATAAATTTAAATAAGGTCGTTGGGTTGATGAATGAATTCAACTTCTAGGTCCTTGTGTCCTTGTGATGTGTTCAAAGAACAGCGGTTAGCTGGAAAAATTGTTGCCTAATTCTGTACTAGGTCTCTTCTCGGTCTCGGTTATGATCAGAGCCTCTTTCCATCGTTATGTTCCTTGAAAACCTAGAATGATTGTATAGACCAATATCGAATAGCTCTTGTCAGTCCTGGAGGTATATTCTGGTGAGCATCTTCATTACCACCCTCTGGTCGTATTGCCATCATTGACACCATACTGGCTGGCTATACATCTGCTAGAAACTCCGTTCGGATGACACTGGTTTAGTCAGGAGTCCCGATCGAGCTGTGTATGTTTAGTAGATCGAAGATATGTCTGATCTTCTTCTATAGGTAGATATAGACTTGACTATTGTTGGTTCATTTAATGAATAGGAGGACGTATAGTCACTGCTTAGCCTTCAGCTACGAGTCTCTGTAGAATCTATGCACGTCTTTCGAGACTTGAAGTTCACCCGAATGGGTGGCTAGTCCGTTTAAGATACTTTTGGCGGAAGATTTCTAAAAGTGTGGTAAAGAGGTGGCATGTTGCGTATGTCCTTAAACTTATAGAGACATCCTTCATACGATTCAACTCCTCCATGCGTCCAACATCTTTACTTTTTGTTAGGTACCTAGAGATTCCAGTAAACTGGGGTTTTACCCTCTCATAGCTATTAAAGCATAGCCTTTTACTTATAAAAAGCCTTTTTAAAATATTTGTGCTTCCTCTCATTTCAGATATTCACCACTTACACCTCCAACAACGAACAGATTTCCAGTAAAAGGAGTCACAATATCAGATGGATCTTATGTCTGCAACCAGTTCATCTGCAACGTAGAGCTAGAGAAACTGAATTCATACTCATCAGGCGCCTATAGATGTGAGGTGTCTGGCGATGCGCCAGAATTTAAACTTATTGACAAGACTGCTAACATGACAGTTGGGGGTAAGTAAATGCAGACAAACAGATCTTTTTAGGTAGGCACAGGAGTTTTCCAAGATTATTCGTCCTTGTTTACTAAATTATGTCATCTTTTCATTGTGTGAAGGCTATGCCGGAGAGTTGTTCTGTTACTTTCATCCTTTCCAAAGCGTCTTGCAATGTGGCCCACAGAAAGAGTTCATAAACAGTTTATTCGAAGGTGCTCTTGAAGTTTGAACTTATTAAACGAAATCCATAGAATGACTTGTCAGGATTTGAACCTTAATAGGGCCTTTATGCATTCTTGGTGACAGTCCCCTTTGATGATTAGGTTTTGCTCCTTCTCTCTACCAGATAGAGATCCTGGGAGTCTCTAAGTCTTTGTAGATAGGGTGACATAAGATATCCAATTTGTTTGCCTTATTTTCAGTAGGCAGGAGCCTATTATGTTCATCAGATATTCGGGAGAGGAAACATCGTAAAAACCATCGTCAAACCTCTTCTTGCACTTGATGCTGCATTCGTGATCAGGAGCTACACCCATATCGTTCCAGTTGCTACCCACATTACCACCATCTGGGTATTTCTTCATGGACAGGACATCAGTGCTTTTTGTTTGCTCTATACATCATTAGGTAAGTTTCCTCCATTCGTCTCTTTTCTCTTCTGAAGATGTCTTAATACATGTTCCATGTCTTCCTGAGTTTGATCTCAGCGAAGGAGGTAAGGAGACCTGACATACTCAATGAGGCCTTGAGTTAACGCTTTCCATGATTCCATTCAGTATATTTACTTCACTTCTCTGATTGTGTTTTCCTACAAGAGTGGCCCAACACTCGAACCTTGCGGCAGCCCCTCAGAATTCTTTACATGAAGTGTACAATCACTATCTTCACGATGTACTTCCAGAATATGCTTGTTCCAGAATTTTAAGAGCTTTCCACTCCCTTCTATCCCGGACATTCTGCTTTCAGTTGTTGAGACCAATCGTTTTGACATCCTCATTAGCTCGATCACTAAAGCGGAGGTTCGGTCTTGCTTGTCATTTTGAACCTAAGGGTTGTGAAGATACTTGTGCTCGTTGTGGCCGAGCCAGCTTAGTCGCTGTGTTTTGGCTCTTTGAACTACATATCATCTGGTCCAGTCGTCCTTCTCGCACATGGGACCGAACATTTCGACGAAAATTTAAACTTCCCTTCTGCTTTCCTGCTGGATAAGCATATGGCTTCTGGCAGAATCAATGTTTTGTAGACCATGCATTTCGGCTTCCCAGTTAGGAATTTTGAACCCGAAACTCTTAGCCGAATTCTCAGTAAGATGGCATTCGTGAGGTTGATATTTACTCCGACGGTGACCGTGAACCATCGCTTCTTTTTTTCGGATCGGCCGATGATTTCGTAATCGTCTGAATAACACAGCAGGAGAAGTTCGGAGAAACTGTTCCCAAATTGCACATTGCACAGCTGGATCATTTTGCCGGGATCCCAAATTCACCCATCAGAATTTAAGACAAAGAATGCTGTCACATGTGGCTCTGAAGTCGATGGAGAGATGATGTCAGAATTTCTTAATTTTGATAGCATCGGTCGTTGATCAGATCCTTCTAGAACCATAGTTCTTCTGCGTCTTCCATGACTTCGTTCAACTTTTGCAAGTGGTTTACTTTTCCTATGTTTGTCCAAGATACAGAGTGAATCTTTACAAACTTCGAACTGCAGTTCGCTAAAGGTCCTCCTACGTCTCTTCGAACCATTTCCGATTACTCTTGCACTTTTGCACAAGTGGTGCCTCCTGTGCACCTCTGGTGCGGTCGCCTCTCGCAAAGACATTCTTCACCCCAACAGGTGATTACAAGTTGTAAACTGATCCAGAAAATTTAGAAATCCTTTGATGGGTACTCCTGGCAGTCTGTCACATTTAACAGTTCATTCACCCTAAACCTACTCCTCTCAGTCTCCAAGTGGACTCACTTTATCAAAAGACCAACTCCCCTATATCTGCGAGGCCAAAAGTGCTTCCAATCACTTATGTCATAAAAAAAGGTCCAACTACGTTCTGCCTTTATCAACACAACTATAAATGTGTGAGCGTGTGATCACTTTACATCCTCCTCCTCCTCCTCCATGGAGTGACCACTTTCACGTGCAGCAACCCATCTAACCAAGCAAATCGGTGACAATATCCCGAAAAATACCCAACTAAATTATACGGTCTTCATCGTGATGACTTCCCCATCTCGACTGTGTCATCTCGCAAAGCCATTTGCCTGCCCCAATCCCGGCGCGCATGACGTACATTCCTCGCGTCAACATATTCCCAGAACATTTAACAGGAGAACTTTATTATTTTTACTTCATCAAAGGTTATCCTCCAGAGTATTCCCGGCGATTATGTGACAAAAACAAAACAAATCGCTGTTTGCTCGATTTAATGCCTTATTGGCAAACGCCCTACTCGGTCCGTTGGTCCTTTCCCCGTCCGCCATGTATGTATGTAAGTAGTAGTAGTAGGACGAGGTCATATAGCGCAGAACAAGGAGCAAATATTTCATGCTCTACTTGTGATAGAACACAGAGTAATTCCCATTGGGATAACCGTTTCGAATCCTGTTGCCTGAGTGAAAAACTTGTTAAGATTCAAAGAATCCTTTTGGGTGTCGTAGTCGTCGCCTTACCCTCGTCCTCGTTCTCGTCTTCGTCCTCGTTGTCGTCGTGCCACAACAACAAGGACATCTTTAAGTGTTCTCTTGTTGTCCACCAAAGTCCCAGGATCAAAGCAAGTACAAACAGCAAGCAAACATTCGGTAAATTTACAATCACCATTCCACATCCCCGCAATGGGGAA
Organism: Xylota segnis; assembly: GCA_963583995.1. NCBI lineage: Eukaryota > Metazoa > Arthropoda > Insecta > Diptera > Syrphidae > Xylota > Xylota segnis. The sequence goes on along the minus strand of OY757236.1, from coordinate 41,530,343 downwards.
TAGTGGGTCCTGTTCATTTTGTTCCATTTATTTGATTTTCTTCGATTTTTGTTATTTTATTCGTTGTTAACTCTTCTCTCTCTTTTGTGTTTTATAGTTCTTCCGAAATTTGACCCCTACATCAGTGGAATCACACATCCCTACAAGTATGGTGATTTTTTGGTGGCCAACTGCAGTTCCGAGTGGTCAAATCCCCAGGCGACACTAACGTGGTACATCAATAACAAAACGGTACGTGCTGAAATTTATCAAATAGATTACAATACACATAGCACCAGCGACAGATACACACAGGGATATTAACCCAAACACACAAAAGAACCAACAAAAAAAAAGGATGCGGCAGAAGAAAGGTCCTTCGTCAGAAAAAAAAAACGAAAAAACACTACACAGGAACACAGATCGATGCGGCACTGTCATGTGAGGAAGACCGGAAAGTGGAACTTGACTCGAAACATACTCCTTTTTTTTTGTTTTGCTTTTATGGAGCGCCATCCAGCGCTAGAGGACGAAGGGTTTCGGGGTCACACTCCCCAACAGGGGGTGGTTGGTGGTGGCCTGCTTGGTGGTGATTGGTATTCCTCGTGCAGTACCATTATTTCATTTGGGTCAGTGTATTTTCACACCAACAAAAGAAAATGTACTTCTCTTTGGAACACTGAGGTGGTTGATGTGTCCTCTCTGCTGCCAGGCGCTGGACGATGGATGATTGTTATTAAAAATTAAAAAAAAAGACAGAAATGAAAAAAATAAAACCAGAGTGGACCTCTGGGGCAGATAGTTGAAAATGGGGATTTATAAGGGTTTAATTTAAAGCTCCCTTATTGCAGGGGGCTTACGTTTCTATTATTTCCAATTATTATGTGTTACAGCGATGAATCAGCAGATGTGATGGGTAGGGGTCTCCTTTTGGAGGTCGTCGGCTCATCATTGGAGTTTAAAATACCGCAGGATTGGCGCAATGGAAAAATTTGTATTCTTCTTATAGACCAACAAGGTCTACTTTGGATCATTTTAAGTGCTGGAAGAATGACACTCATTTTGGGTCAATGTGGAACGATTGTTGAAACTTTTCATTGTGCACACCTTTGACATTTCAACTTGGGATTAGGTAAAGATATTCACTTACTTTGATTCCAAAAGGAATCATGTCCTCACGACCAACTATGGAAGCGAATACTAAGGTATTTTCTGAGCAGAGGTACAGAAAACCTCGAAAAACGACTTGCAGCATTCAACCAGTTGTTCCCTATAAGGAGCACGTCAAGTAGGAAGTTATAGTATTTGGTTATGTAGCGCAGCATGAGGTGTGACTCTTACTGAATAAAGGTATGATATCTGAGGTATCACAGTATATGCCCACGTTAGCCCTAGAAACTCTACATGAAGATGAAGCCTTACAGAAGTCTTTAACTCTATAACCTGCTACCAAGAATAATGTGAAGAAAAAGAGGCCAAATCTATACAGCTGTCGAAAATAGATTCTCGACATTTAGGGACTAAATTTTTAGTGACTCCTGAACTATTTAAAGCTCCGGTGATCCTCTTTTTCAGAAACTAGTTCATTCCAGATATTCTCTCCAGCATTAAGGTTAATCAGCAATTATTTTGAGATCTAAACAGAAGCCCTTCCCTTGGAGTATTTATGATCGATGTCTAGATGTAATGCCCAACTATTTCAAAGCCTTAGTGTCTTTGCTAAGTCATCCAAGACACCACGCAACATATTTAAGTATTTCATATGCCTTTCCGTCATCGATGCTATTCAGGCACCCCCCAGACTATCACCGAACTTGCTAGCAGATTCTTGGTTAGTCCTACTTTCTCCCTGTCACTGGACTTGAAGAAGTTATATTTTCTTTCGTCCGTAAATCTATCGCTTTCAAAAGTTGTTAGTCTCCGATAGGAAGGATTGAAGGAAAAAATCCTGAATACGAGGGGCTAAGTCCAAAAGTGGGTTAAACTTCGCGAAAGTGTTAAGGCAATGAAAAGAGATAGTTGCTTATTGTATTCATCCTCAACAAATGGATAGATCCTGTAAAGTATATCCATGTACTTATAGTCAGTAATCGTATTATGTCCGTTCGTTCCTTTGTTTGTATGCCATTACTTTTGGAGTCGTAAATTTTAAGATAGAAACATGGTTTTTAAATTCGCCTATAGTCACGTCCACGCCCAAGTTTCAAAAATGTCCCAGAAAGTCCTAAATAGTTTCAAACTTTCTGTTTGTCTCTCTGTGACTGGCTGCACGCTAAACAGTTGAACGGATTTGCTTCAAACTTCATATCTGGGTCTATGGAGTTACGTCCAGAAGCGAAATCGAAATTTTTAACTCTTAACTCTCAAAATTAAGTAGTCCTTATGGACGATTTTATTACAAGTATCCAAAAACGGCTGTAACAACTTTGGTAACATTAGATACATGTTTAGATTATTTCGAGTTTAGGCCATAAAATCGTATACCATAATCGTATACGTTCTACGTGAAAAATTAATATACAAGGTATACGAAACCTACCATTTTATAACAGTCACGCCCACTTTTTAAAATTCTTCAATATTTTCACATTTTGACCAGAAATCGAAAAAAACTTTTATGGCGTTTCCTCACGCCAACATTTTGTGGGAGTTTTTTGGAAAAAACATGGTAAAACCTGCTAAAAGGCTTTCCAAAGCCTCATGTGTACGAAAATGGGTAAAATTTTATACCTACCGTTTCAGACTATTGACTATTTTACTTGACTTTCTTGACTTCAAACTTCAAAAAGTCCATGCGGGCAGTATAATTTCTTATTTATTTCATGGTCTATACATTTTGCTTTCACTATTTTTTCGATTTCTGGTAAAAATTTTGAAAAAAGTTCAAGTTTTGTTAGATATCGATGAAGAGTAAACCCACAGAAATCGTCTCGTATTGCGATGGATCTAGAGATTATACATGTACCGACACGTTTTTGAGACTCTCTTTTACACTGTGTACCTGATCTATTGTTGAAAACCTTTTAATGATTGACATGATCCCGGATCTGTTTTCCAATTCATCTTATGTTTAATTTTTTTCGATTTTTCATTAGAGTTGTAATTAGTGTCATTAGTCCACCATCCTCGTAAGTATATTTCTTCATTATCTGAAGAGCAGTCTTTATCTTCCTAAGGCTGAAAGAGGATTTCAGGATATTCAGCGAATAAACCAACTTTTCATTTGTCCATTTTTGGCCATTTCCCACTTTCGTCCTTAACAGCCGAAACACTATATGTATTTCACATCATTTGTAGGCTTTCACAGTGAGTATTCAGTACTCGGTTGCCAGATTGGTGGAACACCTTCTATGTATCTAAGGTGAAAGTTTGCACTTCACTGTACAATTAATCGATTGTATCTACTGTTGAACATATTTCATAAATACTCCACTCAGTCAGTTTCTTTACTTCTAGTGGGGGTATTCTTCTTCATTGTAATTTCAATACCAAATGTAAGCATTGCATATGAGTGATTTGATTCAAGATAGAACTTTTTAAACGTCAAATGCAAACCTATACTAATGCATAAAACACTTACAAAGATCGGACAGATTTGACAGATTTCATAAATCAGTGCAAAGAAATTTCCTTCACTAAAATTCGTAGCAAGGTGGAAATATTTTACTCTCTCTCGTGAGTGCCCTCTTTTACGAAAAACTATGAAATTTTGGCGTACTACTAGATTTTGTGAATAGATCTATTATTTTCCCGAATTTGAACAATCCAGTTTCGTAGGTCTGTTCCCGCAGTTTCCAAAACTGTGAGAAACTACGAAAAATAATCAAATCCTATTCCCGTATGTCAAAATTTCGTAGTTTTTCACAGAAGAGAGCGCACACGAGAGAGTTAGCAATTTCCCCTATCTATAAATTCCAGCCCAAGAAATTTCTTTAGACAAATTTATGAAATCTGTCAAAGTTGACGTTTGTCTTTTTTTGTTGTTTATCAAAAGTAAATTCAATCAAAACGATGGAGATGATTTGTACATTTTAAAGTCCATATATAAGAATGAAAATCGAATGAAAAATACATTCATTCATAGACACTTTTTATTTTTTTCTCACATAAGTTTCTGACGTTTAAAAAGTGGACAGTTTCTTGCTTAATGCGTTCCCGTACTTTTTTGTAGTCTTAGAAATAGGACCATCTGTGAATTTTGGTCCAGAAAGTATGGAAACAGACCCAATGGAATGTGTCATAACTTTTGCAAATGGCCTCTAATGTCATTGTGCTTTGACATTTATATTTTTGACAGATAGAGTACTAGGTAACTTTCAAATAAACTTTTCGTTAAAACAGAGCCCAATTTTTCTAACTAAATGGGAGTAAATTCACATTACAACTTTACTTTTGCCCAACCTTGTGTATGCAGGAAGTGGGATGTTTTACTTTCATAACTGGCTTTCATAGTTGTCACTAATTTATTCAAAATGCCTCTATCAGGAAAGCTGTGTCTACATATAAAATGCTTCGATAGTACCACTGCAATTCTGATCCCGACCGACTGCAAGGGGTTCAAAAGTTTTTGGAAATTTATCTTATGGTGAACCATGCTCAAATTTGTTTGTCCTGTAACAAAAGATTTTGACGTGGTTGTCATTTAGGGTGATCCTCTTAACTTCTGATACGTCCCAATACTACCGAGGGAAAATTTTAAACGTTGTTCTCTTATGCAGTTTCAAATATGCAATAGAGCTCCTAAGAGGCTTGGTAGCAAGCTTCTTACTTTGTATATTCATCTGTCCTTGATGATGAGTACCAACTTCGACTAGAGGGCTCATCTTTCTAATATGCTGGCTTTGTACTGCTTCTAAGCTTCATTTGTCTAAATCTCAATCAGTATAACAGTGTCTATAACACAAGTTGCATTGTTGAACGTTGTCCGGAATCCAGTGATCCCTTTCAGTATGTTTGTTCTACAAATTTCAACTTTCATGGCTTCCGCTCCGCTCGGCTTTGAGGAGCCTTATTCAATATATGGCATTGTACATCCTAATGGATATCACTGTGTTAAAGTAATAAGTAGATGAGGTTTATCACGAGATTTCAAACCAGGCTAACCATTCCATAGAGAGTATATGTAGATTTATCTTCTTCAATCGCCTTCTCGGTCTTCGTTATTTGACAGGCGCAACCAACCTTGCCAAAACTGGGAAAGGAGCATAGTTCTTTATGACAGATTGGAGATGATCTCTTCCTTTTGCAATCTAACAAAAGCTATGTTTAGTTCTAGGGACCATTTGAAAACATTGCTTGAAGTCACTGTCAGGAGCAGCAAACTTCGAAATATCGTGATAGCCAATGGCATGTTGCGGGGGTCAGTATAATACAAATTTGTATTCTCCCATCCCTTTGTGCATCGAAGCAACAAAAGCAACACTTACGGCTAACCACCAAGTCCGCCGGAAGAATAGCTTGTCATAAACTTAATCCAGACCACGATTTATTGCCCCAAGTCTTATGAATTATGAATAGAGATCAACCAAATTCTTTGAATTGTAGTAACACAGCTCCTTACCTCCATGAAGGTATTCACCAGCCAGTAATTGGAAAATTTCCACAATACACTACTATCCATCGTCGATGACCTCGCATTTTAATGTGGACGAGCACCACAGTGGTGAATCCCTGGCCCCTTGCAGCCTTCAATACGTTTTCATTACAAGTTTCGATACAAAATTTTCCTTTAATAGAAAATACGGAGAAGAGATGAGAAAAAAAAAAAACCTAAATTAAATTTTTCTTCTCCTATCCGATGGTATCCTGGAGCCTTACAGTTCGTTTCTATTCTTCGCCACAGGGTTTGGGTTGTTTTTTTGTTTTTTTTTTTTGCTCCTCTGTTCGATGCTGCTATCCACTAGATTCAGTGTTGCGTCAGTGAGCATACGAGGGAAAATCTTTAATTAAATTAACGTCTAGAAAACGTGCCGCATTTTCTTTTTTCCATTTCAGTTCAATAGCCATTTATCCAATAGAAGCAGCAGCACCAGCAGCAGCCCCTTTCAATAGGGACCAGCAGCGGTAGGTAGGTAGTACCACATCCTGGACTGATGGTATCCAGTGCAGCAGGCAGTGTTCTGGTGAACATTTATCAATTTTAGATTCTCATCGTGAAAATTTCATATTTCACCTGCGTATGTGTGTATCTATCGTTGGTGGCTGGCATTCATGAAGCTCTCTCTCATAATCACCTATCCGTACAACGTTTTATGAAATTTTCTCTCGTCTTCTGGTTTAGGCACCTGCGGCAACTTTGGCTCCACAGCAACACGAGATAACAAGGAATGCCGATGGCTTCATCCTGCACTCAAGCAATTTACAGATTCGCATTCACATAGATGATCCACGCTTTATCTCAACTACGGAGCTACTGGAGATGAAATGTGTTGCCAATATAATGGGCATCCCGTCGCTCACACGTGAAACAGTTGTCCGAGCAACAATCCTGGCGTTAAAGGATGCCGGTCTGAATCAGAGATTGGTGGAGAATCACTCAGGTGAGTACTACATACATATACCTATACCCACACCTGGTGAATCCAACCCGACTCAGCTGGTTACCTGTGTTCCGATTTTTAATAGATATAGATGTGTGGGTGGGTGTATCATCCTTTTATTTCATTTTTTTTCCATCACACACATGATGTCCACCCGTTTATGTCTAATGAAATGCACAGCAATAACTAGCGATAATAGAGTTGGGTGGCCTCCGCCTCCGAAGGAGCGTTGGGGAAGGAAGAAGGAAATTAAATTCAAATCGATTATTTCCAGGTCATGTGCAACCGATGCTGAGTCTTATTGTCACGTTCTTAATTATATTCTACGGTATGTTCTCGTTTAATGAAAGAACTTTCCTGGATGCAGCCTGCAGATAGCTCCTTTTGGCAAATGTCATAATCACTGTGTAGAGGGATGGTGACGAGCGCGCGCGGGAGAAGAGGCGACTGCACATATGTAAACTATTGAATAAGGATTCTATTTATTTTTCTAATTATGAAATTAGTTTTAAAATTAAACTTAAGTGAGCAAAGCGTATAAGGCGAGCGAATGAGGAACGTGACTAGAAAAAAATGCGAATGAGAGTGTTTTCACTGTGACTGCGATGCCATGGATTTTAGGTGGGAAAACTTTGAAAAAGATCGCTGTTTCGCTGCCATTTTGGAATATTGTCTTTAGAAGTTTGCTTTCCACAAGTATGGGAAAGTTATAATTACCCTAGACGAGTGTAAGTAGGATTATGGTACTTCAGATGTCGTTAAAACGGAGTTTAACGAAAAACGAACAGTTGTGTTTCAAAAACTGAAATAATCCAAAAGTGTATCTGCACGTGACTTGTTTTGTGAATCTTGCTTTCTAATTTGCAAGAGATTTGATAGGAAATCCAACAATATTTGTCCATTGACAGGTTCGGAAGGGCTGTGTGAAAGGGATCCTTGACCAGTTCGACTCATTTCTCTTACGACCCGACACTCAGATAGAGACAGTTCAAAGATGCCTCACTCCAAAAGTCATACACCCATTGCTTTGCATCACTTTCTGCAACACAAGATTTGGCATCACTTTTTCAAACATGACGTTTATTTTCGTGAACTTGTCCCATCTGATGTGCAAACGTCATTAAAAGAAGATCATTTTATGCCGCGCTGATTTGTAAGCTTCTGACTTGGCATCTACATCTGCTGTTCTGTGCATCAGCATCGGAAATCAGTGATGCCAAATCAGGGCGCAAACAGTTTGACGTTTCTGAACCAACCAACCTAGTGAACACAGTCTAGTCTAGGACTTTAATAAATCATAACTATCAATACAAATGGGCTTTATTCTTGCTCTTTTTTATCTTACAGGGAAGGATATTAAGCCCTTATTCCCCATTCCTAAGAACTGGGAATTTTTTGAATAAAAGTAGTAGTTTCCGGTTTCTATATCTTTAACCATTTGACCTACTTCGACTCACTAATGTACGTATAAATCTTTAAGTCTAACAGTGTGGGGTATTGCTCCATTCCTAGGGAATCACTCCCCGACATTTTTACTGAATTGGATGACATCCTTGGTACCCTCGGCTGCAATACACCATGCAAAGTAAAATATCCTGAAACGAAAGATTCACAGAGTAAAGATGTCTCTGTACAAAACGAGATTGCAATGTATACAGACAGATAGCGGGACGGGAGACATAGACCTGCAAGTAGCCCTGATACTTGCAGTGTATTCCAAGCAATGGTTCCAGCTGTGCCTCAAAGCTGCGGAATTACTAGAGATGGGATCATTTGACACGAATATCACTTTCTACATTGACAGTCAAGCTGCGTGTGCGTAGAATCGTATCAGATGATGAAGGGTACCTACATAGACACAGCGATTTTGAGAGAAAGGAAAGGGCAGACGATCTATTCGGCTAAAAGAAGAGGGTCATCAACATAGCTGGCTTAACTTAGGACGGCATATGGAGTCTAAAGCCTTGTGGGCTTATATCGTAAGCTGGGAACCTTGCATTTGAGAAAAATGGGAAGAAAGATGACTCTACATCTCTGTCATTGAACCGATACTCATATAGGGGTTTGATGGACAGCCTCATAAAAATCTATAAACCCTGGCTGTCAATCATGCTAACAATCAGATTCAACACTTTCCTGAAAAGTTAAAACAGATGAGGTTCACATGGAGCCGGCGAGACCAATCAACAAGACTATTTCAGAATTTATCAGGCAAGTCTGACAGAGCAGGAATTTTTGTCCTCATATGTTTAAATGACAAAAACTCTCTTTCAAGTCATTGGTCGAAAAGACTACGACCCTCATTTGAGTTAAACGTAGTTCCTCATCGCGAAAAGTTGGCCTTGTTTTACAGGCTTTGAGAAAGACTACATATTTCTTCATCGATTAGATGAGCTACCACCAAGGATTTTCTCTAAAAAAAAAAGAGGAATAGAAGTGTCACAGTACTCTTAGGATCTAATTGTGGATCCAATAGCTATATGCAATGATCTTTGAGTCTACGCCTCATGTTTTCTATGTTCCCTTAATAAGTATTTCAATCTTAGTAACCAAGGATCTAAGGAACCAACTAAAAACTCCTCCCCAGTTGAACAGAGCTCCCTCCTACCTTTGCCCTCCTTAGCAAACACTTCACCTTGACACCAAATTGAAGTTAAATGTTCCGTCAAACTCCGCACACCGCACAACTACACTTTAAAGGGGTTTTTTCCGCCTAAATACTTGCTCACTTCTATTATTCGCTAATTTGCTCGCCTACTTGAGAATTTATATCACACAAGGACCCTTCAAAATACATTTATCAACTCTCTCGCATTACTCACCTAATAGAAATGTTACCGTCAATTTATTTCCCCAAGACACCACCCCCCATAGCCCACATACACACATCACCTACCTACACCCTACCGCAACAAAACCCTATCACCTACTATCTAAGTAACAACCACAATGACGGATGTCCTTTAGAATATCCTCTCAGTAAATCTACAGCCGTTTTAATGTCCCATCTGTCATATTCACAACCAAAAGTGTACAGCAACAACAACAAAAAAAAGCTCCAACTACACCGAGTAACAGCGAAAAAAAAAAAAAAGTGATTCCCATACGACCATAAATTACCGACCTTATCGAGCACACATCCTGACAGCCCGATTCACCAAAAGAGTGCTCTACACGTACCGACTCCGTGTATATTCCGTTTCCCGGCGGGTGATTTGTCATTGCGCAACGCATAAAGTAAAATTTGATATCACTCGCACCGAAAGCTATATCCTGCACCACGCCCCCCGCCCCTCCGCCAACCTGTCGTAATCTTCATATTATCCTTTATCAAAGCGGCGTCGGCGGCGGCGGCGGCACATGATTTCATTACATGTTCTCGTCCATCCTACTCGCACTGCTTTCGCGGGATTCTTTTGCCAACTCTGACAGGAAGCAACCAAAGATCCTTCGGGCAACAAAACAACACTCTTAACACCTACACCCTGTGTATTCGTATGAGATATGAGTACAAAAACAATTTTCTATCGCGGAACAACCTATTACATTTCACAGGAAGTATTTTTGATTTATTTTTCACACGAGACGACGACCCCACCCTATGGACCCTACGACCTACCTGCTCGGCCTGCTCCTTCCACAGCGCACAGGGTGTGCGTGGGGGCTTATGGACGCATTTATTTTAAAGTCGGCAATCTTAGTGTGCGTACCTTGATTTGTAAATCACGTAAATGGGTGAATTTACATCCAATTTCAGAGTGTGTAACCAGCCCCCGCACTTGGGGGGGAACTCGAAATAAATGAATCCCGACACGGTGAAAGCGAAATCGTTCCACTTCACTTGTGGAAGTTGATTTTTGGGGGTTGGTGGGTTAGTGGGTTACTGGGTGGCTGGTTGGCTGGTTGGCTTCTCCCCCCAAATTGTCACACACAAATAACATTCCGCAAATTATCGTTTCCCATGAAAATACTAAATCATCGGATGACACCTCATTGGGGGTGTCCTTACAATTTACACCCCCCACCCCCATCCCCATCGAAGAAAAAAGAGGGAATTTCTTGGGGTAAATCTGACAGACGAAGTAGAAAATCTTCGCTCCTTCAAAAATATCCAAACCGTAAATAGACTCGAAAATAAAATAAAACGAAACTTAAAGGAAAGGAAAGATCGACAACAATGACAATGGAAACGAAGGAAACAAAAAAACAAAAAAAAAAGAAAGGAAATAGGAACAAGGAGCGCAAAGGATGGCAGAGAAACACAGAAGCTGTCGCGCGCACTTTGATTAATCAAAGGACATTTTTTTTTTTTTCGTTTCTCAAAAGAGCCGGAATTAATTCGGGAATGATGAGGATAAATTTGTCACAGTACCTCTACGACGCTGCTCCTTGAGCTCCACCAGCACTCCTCCACACAGTGGAGGAACAACGGAATTCCAATCATAAAATCAAACACAGAAAATTCCTCGACACAAAGGCGAAGTTGTTTCTTTCTCTTTTGTAGTTTCCTCTTCGTTGTGCTGTGTCCTTCCCGTAGGAGAAGAAGACAGTAAAAGCATTTAACTGAAAAGATGTTACAGTATGGTTGACAAAAAAAAAAGATATTAACTGTGGGAGTGGATTCCTGTGGAGATCAGCTGTCCTTAGTCGTCCCAATCAGTGGCCCTTGAACTAGACTCTTATTTTGAACAGCACTAGGTAGGTACGTAGAACTGGTAGCTTCACTGATCCAGGATGAGCCTTAGTGTTAGCTCTTAAGCTCACTGAGTTGAAAAAAACAGAAAACCTAGAAGAAGAGCGCCGAAAATCCTTTACAACCATTCTGTGACATCTTTTTTCCCCGAGTTGTCAGAATGGTTGATCCTAGTCCCTACCTGGCTCTACCTAGAACTGAACATCCGCTGAGTAGATGAGACACTGTTTCTTTCATTCATTGTTACTGATGCGACTTTGGTACGTTGAATGGGATGCCTAGTCTAGACGGGTATGTCCCTATGCGCTAGTGACCCATACTAGGAGCTAAGATCCTTGCATTATCTGTGCGAGTACTGTTCTGGACTAGTTTTAGTTGAACCAGGTTAGCCTCGATTTTACACTATTCTGCAACTCGTGCCACATGGTGTTTATACAGTGCGACAGGTTTGTTCCCTTGACTGGTACCAATGGGATGTGAACAAAATTTACGAGGGACTGTTGGGGTTTTAACCACGTTTCACCTTATCATCACTGTCTTCATTTCCCTCTGTGCCCCGGCACCCAGAAGAGACTAATCTTGAAGTGATGCCCTAACGAAGTGAGTTGTTCTTTGCACTCTCCCACCAGCTTAAAAGATGTTGAATTCGATAGTAGGGACTTGGTATCAGCTTCACAATACCCAAGAAAGGCAATGTTACGAATAGACACAGACTTGTCTTTTAAAACCGGACAGGTTTCGAGTACTGCCAGGATTTCCACCTGGAAGACGCTGGATAAATCTAAAACCCGGACTTAGATCTTTGGAACATTTTCTAGAAAATTACAGCACCGACTCTACAGTTCATTTTTGAACAATCTCTTGCCCAGTCCACCCTTCCCATATATCATTCCCAAAGCTAAGTTTAGGTTCAGCACACCAAAACCTTGCTTCTGGTAGCAGTACATGCTGATTTGGTTTTGTTATGAAGTTCGAGTGGTATAACGTACAGAAGAACATTTAGGGCTTCGGTTGGACGTACTTAGTTCCATGGTCCCTGTCCTGTTTCATGATCTTTGAACCTTCCTTAGATGTCTAATGTTGTAGTCTTTTCTCAACCCAGGCCACACCAAACAAGTGACCTTTATGAGAGAATAGACCATACCACTGCGGTGTACATCCATAAGCCCATCTTCGCGCGAAGTCCTTGTAACTCGTTGCCCTTTAGTAAGCAAGCTTCCAGTTCAGTTTTAAATCAAGTACAACGCCTAGGTGCTTCTTGCTAAAGGTAGTCGGAAGACACTGACCTACAAAAGAATGCAAACTAAGGATGTCGTTGATAACATTTAAGTATATGTAGACTCTCAGATCCGTAGCTCAGTTCCTCGGTTCCTTAGAGAAACTGTCTTAGAGGAGGTGTACCGAGAAGTATTCTTTACAAGTCTAAGCCATGTTAGAGTTCCAATCAATTTGAGACCAATCAGTTAGTTGGGATGAAAGAGAGAGTTAGGAGTTTGCTCATAGAGGATCAGGATGAGAATGAGGATGAGAATGAGGATGGGGATGAGGATGGGGATGGGGATGGGGATGGGGATGGGGATGGGGATGGGGATGGGGATGGGGATGGGGATGGGGATGAGGATGAGGATGAGGATGAGGATGAGGATGAGGATGAGGATGAGGATGAGGATGAGGATGAGGATGAGGATGAGGATGAGGATGAGGATGAGGATGAGGATGAGGATGAGGATGAGGATGAGGATGAGGATGAGGATGAGGATGAGGATGAGGATGAGGATGAGGATGAGGATGAGGATGAGGATGAGGATGAGGATGAGGATGAGGATGAGGATGAGGATGAGGATGAGGATGAGGATGAGGATGAGGATGAGGATGAGGATGAGGATGAGGATGAGGATGAGGATGAGGATGAGGATGAGGATGAGGATGAGGATGAGGATGAGGATGAGGATGAGGATGAGGATGAGGATGAGGATGAGGGATGAGTTTTCTACTATTTTTTGGCTCACCAATATTTGGCATTGTGCAGATGCGGCCCTTCCTGGCATATTCTGCATAAAACTTGGTTTCTGTAGCAAAAGCAAATATCAGCGTCGTATGTAGTTCCGGACTCAAGGAAGCCATTGGCGACATACATATGTATATGGGCATCATCCTCTAATACGCTTTCAGAACCATAAGTTTCAGAACTGTAATGTATGTTTGGCGCACACATAGGCTTCAAGAAATACCGCCCCAAAGGCTCTTCCATGTCCTTTCCTGTGACACATACTGTCTGCCAGTACAAATTGACGCCTTCAGCGTAAACGAAGACAAAGCGCCATCCAATCCAATTCATTGTTGTGTCACCCACAATGCTGGCGATGCCAGTAGATTGAACCTCTGTATGAGTGAGTGTGTGCATGTGTATGTTTGTGCACAACCGATGGTGTATTGTGTGTATGCATGTTGTTTGCCCGGATTTACATAGCTTTAGCCGGAAGCAGTTGTTTCTTAAGCTTTTGTCTGGCAATTGATCGGAAACCATGCTAATTCCAATTGAACACGGTTGAATGCCTTCGAAGTGCGTTTTTGGGGGGTTAATGGTGGATGGTGGTGGTGCTGGTGGTGGTAGTGGATGATGGTGGATCCATGCCGTGTGGCTGTGGCATATCGTTGGCCATTGGCGAATGGCACAAGTAGAGCAGCGCGTTGTGGCAGGAGTTGGCGAAACGAAAGGGCAGAAGATTAAAGCGAGGCGACACTGTACGTGTATTGCTGTGTAATTAGCATTGTAGATGAGATTGACTAAACACCAAGGGCAAATGCGAGGGCGGCGACAACAACGAACGGTTCGCCAGGAAGGCGGATTACAGAAAGTCATTGTTACGCACATCAACCGGGGCCATGGATAGGGTTAAGATAACAATTGTTAAATTAATTGTGTACCCGAAAACGCTCAAATGGGATTTGGACAAATGACTGTGATTCGGATAAGAACATAAGTGTGTTCAGTGATTAAATCGCTTTATGGACACATGCTTTGCTTTAGGATGTTCGAATTCGAACGGGAGCTTAACATGAAATTTGGTGTAATACTTTGACTGCAATCGAATGTTGGATTGTGTTGTCTTAGGCCATCAATCAGGATTCAAAGTCCTTGAATGCATGAACGCAGGCATGTAAACGTGGTAAGATGTCAGTGTGTTTTCGACTTTAAAAATGAAGTATTGAGGTACGAACTTATTCGTTACATACTTGAAGGATAATTTTTAACATAAAGTCACAGTAACGTTGTGGTCGCCCATAGTAAGTACCTATAAAACCAAAATAGGTTCTGACTAGATGACAGTGATTGGTAATGTCCAAGGTATTACGCTTACATACATTTGTATGACCAGCTCCTAAGCGGCCACCATAATACCTTTTCCATACGAGGTGTCTCTCAGTCTGAGATTTAACTTTTTCATCTTAAAAAGTGCAGGGCTTAACTCAAGTTAGCGCTGTATACACAATTCCTTTACTTAACTGTCATTGAAAGGGTCATTTCTTATTCATTATCTTGGCCTTGTAAGATAATGTCATAATCAGATTGAACTCTGCAGACATTCAGAGAGTCACCTAGTACTCTACCCCAAGTCACTTCCTTGCTTCGATTAGTATCTACCGACCCTGTGTCTATTACTTACTAAAACCGCTTCTATTTTATACTCAATTCTATCTTATCTAGCTTCAATAAGAATTTACACAGAAATTGATAACTTTATTACCTGATTTTTACTACAGTATAGTTCCCAGTACAGAGCCTTGTGGTTTACCCCTCTTTTGGTAATGTTTGAGTGCTATTTGAGGCTCAATTTGGTACCACATTCACATTGTTCACTTTTTTAGAAATATACTACATCCATTGGAGTTTTTTCAAAAACGACTGACAAACATCTGAAAGTAGGACTTTCATGATCAAAGTTTCTCAAAACAAAGATTGTCCTTATGGCACATGGTACAGTAGCCTCCTTCGAATCAGGTGAACAATATAACTGAATCAACGCGAATGGTTGTGAGAGGCTATGCCCTAGGTCGCAGGGAGGTCGCTATTTGTACTAACGATCACTGACCTCTTCAACTGTGGATTCCAGCAATGTAAACTCTAAGATGGGAAATGTTCGTTCCTTCGATGTTTATGCTAGAAATTCTTGCCTTACAACAGGGTGTCCTTCTGTACAACGCATTTCTTAAAAATCGTTAGTTCGTAAAGAACTCGTAAAAAACTCCTTCGAAAGTAGATCATACTCACTTGAGCAAACTCACAGCATTCAAAACTTTATTCTGGGCAACGTCACTGTTAGGGACATTACCAAATCTTCTCCTCTGTTCCAAACGTTCTCCAAATGGATTCAAATATGTTATTTTTAGCCAAATCGTCACAAGACCGAACTAGGACACATATTTCTTCGAATTTATCTTCAAGTTTCCGGGCAATTTCCGTTTTCAGAGACAAGGTTAATATGTCTCTAAAATTTAAGTATAAAAGCTCATCTGCCAAATGGCTTCCAAACGAACTTTTCTGATCGTAGTGAACCAGATAATGGTAGATGATAGTTCAATTCTTACACATAGATAGATCCTAGACCGCAAGCGCAATTTAAGCATTTTTTCTATATCCTTGAATACTATGATGTTTTTGAGGCGGTAATCATGGCGATCAAGGAAGCCTTGCCCTTGAAACATGGGACAATGTCTCCCAGGGACATTAGCATTTTCATTGACAGTCAAACCACAATTAAGTCCCAGGAATCATACTTTTTCACCTGTCTTTACAACATTCCGGGCATTTCATGTAAATGCAAAACAAACAAGATCATCAGAACTATACTCCTCTTCTTAAGCTGGTCCCCTAAAGGGCACACATGGTCCAACGTTATATCTTGGGACACATATGTCTGACTTCTGGTAGAACTGAAACATAGTGATGCAATAGACCCTATTCACACTGGATTTACGGATTCGATTTTTTTGACATTCGAGTGTTCAGATTGATAGTACTGTCTGAACAATTTCATAGATTAGACACAATGAAATCTTCTGTAAGCAATGAAATCAGTTTACTCCCGTGTTTCTATAGTTTACTTCATGAATATCTCAGTTTTTCCACCCTTTAGTCGATTGACATTTCCAAACATAAAAAAAAAAACCAGTAAATCTTAGAAAATCTGAAAATCCTGATTGCCGCAGCATGCTACAGTTCGGGTAAACCTGGGCCTCAACCAACAAGCCTCTATAGTTAGCCCGGTCCTTAGCTAACTGCCTCCAGCTCAGCACTCCAAGTCGGTTGAGGTCCCCTTCTACTTGTGCATGCCACCTAAGGCGAGGTCTTCCTCTACTGCGTTGTCCCTAAGGGTTTGATTCGAAGATTAACGGGCCAGAGCATTGGTGTACATTCGCTCTACATGTCCTAGCGATCTTAAACGACTGATGCGCATTTTTCTAACTAGGTCGATGTCGCTGTACAGCTCGTATAGTTCTTCATTGAATCTTCTCCTCCAAAGCCGGTCAACGGGGCCGAAAATTAGGCGAAAAATCTTTCTTTCAAAGCGACTGAGGATCTCTTCATCCGCTTTAGACAGGGTCCATGCTTCAGCGCCATAAAGCAGGACTGGGATGATCAGGGTCTCCTTAGTTCTTCGGGATAGGACTCTGCTACTCAACTGCCTTCTTGGCCCAAAGAAACAGCGATTGGCAAGACTTAGTTTTCGTCTTATTTCTGCTGAGGTGTTGTCAACGAGTCGACTCGCTTGTTAACAGGTTTTCACCCCTTTCTCTACAAGGTTTAGCCGCGATCATCAAACCCAGATTTGGATCCCTTTTTCTAAATAATTACCAAAATCTTTTCTCCGCTAAAGTGTCATTGAAGGTTCGAACTAAAATGCTCTCAGACTGTTTGGGATCACCGCTAATTCTAAGTGACTTTCCCCTTTTTTTGGTAAAAACTCCCACCAATCAGGTCTGCCAAAGTTTCGACTCAAAAAATGAATCGGTTCCCTCTCCCAGTTGAACACACTCTTTATTACTTAACTTTTCTCGTTGTCACTCGAAAATAATTTCTGACACATTTATGTATGTCCTCAAGTTGGCACATAAAAGTGCCTGTTACCCCCATTTTGAATATAAACACTTACTCAGACCTCCTCGATTAATGTCAAAATCATAAAAATAAAAAAACAAAAACCCAGGAAAAAAAAAAGCGAAATCAAAAAATACCCGAGACATCTTGAAATTCCATGCCCATGAGCACTTGACAACGATTGTGTTGATGAAAACTTCTAAAGTGTATCTCGGTATCATCTCAAAGACGAAACAGGAGAAAGCAAAGAAAAAAATTAAGAAAAAGAAAAGAAAATTTCGAAAAGCCATTCCGATAAGGGAGGACGATTCTCATAAAAACAGCATTTAATAAATCAACATTTCTTCTGATTCATTTCATCCGTGACAGCTTTAGTAGGCGTTATGTGACATTTTGTTTTTGTCAAGTGCCGGAATGAGATGAGAACACTGGCTTACTGTTCTGAAATCCTGAAATAGGCACACTGACTGCTGTGTTGTCCTCTTGTTGTCCCTTTAGGGAAGAAAATTGCTTCCAAAACAAAACACCAAGACGTTATATTAAAAATAAAGACAAAACGGAGAAAAATATATATATTTTCAAAGTTTTTTTTTTTTCGTTTTGTTTGTCCCCGAAAAATCCATGCGTATGTGTGAATCTGATATCCATGAAGTATCTATCAAGCTTTCACTAGTAAATAGAAATTAATGAGAGAAATACAGGAAATGGCGTAACGTATATAAGTTTATGTGAAGCAAAAAACAAAAAAACTTAAATGAAAATAAATTGAAATGTTAATACATATAGTAGAATAGTAAATGCACAACATGCACATAAATAAAACATAAAACATTTTGTTGTAAATGAAAAACTACATAATTGATAGACTTATTCCTAAAAGCACATTTTTTTGTTTTTTGTAAATAATATTCCGAAACATCACTCACTTATAAAATTAGTAAAAGGATTGTAAGCATTTATAAAAATTAGTTTTATTTAAAAAGAAAAATAAAAACTAATATCTGTTATTTGTGTTGATATACATAATAATTACATAAAAATAAAGAAATTCGAAAAACGGAAATAAAAGTTTTTGACAAAAAGCCTTCCAAGTGAGTCTGAACTCCGCACAGAGTGCATTCCATGAGGTAAGTAGGAGGATCTGCCTAAGATATGGTGGCCATCAAGCAGGTAGTTATACCTTCATGAGGCTTCTAAATATTTTTATTTAATGGACTATGTAAACCAGCACAATTGGGAGGGAAGTTAAAAGCATCTTCTATACCCTCGATCAGGAACATGGACTACAACTTCGATGTGAGGTGGCTTCAAGAAAAATAAAAGCCAACCCAATTAATTCCCCATTTAATGTGAATAAGAAATTGAAGACCAAAGATGCAGCCAGACTCAGAAAAGTCATCTTGAAAAGTCAAAGGGTTCTTTTTACAAAACAAGACGCCATCTGGACGGAGTCTTGTTCTAGAACCTTGAAAGAACCGATTGAGACTCATTTTCCTGGCTGACAAGTCTCCAACTGACACCTCACAGAAAGGGTATCAAAAAATCTCCTGTTCCACTTCACATGCAATATCTTCAAATAGCTCCTCTCCCTTAGACTATGGTGCACTCAGCTGCCCGATCTACAGCATTCGGGAAGAAGTTGGGAATACAGAGGTCAAGATTAAAAAAAATCTCATTGTCGACTTCACATGCAATATCTTTAAATAGCTCCTCTCCCTTAGCGTTTTCAGTCAAATGGACGAATTTCAACAAAAAACTTAACCAAAAAAACCAAATCGCATGATTTAGACTTTGGTGCACTCAGCTGCCCGATCTGCAGCATTCGGGAGGAAGTTGGGAATCCAGAGGTCAGGACTGAAAAAATCTCCTTGTCGAGTTCACATGCGATATCTTCAAATAGCTCCTCTCCCTTAGCGTTTTCAGTCAAATGGACGATTTTCAACAAAAAACTTAACCAAAAAACCCAAATCGCATGATTTAGACTTTGGTGCACTCAGCTGCCCAATCTACAGCATTCGGGAAGAAGTTGGGAATACAGAGGTCAAGATTGAAAAAAATCTCCTTGTCGACTTCACATGCAATATCTTTAAATAGCTCCTCTCCCTTAGCGTTTTCAGTCAAATGGACGATTTTCAACAAAAAACTTAACCAAAAAACCCAAATCGCATGATTTAGACTTTGGTGCACTCAGCTGCCCGATCTGTAGCATTCGGGAAGAAGTTGGGAATACAGAGGTCAAGATTGAAAAAAATCTACTTGACGACTTCACATGCAATATCTTC
Organism: Xylota segnis; assembly: GCA_963583995.1. Lineage (NCBI taxonomy): Eukaryota > Metazoa > Arthropoda > Insecta > Diptera > Syrphidae > Xylota > Xylota segnis. The sequence goes on along the minus strand of OY757236.1, from coordinate 41,510,750 downwards.
AAATAGCTCCTCTCCCTTAGCGTTTTCAGTCAAATGGACGATTTTCAACAAAAAACTTAACAAATAAACCCAAATCGCATGATTTAGACTTTGGTGCTCAGCTGGCCGATCTTCAGCATTCGGGAAGAAGTTGGGAATTCAGAGGTCAAGATTGAAAAAATCTCCTTGTCGACTTCACATGCGATATCTTAAAATAGCTCCTCTCCCTTAGACTATGGTGCACTCAGCTGCCCGATCTACAGCATTCGGGAAGAAGTTGGGAATACAGAGGTCAAGATTAAAAAAAATCTACTTGACGACTTCACATGCAATATCTTCAAATAGCTCCTCTCCCTTAGCGTTTTCAGACAAATGGACGATTTTCAACAAAAAACTTAACCAAAAAACCCAAATCGCATGATTTAGACTTTGGACCACTCAGCTGCCCGATCTGTAGCATTCGGGAAGAAGTTGGGAATACAGAGGTCAAGATTGAAAAAAATCTACTTGACGACTTCACATGCAATATCTTCAAATAGCTCCTCTCCCTTAGCGTTTTCAGTCAAATGGACGATTTTCAACAAAAAACTTAACAAATAAACCCAAATCGCATGATTTAGACTTTGGTGCTCAGCTGGCCGATCTTCAGCATTCGGGAAGAAGTTGGGAATTCAGAGGTCAAGATTGAAAAAAAATCTCCTTTCCACTTTCACGTCACGATTATGTCTACTGACTACGTGAAGGCAACGCTGACAAGGAAAATGAAGCAGCAAACTGTCAACCTAGCCTTGTAAAGAAAGTGCTATTCACTCATTTCTTCACTTCCACATTTGTCCTTGATAATTTCCTGGTCCGTATGTGGCAGTCTAAGTAGAAATACGTTTTAAGTACAATTATTGTGTTATTGACAATCTTGCATAAGACGTTTCAATAACCACTTTATTTGGACAATCACTTGACAAGATGTCCCTGAATCAGTCCAATACGTTCTCGCAAACGCCCCCAAGTGGTAAGCAATCAAATAAACTCACGAAACAGCCAGTTCAGGGCCAAGAGCAAAGCTAACTAAGGTAAGACTCCCGACTGTTTCCAACATGTTTATGTGATTTAAAGTTCACCTTCCGCCAGAGACAGGAAGGAAACCCTCAGTTCACATGTCACTTCACCAGCGGCCAAAACACACACACATCCAGATACAATTCGGCTAAAAGATAACTTTTATATTTATTTACCTTTATGATGGCACTCAGGAAGTCAGCTTCCTATATAATAAAGTCATTTTATGATGTGTTTGGACGGTTAAACCCACACAGAGGGACTGAGAGGGCGCTTTTGAATAATTTTCACGACCATCGTCCTCGAGTGCAACATGAATACATGGAGGCTAAAAACTACACTCACACTGTGCAAAGCTCATGACTCTGGGTAAATAAGTTTGTTTACTTTTCTATGTTTCATATTTTCATGATCCGCCACCGTCGGTCGTTCCGTATAAAGGCTCTGTTTGAACAGCCAGGATAAGAACACTGCATTCAGAATGTGACTCGTAATTCCATCATAGTGGCTATGGGAATGGCAAACACGTGGGGGAATGGACACTTTGTTTTAGTTTTAAGAGGATTTAGCCAAGGTGCAGGTGACTTAATTTTATGATTCATAACACGATAAATGTGTGGATTTTGAAACGAATACGAGTTGAGGGAGAGGCAATTTAATGGAAATAAATTGGCCAAACGGAATGCAATTTCCTACGAACGGTGGAGAAGGAATGTTTAATTAGAATTTAGGAGTGCATGTGACTAAAACGGAGTTCTACTCTGTGGAAAGGAACTTGGAATTTTTCAACCAAAATGCATATGGTTTCCGGTTGCTGGTACTTTGCTTTTTAGGTGGCTGGCAATAATATTCTGGCCGACATCACACAGGAAATCATCCAAAGATTACCGAACTGCTTAAGGGGATTATCGAGTAGACTATGTGCATGGCCGATTGTCTGCAGTTCCGCCAGACGTTATTTAAAAAAATTGTAGGCGATGCCTTGTTCAATATGATCAGGTTCACGAGCAATTTATCTTACATACAATCATATAAACTGAACTACCAACGTTTGTCTGACAATATTGTACTAAAAGCACTGTCAAATAAAGGTCAAACAGACATCTGACAGTGAAATTGTCAGGTATCTTATAATCGCATGACGTTGCCAGGCGTTTCGTACATTTCCAGACTTAGTACATTGTCAGATCTACGAAGCTGTTGAGATCTGACGACTAAATGAATGTAAGACCTTTTTCGTTTCAAGTTTTATTTTGTGCTGCAAAAATTATTAATGATAGCAGAGAGAGGGCAATAGAATCTAATTTATCAAGCGGTCAGTTCAATACAGGACGGAAGAAAAGATTCTGTGAAATCCTATGAGTCTGACAACATGTGACAATAGATCTGCAAATGTTTCTTAAACTTTCATCTATCAACCATATGATCTGTCAGATCAGCCATGTGACAGTAATAATTTCCCATTGTCACCAATTGTGAAACCTAGAAAGTAATAAGCAATAACTTCTGTCCACCAATTAGCCGATTTAACATTAGATCTGGAGTCACCGATTGCTGGCAGCAATGACTGAGGTCGAAGTGAGGCGCATTTTCACGAGAACGGCTTTCATTTGGTGGACGAATTGTCCATTGACTTCTAGTTGGTATGCCTCTTAGACTGAACATACCCTGATGATACAATAGATCCTTTTAGTTCGCAGGAGCAACTATAGAACCAAGTCTCTACAGAAGAGGCTCGGAAATGTTGAATGTAGAAAAATCAGTAAAAAAAATCACATATTGTTCTCTAAAACGTTTCCACTATTCAAACCCAACCGGCCATGCTAGAGATCCCCTAGAAGTCAATGTTCCCTTCAGAGCGAACATTGTCCATTATCCAAATTGCCTGATCTATCTCTCAACCCGAAAAGTAAGAATCCAGCATCCGTTAAGTCACTGGATACAGCTCCAATTACTGAAGACTTAAACATTCTTAAAGTTAAAGTCAAAGTTCATTCATTGGACAGATAAAGAAGTGGACTACGCATGGAACCATGAGGAACCTCCATTATTATCCGATTAGAAACGGATTTACCTAGGATTTGAGTCAACCTCTTATCAGCCTCGTATGAACCATTTAAACCAGATTGAATGGTTTAAAGGGATGTATTTGAACCTGACAGCACTACGGTAATAGTTGGTAACTAGAACAGAAGGATGTAGTACCCTGCACCTAAAGCGTTAAGTGGAAGGCATTAGAGACTTTTTCTTTTGTCCTACTTACCATGATGTTGGAACTGAGATACCAACCAAGTGATAAATGAGTTTAATACGATATAAGATCAATAGCAAGTTCATAACTCATAAATCATCGGCCAGAGTAAATTTATGCCCCAACAGTTAAGCACAAGCTAAAGCCCCTCGACTTTGCCAAAAGGATTTTGTCTATCCATATCCGAAGTCAATAATTTTCATGACTTCACATCGCCATAAGGCAACAAATTCGATTTGATATCGAAAAGGGCTTTTACGATTAAATCCGCATCCGTTTCTCGACTTTGATTCGAGAATCCAATGCACACATAAAATTTCGCGACACAGAACGAAGCCCCTGGCAATCGTGGACCCGACCATGGACTCACAGCTAGCATTGTATTACAAAAGCCAGGGAAAACTTAAGAATATTACGAGCCAAACAGAATCGAAAATGTACATCGACAGAGAGAGAGAGAGAGGGAGGGAGCTTGAAGTCAGAAATAAGATGCAGTCACTTTTATTTACTTCGTCCTGTTTTATCCTTTATATTGGTGGAAGGAAGAGGATTTCGCGCGTTCACTCTATCTGTGTGCAAGGTGAAATTGGGCAGACAATCAGAGGGAGACACGGAAAAAGACATAACTCACGACTCGAATTTCGAATTGACTGTGTTTTAGTGGAAGGAAGGATATCCTTTGTGTAGTAGCTGTTGTGTTCAAATATTCTTTCGCATTCCTTGTCGCGTCATCGATGTCGAGTGGCAAATTGAATGCAGTTGAGAATCATTTTCTTTTTTTTTTTTGTCTTTTATTTTTCGTCCTTCATTCCATGGAATCAATGTACCTTGTGAATATTCGACGAAGGAGAAAAGGACGTTATTGATATGACTTCCCTTTCAATGGGGAAAGGAATCCCACTTTGAAATGTCACGCTGTACATACATACATATGTGTATAGGATACGTATGTTACTAGCAAGCTAAATTGTATGCTGCTCCTTGATGCTTTCTGCGAATTTCATTACTCTTCTTGTTTTTCAATAAGCCGGAACGGCAGCGGACGGGGGAGGGGCGGCGGCGGTGCACACGCTAGAGAAATTCCCATTTTCGATAGCATTTGATCCTTTTAATACGGTCGTCTTGTTGGCCAATTACTTTTCGCCGTTGGAGATGGAATTTGAATGTTTGCACTTTGATATTCGATCAAGCGGATTTCATTTGAACAATATCGTATCTCTTTGAAGAGTTGATTTGGTTACGCGAGCGCTCAAGGATGAATTTAAGTGTTCTATTTTGAGAAAGTAATGAAAAAACACATATAATAGGGTAATTTATTTTGTTTTTTACTTAAATTCTGATGGTTATGTTAGCAGCGACTGGTAAAGTGTATATGTTTTGTGAATACAGTAGCTGTTCGTATCTTTTTTTGCTTTTGTGTCCAAGGTCACTTAGAACAAGTTGCCTCCATTAACCAAGTCAGAGGCTACAACTATTCTGGAGCTTATTGACGAACATTATGAAGCAACTTTTGAATACTTATCTTAAGTCCACTTGATTTCATTGGAGCAATCCTTGCATAGTAATTCCATTTGAAGCAACACTAGATATGGATAGCAATATCTAAGCTCCAAGAAGGCTGCTGGACCTGATGGCTTACAAACTTCGTAGGGAGCGTACACCAACTCGTCTCCAAAATTTGGCCGGACGAGTGTATGCCTGATAAATAGAATCCCAGCCTCGTTTGCCCGATCCACAAGAAAAGAGATCCTCCAACTACAGAGATATTAGTCTCCTCATTACTAATTTTTCTATGCACAAGCAGATGTTTTTAAATAAGACTGTAACGGTGGAAAGACGAAGGTCATGATCGGATACTGTTGACAGCTAGCTTTAATGCTTACTTTGTCGTATGGCAACACTAATTGGAATGGGTGTCGAATTTTGTTGGCTGTCAGAAAAGCTAAGGTTGGTAGCCCTTCATCTATGACATTTGAAATCTGACGTTGATGCGATTACTAGTTGAGTGGAATGCTGTATGCCCTTTAGCTCTGCGATCATTGGCAAAAGAATTCGACAAATAAGTTGAGAATTTAAAAAAAGACCAAGAAATATGACATAAATTCAAAACCGAAAAAAATGTTACGTATACGCGATACGCTCCTCACTTTTTCCTTTTACTGAGACAATTCAATTCAATCATTCAGGTCCTGTATATGCTATCCTCAAATCTGTTTAGCTACTGTCTCGTGAAGTAGAAGGGTGCATAACAAAGAACTGCGACAAGGATACATACAACCTTTTCATAGATTTGAAGGCGTCATATGACAGCATCTTTGGAGACATTCTGGTATCGTGGTGGCTCAGGGTTCTGCTGTTCTACATAATCAACATCTCGTCTGCAATGACGTGGATAGATGGAAACCACAAAAAGACGGGCCATTCTAAGATCGATCCAAATCCGCACATCAACAGCCCATAGAGTCTACATGATGACCTTAGTGCCAGCACACAGCAGCCGTACCATACATACAACAAAATTGAGTTGACAGTAGAATCCTTGATATATATATCCAGGTCTACCAATACTGTTCTGGTCGTGACATTGAGAAAGGTAGGTAGGTAGATGGTTTGTCTAAGAGGAGAGAATTCCTACTTCCCATTGTGTTGCCCTAAGGGTCAAAAGGTGTATCCCTTAGCTTTAGATGGAATGAGTTATGAGCTATACAAAACATCCTATCGATTTAATACAGCTGCAGATGTCGTTTATAGATTTGTTATTCGATGTCCTGGAAAAGAATCCACTGAAGAATTTCTTTCTTAGTTGACAGAGGCTGGTCAATGGTATGGTGGGAATTATCCTCTTGGAAATCGGCATTCTCTACAGAGATCTTCATGCTTCAGTTATAGTTTCTTGATATGATACCGAATGGGTGTTGTCCCCTATAATCACTCTTGTGCAGGTAAATAAGGAATTCCTTGTTTTTCGAATCAGTCTGTCCATGTTTCAATTATTTCATAGAGGCTAAATAATTTCCGTCTATTATTTGCTTTCATAAGAGCTTTGCTTCTTACTTCATGCCTAGGTTTGAAGGACGGGAAGTCCTTTCGTTCCCTTGGTATACCTTCATGACCAGGAATCCAGCAGTGTCTTACCTTATGCTGCGCTCTAAGAACCTGAAGCTCTTCTTTTTCTTCTTCTTCTTCTCAACAGCGCTTTACAAGCTTCGTTGTCGATGAAAGAGGTAATATCCTCTCGTGGTATTGCCCTCGTCGCAGTATTATTATCACTGCTGGGACCTCTCTTCGATAAACGCTACTGTAGTCAGGAGTCTGACTTTTTTAGATATGCCAAGTCGTTATCCAATTTGGACCCATCCATATCAACTTCTGCCTGATCACCAAAAAGCGTTTGGTCGTTCGTCTGTTTGGATATTGATGGTCCCTTTCTTGCAACGGCGTACGAAAAAACGAACATTTTCTGGACCCAGCACAGTCGTTGGACTCATCTAGATGCCATTTCTTGCAGAACAGGACATTTCCTTGTCGCAGTTCTTTGTTATGTCCCCTTCTACTTCACGAGACAGTAGCTTAACAGATTTGAGGAAAGGATGCAGAGAAACTGAATGACTTGATTGAATTGTCTCAGCAAATGGAAAAACTGAGAAGTATATGTATGGCGTATATGTAACATTTTTTTCCGATTTTGAATTTTTGGTCACATTTTTTCGTCTTTCTTTCAATTCTCAACTTCTTTGTTGAATTTTTTGACCAATGACCACAGAAACTGTACGCTAAAAGGCGTACAGCATTCCACAACTCAACTGGTAACCGCATCAACGTCAGACCTCAACTGTCATATATGAAGGGCTACCAACCTTACCGTTTTTGACAGCCAACAAAGTTCGACACCCGTTCCAATTAGTGTTGCCATACGACAAAGTTAGCATAAAAGCTAGCTGTCAACAGTATCCGATCATGACCTTCGTCCTTCCACTGTTACAATCTTATTTAAAACATCTGCTTGTGCATAAAAAAAAACTTTTAGTAATAAGTTTTATTTTTAATTTAAAGCTTTGACACATTCTTTGTTCCCACCCATCAGAAGTTGATATTTAATTAAATGCCACTGAAGTTACAATTTAAAGCGCTAACAAGCTAACACCCAGCAAAGAGTTCCAGCGAATAAAAAAAAAACAGGACGCGGAGTAGAAAAATGTTCAATGTGACATTCCTTTATCCCGTAAATCGGCTGAACTGCTGTCATGTTCGCTTATGACATGGGCATGATGGACAAATTTAATTTATTTTTGAATTCGTTGTTTTTTTTTGTGCCGCAGGTCTGGTGTTGCAAGCCCATCCTTTCTGACGTTTTTTTCAATTTCGTGTCATCGCCCTGCGTCGCCAGCCGGCCCTCGCCACTACTGTGTGCAATATATATTTCAATTACAATAAATTTTGACGGCATAACGAGCTGATGCATCAGTATCAGCGCGAGCTTCGCGTTATACGAAATCAATCTAAAAATAATTACGACCTTTTTTTCTGGTTGACTGCTGTAGCGAGGGCGGACCGCTTTTGTTTTTTTGTGCGGGCCTCGAGTAGTTAGGCCATTTTGCTGACCATAAACATAGTTACTGCGGATGGCATTACTCACACTGACAACTTTGTGGAGCGAGTTTCGCTCGGAATGTATGGGGGCCATATGTGGGGTTTTGGGGGTTTTTTTTACATAAATTTGTTGACGGAACCGAATTAAAATATTGACTGATTTATTTGACCAGAAGTTCAAGGGTTTAAGGAAGTGAGAGGCGGTGGTTAATTATTAACGATTCGATTGTAATTTAGCACTGACTGGCGATTAAAAGCTGAAATTCAATCAATTCTCTCGTCGATTGTATTTAATTTCACTGGATTGCTCGCGTAATAAGGAGATTTAATTGAGTACATTTTTTTCTGTTAATAGGATTCGAAAGGAGGTTGGGAACATATGGCACTATTCTTGATGACTGGTTACAAATCTTAACAAATCGTCTGTAGATAAAAATTTGACATCCCTGGATCCCTGGAAATATAGATGAAGAGGTGTTTGTCTTCAAGCCAAAGCCAGGCAAGGTGTCTGTCTTCAATAAAAAGTTTTAAATTTGAAAAATGTGAGTGCGAACCCAATAAAGCTAAGGGCCCACACTATATGTGTGATACAGGCTTTCCGACTCTTAGACGAGAATTATAACATTTTTCGCATTTTGGATAAACAATCGAATGACACCACGACGCCTGGCGAACTCGAATACGAATTCGACTCGATTATGTCAGAAAGAAAAATGTCACTGTCACTTTTAGAAGATTCTAGAATTGATTGAACTAGTCAGCGGTACTCAACTTGTTCAAATCTAAATTAGGGAGCCCCACATATGCAGAAAAAACCTTGAAAGGATCAATCATCTTCTGTAGCTCAACACGCACAGAGTAGGTAGTAGCACTACTGACAAGTCTACTCAACAAGTCGTCTTGTGGTGCGGCTTCATGAGGCTAGATTTTAAACAAGGACAACAATGATTTGCCGAGGGAATTACAAGGATGTGCAAAGCAGAAGTCTAGTTCTGCTGATGCTTGGGCATTTGCAGAGGATGTGCGTTGTTTCTTTCTTTACCTCTGTGGCTTCGTAGCCTCAGTATAGGTCTATCCTGATGATTTGAACTCTTCTGATTAGCATTCACCCATAAAGAGGGTCAGCTGTGGTCTATTGAGTGATAGAAGTTCCTCTGTGTTTTTATCGTTGTATTAGCCCCGAAGTAGCGTCGAAACACAGGATGAGGAGAGTGAACCCCACCTAGAATTGGCAATATTGCGGAGCTCCGAGAAGATTTTGGAAGCGATAAGTCTAATGGGCGGTTGGACCGAGTGATTCGTTGTATCCTTGGTAAATACTAGAATAATTCTAACTATGAAGTTCAGCAAAGGAATACCGCAGAGAGGTGTTATTTTTCCTTTATTACGACTCATGGCAATAAACAAAATTTTAGTGCGAGTTGATAGATAGGGATGATCAGGAAAGTTTTCCCTGGATAAGGTATGCACATGGACCACGAGCAGAGCCCTCGTAAAAAGACCACTAAAACCAAAGTAGCGGAGTTCACTCCCCCCAGACCAAGTGCTCAGGCAACATACCTTGGCACAATATTAGATCTGAAACTCAGAAGATTAATATAGAACATCGCGTAAAGAAATCAAGTGCTATGACAGCAATAAAACATTCCGTGAAGATAAGGATTCCAGCCAAAGATGACCCTATTATATGGATGTACACAGCCCTTGTGCGATCAGTTCTTACAGAAGAAGCTTTGAGATCCTGTCCAACAGATTCTCTGCACCTGAACCTCCTCGAACTTCATATAAAAGACTCAACTACATTTAATGCTGTCCGGCTCAAGGAATCTGAGGGCTGGACTGGTAAGCCGTATGGACACAGCAGGATCTTGGAAATGATTAAGAGAAATGGTTTCGTTTTCAATGTACTCATGACACCAACTTTCAATTTTCAAATTTTCAGTTACAAGAGAAAAATATGAGAATGGAAGCCTTATCATCGACTATGATAGGCGTCTTCTCTGACCAACTAAACTACGTCTTTTCGTCTCCCAGACTGTGGTAGTGTTTTCTTAGTAGCAGGCGGGGGCGACTGCTCACTATTGGATAGAATCGATATTCCGCCAGGTGACTTTAAGGGCAACATACATCTCCACTTCCTCCAGCGTACCACTCACTGGTGGAGGAGCCTGGCTATTTGTGTCACATCAAGAAAGACGTGACAATAAACCTAAGTCAAACGAACTACTTGGTAAATCAAGACCAGATATTACCAGAAATGTAAATCACAAACCACTGGCTGGTTAGGGACCATGCGGCCAGACTTGGTATCCTTCATAATACGTTTTGCAGAGCTCCAAGGATAGTAATGAGTAACAATCTCTATATCCTCTTCTTTTGCAGATGTCCGAGGACCTGGCAGTACACCCTAGGAAACCCTTCTTCGATAACCTTGGCGAGATAATTAAAAACTGGAGAGCTCCACGTGTTTGGTCTAATTTACATTATCTTGGTTTTGCACCAGTTTTTGTGGTCCTAGCGCTAATTGGGTTCTTTCTCCAAAGAACCGCCACTCTAAGTCGCCCTTTGACTCCACATGGTGCACTTAGGAACTACCGATACCGAGAAGCATTCTGTAAAGAGCTTAGCTTAGGTTTATCTGGCATTGGTCAGTTCCTTAGAAGTGAATGCGTGCTTTTAACACGAATGTGGGTAGATGCGAGTTCCAAAGAAATCCTTACATAGCTTTCGGCTTGAGATTTTCTCTTTTTTTTTAAAAAAAAAAAAAAATCTGGATTTTTTTTATTCCCCGCCCTATATTTTTTGTTCCACACATAATGTAAGAAAAAATAATTCCCTTACACGGTGAATAGCCTAAGGACCTCCAGGCCAAGGCTATAACAAAGTCACAAGACAAAAACTGAATTCAAAGAGGGACCACCAGGTTCACCACCCACCCAACCGTTAGATGCCTCCAAACAAACAACAACAAAAAAAATCCACAAATACTCGCACAAGCCAAAGGTACTGCGAGAACAAACAACTTTCTGGCTAAAAAGTTGCTCATTTCTTTTCTCGGAATATCTACTTTGAAACGGATTTCTTAAAATTTGTGGGTTATTCCATTCAACCAATATACAGATGGAGATGGATATCGATAGATGGTATCGCCTTTCATTTCTCATCTCATATCCCGGCCGGTCGAGGAGGCGAATATACCTAGAAACAGAGATTTCTCCTTCTTTCCATTTCATATTTCTTCGCATGAATTTCGGATTATTTATTGGGTTCGGAAAAATATATCGTTATCCTTACGGCGACGAGGATATTTTCTGATTTTTTTTTTCCCCTTGTTGTTATATATATATATTTTTTTTTTATCTATTTTGTCTGGGATTCCTTTTTTGACAGATTGCCCTGAGGATGTGAGATTGGTAAGTATAGAAACCTCTCAGTGGAGTTTAGTATTTGTTTCTTAGGAATATGAAGAGCAGGATACGAGCAAAATAAAAAAAAGGAATGAAACCGAATGAGAAAACATTTTAAAAGGTCTACACAATTTGGTTCGTTACTCACAATCAATGCCAATGGTTTCCTTCTTTTTTTTCTTTTTTTGTTGAAAAGAGCATCAGTTTTCTTATTCATTCGTGTTTCAAAGAACTTAGTTTTGTAATTTTAAAGGATGTGGAGTGGGCAGGACAAATCGATTCATTGACTTGATATTAAAAGATTGTAAAAGTTTATTAGGGATTATATTATGATTAGCTTTTTCTTCTTAATTGGCAAACCGAAATAATTTCCAATCATTTTAGGGCGGAGAATTGAGTTTGAGGATTTATGATAATTTTGATTGTCATTAGGGTCGGCCTTATTCGACCATGGGATCAAGAAGGGAATGAATGTTGGAACAGATGACTTTGAAATGAGTTGCTATTGCTTTAAGGGTTCCAATTTGTCAGAAGGCCTTTAGATTAGGGTGACTAGGTACAGACACACTTAGACCAGAACAGATCCTTTCTGATGTCATCGATCTGATGCTTTGGCTATCCAGGGACTGATAAAAGCAGGAATAGCATCAAACTTCCGAAAAGGAGGAAAAGTGATCATTTATGGAAAGTGGAGACATTTTTATAAAGATCTCGGATTATTCGCTTACAAGGTCCATTTGACTCAGCAATTGAAGGCACACGACCTTCGCTTCATTATCGCTTCGCAGTTTGGGCCTTAGAGCCTTGGACAACGATTTTGGGCGAAAAATCATCTTTTCTGTCGACTGGCAGCTACGTAAAATTTCCCCATCTGGGGCCCCGCACGTTATTGGCGAGAAGCCGGTGCATCCAGAGAGAATGACAGCTTGGTGCGTATTGGGGAGTGGTGGCATCATTGGATGCTGCGTTTCGGTCAACGGTGGGCGTTACAGAGCCATGTTAGCCGACTTTTTTTTACTGAAATTGAAGACATGAATGGGGCGCCATGCCACACAGCCCATGCCACAATCGACCTTTTGCGCACCAAATTCCCAAATCGTGTTATCAGCCGTCTTGGCGATGTCAATTAGCCGCCTTAGAGCTGCGATTTGACCCATTTGGACTTTTTTTGTAGGGAACCGTGAAGGGTCGATGTTATACCAACAATCCGGGAACGATTCAAGCACTTAAGCACTTAATATCATCTAAGCAATCCGTGAGCTACAGCCCGAAACCATCAACAAGGTCTTGGAAAGTTGGAGTGACAGAATGCGCTACTGCGAAGCCAGCGGAGATAGCCACTTGAACGACGTTGTGTTCCATAAATAATGGGAATGTCTACTCTTACTAATAAAACCATAATACATGGAAAAAAATTTAATTTTGTCTATTTTATTCCATTTTTAAGAATATACTTGGATTTGGCCCACCCTGTACAGCCTCATTGCTTACGCAATTGTAAGAAGTCCATCAGGGGTGCATACTGTCACTGCGATGCACTACTTGTACTACTTGTACAGAAAATTCAAGTTTCACTCCAAAGAAAGGTGGACAAATGGTAGGGTCATCAACCCTACCTGCGTATCCCGGTCTATAAAATGCTCTAACCACTCGAGTGTATTCCAAGCAAAAATATATGGTATCAGCGAGGCCTCCAAGACTCTATCCATTCGAAACAATAACAAGCACATAGACATCTACATCGGTAGCCAAGCAGCCATCAAACCCAACACTTTCGTCACAGCCAACTCAAAACTCATCAAAAGATGTAAAGAGGAACTCAAATCCTTTAGCCCTAGGCGGGGATAAATGTGCATCCAAGAAAATGAAAGAGCCGAAGAGAACAGCCTCGAAATCAAATGGGTCACTAGGACCAACCGCCCATTAGCCTACGTACAACCAAAATCACCTCGGACTACCTTAACATGGCCAATTACGAGTAGGTCATCCAGGGACCAGAGAACTCCCATCCTTCAAAAGACCACAGCTGAGCTCTCCTCAATGGTGTCAGGCCTTAACTCGATGGCGCCCAACCCAGAAGAATCGCTCTCAATTCAAAAAACCAAACTGCGACTGTTACACTCCAACGTAGAATCGGTACACGGTTAATGGATGCAATGGGTCACAAATAGATGCCTTACAATCGTCCTGAATATTTTTTAGCCTAATCATATCTTCAACGTACAACTTCTCCAAAAGTGGCGACAGGAACCGGTGGACATTGGTATATGGAGTAGAAATAGATCAGAAACACCATAGACAACACCATTTGGAGATCCTTTGTGTTGTTCCTTTTCGGGGAAACACCTCAGCTTTGCTGTGTCACAGAATGCCTATATTATGGCCTGGCAAGCGTCAGAAATGCTCTGTCATCTCCATCATCGCTTTGACATGATTCTCGAGACTTAATTGGCAAGGACATAGTGGACGCTATAGTGATCTAGAAGGCAGAAAAAATGCTCAGATTAAGGTCGACTTTCATGGGGTTTTGAAGGTTAATAGAGAAGGAAAATGGAGCGAAATGGCGCAGTATTGGCCTTAATTCGATACTGATGTGTTACGCCCACTTTTGGTTTTTTTTTATTGTTTAGGGAACTATGTAGTCGCCGATATATTTATTTCCGACAGCTGTGAATAAATTTGTTTGCTGACGTATTCAGGGGAGAAATTCTGTTTTGTGAAGAAGATTTCTAATGCGATGACAAGAGAAAGCGAAGAGTATGAATTCTCCGGAGCGTTCTTCACCAAAGCTGTCGTTCTTTGTATCAAGTTGGGGATCTTCGATGTTAGCATAGTTGATACGGATACTGTAAAGTTTTCATTGCTGACTGGCCTTTTTGGCTTTTTGATTCCTGGTAGTATACGATTAGATGGATCTGATTGCTTTACTGGAGTTTCTCCCGACAATACAAAATGGTACCAGGTATAAAGGATTTTTGAAGTTTAGGGTTCTATTCCCAGAGAACACCAACTTTTTTTTCAAAAACTACCCTTCTTTAAATGAGATTCAAGAATCGATGTCCGTAAGCAGGATCTGTCAAAAACAACTAGTTGATCGAACTTAATGCCATTCGCGGAACATTATTAAAAGTAGCACCAGCAGTATCTGCAGAATTCATACATTTATTGGGAGATAAGTCCTGAGAAATTGAGTATTTTACGGAAGAGTAGAACAAAAAGGTGACCACTCTGGATCCTCCTGTGTTGATAATATCAAGCTTTGATTCACACAGTTCTATTAATAAGAACTGGAAGGGATTCAATGGACTCCACCTTGGCTATGACAGCTGGCAGTAACGTTGGGCTAAAGATTAACAACAAACCATTGACCTTGGTATGACAAACAAACCTCATGCTCCTATGCTACCATTACAGGACAACCATTGGAGAGGTTTAAGTAATTCCATTGCCTAAAGAGTATCAGAATAGAATAGAATATAGCCAATCGAGTAAGAAGAGAAAAATGTGGTACGTCTGTATTGAATGAATGCTGACTTTGAGCAGCTATGGGTGCAACACCTGGAAAATATCGCCATTATCACAAGAAAACCCGAACCCTAATATCACTATCACGGCAATCGATGAAAGACATGGTCAGGATCCAAAAGATATCACAATTCAAAGACGGAAATGGTGGTGATTTTGACATACAGAAAAGCACAAATATTTTCAGTGACAGATCAATCGGAGCCTGAATTCTTCAGACAAATGCCGTGTGTCGAATATTGGTCAGGCGTTCCCGGGAAGTGGTGCCACCATGTTGTGCTCGCTCCTTCGGACGGACATTCATTTCAAATACACTTGTTATGCAAATTAATGAATGGAACCGACCAATTCTGTTCCAGCCTACAATCTATGTACAGAATTAACTGTGTTTACTGTTTGACAAATAAAAACCATAGACTCCTATTTCTATACTCTAGCCTTTTGACTTTGACAGCTGGGACAGAGAGGGAGGTCTTGAAAGCACATACAAACCCAATGCGCTTCATAGGAATAAGAAAGCATGGACTCCGCACAGAGTATTTTGAATATAAAAACATTTCTGCTGTTCATGTCAGTTCTATGCAGCAAAATAGCAAATATTTAAAAGAAAAAAAATATTTCATGAATTTTTTTTTTTAAAAAAAAATCAACCTTTACAGTTATCCGGTTTCTGTTCTACTACTCACATTGCGATGTTCTAGTACATTATCATTCCACAATTTATCCGCGCAGAAAACGTCACCCGACTCTGACAGCCAAATCAATAAACCAAATCGAACCCAACTTCAGTCCTTTCGCTACGAAAATTTTCTTGAACCACCGTCAAGTGGCTCATATTTGTCCGAAAGTTTTTTTAATCTTGAAATAGAGATTTTCATCACAAAGCCATGGCGTTGCGTGTATTAACTCTTCCACAAAATTTGCGTCAACTTACCAAAGGTACCAGCTTCGCACAGGTAAGCGAAAAAGTCGTTTCATAATCTTGTGCGTGCGACACAACCCAACGATTGTGTTACATTGCACTGTCATTACGTAATTGTCCGGAAAAGTTGTTAATTTTTGCAAAATGATTGAGTAAGGACAAAGAATTTGATGAAATAAAACAATTTACATCGAATGGCGTGCAGGGTGCAGAGTATTATCCTCAGAAATCCTCTAGAAAAGCCTATACAACCTTTAAGGTTATGTTATTGACAGACATTCCAATTTCTTTTCCAGCGGTACAAGGCTTCGCATGCAGCCAGCCTTAAGAAGACTTTGGTCAACCTCCCGGCAACTCAAGTTACTATCTTAGATAATGGTCTCCGTGTAGCCAGCGAGGACTCCGGTGCCCAAACTGCCACTGTTGGTCTCTGGATTGATGCTGGTTCTCGATCTGAGACCGCGGCTAACAATGGTGTCGCCCACTTCTTGGAACATATGGCATTTAAGGTGAATTGCAATCACATTTGTGCTCTGTTTTAGGTGATTTTAATGTCTTCTCTCGTCCCAGGGAACTGATAAGCGATCGCAGACCGATTTGGAGCTCGAAGTCGAAAACATGGGCGCACACTTGAATGCCTACACATCCCGGGAACAGACTGTGTTCTATGCTAAGTGCTTGTCCAAGGATGTGCCAAAAGCTGTTGAAATCCTCGCCGACATTATCCAAAACTCGAAGTTGGGCGAGTCCGAAATCGAACGTGAACGTTCTGTGATTCTGCGCGAGATGCAGGAGGTTGAGAGCAATCTCCAGGAGGTAGTTTTCGATCACTTGCACGCTACTGCCTACCAAGGAACCCCATTAGGACAAACCATCTTGGGGCCCACAAAGAACATCAAGTAAGTGTGGTGGTTCGCTACTGCGCCGAATCCTTCTAACTTTGAGATTCGTTTCAGATCCATTGGCAAAGCTGACTTGTCGGACTACATCAGCAGCCACTACAAGGCTTCACGCATTGTCCTCTCGGGGGCTGGTGGTGTCAACCACAAGGAGCTCGTCAATTTGGCCAAGACCAACTTGGGCAAATTGCAGAACACCTATGATGGCAAGCCACCAGTAGTCAGCCCATGCCGCTTCACCGGCTCTGAGATCCGTGTTCGTGATGATTCGCTGCCATTGGCCCATGTCGCTATCGCTGTTGAGAGCTGCGGATGGACCGATCAGGACAACATCCCCTTGATGGTTGCCAGCACCTTGATCGGAGCCTGGGATCGTTCACAAGGTGGCGGTGTCAACAACGCCTCCAACTTGGCCCGTGCTAGCGCTGAAGATAGTAAGTAAACAGACCATAGGCTCATGTCAGTTTCTAATTGTTCTCGGTAGACCTCTGCCACAGCTTCCAGTCGTTCAACACCTGCTACAAGGATACCGGTCTGTGGGGCATCTACTGGGTGTGTGATCCACTCCAAAGCGAAGTATGTATCCAAATACTCCTCCCAATACCTGTTCTCATGATAACGCCTTTTTCCAGTTCATGTTGTACAATGTTACGCAAGAATGGATGCGTCTCTGCACAATGATCACTGACGCTGAAGTAGAACGCGCCAAGAACCTCTTGAAGACCAACTTGCTGTTGCAATTGGACGGCACCACTCCAATCTGTGAGGACATTGGTCGCCAGATGCTCTGCTACAATCGTCGCATCCCATTGCACGAACTGGAACGACGCATCGATTCCGTCACAGTGCAGAACATTCGTGATGTTGGCATGAAATACATCTACGACAGGTGTCCAGCTGTTGCTGCCGTCGGACCAACTGAAAATCTGCCCGACTACAACAGAATCCGTTCCAACTTGTACTGGCTCAGGGTTTAAGCCAAAGGAACGAAGAGGCTCGCAGTAATTTAATACACAACAGTTTAGCAAAAGAAAAAAAAAACCGAAACGCAAGAGAAAACAATAGATTCCCCAATCACTCCTGATGTTACCGAGGCCGTCATGTAGAAACGTTTATTAAATGTGAAAGAACACGCCAATGATCGAAGGATGTTAATTAATGAAACAATAAATTTAAATAAAAATTACAGTTGGACAAGTGTTTTTATGTAATCAAGGTGCATACATACTTCATCCAGTGTCGCAGAGCTTATGTGATCTGCTTAGCTTAGCTGGGACGGTCAGGTGGTCGTAGATCGCTGAAAGGCCTTCGAATATGAAGATTATAAGTAAATAACCAATAAGTCTTTTCCAACCACGAACGGGAGTGGACGCCGATAAGTGGAACTACAGATTCGTACAGACTTCTCGATCCCAAGAAAAACCGAACCCACGAACCACCACCTTTAGCAAAAAACGACGTAAAGTCGCAAATATTCTCTTCGTCTGGCGCAGAAAGTACAGGAACAGACCTATAAATAGTTCCACTTTTCTTCCTTTGCGCGTCCTGTATTCCCTGTAAAAGGAGCTACATTTTCTCAAAATACGAGCGGAACTGAATCACTCATCACGGGTTAATGGTAGCGCGGAATGCATTGTAAATTTTGGAGAAAATACTAGGACAGCAATATCGAGAATAAGAGCATTTGAGTGGTATAAGCCGTCCATAGAGGTCCGTAAAGTAGTTGAAAACTTGCCTCATCCGAGACGACCTGCAACGACAATTACTAAAGGAAACATCGACTGAGTGAAGCAAATGGTGCTCGAAATTATACACTATAGTTTGAGAAAGCTTTCACAAGATCTATTCATCTCTCACAAGTCAGTTCGTCACATTTTTGTTGATATTTTGTGCATGAGACGCGTCGCAGCACGGCTTGTTATAAAAGAGCTGAATTTTCTTTAAATCGAGCATCGCGGACCTGTTCATAGAACCCGTCCGCACAGATGACGCGACTTGAGTTTACTTAAATGAACCAAAACCGAGAAAAACCACGTCAAATACGCTCAAAAGTCAAGGTCCTCCTCACTGTTTTTTTCGATATTCGTGGTGTTGTTCACTAAGAACTTCTTTGGTGGCTACAACAGTTAGTAAGCCACTGATGTAGACTTTAAAAAAGAAATTAAGACAATGTTCCCGAAGCTTTACATGAAATCAGGGATATTTTTGGCATCTCTTAGCGGAAAACCTTTAATCGGTGCACTTCTGGCCCATTAGCCAACCCTTAGCTAGCTTTTCAATGACAATAAGTCAAGGTATCTCAGTAAAATAACGCAATAGGTGGTCAAGAACTTGCGATAACCTACAGCTGTCATGGCCTAACTTGGGTACAATGAAAATCTCTCCCTTTTTTGATAGTTGTACCAAGTCCAGCAAGACCGTCAGGTCGGGAAACTAATAGAATACTAGTAAGCTTGTTCAGGGAACTAGTAAAGAGATATTGTAAGACGTTCTGTGGCAGGTTATTTACCAGCAACGATACTATCATCTTGAATATCTAAAATATACTCGACCATGTGGTCTCAAACAAAAGTTTATAGCTTAAATCAGAAAAAACCAAAACTTCTACCAAACTAGACTTTATTCAGAAAAACCATAAACTTTTAGATTTCCGGCCTCTCGACGTCGGTCGCAGCTATCTTTGTCATCGCACGCATATGCCAGCAAATACTGCTTCGGATGCCATGCCACAGTGAATGTGGCAGCATCAACAGGTATGTCCGAGATCTTTTCACCTAGAAACAGAAACGTTTTACTCCAACTCTATAAAAACACTTTCAAAACTTACCAGTCTCCGTGTGTGCTATGTCGATCAACAAGTCCTCACTAGCAGACGCCAGTAGTTTTCCATCATAACTAAATGAAATGGTCCGCACAGGCCAATCCAATCGCGAAAGAACTCTCAAGCAAGCCAACTCATTTGCGTCCCAAATCGACACAAGTGCATCGGCCGATCCTGTGGCGAAATACTTCCCCGTCGGATCAAATTCGATGCAGATACACGTGGCAGGATGAGCCTTTAGCACATGTTGCAGTTCCAAGCCGGGATAGTTCAAAATATGCACACAACCCAGGCCATTTGTGAGGAAGAACATATCACTGGTGTTGTTCCATGCGATTTCATTCACCTGAAAGACAATTTATTACAACGGTCTTCCCATAGAAGCCACATCAACGAACTTACCTCAAAATTGAATTGCTCCTCAGCGCGGATTTTGTTTGTCCTTGTATCGATGAAAGTCACCAGATCTTCCTTGTTCCCAACGGCAATTGTTTTACCATCCGGTGACCAGGTTATGTTGATGTTCTCCCCTTTTGTGTTCGTGACTGTTGAGCACTTCCCTGCACGTATATCCCAAATCCGAACCGTTTTGTCGCCACTGGCTGTGCTCAGGAGTTCCGGTGTGAATGCATGCCAGCAGAGTTGATCTACTGATCCAGTATGCCCCCGATATGTACTTTCTTTATTCTAAACATATTTTTGGTTAGTTTTGTCGCCTCTACAAGGATCATTTCAAGACTTACCACACGTTCCCGATCGAGTGTAAATACGGCGACTGTTTTGTCGAAAGATCCAGATGCCAGACGTTTGCCATCGCAGCTCCATCCTACTGAATGCACCTGGAAGTAGAAATGTTAAGTTTGAGATGTTTCCGCACAGATGTACATGGAATCGTAAGCCGGTGCTACATACCTTAGAAGTGTGAGCCTTTTGTTCTTTGATTTTGTTGTGCGATTTGAAGAAACTTTGTAGCTCTTCTATTGAGTTATTTTTACGACCCATTTTTAAATGTTTCCGGAACTGTATAAGCACAGAATTTATTAATTGTTTTACAAAATAATTATTTTTATGAAAGTGGTAAACAAACAACAGTTCTCTTACAGAATCTAATGTCAAATGCGATGTACTCGGTTCAGGTATGGCATATATAGTAATGAATTTAGCAAGTGCTGCCAAGTCAATCCTCAAAGTTAATTACAAAAGTTCAAAGTTGATTACAAAATTAATAATTAGCAAGCAGGTTCAAATCATAGGAACGCATTTACTTGCATCCTTTATAAACTAAATATAACTCAGGCTGGGTTGTGACTGGGGTCCTTCCTGAGATGTCGACAACCTAAAACCAGCTATACGATGGAAAAGTAAGAAATACACGATACAACCGTCGTACTTCCAACTTAAGCTTGAGTTCGTCTTATACTCTGCGAAGGATAGTACGTCAAAAACCGATGTATCTGCGTTAAAAAAACAACTACATATGTTGATGTTGATATAGAACTCGTGTAGTTCTTCGTTGTAGCACCAGTCCCGAAATACTATCAACACAAATGTGACCGAGTTCATGCTTCAAGCCACTAATGTAAGATCTGTCCTCTATCAAGCCGTTTAAGTCAACAACTCCAGTGGGATGGGATTTTTTATAGGCTCATATGCGGCTGAAGGTACACAGTGTTCTCAAAACGTCGGTCATAAGCAGAAACTAGAAGCGCAGATCACTCAATTCAATGAACAGCATTGATGGAACAACATTCTTCAGGATAAATTCTTCGCTCATACATTGAAGAATCACGTTGTTCAACACATTTTTGCAAAAGTTGTCCTCTTGATGCTATTTCCATTCGAATATAAAGAATTTGCGATACACCCTGCAGGTACTACGTGCAAAAAGGAAATTTCAAAAATATTCTTTCAAACGTCAAAACCAGTCAAAACTGTCAAAGTGAGTCATTTGTGGCTACAAGATACATTCAACGTTTACCAATTGTTTTTTATTGATAAAAAAAAAACGTTCATATCTTGCCAATTTAATAAATAAACAAAATACTATGACTGCATCCGCCTTCTCAACAGCAGAGAGTGTATCACTTGAACGTCAGGCGGAAACAGACGACATCGAGACATCATTCGAGCAAATATGGTCGGAAAAACTTAAAAAAGTCTGTTGCGGCTGGATAAAACAAAATAATTATAAAAATGTTTGTTTACATTGAACAACAATAGTGTCCAGTTTCACAGTGTCTTCTATTTTGTAGGTGTGTCTTCAATTTCCCGACAGCTATCTTGTGCATAGTGTAAAAATCTCGGACGACTTGAAGTCGGAATGTAAAACAAATGTCTTTGTCCTTGCTGACACGTCCTATGGTAGCTGTTGCGTCGATGAGGTAAACTTGTTTAAAACTATTTTAGAGAGAGAGTTCCAAGTTCAAGTTGTGTAATTTCAGATAGCTGCAGCTCATGTGGAGGCTGACAGTTTGATTCATTTTGGTAATGCGTGTCGCAGTAAAGTATCTCGCCTGCCAGTGTTGTATATGTTTCCAGAGCTGCCCTTTTCGGTGGAAGAGTTTCTTGCACATTTCACAAAAATCAAGAGTGGGGGGAAAGCTGTAATAATTTACTTGGACATTGGATATCATTATGTATTGGAGCAGGTTGAGGAGAATTTCATTGGGAAAGTGAGGGAAGCACTGCTGGGTGAACAGGTTTTCATTGAAGCCTATCCATTTGACGAGGATACTAAAGTGGAGCATGACACGCCAGGGGACAGAATATGCGTTTTCATTGGCGCAGATAATAATCGGTTCTTTAACCTATCGCTCACATCGAAAGGTAAGGTTTGAAATGCACTATAACATCAGATTGAGGGGCAAAATTGTTTGTCCTACTTTCGTGGAACACATACGGTCTAATCTTTAGAGTTATGAAACCAACTACGAGGTGTACTAAACTTGAATAAAAGCTTTGTCTACAACATGCGTCCTTTCCTGAACCTTGGAAGGATTTATTTCCAAATGAGGGCAGAAAACGGAGAGTATCCTCCATCTATTTATGTCGAAAAACAGAGGAGACTAGACAGCTTTTCGGCATTTTCTAGGAGATTCCTTCCTTCTGCTAACCATCGTAGTATGCTAGCCTTATGAGTACCCACTGTCTGCGACGCCTGTGGAGAGGGTGACGATACTTCAGATCATTTCTGATCTGTGGACAGATCTGTGGTAAAATGAGCTAAAGATTGAAGAATAGATCAGAAAATTATTTCGCCATTCAGAATTCGGGTCGACCGGCCGCAATACGCCTTTGCCCTTACCGACAGACCGAATTTCCTCACTTTATGTCATCAAGATGGCCTATACCCATCCATGGTTTCTATCGTATTTGACTGATTTACATACTTATATCGTGTCACTCGAGGAAATTGATTCGGAGAATAGGCTATACCACAGAAGTGCCTTATGATACCTCAACGAATAGTGATATGTTAGAGCATTGGCTACAACACTCTGTACAGAACCAATCGCATTAGCTGTGGTCAGTATCAGTGCACCAATTCCAGGCACTGATGACGTGTTTCTCTACATATCAATGATGACTGGTTATTTCTGACTTTCATTCGGCAAAATTGGAACCGTGTACATATTTGATTTTGTTCCACAAAACCGCATACTTAGAGATCAATGATACAATTTCCATTAATCACCTGCTTGTGTTTTTATTTCTACAAATTTCTAATTTTCACTTCAACTGTTCTCTGATTCATTTTTTCTTTTTTTTTAGCTGCACAGTGGTACATCTACACTCCAGGAGGAAACACATTCGAAGAAAAAAACCCACTCACTGCCAACTACATTCGACGTCGTTACTTTTATATCGAAAAATGCAAGGACGCTCAAATGCTCGGTTTGATCGTTGCAACACTCACTTCCGATGGATATTTAAATGTTGTTACTCGTATCCAAGAGATGGCCAAAAGTCGTGGCATTAAAACACAAATTATTTCGGTTGGCCGCATTAATCCGGCAAAATTGGCAAATTTCCTTGAAATCGATTGTTTTGTCATGATTGGATGTCCTTTCAATAATATGTACACATCGAAGGAATTTTATAAACCAATTGTTTCAGTATTTGAAGCTGAGATGGCACTGAATCCTGCATGGCACATGAAGTATCCAGAGGCTTATGTGACTGATTTTAAACAAATTCTTCCAGAAGGAAGTAATTATTTAGAGTTTAAGGCTGCTGATGTTTCGGAAAATGATGTTAGCTTGGTGAGTGGTAGAATTCGAAGTGGTGGAGTGGAAAATGGAGCGGAAGCGGTTGAATATGGTACCCAGACGGTAGCAGAAATGGCAAAAATGCATCTAATGGAGACGACCAATGGTCTAACATATGAAGATCGCACATGGAAGGGATTAGATCCCGAATTGGGTTGCACGGAGCCGGCACAAATTCAGAAGGGGCTGAGTGGGATACCCATCAATTATACGCACGATTAGTATGGTTTTACTTTTCAGCACCAATTTAATATTTTTTAAAAATAAAGTCCTCGCTTAATTCACCACATAAAGGAGTACTTTTATTGGTCACTGGTGTGATTAAGGTAGCATTGTAAAGATGGTGATAGCCAGGACAAACTGTAATGGTAATGATTCCTAAATTGTTCAAATAAGTACTTTCAAAGGCTCTCTGTATGGCGAGAAACATTGTCCAGTAACTTTACAGAAAAGGGCAAATATAAACTCGTTTGGTTCTTTTCAGCATTTTAATCTATTGAATCGGGTGGCAATGCTAACAACTTTGGCCCGCAATCCTCTCCGGAAAAAGATCGACAGACGGAAAAAGACCCGACTCCGATGTAAATGGCGCCTCTTGGAGTGACTTTGAGTGGTGGATTCTCAGAACTCCAGAAGCGCAAATTTTATTTTTTTTTTACCTTTCGTCGTTCATGATGAATTTCGACCGATAATCGTCCACTACGTCGTTGAGGTTCAGGAGAACATTAGGGTGCGGTCTTCACGCATTACCTAATGGACTGTTTGTGCTTTGTAAGGGAACATCTTTAAGTCTTCCACTGAATTGCGGTGCGAAGACGAGGGCGTATTAGCCAATTGCGTGGAATCTCGTATGATCGACATTGACGGTCCATCAACGACATCTTCAACCACAACTGCGAGCTACGAGTCCATCCGGCGCCTCTTTGTCTTCACTTCAGTGTTGTTCCAGCCTCTTCGAAGTGATCTGTTAAATGCCTTAGTATTTGATGACTTGGCGTAGGACGCATGGGAATTATTCCATCAAAAATAGTCACGAGAAGTTCGCATTCTTGAGAAGTAGATGTATAGTATTCCATGGCTACCAACAAGTATCCTGCATTTGTTAACTTCTCTAATATCAAAACAAAACTACCAGGCCTACATTCGCAAAAGTTATATAGCATCATCAGATTGTATTTTGAAAATCGGTTTTGTTTTATTCGGTTTGCTTTTTTTAAATGTATTTCTTTTATTTATTGTTTTAGTTTTGTTTCTATAATTGTATTTATCATTTTGTTTCATTTGTTAATCAATCAATTGTTTTATATTTCTAATTTTAAGTCTATTCATAGTTTTCTAGCAGCAATACGTTAATAGTATCTGCTGCGTACCTATAAAAGAGTAGTAAAAAGTGTAATAAAAATAATAAAGCAATGCGAACATAAGTTTATATGAAAAAAAAAATTAAAATAACGACACTTTCCTTTACAATAGAGTAAAATTATTTATTTTAATTCTTATCAGTTTATTATTTATTTGCTTGTGGTTATTTATAATACAGTTTATATTAAATCCGTTTTATTGTATAATTTATATGACTATTTGTTTTTTTTTTGTTTACAATTCGGTACGGGTATACATATTAAATAAATACAAAAATTAATTAAAGCATGATAAATTTTATATGTACTCATGGAATGAATATATATCCGTTTTCTTTTAAAATTTTGCTTAAAATGATTTGAAAATGAGGAATACAGCAGATAAGTCTACATGCAACGACAGTACAGAAAAAGGCTGAATTATCCTTGCCCATGTTTGGGTCAATTTCTGCGGCTTGCCTTGGCGGCTATCAGCAGAGCCAGTCAGCTATTTTTTAGAGGAAATTCACTCTTGTACCTGGCGCCTTAGGCCGCTCGGTCATTCCTACTAAAGTTTGTGATTCCTACTAAGCATACCATTAGCCAAAGTGTTCGGGCTCGAAATTGAAGTTAGTAGTGATTTTAGTTTTTGCAGAATCAAGGGATTTGTAAATGTTTTAGAAAAGATAGAAATTGAATAGCCTGATCGTTGTTAAACGAATTCCGAAATAAGCTAGCCTTTTAAATGGTAAGTTCCAAGTTATCCTTATTTACGTGGCAGCTCACTGCTAGAAGTATGAAGTTTACATTTTGCTCATGGTAGGCGGAGCAGTTTGTCTCTGATGGGCCAGGGTGGCAAAATGTTACATTTTTCCCATTTATGTTGCAAGGTTCAGTGAAATACAAATCACCTTCTAAATAGAACTTACTTTATGAATGTACCTTTCCGACACTAGCTAGATCCACACAGCTCCACGGGTTTCAGGAAAGAAATATTAGAAGACTGCTCTGCTATAACCTCTGAAAATAAGACCTCAGCAGAAATAAGACAAAGAATAACTCTTGCCAATCGCTGTTTCTTTGGGCTAAGAAGGTTATTGAGTAGCAGAGGCCTATCCCGAAGAATTAAGGAGACTCTTTATAAGACCCTGATCATCCCAGTCCTGCTTTATGGCGCGCTGAAGCATGGACTCTGTCTAAAGCGGATGAAGAGATCCTCAGTCGCTTCGAGAGAAAGTTTTTTCGTCTAATTTTCGGTCAGTTAGCTAAGGACCGGGCTAACTGGAGAGGCTTGTTGGTTGAGACCCCGGTTCTACACTACAACAGTAGTGGTATCAAAACCTCTATCATCTTAGTTGATTGGTAAAATTCAGAGCTCTACCTACATACTATGTATGTTGATCAGGTGAACAACATTTTATAATAGGCTGTCGGATTTTGGGTGGTTTTTAAAGGTCTTAGGTCCACAATGGACTTGCACTGGTCTAAACGTGGTTGAATCTAACGCAGCCTAACCACCTCCATAGGACGATACCTAGGCTTATTCTACATAAAAAAAATATTTGGCACAACAGGTCTATGGGACTCAAGGCCCAGATTCTCACAACCATTCGTGTTATGTGTTACTTATAGTATTCCTTACACGCATAGAAGGGGCGAACTGTTTAGTGTCGTGTCTGAAGGGGAATTTGCTAACTTTCTCAGGACAGTTATACCCTCGGATGTTTGTCAGACACACGCGGGAGGTGGAACCGTGAACGAAATTTTTGCTGTTGTCTAGGGGTTGAACCTGGAATCCTTTGCTGCGTAGTGAGCCACGTAGCCGGCTTAAATGCCTGGCTACATTGTCCTTGGAATGAACGTCATGTCGGCTGAGATGGGTAGATTTTACGTAGGTTAAAAAGAGATGGGCTGAGCACAAAGCAAATGCGGCGTGAATCCATTGCAGAAGGTAAATCACGGCGGAAGAATCAATGTTCTTTTCTCAAAACGTTTCAATTTTGACATATTTTTCCGACTGTCGGAGGGTACACGTCGCACGGACGACTCAAAAATGTACTTCTCTGTGTTGGTAGAGGTAGGTTCCGTTTTCAAAATGTTTCCCTCCATACATTTTCTTCATTTTTTTGTTGATCGTCGGTCAACATCATACGGAAGACGAAAAGTAGAGTGCGAAGGAATTTGAAGTGTTGCACATGCTGGTTTTGTTGTGTTGTTGGACATCTAATGGTAATGAAATGTGTGATTTCTTTTAAAGAATCCAATTGAATATATGAATACTGTGTTAAGGATGGATGCATTTGTCTTTATGTTTGTTGTGGAAATGGTTAATGGTTTTATGATCGAATGTGCAAATCACAATACATCATAATTTACTAATGACGTATATAAAATAAAGGACATAATTAATAGGAGCAAGAAATGCACTTCCTCAAGAGTTAGGCAAACTGCTAATTATTTTGGAAAAACCATACAAAATCTACCCCTTCAACGATAGCTTATGTTTTGAATTTCAGCGTTCTCCGTCTGTCAAAATGACTTTCATGCCCATAAAGCATATTTTCGTGTGTAGCGTAGCCACAGCGTTAAGACAGCCCTAAACGACGAGCATGCTCGCTGAACTTGCTCGTTTGCGTTATCCCCTACACGACGAACACATTTGGCGAGCATTCATTTCGTGTTGATTCTTCATACCGTGAACGTGTGCGATAAAGAAGCGCAAGTGGTCATATCTAGGAAATGAACTCGGATGCGTTCTCAGCAAAAATGAGGTTTGCTCGTGGCCCTACACGGCGAACACCAAAAAATCGAAGTTTTTCGCCAACAGTGAGCGGCTCGCGAACTAGCCCCTACACGAGAAAAGCATAGCGATCACGGCTAGTGCGGCGAGCATATTCGTCGTTTACATAGGTCTACCTTTAATGGGAATGACGATCATTCCCATGATAATGGGCGCGTTTCGATTTCTAGACCTACTTTTTGAGGTGAGGCCTAACAAATGGATCGGCAAACTGACTGAAAATGTAGGTGACATTTCAAGTGTCACACCTCGCATCCTCACTTCCAGTTTTTACTTTGGATAAAGTGTGGACGATGCTCGTCAAGGGATCTGGCTGATAAATATATTTACGTGAAAAAGGAACCTGTAAAGAAGGCTTAATTGAAAAAAAAAAATAGCCGATAATAAAAACAATGTCCCTTTACTTTTTCTAAAAATGTCTGCTTCACTTACAACCTTGGACTGTTATTATAATATAAAATTTGAATGAAAACACAGCGCATATTGATCAAATAATCATATCCGCTTATTGTATCAGATCGATGATCACTTCCCTGCAATTTATTTGGAAAGTAATTTGTTTGTTTATTGCACATAATCCATTCAAATTATAAAGCATACCTGAACAATGCATAAAATATTGCCGATCAGCCGATTCTTCACATTTCAAAAACTGACTTAGGTAGGGAGAATTTTCTTGCCTTCGAATCCAGTCTAGCCTTACTTTTAAGTCAAATTTGAATCTCTGCACCAATCAGAAACGTTTGACTACGTTGTGCCTAGAAATCGGAACGCAGCCAATGTAGCCAGGCAGTAAGTATATGCAGTATGAACGAATTCGTTCCTTTTCTTTGCGAAACAAAAATCTTTTCCTGATATGAACTGGAATTCTTAGCAATTAATGTATAACCGTTGCATGAATCATTATCAAAAGTCCTAAGATCTCCCTCTGCAGGACAGTTGGTGCCGAACAGAGGATTCGAATTTTTGTTTGCTGTAATTCATTTCCATATAAATACTTATTTTGATTATAACCAATATGCATACATGTATGAATATGTAAATAAAAATTAGACAAACCAATAATTCAACTAACTAAAGAATAAACAATAAATAACAATAATTTAATACGATCTCCCTTGCATATCACTTAAAAAAGAAATCATTGAACATTAGCACGAAGAAACTAATGCCGTTGAATACACATTTATATTTATCTTAAGTTAAATAAAAAGAGTGATTTTAAATTTTTGTTTAATTTCTATGCACCTCTGCAATGCATGTGGGAATTAATTTATAATTTAATTTGTATATTTGCGGTCGGTGTGTTAGTATGTGTATATGATGTAAATATTTTCTGCAATTAATGTAATGTATTTTCTTAGAAAATAAATTTTATTATTATACCTAATTAATTTGTTTTTTAAGTTTATTTTAATTAATTACACAATTTTAATTTATTTATATATATATATATATGTATATATTTGTAGTACAGGCTAATTAAATAAAATTAATTATTTTTTTTATAAATATACCTAGTGTGAGAAATGTTTTTTTGTTTTACTTTGTTGGGATTGTTTCCTTTTTTATGTTATGAGTTGTGTATGAAAAATTAAAGAACTAATTACATTTTGTTTTGCAAAAGGAACGTGAATTAGTACAATACATATGAAAAAAACAAAAGAAATTTACTTATTATATTGAAAATTTTACATAAACGTTCCCATTAATAATAATTTTGTTTGTTTGTTTCTTGTTAATTTTGTTGTATTTAGTTGGTAATAATTCTGTTTTGTATTAACTACTACTGTTACCGTATTTACTAAGCTTTGTCCCTTATGATTAACATTAAATTTACATTATAGGAGTTTTTGTTTAATTTTGCTTAATCTAACTTTTTTTTGTTTTATGTTTATATTTATAATTTGTTTTATATTAAAATTTTGTTTTGTTTTTCGGTGAAATGTTTGATTTGCTGGTTATATTATACAAAAAAATTTCGGTAAACAGTTATTTAATTGAAGGTTTTTATCGAAAGAAGAGGGAGTGTGTTCTATTTCTAATGTTGGTCTATAAGTTTTGTACAATCAACTTTATTTGCATATTTAAAATTTATGAATCTTACTTGGAAACGTCCAAATCAAAAGAGGCAATCCGTAGTGAATTTATTTTAATGAAAGAAGATACGTAATATCATTTATGCAGGTACTCTCTCAAATATAAAAGCTATAGCGATGTTGAAGAAGCAATACTAGTGAAAGGAGTTTCCCAAAAACTCCATGGTTTATGGTGATTAAAGCTTTCTTTTTTTTTAATAAATGCAGTCAATCTTTGTCAATTTTAGAATTGACTGGATAACATTTTAAATGTTAAACAAATTGACTTCAACTCAGTAAAATAAATTCACCACTTAACTTAGAAGAAATATATGTTTTTAAGGCAAAAAAGCTGGAAAGAAGAGAAAACAAAAAGTAACAGGCAATCGTATTCAAAATGCACTAAGTCTATCTCATTATGGCAGTGCTGCAAGGTACGGTTTGGCATCTCTACTACTCTACTATAATAAAGGATTCAATGACTGGGGGAAGAGAACTATATTTTCTTTGTCAACTATGTATTGGTACACCAGATTCTTGTATTTAGCCTTAAGTAGTTCTGACTAGACAACGAATTGAAAAATATGTAATCTTGTTTGATTCGTATCCTTTTTGTTTTTTCTTTCTTTCAGGACTTGAAACTATTAATTGGACTATTAATGCTCTATGAAAGATTCCATAACAATTGCTTAGCAGGACTATGGTAGGGGCTGAATAACAGGTTGTATTGTGCTTACCTTACCAAAATTTCCTATAATCCAACAAGTTTATAGCATTTCAAAATGTCTCAATTGAAACACTTGTAAATGTCCACGACGTTTTAATTTTTATATTTCACGAGAACGGACAGTATGGTGCGAGAACAAAGCAGGTATTGTGTGTAAGAAGACTTTCTTTTGCATTGGCTCACTGTCCACCTGGAAGAACAATGTCTTGAGCGAAGAAAGAAGGATTATTAGGCTGGTATCAGATGAGTATGTATGTGAGGAGATTACTGAGTCAGGAATACAATCGTCGATACACCATTAAAACTGTTAAACATGAATTGGAAGCCTAATGTTGTGAACCGCAATAACATGCCATTGCATTGGACTCATATGTCAAATACCATCCTGGAGAACCACATGACGCCACTAAAGAATCTATGCCTGTATTATGGACATACATAAATGTAATGACTTAAAGCATTCTTTGCATCTTGTGAAGAATCGGTTTTCGAAGCAACAACTATCTGTGTTTCATTGAACACCCCAAGGTCGCGATCTAAATCAAATTCGAAACCTTAGTCTCAAATTAAAAAAGAAAAAATGAATGATTCATTAAGTCAGTACGATGTAAAGTCGTTGGTTCAAAGGCTCTCACATTTACATTAAGCCCACTTTCCCTATGTAGCCTAGGATATATGTCCATCTGCTGTATTATCCGACACTACGAAGTATAGTAGAAATCGATAGAATGGAGTAACACAGAATCCAAATTCGAGATAATAAGCAAAACCCAGATTTTTCTGCCTACGTCTTGGTGGACTATTGTTAGTTATACTCTGCCTGGCATGTCCCACACGAGTCAAAATATATCTTTATCAGCGGACCCTACAAATACCCCTTTGCGTATTGTGAGACTTCTTCATGTTTTAGAATTTTCTGCAATACACCCTGGGGTTTTAATGGATAGAAAACCGTAAAGCAAATCGTGTATCGTGTAGTTTTAGGATGTTTTGTCCAGTACAGACGTAAATAAATGCAAATGCAAATATTAAACGCAACAGGTCAGGCCCAGGGTCGTGCGTATTATATTCTCTACACGAATGGAAGCGATCTATTGTTCGAACTTCGAGCCACTCGCTTCGTAGTTCAACATGCTAACCACTGGAGCCACGGAGCCCATACAAACTTTTGCAATTGTAGTGCAATTATAGTTTCAACCTGACAAGTACATGTTACTGCGATGAGTGCTACTAACCTTACGTGAGTTGGTCAATGTTTCATGTTTTATTTCTAGAAATTCAATTAAGTCTATGTGGTGAACCTTCATTCAACTAATACTTGAAATTAATGCGCTAAATACCATACCTGTCTCCTGAGAATACTCATCCCTATCATGGTACCCGTGCTCATACTAGACGAATATCTGTCGAAGAATTTCGGAGAAAAATGCAACGCCTTGTACCCCTTTCGGAGAACGTCTTCGCTTCAATCGGATACCATGACACAATTGCCTATTCACACGACTTCTCTAAAGAGTTAAATGACGAGCAGAAGTATCCAACTACATATGCTTTATCAGAATCTTGTAAAACAATCCCCAACGATGCATCGCAGCCAATCCACGCGAATATTCTTGAACCAATACATAGAGCAAAGAGAGAACCTATTTAAAGCAACAAAACCCAAAAATAACAAAAAAGAACCAAACATAACACTTAAATTACGAAAAAAACAAGTAAAAAGAAAACGAAATAAAAAAACATTATTTAATAATTCTATTTACGTTTGCTAGTGAAACTTTCCTTGTTTATTCAAATCATCTCGAACTTATAAGTATATTTTTGTTTTTATTTTCATAATTTGTTAATTTGTTTTGTTTTTTTGTTTTTTCTTTATATATTCACTTCTATATATAACTAAATGTAAATGAAAAATGTGTTTTCTTTAAAAAAAAAAAAAAAAATAATAATATCCTAAAAATTAAAATAATAAAAAAGAAAATCAACACAAATTTGATTGTAACTAAACCAGAAAAATAAGAAAAACATAAAAATAAACTGAAAACTACTCTTATACAAAACATTTGCTTTTTTTTTTGTTTTTCTTGTTTTACTTCTGCTTGTTTTTATTAATATTAATTTTTTTTTACAACAAAAATGCTTCAGTTAATTAATTATATGTATTGTTATACCAGTTTTGCTTTGTTTTGTTGTGGTTAATTCTATGAATGAATTAAATGAATTTTTCAATGAATTGTATAATGAATTCCTATCTCATTACGATATTCACTTTAATTAATTAATTATTATTTATTATTTTTTTTTTGTTTCTTTTGTTTTTTTTTTTTTGTATTTATAAATTTGTTCTTGTTTTTGTTTATTTATTTATTTATTTATATTTATAGCTAAGAGAACTAAAAAAATAATAAGAGAATTTTCTTTTTGATAGCAAAACGTTTATTTTAAAAACAGGGACGTTCCGTTGTCCGTTTTGTTTGTTGATCTAGGAATTACTTCAAATGGGATTGTTGTGTGGTTTTGAATTTTTTTGGGAAATCGATGCGGAAAGCGACGCACGTTTATTTCACGCAGATTAACTGTTCTAATTCACTAAGTTCTTATTTTTTTTTTTGTTTTTCTTGTAAGTTTCTTGACAGTATTTTGTTTTGAATTTATTTATTTAGAAAACGGGGGATTAAATGGCTAAGCGGAGTTTAACGGGGACGAAAGGAAGAGGAAAAACAATAAAATGCACAATTCTGAACTCGTTTTACTGTTGTGTAGCCAGAGGTTGGTTAATGCGAAATTCTCCCTCGACGAAACTACTAATAGTGCGACGATCATGTTTGGACTTTGAACAACATTTCCTTTAAAAATTCAGTATTTAATTATTTTTTAATCTTCAGTTAGCATTATTTAAACAAAAACACCACCCAAAATGTGTGTGTGTGTATGTGTGTACCGCCATGCTTAGACAATGTATTATTTATTGTTTCTACTGTCACTGACAACGACCGTTGGACCGCCTCGCATTCGAATCGACGGACGCCGTTCGGGTGTATCGTATGGCCTTGACGAATTTGTAGCCACGGCCATTGAGTCATCGATAACACCAACAGCACCACTGCCAGTGCCACTAGCCCCCACCATCGGTGTACCACCGACACCGCCACCAGTACTGCTTACTAAACCACCACCACCACCGCCGCCACCACCAGAACTGGGCACCACGGCTGTATGACTGCTAACAATCTGTGGATTCTGTTTGCTCGCTGCATTCGCATCGCCTGTGCCATCCTCTTGCTGTTGTTGAACGGCTGGATTTCGGGGTCCACCGAATTTCAGGAGATTCCAGTCGAAAACATAATCATAAGTAAAGCCCAGACGATGGAACAAATTACGAAACAATTTGCGCAAGTAACAATAGTCTGGACGTTGCTCGAAATGCATTTGACGGCAGAAATTCAAATAGTTGATAAATTCGCTGGGGAAACCCTTGCACAGGGAATGTATCGTTGTGGAGAGTTTCTTCTCAGAGATGCGCTCGTATTTTTGTCGTTTATTAGCGGCTTTCAGTCCCTGCCAGGGGAGAGCGCCTAAATTGAAATACATGAGAACATAGCCTAATGATTCTAGATCGTCACGACGTGATTGTTCAATTCCTAAGTGGGTATTAATGGAGGCGTAACGAGCGGTACCGGTGAGATTTTTATTTTCTCGATACTGTATATGCCGTAGGGTTCGTACATCACGGAATTTTTTCGCTAAACCAAAGTCTATTATATATACTAGGTTACCCTTTTTCCCAAGGCCCATTAGGAAGTTGTCTGGTTTTATGTCCCGGTGGATAAAGTCTCGTGAGTGTATATAGTCGATACGTGATATCATCTGATCGGCCAGCAGGAGTACGGTTTTCAGGGAGAAACGTCTCGCACAAAAATTAAATAGGTCCTCTAGTGACGGGCCCAATAGTTCCATTACCATAACGTTGTAGTCGCCTTCAGAGCCACACCATATTATGCGCGGTATACCAATACCGCCTTGCATCATTTTATAGAATTTACTCTCAATGTGCAATTGGGGGTGTTTTGTTCGAATGCATTCTAATTTGATGGCGACTTCTTCGCCAGTGTTGATTGTTGTGCCCAGGTATATGTCACCGAATGAACCGGAACCGATTTTACGGCCTAATCTGTATTTATTGCCAACGCGTAACTCCATTTTGTATGTATGTGTTGTGTTTTTGATTTCTTATAATTATTAATAATTATTTATTTGTCAAGTGAACAAGAGTTATCTGCAATTGGGGAGAAAAAAATAAAGTTAAGCTTTGATGTTTGATGAACGAAGGACGTAATTTAGATCAACATACCTTAAGTGGTATCAGTGTTTTGTGTACAGTGCTAATGTTTATACAATAAATGCCAGTTGGTTGTTCTTGCGTTTCGTTTTAATCTGAAATGAAATATGATTTGTATTAGCCATAAAAATACTGAAAACAAAAATAAAATACAAGGACTGTAGCAGGTAAAAATAACAATATCAAAAGGAAGCTTATTTGTAAGTGTTTTCGGCGAATCAATGCGTCGTTGGTAAGGCATAACAATTGCGGGAATAATAACAAGTTCCAGTACCAATCTCTTTGCTACGAAAGGCCAAGGAAGTTGAAATGAATGTAAATAAAATTCAGAGTTTCGTATACTTTGCAATTTCTGAGCATGTGCGGGTCACAGATGTGCTCGATTAGCTTGAAAACAAAGGGTTAATATTGGCAGATAACTCCATGCCCATAGTAGAGAGCAGGTGACCAAATATAACAGTTTGTCCTTTCTCTTTCGATGCATTGACAGCGAGGCACGAACCGCTGAACGACTGTGTTAGGATCAGGAATCGTGAAGAACGCAAAATCACACCAAATTGCAACAGCGATACAAGGAGCCTTGGAATGGATGGTAGATAGTCACACGTAGAATTAAATGCCGCAGTTTTACCGAACCTGGGCAAGGGCAGTTATCATGGCTTAGTTAAACATTAATGCATACAATCAGTAAGGAACAACAGTCTATTGGGGAGAACCTATAAAAGTTGTTAGGGTAGGAATGACCTGTTCTTAAGGTCTATTCACAGCTCAGTGACCTGCAAATGCCAGAACTGTGAGCAAAATGTTTTTAGTACGCAACAGGGCCATATTTATCTGCCGATTAGCATACAATAAGTTAAATTACAATTAGTTTTTGTGAACAAACTGCCAATTTACGGATTTTAGTGAATACAAAGCAATACAAAGATAACATTCCAAATCGACTCTTAAGCAATGCAGAGGACATCCTATTAATCCCAGAATCCTTTGAACATACTACCAAATATCTAAAATCACCGAAAACTTCCCGACAGAACTAGCATTTAACTCGGGTGTGTGTGAACAATGTATGTATAATGAAACCAAGGACAGAATCCTTGAACAATTACTTTAACTTCGCCTCCAATCCTATGTGGTCTAAGACGGTGGAAAACCGCTGCGCATCTTTTAAGGGGTTAGCTGGACAGGGTACCAGAAAACCTAGACATTCCAAGAAATTTGCAAAATGAATGATAATTCACTTCAACTCGATGAATAGTACAAACCAACGATGAGATCTCTTAGATCAATGCAACATCGCAACCGTTTATTGAATTTCCGCTATAAAATCCAATGTTCAGAAGCAAAAAGAAGATGAATGATCTAAGCGACAACGTCTGCTCGGCTTTTATAAACGCTTGCATCACCAGAAGCAACTGGTTTCAGGTGTAACCCACTTCTACGTAGTAACTACACAATGAATCTCCAATGGACCGCTCGCTCTCTGTTGCTTGCAGCAAACGAAGGAAGATCTTAAAAGTGTGTATTATAGCTTAAAGCTGTTCTCTAAAGTGGTGGTTCTTCATCCCACACTGGAAATCCTCTGCTCTTCTAAAAAATCCTCCTTGAAAGTCTACTCAGTCTCATTGGAAAAGGAGATGTTGTGGATTGTGCTCTGGATTCAAATCAGAGGCAGACAACCGCTTATCGGCTTAACGTTAATGACCCTTGACCGTAGTCGTGTTCCACTCCACCATATTTCCTGTTTGCCATTAATACGACCAGGACACATTGATTGCATGCATCACACGTAAACCATAGACCACGTGTTGTTTACACATCAGAGAAAAAAATATAATACGAATCCTATTTATATCCAGACTATAAATGACATTAAGTTTCCATTTAACGCACGTCATAAAATATAATTGAAAGGTGCTAAACTGTGTTAAGTGAAACTCGATACTCAAATGTAAACAACTTCCGAGAATATAAAATCAAAAGTGTGTACTAAATGAAAGTGACGAACGTGCACATTCGCATAACTGCCACATCAAATTTATCATTATTTTTCCCACGAATCATTTATAACAATTAGAGGAGAACTCCATAGAGGAAGAATGCTTACCTCAAAGTGACTGTCTTGATTATATTAATACCAAAACTGATATAACAAATTTCCCCCCTCGAAGTTCATCATATTGCAATTTTATTATTTGACTCATCTCGATATGACTCAATCACAACAGTTTTCAGAAGACAAAGACACATTTAAGATATGAAAACCGGTCGCCACGACAATGGTTCAACATAATCATCAAATTTACATTTCACAACGAGCTTATCATAGGAGTTTGGCCATCTGCAAAATAGATTTGTTCACAATTCGTATGAAAAACTAAATTCCACATTCCGTAACTCGGGAATCGATTTAAATAAGGAAAGGAAAGACTTCAGGCTAATAACTGTTCTTGCACATCGTATTGATTTTGATATGTGCCATCGAACGCATTTATCAATAAGTTCGCACTTAGGCGAAAAGCGAACTCTCTCTCTCAACTATAATCAACCATACGTAACCTACCGCCGGCGGCCGTAGTCGTCGTCGTTGCAGAGATTATACACAAAACACGAATGGAATACAACACTGACCGACAGCTACACTCAAACAGCTGGTTTACACTCGAATGCATCGCACTCACTTAGCAGCGGCTACTATGCAATTAGAATATTAATCGCCTATTGGCTTGGGAGTTCACACCAAAAGCTACTCCAAGACATTTGTAATTCCAAATTTCTGTGAAAGACACGAAAAAACGAAAAACAACTTACAAATATGCACAGACAATATAAGCAAGAGAACCGAATAGAGGAGAACAATGCAACACAAGTTCAACAAACGGTTGAGGTTTTTTTCTTACATTTGAAATAAAAAGTGAATATTATGAAAATCAGTGGCGGAAAGTAAATTACTGAGATAAAAATCAGAAAATAAACAAAGACAATAGTACATGGCGTGCTCTTGCTGCGCCCATGATAAATACACTTGGATTTTGTACTGTTTCAATAGATACTGGTCAGCGCGAGATGCACTGATGATGAGATAGTTCTTAAAATAGCCACTAATCTGATAAGGACTTTGTGGCGGTAAAGTGTGTAAATCATCAAGAAATGTGTAGAGGTTTGATTTATCTGTAGTCGAATAGAGAAACGTTTTTATTTTCACGATAGATGCCAGTCACGACTCTTAGCAAGTATACATCTCAGCAAATGTCACCTACTCCGAGATGAATATACAGATTCCCTCGTCAATCCGTTTCAATCCGTACTGGACCGCACACAATAATTAAACCCAGAACGACGCCTTCTCGCATGATTGTAAGATGACGAGTACTCTCTCTTGAATCGAATTTAAAGCGAAAAAGCGTTAAAAACATAATCAGTTTACAGAAAGACGTACATCTTCTCCTGCTCGCATCTTATTCTATTCAGATAATGAACAATGTTTTGGCTTCATGCATTGCTGGTGAGGTTTACAATATGACATCATTGCATTCATTCATAATTAATTATTGTCCTGCCTAAGCACTCTACTCATTATCCTAATCTTTAGTTAGTCAACCACTATAAATCAGAGATACTGAGGGATTTGCCAGTTAATGAATAAACTAAATGTGCGAGTGAGGCATAAATTATCCACTGAAATTACACCCCTGACTCTTATGGTTAAATGATTGTGTAACTTTAGTATATTGCAGGCAATTTTAGTCTCGTCGTTTACCCTGAGAAAAATGATCACAAAATGTTATTTCGATAATTGAATAGACATTTGTATGTCTGACGAATGCTAAGCGTTTGTTTAGTAAATATTCCACGGTTTCCTCTTTGCATTTACTGGACTTAGTCCCATGGTAATGGGTTTTAACGGCTCAGACCTATGCAGAGACTGCGGCGACACTGAAGTGGAAGAAGGCACGACACGATAGGACATCGAACCTTAGGGAAGACATTTTTCGATCAGCTCTCAGAACTGGTGAACATGCCCCCTAAAACCACTTAAAATTCATACCGAAGACGGGTTGGTTCAGAAGGATCGCATCCGACATGGACTAACGAGTTAAAATTCCGTTTTTTCTTTATATTCTTTCAGATATCCCT
Organism: Xylota segnis; assembly: GCA_963583995.1. Taxonomy (NCBI): domain Eukaryota; kingdom Metazoa; phylum Arthropoda; class Insecta; order Diptera; family Syrphidae; genus Xylota; species Xylota segnis. The sequence goes on along the minus strand of OY757236.1, from coordinate 41,471,611 downwards.
CCGAATGGGCGCCGTGGCTCAGTGGTTAGTGCGTTGGACTATGGAGCAAGGGGAACACCTAAAACGTTTTCACGGCCGCACCTCTCGCGAGCGTCTGACAAACATCCGAGAGTACAACTGTCCTGAGAAAGCTTTTCAAATAACGAATTGCCCTTCGGATACGGCATTAAACAGTAGGCCCCTTCCATTAGTGTAAAGAATATAACACGCACAACACAAATGGTTGTGAGAAGCTAGGCCCTGGGTCCCATCGACCTGTTGCGCCAAGTATTTATTTAGATATCCCTCCGAAGGAGAGGGCAATGGTAGAGATCCGAGTGAGACTGCTCCCTCCTGATGGTTGTTCCAGTCACCCCCTTAACCTAACCAAACCTAGTGAGTCCCATTTAGTGAGGAAATTCAAAGGCAAATTCTTCTAAAAATTCAATTGTGGACAGGAAGTTCAAAATGAGTCGAGCTAGCGGTCTTTCAGATCACTTATTGTTGAGTACCGTGGCGCCATAAAGTCTGTGGAAACAACAGATGCACGTAATTCCATAGCTAGACTGTTGTTAGAGCTCGGAGAACCCGTTTCTATCAAATTAATCAAAAACACAAAGTTGTGTTGGCCCTAAGCAGTCTAAACTACATCATTAAATTGTTTTAGGGGATTGGTCAAAGGTTGACGAGGGAAATGAGATTTTCTCCTTCATTTAGCTTAAGAAAGACTTTGTTGTGTGAAATCCAGAAACGCTGGTTGGGACCTCCAAGTCGACGTAGAATACTCTAAAGGCTTATCGTCCGGACAATGCAGACGAAGGAAAACATATTTGTCGAAGGTTTCTCAGACAAGTTGGTCGGGCGATCATCTTCGCTAAGGCTCCAGGCAAGGCAGATAGAAATTATTATTCCGTGCTTATTGAAATCCAAACCTAATGAACATCACTATCAGTGACGAGGAGAAGTTTCAACCCACAAACCTATGGTTCAACATATTTGTCGAAGGTTTCTCAGACAAGTTGGTCGGGCGATCATCTTCGCCAAGGCTTCAGGCAAGGTAGATAGAAATTATTATTCCGTGCTTATTGAAATCCAAACCTAATGAACATCACTATCAGTGACGAGGAGAAGTTTCAACCCACAAACCTATGGTTCGTAAGCAAACAATTCAAAGAAATGTCATGCAACTGCTGAAACGTGAAAATGGATATCCGCCGACAAGGACAAGTGTTCACAAGGTGAGAAAATATCATAAAATCTCATCTGGCGGTTTGTAGCGTGTTTTGTGTCTCTCAGGATTCAAAAGCTCTCTAGGAGCTGATACATTTCCATTCAATAGCTTTCAATGGATATATTTTTAACTGCATTTGTTCTAAGAACTCGATGCATGTACGGAAATATGTATCAACAAGCGAACAAACAGGGCCTGACCTTAGAAACTTTACTTTCGTCATGCAACACTACAGTTGAACGTTGCCCCATCAATGTACGTCAGAAAGAAACCCATAACACCACAAATTACCAATACCTTTTGTGCCGTTGCGAATCCACATTAGACTTTAATTCTTTCCAGTTCATACGTTAACAACCACAATGCTATGAGAAATTAGGCACTGGAATCTGTTTGTCCAAGAAACTAAAAACTATTTAAATACATAAATATTTAAAACAAATGACACAACAAATAACACATTTCTTCGACACATGCGACAACCGTGAAATCGTTAAATATCGACGCGGAATCACTTTTCGATTTTGATGGACGTTCGACTTTCATTTAACAAAAAACAAAAAACCAATTGAATTTACAAGGAAATATGAATGATTAATTCAAATATGAAATTTAAAGGAATATATTCTACGAGTACGCTTGAAGTTAGTGTTTTGTTTCCTGTTATAAGTATGTCAAACAACGTTTACCTCATCGAAACCTTGTTTTGTAGTTAGATGCACTGTTTTCGTTTATTTTTTCAAGGATACCAAATTCAGGGTAGTGAACCCAGCATTGTTACCCCGCTCCTTAAGTGTGTAAAGGATGGGTATTAATAGGAGTAAGCCCTAATATGATTCCCGGGCACTTGGATTCAGAATCAGATGTGCCTGCTGGGTTTTAGTTTCTTCCCAATTTTCTTTTGGGTAACGATAGGGTTGCCACTATACACTAATTAGGAGCAAATGTGTTTCCGCGTTTCAACCTGATTTACGTCTTTGCAATTGCGACAGTTTGTATTAAATGGGATATGTATCAAGCTATGGATAGTATTCCGAACTGTTTGACAAGAGGTGGACAAAGAGACTAGTATGGAAATGGAAACCATAGAATGGACATAAAGAGAACAGGATCCAGGCATGATGGAGGTTGAGACACTTTTTAGTTTGAAAAGCTGTTAAAGTCATTTGAGGAAATAAACGAAGGTTATGAATTCCATTAAGTTGCCTTCGTAAAGCTCTGAAGGGTTGGGTAGTCTAAGAAGATAGGACTTTAATGTCCAAGGCTACGTCTATGACAAAGCGTTTTAGTGTTCAGCAATGCAATTCTCTGCTAAGTATCAATTACATGCGTACATATGGTAGTGTTCAAGGGACAGCGGTTTGGCAATGAGTGAGTTGAGCGGCTACGAGGGACGTTTTCCAAGTCGCTCGTACAATATGGTGTGAAGATCAGAGTTTCTGGATTTTTCTTCGGGAAATAGCTCAAAAGTGCCCTATTATCGTCCGCAGATTTTTCATTTTACCGCTGTCCAAGCACGAATAATACTAAGCGAAATAGCGGGGTCTTAAACACTCAATCACTGAAATCACGCGAGAAATCATCACGTCGCGCGATGCGAAAACACTTGGCCATAAACACAGCGTTTAGATACAATTATGATGCTTTGGACATGGCTGATTCAGGACGCACTTTTGACCTCCTGAACAAACAAAATTTCAAACAATAACCAACATATGTAGAGGAGCGCCGACTAATTCATGAGTCAAGGACGCCTCTCCGACGAACCACTGTTTGGTTTGGCTATTGCCGAATATCCAGTAATCGCAAAAGGGATTTCTCTCTGATGACGTTTGGGAAACGATTACGTGTTGATGCCATAATTTCCAAGCCATATTATCGCCCAATGACGTAAACTAGTCCATAATATAGTACAACTTGAAGTCGTGCGTATGCTGCATATAGGCAAAGGAGCACAGGTGTTTAACAACAGCTCTGTAGGACATGTTAATGACAAACTAATCGCAGTTCATATAATTTAAAATAATCGTCGTTCAGACAAGAACAAATTCCAATCCGTTTAGGCTGCATTAGAGTGTATAGACAAACATAATGAAAACCTGAAGACCAAAGAAAAATTGTTTGAGTTTACATTAATGGATTAAAAAATAATCACGAACGCGGAACAATTACGTACCAAGCTGTAGAAAACAATGCATACGAGGAACAGAATGGTTTTGAGTATATAAAGTCCAATTTACCTCAAATTGCCAGTCATTGATGTAAAACTAGAAAAGATTCAGAAAAAGTTATTAGTACTTCGGAGGATTGAACCTACATAGGTTTTCTTCCCTTAATTCCCATGTGGAAGAGTCGCTAAGTCATAATGGTAAAATGGTAACCATATTGCCATAAAGGGTTCGCAAAAAAAAATAACAAAAAGGTAACTTTTGGTCAGATTTTACTTCAGGATGTCTTGGGAGAAGGAAAAATGCGCAAGAAGGCCCTTACAGACATTTTGTAGCTTTACTGTGCAACAGCTGGTGCTGAGGAAGTGGATAAATACTTTTGCAAAACGATCATAACTGGCACAGAGGAGAGTTCCGATAGGAATGTTATTGGTTTCACTTAATAGAAGAACATGTGAAATAAAAGTTACCTAAACCCCACATTTAGCATTGTTTTCTCAATAAAAAATAAAATTTCCAAATGAAAGCAGAAGAAACGTTTCCTGACGTTAAGGAGGGTCTTAAGCTGGCGTCATCAGTGCAAATTCAGCTAAGTCATTGGCAGCCGCAAGGAACGCTTAGGCGTGGTGACTGATTCTGGAATCGAGAGCAAAAATAGTTGGCTAAGTGCTATTCAACTAAACTAAACTTTGACCCACTCCTCGCTTTGGCCGACAACCTCCCATTGCACGGAATAAACAATTTAACCGACCATTCATCTCAATCTAATGCAGCAGTGTCTCTTATTCATCAGAAAAGATCACGATTCGAGTGCAGAAAAGATAAAGAACCACCCAACCCTAGTCTACCTGAAAATGGACCACCGAATAACACTGTATTCACGGCAGGTCTTTGCATCATTCCCACTAAGTTGTCAAACCAAGGAAACTGCACAGTTTCAGTTGCTGACGTGCTCTTAGTCTATGGAATTTGTTATACTTCGAGGTTACAGACATTCCTAACTAACCGCAACCTGCCTATGAGACTAAGATCTTCGATTCAAGACCTTGTGTATATTCTCCCCTAACTTTATCGTACTCACTTGTTCTACAGCCGGTTTTTCGAGGACCATAAGACGTAAGGGAGAAGGAATGTACTATTAACCACTTCTCTGCGCATAGGTAGGGCCAAGGTACAAGTGTGTTGCCAAACTTCTCGTCCATCACTGTGCACGCAAGCATGCACGCACGGCCCTTTCATTTTTACGACTTTTCGCGAACTAGAACCAAATTACAAAATTGGTTCAATGCCCTACAAACTTCGACCATCGAGCAAGTTGCTCACAGTACAGAACATCGAAAACAAATGAGGCACGACATGTCTATTGATTATTGAAGCTGTGTATAGATGGTCACGTATTCCAAGCAGTGTGCCAAACACAATGAAACCACTCGAGTATTTTTAACTTCCGAAAAACCATGCTACTCGTCATTTAAATAGATCAACTACACACTGTGATGGCTTAAAGAAATTCTCTGCACATCCAATCTCGAACAATCATGACGTACATATAGTGCAGTCGGGGGGAGGCCTTTTAAAACAATTCTAGCAAACATTTGCTAATAGGTACACTTTACAAACAAGGATTACTATAGTGACTTCCGCGAGTAACACTTTTTTTCGGTTTTGTTATACATAATCGACGCATGTACGACGTGTATCACTTTTGAAGAACAACATAGAGAAGCAGATAATAAACACAACCCCTTGCGCCCCTCTACTTGATTGATTTATGGCTAAAAATAAAAACAAATTACTCACAAATGCTTCGACATCCGCATCAATACATGAAAATATGAATCGTACTCACCGCCACTTTCTAGCTGCAGCTCCAGAATCGCAAGTGGAGAAATTTTCTTTTCCTCACTCGCCGATGTGTGAAAAACGACGATTTAGTAAAAAAAAAAAAAACAATAAAAAAAAAAAACAAAAAAAAAAAAAAAAAGAACTAAAAATGCTGCTACAGGATGCTGTTGAATTGGCTTCCTTCTGGGTTTTGTCTTACAGGACACACAGGTATCGTTGAACAGCGCCTCTCCAATAACAACAGTTGTTTGCGGAATGCACCTCTCCTGTACTTGTAAGAAGCGGAAGAACCACGGTCTCCTGGACTACTGTCTGGTGTGACACGATACAAGGATTGATCACACTATAGCGAAACAACTAGGACAGACGCTGGTGATGAATCGCAGATCCCGATTTGCATTTTGCGCTGCAACCACGAATTCTTTTCTTTTCGGTTTTTTTTTTTATTTTATTTTTTTTTTCACTGAGAGGGGGGCGGGGAATTCCTCGACAAAAAGGGGGCACTTACGTTCGGTCTGGGCTTTTTTTTTTCTTTTCTTTATTTTATATAAATTTCGTTTGTAATCTTAGTGTTTCGGTGAACAATGATGTTGGCGACGATGGTGATGATGATGATGATGGGGATTGTGCCACCACACACGGAAAACACATGCGAGGAATTCCTGCCTTTTTCTTTTCTCTTCCGCTTGTGCTCTGGATGTTGGCTTTCAATTGGAAATGGGTACGAAATTGTAGCGTATCAGATTTGAAGTTAATTTTTATTTATTTATATGGCGATTTCTAGTCTATTTGGGCATTGAGAAAACGAATTAGGAAAATATAATTAATTCTACGATCGCCATTTTGACAAAAAAAATGTTATTTGACATTCTCGAATGGATTTTCTTCAGTGGCACACACACACAGAGTTAGATATTGGGCAAATGATATCTAGGCGTGTATGGATAGGGATGGTGGTTGGATGGTGTGCGTGAAATATGGTGATGATGTGTGGAATTTTTGTGTTTTCGGTATCACTGGACGTGCGTTATAGTAGTTCTAGTGGTTGCCATTACGGGTTGCAGTGGCGCTGTGAGCAATGTGGAGTGCTGATAAAGGCGAGTGTGAAGTTAAGGGTGTGTGGTGCGTTATAGCTGGATAATCACTTCTTATGCCAAACAAACATTTCTTGTTTTGTCCATTTAAATAGTTTCAGTAAAAACCATCCTCTTAAATTCTGAAGGAAAATAAAGCTATTCACCCTTCTGGAGCAAGAACTTCGAGCAACCTTATTGGGAATATCTACAAAAATAAGTCAAGCAATGGTTGAGTTTAGCAAAAACATAGTTTTTATGGAAATATTGGTAGAAATCTATAAGAATGGAGAGATCTTACAGTATTTCTTCTTCTCAGTCTGAAGAAGATTGATGTACATAGCTATTATAAAGCTAAGGTTGGTATGAGTTCAATGGCAGTTCACGCAAAGAACCGATTACCAGCAGCGAGACATGCATGCAAACTTCATTACCGGATCAGTTTCGGTGTGAATCCATGCCATGAAATAATTTGCCAATTTTAAGCCAATAAACAAAAACACAAAGTCTCTTTCTACTATGTATCCACAGCTTCCTCTTGAATGATTTACATGGACTCCAAGTTACAGAGATCTTAGGATGAGTCTGCCAATCTGGCAAAGAGGACCAAGGAAGGAATCTCCATCACTATAACAAAGCCCTTTAACCAAGTGTCAAATCACATGATCTTGGTGACCAATTGACGTCGCTAAAAAGTGGCCGGGAAACTTCTCACGCAATAAAGCCATAATTGTTGGAACCACATATAGTCTAAGTCATGATCTTCAATAGCAGGCCAAAAAAATCGGTCCAACTGCTGCGAACGCCGGGAATCGTTAAATTCGGACCATCAGCAACACTTGCACTTAAAGCAGCAATATTTTCGACTGAGTAAGTTTTAATAATTTTAACGCGTTATTCGATTGTTAAGCGATCCGTTATCGTAAATGGCAAATATTCAACTAATATTATGACACTTCAAATGACAGCTGAATTTGGCAGGTGTCAAATGCCAGTGCTACTAATTTGAAACTACGAAATGAATGACCCTGTACTTCAAGCACTCGAAAAGTACAGGCAGCCTTTTTTCTTCGAGCTTATGGGTCTCAAGGGTACAAATTATTCTACCAAAGGATTAAAGGTAAACCAAAATACTGTATCCTGTCGAAGACTCTTTAATTTTATCGTTTTAGTCTCTAATTATAGTAATAGAATGGATCTATTCAAGTTACGATCAAGTAGGCCCATCAGCTCCGGGCAAGCTAGAGAGGATAATTGCGGTTCCGGAGAGTCTTAGAACTAGCCTTATCATTAGATATGATCCCAATGATCATCATCGCATGATAAGGGACAGTAAGAGAGCTGATTGAGATGCCTATAAAATGCACTGTACAAAGAATAGCAAGCATTGAATAGGAAAAATCTTCTCTAAAAATTCTCTACACCCAGGTACCTGATTGAACTAGATAACCACTAGACATCTACCATGATTGATATTCTAAAGGATACTCACTTTCCTGGGAGCTCCCCTACTGCTGTACTTAAAACTGAGAACACTTTCGATCCATTCCATTCCTATCCAACTAATCGTTCAGAAAAGCTTCTCTGTCTGATCCAGTATCTATCATTTCGGCTACAATCAGCAATCTGAAGAAAAGGTTGTTCCTTGACTTATATCCATAATGTCAAGTTCCCTGAATCTGGATTGAGTTTGAAGTCGTCTTTAAACCTAATGTAAGCTAAAGCTTGTATATGGAACCTATGAAACTCTGGCCCTCATTGGTATTATTATTTTTAAAGAATGTTTCGCACTATGAGCTAGTGGTCTCTTATGCCCAAACTATGTTCGTTCCCTCATTGAAATCACCTTATCCTGCAATTCTCTAGGAATTGTAAGCATTCTCGGCAGAGAAACTGCCTTTTAGAGCACTTTCTTCTGGGATTTTTGAGAATGCGAAGCGAGTCCATAGTAGGGGTATGTCTTGTGGTATTTGCCCAGGTATTTCATCCTCTGTTGGAAATCTTCAGAATCTTCAAAAGCCTCCTCTTTGATATACCTAGTTTCCCCAGATGTTCTTTGAGTTTACAATGCTCCATTAGGAGGGATGGTTGGTTGGTTCTTAGCTTTTCTCTAACCATTTTCTTTCTAATCTTTTGAACTCTTCTTTTGGTTCAGGGCCTATAAAGAGTCCCGGATCTTGCCTTGCTAATTTATCTGCGGTTTAATTATCCTCTATTCCGAAATTGCCTTGTATCCAATAGAAGGTCACTCTGTTGTGCCGCTCAGTTCGTTTAGTTTCAAAAAGCATTCCCACAATACCTTAGACTTAGGCCAGTGAGAGCCCAATTGTTATGTCACTATATTTTATATTTAGATTTGGATACATTGTGCCTATATTTTAGCCTGAGAGATGGTGGTCCTTCTTGCTGCTTCTTGCTCCTTGTTAAGAAGTATGTTCGTTGAATTGTTTTGATCCTATCTGCAACCACCTACCAGTTTCCTTTCCTCCATCCTAAGGATCGCTTTATTTTAACTCTACTCACTCCTAAGGTGTAAGAGATTTAGTTTCAACAATATCTCCATGGGTAAGGTCCATTCGCGAATCTTAGGATGCGCCTGGCACATGTAGCCTTACTGGAAATTTCATCCGAGTGGTTTTCCATCGGAGTTTACTATTAGTCCCAGATATTTAACTTCAACTGTTAGTGTTATGTCCAGTCGAGTGGCCTCATTCTTTTGCTGTTAACTCCTTTTCTCTTCAGCACTTGATGTGAAGTATAATCGTTGGTTAGGGCCATCAGCTCATTTAACTAACGAAAGACTCGGTTCTGGTATATATTCATTTGAACCCGAAATTACTCGCTCAGTCAGACTCCCGTACCACTAGCAGAAGTAGGATGAGAACTGTCCACAAAACAGTAGCCCAGGACGTCGATCGTCACATTTGTACATAGGTGGCCGCCATAAAGGCCATTTCATCCACAGTCATTCTAAATTATTGGAATGATGTCATGAAGAACTCACAGCAATAACAGCAAATCACGACATCAGAGTCCCTTGGATTCCAGGACACTAAGTATACTAGGGAATGACCAGGCGGACAAATTAGCAAGCAAGGATCCCGACCAGAATCTGACAATGGTCTTCATCCCTGTTCTACCACACCTAGCCCTTGTTAAATCTAATAAAGAACAATCCTTCGTGAGATTAGCTATTCTCATCATGTCGTGTCTCCAGTTCTAGAAATAATTTATCGATTTTCACTAAACAGTGACAACCCCTGCAGAAGCTATGACTATACAGACGCATCGGCTATGCGAATATCCAAGCCTGCCCAGATCTAGGACAACGATCCCTGAGCGAATATCATTTCGGATATCTAAGCGACTTGCTAGGAAGTCCACCATTAACCGCCCTAAAATGTATAACAATTTCGGTTTAGTTCACAGAGACCGATTAGATCTACCAAACCCACAACCAAACTTTTGTTGCTCCCTGACAGGAATCCATCGCCGATCCGAGTGCTAGATGTGAACGCAACCTTTTCCCTTACCCACCTATACATCTAAATCAAATCAGACAAGACTGAACGGCTCGGCCTACTTTCAAAAAACTCCTGCGATAGTTGCTAGGATGAAGAGGAAACCATCCTTCACCTAATATGGATGGGTTCGGCCCTATTCCAAAGAATTTTCTTCAATTACCTCAGCGAACCAATGTCCTAAGATTTCATGCCCATCCTTTGCTTCAGAAGTGGCAGCCAAAGTGGAAAGACCAAAGGACCTATACTACATAGTCCGAACGTGATAGACAGCCAGCTTAACATAAACCTGTCTCAGCACAACCAGCTGGGAGACTATGGAAAGAACAAGATTCTGCGCGAATAATGGGCAAATTAGATGAATTACCCCGACACGATTCCTCCGACTTCGTAGCCACTAGTCCTCTAAGAAAGTTATGACAACCAGTGGCAATCCAGCCCAGGACACGTGTTGATTATTATCAAATCCCATTTGTCTGATTAAAACGAAAACCACAAATCGACCTTCGCATTCTTTTAAGTTATTTCATCTGTAAAACTGTAACAAGTCCCACTTCAACTTCCACACAAACATATGTATGTATCTCTCTGGCAATCGAAAAAGGATTCATTTTACATTTCCAACACGTTCGCTCGGAGACAAAAAACAACAAAACAAGAAAACATCCTAAACGACTTGAAATTTAAAATTAAAATCGAAAAAAGAATAACCTTTCCTTCACACACAGGCAAACGCAAGAACATAACCTCCCCAGTATTCTTGTCCATCAAAACTGACAGGACTTAACCCTCGTCCTGAAACAAAAGTAACAAAAGACAATCCTTTAGTGTGTGTATTTCCTTTCAAAGGCGGTTACGATGACCGCAAGAGCACCCTCTCCTCGAAGGATCTACTTTAGTTCGTCCACCTCACCCATCAACTCACACACACGCAGTGTCGTGTTCCGCTACATTACTTCATAAATTTAATTTCTCATATTGATGCGTGCTTCGATACATGTGCGTCCTTATAGTCCTGGCATGTGCAGAGATGGTGATGCTCACATTTCATCGGTGTTTTATGGGATACGATATCAAATCTTTCGGTTTGTCCTCGTTTTATTAAAATTCTCCAGACGTACGAGTGCGAGCCTGAACCCTGGGCTAACCCTTAACTGTGTGCCATTAAAATTGAAAATAATATTATTTTTCAATTCCATTTGGAATGTCAGAATGTACCAAATTTTTTAGTGTGATACTAAAGTAGTTTTTATGAGGCGTGTGGTAATTGTTTGGTCCTTGCAAGGCGCATGGGAAGGAGGTCGTGTTTTCTCTTTAATTGATTTGAATTTGAATACGAGTGTGTACCGATTTTTATTTTTTTTTGTAAACAATTTCTTGGGTAAACATGCACGTGTGAAAATTTCACCTCACTCGGTTTAAATGAGGGTTACACCTGGAGGCGTTGCTTAAACAAACATTCGTACCGATGCGATGGTTTCAGACGGCACAAATGGAAGCAGAATATGTAAATGGTTCCCCATGATCGGTATGAAGGGGAGATCATATGATTACTATCGGGTGTTTATCATTGATTGATCGATGACGCAATTGGGTAAAGAAAATAATGTAGGATTTGAAGAATGTTTACAGAATGCCTTAAAGCTCTTCGTTTTGGACTTCAAGGGTTTCTGTTACTCGGGACACCGTCCATTTGTAATAAAATGAGTGAAGCCATCACAGGATGACGCAACAAGACCAACTAATCATACTTTCTATGAATACAAAGGGTGTACGATGATGTGCCCTCAAATGTTTGTTAGACATTCGAAAGAGATGGAGTCATCAAAAACTGGGTGTGGTTTTGGGCTCAGAGCTTCACCGTACCTCGTTCTCAAAACAAAGAAGTACGCACATAAAGTTCGTACTGATCCTGGGGTTTCAATAACCAAGTTCCTCCAGTTAAACCGGTTTTTTTGCCGGTCAGTTTTGTATTGATCATTGCAACAGATCTAGAATACTCGTCGAGAAACCCTGGAACACTATACTCCTCAAGGGTATAGTATACGTCAATGGAAAATTTAGTGACCATGAATTTCGGCGCAGATCCAGCCGCCCTACGCCAACTGGTCAAACATTAATGCGTTTAGCCGCTCACCTCGAAGAGACCAGAACAACCAATGACAGAAGAGGGCGTGGAAGCCCTCTCATCAGTGCTCGTTCCGACGAGAATACCGGATTACCAGATTAGAAGACCCTACATGGGATAAAGGACAGGGCAGTCGCTTTCGGTGTCAAATACCTATGGTTCGCCGTGTAGGCATTAAACCAGTTTGACATGGTAACGAAGCTTTTTACTTTCCTTAAGTCTGGATTGGAACCCAGTCTGGACTGAAACAAAGCACAGGGATCCATCGCACCTGACAGTGATCCGCGGCATTGCTTTACCAACTTGGATCGAATTATTGATCATTTCATGGCTTTTATCGCAACTTGACTAGCTATATAGCAAACAATAGCGCTGCAATGTATCGAGTGAGTTAATCGAAAACCAGGTTGTAGCCTCACGGATTACTGTGACATCTGCTTGAAATATACACAATGCTCCGGCAGTCCTGTGTGAGACAAAATCTAGTACACTAGAATAAACTCCCGCACCTGTTCTACACACTATCTTTGATCCATTTGTGTAGATTTATGTCGAAAATCCATTTAAAATATCACCTGATTCCCAAGCACTTCTGCTAGGAATCCTGGCTTAATACTCGATGTCCAGATAGTATAGCAATGATAGTAATGTAGCCACATTTCTTTTTTTGTGTTTTTTTTTTTTTAAATCTCGAGTCTATGAGAACAAGCCACCGACTCTGGAAGAGTGTTCGACAAGAGTGTGAGAGCTTCTTCCTCGAAAACGATTGAAAATGCAGTAAAAAGAGGAAATAGAAAGCGAAAGCTTCGGAAATTGCCCACCTTTTAGACGTCAAAACCAAATGTATGCAAATACGCAAACAACAAAAAATTTCTTACAGGCATATCTGACAGATTTGACAGATTTCGTAAATCAGTGCACAGAAAATTCCTGAACTAAAATTCGTTGCATGAGGAAATTTTTTACTCTCTCGAGAGCGCTCTCTTCTGTGAAAAACTACGAAACTTTTGCGTCCTCGAACAGAATTTGGTGACTTTTCGTAGATTTTCGTGAAATTTCGTTGTTTTGGGAGAGTACGCGAATGGACCTAACATTAACAGATGGTCAATGTCATACCCAGACTAAATGTCAATGAGGACTGTCAAAAGACTTGGTGACTAGTTCTGTTCACTTCAATGGGTACTCATGAAACGTCAGAAAACATAATGCAACGTCGCCGTACCGAACAAAACTCAGAAACTTGATTTATTGACTAAAAACTGGGAAATAAGAGATGAGGAATCCACGTTTTAATTTCTTTAAATTTCATCTATCACCGATGCTCTTCACCTTCAAATAGAATTTAAATAAAATTGACAATAACAGACTTTTCGTAGGCATTAATTCTTCTCAATTTATTTTCAGTAAATTGTTTGCAAAATTTACCTCAACCACTAAATTCAACAGAGCGTGTCCTGTTTATTTTTATTTTTGTTTTTTTTATAACAAATTTCTTTTCGCAAATTGAATTGGTTGGTCATTAAATTCAGACGCAATTCATCGGAAATTCGAAATTCAATTATTTGTTTCTGGATTCCAATCCAAATGTTAACAATGTAAATCGCTTAAATATTTTCAGGTGAGTTATTCCCACGGGGTTCAACCCTCCCTAGTGGTGGGGGTTTGGTTAATTTGTTCTTCTTTAAATTTGTGCCTTGGTTGTTCTGGGAAAGCTACTGTAATTGGATCCCAATGAATTTAATTCAATTATGTATGCCACGTTACGGGTTGTATTTTTCTTTTTTTTGTTTTTACTTATTTCATATTCGTCAGGACTTTTAATAGCTTCGGAGGTGGTATTGGGGATAAGATTGCCATATGAAGCATATCCTATGCCAGAAGGTGTAAATATCGTGTTTTTGAAAGAAAGTATGAAGGCGTTAAGTTCAGAAATGTAATTTCGAAAACGCATTTGAAACTTGAGTTACTTTGGAAATTGAAATCTTCTTAGCCTTAATTATGGAATTGGTTTTGAACGTTTTATTGTGTTTGAGGCTTTAAGGCTTTAAGAATCGCAAAGAGAGTGTTAGTTGAATATCACTTGATTTTGCAACAAATTCAATTGTTTCTTCTTCAAATTTTGAGACTCAGGGCAAGAAGGTGGTTGGACACAGTCGAAAACTGATCATAGCCAAAATTCACTCTTAAGCGGGCCGTAGAACATGGTGCGAGTAAACTTGGTACGCGATCCATGTTCGAGTTGATTTGCCATGTCTGCGGGCTTGTTCGAGTACCAATTTCGTAGTTCGAGTAAACCAAACATTTTATAATGTATTAAATAATTTTCAATGTTCGAGGGAGGAGCTACGTGTTCGTCAACCCAAGTTCGAGTATCTACGGAGTGGCTTACACGTTTATTTCCTCGACCACTTTTGGATTTGAACCTCTGTGCAGCCTGGCGTGCAGTCGAAACAATATAAAAAATGGAACTTTGCACTTTCACGAATCAACTAGCAATAATAATGAGTTATGATGGTGATGAGTGCATAACGTGAAGGCGCAAGGTAAAATGAAGTTCGAGTAAATTGGTCTCTCTGTCTGCGGGGCTTTCTCGAGCCAAGTTCACTCGCACCATGTTCGAGTGTCTACGGCCGGCTTAACTCTACTTTATACTTGATTTCTGGATTTTTAAGCAAACTTTGTCCATGGCTCTAGTTTCACAGATGTGCTGTTTGGTGCAATAACCTGACCTTTGGTTAAAGCGCAAATTGTGACTTTACAGTAGTCTGCGACTGCGTTGAATGGATGTTCAAAATGAGAACCATAAACACAGAACTGGTACTTGCACTAGCCACTGGAGGTATTTATATCCTCCATACAAGACCCAAACGAAATATTAAAGAAACTAGAAAGATCCATGTTGCCATGATACGAATACTACCGGGCCCTAGAGGCAGATCTCAGATAAAGTACAAATTTTGGGTTGTATACTCCACCGGAGTGTGACTTGGACAGACATACATATGTATATCACAAAGAAAGTGTCTGTAGCCCTCTATATTCGGGGGCCGAAGCGAGCCAACTTTCACTTAATGTATACAGCCTATAACAAACCCATATCTATCCATGTTCTGGTAGCTTTGACCATGTAAAGCTATGACTGAAATCCAAAGATAAGTATGCACAGGAACTATTAACGCCAAGGTAACCTCAGTCCGAACTGGGAGACGAATTGACAAGCGAGGAGTCCCAATAAGATCTGACAAGGGTCCTTAACTTTGTTCTACCTACCTAAGCCGAGATAGAACAGTTTTTGGGACTAGTCAATGAGAGATACACTTATCTTGTCGCATAATCCTTATCTTTTGAAAAAAACTCTGCACGAAATGAGACAAAACCAAAACCAGTCCAATCATGGCGCTTAAATGAACGAATTTAGGACTCTTTTGGGGAATTATTGGCGGGCACAAGCTCTTGCCGGGCCACTATTGGGAAGATTCCAAAAAAATAGAGGTGACCTTTGCAAAGACTGAGGCGATGTACCTATGTATAAAGCACAGCGAACTGGGAAAGAAACCCTGGGCTACCAATGAAGCACCCTAAATTTTGTAACAATCTGGGGATGGTTCAGTAAAGCACCGCAGTCAACTCAACGCTACAGGGGGTACTCAAAAGATCCATTGTTACCCGTCCTACATACCTACTTAATGCCTATGACTAACAGTGCAACCCATAGCTAGAGAGGCAAAGAGGCAAGGTTATCCTCCTTGCGAGCTTCCAGAGTCTGTGCTCTGTAAAAACAGACCAGTGACTTTAAAAATCCCAAAGTAATAACTAAAGTAAGGTCAAATCGAGCGATATTGCCGGCCAGTGCAGCCCGGAAACAGTCCACGGAAACAGTCCACAACTGTTCAAAAGTTTTTTGGTGTTCCCCGACTGGGATTCGATCTCGAACGCCTTGCTCCATAGTCCACCGCACTAACCACTCAGCCACGGCGCTGGTCATAAGGCCCATCATTTTTCATTTTGGAGCCTAATTTCCCGAAGTCTAATTAGGCTACACAAGGAATCCATATGCCTTCTCCAAAGATCTAAACATATACATACATTTCTTGCTTGCATCATTTTGCTCCGATTATTGTGATCATGACACCGCGTTCCGAAACAAAACAGGATTCGAATAGCAACGCATGACAGCTTAAGAGCATCCGTTTTTGTAGAGAAAGTAAAGAAAAAGTAATGATAATGATCGAGCTGAGTATAATGTGGTATCTAACCCCA
Source organism: Xylota segnis (assembly GCA_963583995.1). Lineage (NCBI taxonomy): Eukaryota > Metazoa > Arthropoda > Insecta > Diptera > Syrphidae > Xylota > Xylota segnis. The sequence continues at coordinate 41,455,406 of OY757236.1, read as the reverse complement.
AGAAATCAACATTACGTGATATAGAGATCTATCCAAATTGAAGTCAAAAACGCTCCAACTGTCTAATCAGAATTAGTAGTTCATTACTTAGTAAGCGTCGTGTTACAGGGCATTTGCATCTGCCATCAGGCTAGGCCTCATCAGAAAGGACTTTTCTATTTAGAAGCTATATTGCAGAGAGAGGTAAAGGAAACCATACTGGATCCCCTGAGCAGGTGCCAATCTCTCAAGAACGGAGTTCGCTCCAGGACTTTATAACAAATTCCGACTAGTTCTGCAGGTCAGTTTCGGGCATTCTCGATCCTTGGGGTTCCACAATAGACTAACTTTGGACTCAGCGTGGCTAGTTCATGATAATCGTCTGATTTTATGGATATTGCTTACCGAATTTCAAAAGAATAGTCTTCCCAGGAGTTTGTACATAAACACCCGGGCAAAAATAGGCAAAGTTGGTTGCATAGAATAGTGAATCTCCTCATCCCAGTAAATTCCACAACTACATTGTACTAAAGTCAAACTAGCATTTCCTGCTATTTTCGATCAAACTGTCGGTTCTCTTATTCCATATCTTCTTCTTCTTCTTCTTATCATCTACACTCGAAAAACTCCATCTAGTGATCTTCATCTTCATTAATGAGCTTTCTCTGCTTTAAGCGGGGGGTGCAGGGTAGAGTTTAGAGCTGATCCAGGCTTCCTAATTCGTTAGCCTTTTTGGTCTGCAATACCAGGGAATGGATTCCACAAAGTTTAAGCTCACGCCGTGGCTTAAGAATCCTCGTCTAATCAATAGGGTTTGTCAAGACGATTCAAGTGCTTTACAATACATACGTTGGACCCTCTCAAAAAACTCTTTTTTCCAAAAAAAACAAGCGCACTGCCAATCAGTAATTCCTTCGGACATTTTTCGACGAACTCCATTCCAAAGGCACAAACGAACAATAACCCAAACACCAATGAAACCGTGTCAGAAATTATTCCCTTAATTTGAGTCAAAGCGTTCCCATCACTCACTTGCTTGAACATTAATTAATTGCCTCCAAGCAGTGCTTCAATTCCGCCGCGACTAGCCGATTGGTCAACCCCGTCATGTCAATCAATTAGCGCAACGTAGCAAGTCCGCCCGTCAACGTATCTCATTGGTTAAAAAGCCCCCCATCAGGCACGATCTCTCCACAGCGGAACCGATCTTCCAAGTCCAACAACTTGAAAAAAAAAACTGAATCAATTAGCAAGTGGCGTTCAAGTAGGTCCGATCATGAACAACAACAACTGTCTACAAGGTGCTAAATGGGCCCCTTCTACGTGATCGTTTCCCACCCTAATTCAGGCGCGCAAAGCATCTACTATCCGCACGTTAGCTACTACGCCAAGTGGCTCCCAAGTTGGTGTGAATTTTAGCACATTCACGACCAGAAAGCACATTAGACATCTGCATATTGACAAATTTGAACAACAAAAGCGGTGCGACTGCCCTCTGCGAAGCCAGCAACGTCGCAAACTGTCAGCCCCCGAGACGATGTCATTTGTCATGTGAATTCTGCCCTCGGGCAAGATTTATGGGAGAAAATTTTCTCGAAAAAGTCTTCTTCGAAAAAAGATCACATTCGGGCCTTTTGCGCGTTGACGTCCCACACACATGCAATAAGACAAGAACAAAAAAAAAGCAAAACACTATACATTGAGAGTGGTCGTGGTCCAGCTTTGAAAATGCACAAGCAGTAGCGCTTCCGTTCGCAGCAGTGTACCGCGCGCAACGAGACGTTTGAGGGGATTTGCGTGCGATTTGATGATGAGTTGTGCCGCGCGTAGCCATTTGGTTTCATTTAATTAGAGAGATGATCCAATTTCACATAGCCAAGCGGACGGCTTAGATCAAAGCGTATGATTCTGGCCATTTGTTGTGCATTTAAAGTCGGTTTAATGGTTTAGATGCAACGACGGCTTTGATGATGGTGTCGGTGGTAGGCGCTTTTCATCATCGTTCTTGGGAGTTCGATTTTCTCCTTTTTTGTTAGTTTCGTTACAAGAAAAATAAAACTTAGTATGTCGACTTAATGGGTCGCTCTAGTTTGATTACGAACTGATATTGATAAATGTTTCAATATGTTTTCGAATTCGAGCTCGCAATTCAAATGTCACTCTTCGAATGGCATTTCTTTAATGTGCCGCATGCAATTGGTTTGACTTTTTAGTTGGAAAAGAATTTAGGCAAAGGCTATAAAGAATGAGGAATTGCGTGCGATTTCCGTTCCCAATTGGAAGAATCAAAGATTAGGCTAAAAAAATTGAACAGGGATGTAAATATTTTGACTGATAGTGGTCAGTAGAAAAAAAAAAACATGTCAGTGCTGTCAGATTTGTCATCAACTTCACTTAACCAGAACTAACAGACCAGAACTATACAACGTCGATGAAGACCATCAGACTGACTGCATTGTCCGTAGGCAATGAGAGCCAAAATTTTGATCTTTTTTGCAAAAGCGAAGTAAGACTAGCTATCAAAACCATGATGAATTACAGGTCAACTTGTTCAAAACAGATGGAGATGAGTTCGTAGAGGCCATACTTCAACTCTCAACAATTTGGTTAGACGATTGTATTCCTAATAAATGGAACCTCAGCATCGTTTGCCCGATCTACAAGAAACCAATCTCCTGAATCTTGCTTACAAGATCTCATCTGCCATACTGTGTGATCGACTAAAACCCTTTGTCGATCTTCATGATCATTTTATCGATTTCAAAGTCCAATGTGACAGCATCTATAGCGACGAGCTATTCAGAGCTATGTCTATCTTTGACATCCCTGGCAAACTGGACATTTGATGTCCAAAAAGGATTAAGACTAGGTGACGCGCTGTCAGACAGGTATATGCCAATGGTATTGACATTATGGAAACTGAAACTAGCGAAAAATAAGGGCAAAACCAGTAAGAGTAAGAGACTCTGTAAATTTACAGCAGAGCAGAGGCAGTAAGAGATTCTGCAAATTTACACCAGAGTCGATGTAGATAGAGTACATCAACTCTGCTAGGGGACCTCAATCAACTTGGAGCGCGCAGCTGAAGGAATTAGCTAAGGACCAGCCTGCTTGAAACAACTTGTTAGTGGCAGGCCAGGTTAAGTAAGCCAGTTTTCCTTTTCTCTTTTTTATGAGTATTCTACTGAAACAAACTGAGAAATTGTCGGTGCTTTGAATGTTTCTGTTTAAAAGTCCTTGCATCAGCAAAATTGTGTGGGGAAGAAGTTAATATCATCCGTTACACTGTGGCCATTCTCTAAGCGTCTTAACTATTTTTTTCGAAATTGATGGTTAAAAAGTAGTGACATCCGTACGAACGGATATAAATAACAAAAAACTATCACGCTGCTTGTCGTGTTGTGTTTAGCACAATCTGCACTTTAGGTTGGGCTTAATCCTTTAACGACTTGTAACTGGATTCATGCAAACTACCTTATGGATGCACTGAGGCATAACAAGGAGCTTGCAATGATGATTTCAATAAATTCAAAGACTTCAAAGACTTCAATGACTTCGAATGAATCCAATGAGTGCTTATGACGTTAGTGACTGAATCCAGAGCAATCAAAATTATTTCATTTATTAGATAATAGTTGCTAAGTCATGTCTTCAAATGAATGAAGATTTATACAGGTATAGGGCAATTATTGCTTTCGTGAAACACTGCGGCATAATTATAATAGAGAAGTTCAGAAATGGATTCGCTCGCCATTTGTGTCTTCGTCGATTGCTGGCTAAACGTCAGCATGCCCAGCATTGAAATACCAAGTTTTGAAACCGTCACAACGACTTTTGAAAAGTTAAAATTTTTCAGAATTTTTCGGAATAACACCGAATCAAGTTAGGTTCATGCCATTTTTTAGAATTAAATTTAGTAGAAGAAGCTAGATAAAACCTATTTAGACATCAAATGATTTAAGAAGGTAGAAGAGATGACAGCAAGGGGATGTTCTGAACAAGGATGTCGAGAGCTCAGTGAACATCCTGACTACAGTAAAGAAGCTAAAAGTAGGGATTAAGACCATTAGGAAGATATAGTGCAGATGGTTCTTCCTAGACACTTGTGTGACCCTAAAAAGAATAGTCTCATCCGACTCAGACTTAAATTTCCCGAGTAATACTTCTTCCAGGACCAAGGAGGAACTGAACTGGATTTACAAGTTAATCACAGTAAGAACCATATTTATAGAACAAAGTTCAATACTGAAGAAGCTCATGGGTATCACAATAAGTTTGCATTGAGTCTGACGATGGGCATCCCTTCCACCCAAACCAATTTTTTACTTTAATTTCATGCACGCGAAGGTAAGTATTTACTTAGAAATTCCCCAGTAAAAGCATTTGCTACCTTTTATGCAGCGTCAGCACAATGCTATCTTTGTAGTCCCTTCAAAAACTCAGAATGCCACGCCCATTTCATTGCTTTGTGAACATGTAGCACGTAGCGCACCGTGGAAATGATTTCATTTCAAAAAAGGATTTTGCATAATTCAAACGGAACCAGATGTCCTCTTGCCGTACGTCAAAAGGAAATGATTCTACGAATAAAAAATCAGCAACACAACAATGTCAATACACTACGTTGACATTTTCCTTTCACGCTAAGGATATCGCTTAATCGTTTGTACGTCATTCGCTAAGCGATTTCGAGTACTTGTAGGGACAAATCTGCATAATCTGTCTGTCACTGAATTTTTAATTAAGCACTATTAAGGATATTTTGTTTAAGCTGGTTGACGAAGTAGATACGGACTTTGACTAATTGCTGTTCGTATTCGTATACAGCGAGTAAGAGATTTATGATTTTTGTCCGTTTTCCTTTCGGCAGGGATAATATTGTCACTGAAGTGGGCGGGGAAGTGTTATTTTAATTTTTTTTTTTTCCAGAGGATAATTGAAAATATTACGACAAAGAATAATAAAATTTGTTAAATCGCTGTAATTAATCTTTGTTGAGAGTTATTGTTTTAAATTTTGTTTGTACACAGGAAAGCTGTAAGAGGAGTTCATAATTTAAAGTGGGGTCACCGAAGGTTGCGTCCTGTAGCCAGTATTGTTTTTGTCGGTGAATGCGCTGGGCGGTTCCTACTCTGTCACAGGATTATGGATTATGGAAGCTTAAAATACTCAAACACAGAAGTAACTATTTCTTAAATAGACATTGCTGGAGCAGGACAATCGGTTGAGAGAGTAGAGAGATCGCAATTCCTTGGAAGTACTGTCTTAGTTAATGGAGAAACCGAGAGAATCGTAGCCAGACTTCGGAATGTTGTCGAGAGTATGGACAAGCAATGCTATTATCTTAATTTCAAGTTAATCCCGCTTCGTTAAGTCTGTTGGTGGAGCAACTATGTAACTTACGAGTTATGATTTTCAGGTTAGGGAGATGTATGAAGGAGATCGTGTTTATGCGGAGGAATACTGCGGTTGAAGTCGAAAATGGAAAGATATGATCTGACTTTCACTAACATACTGGAAATTGGTTTAGTAGAACCCTAAGAGCAAAGCATTGTAAGTTACGAGGATTAGTGTAGAAGAAAATAGAAGAAAATTTCACCTGGGTCTCTGCAATCATCAAGGGTTGTTAGGTTGTTAGGTTAATTAGATTGAGACGGTCTTGATAGGAAAGGATGATGAGAAGGTCATTCCAGAGTAGACCTCGAAGGGTAAAATGATGAAAATGATGTTGAATGCTTTTAACTCTAGGAACATGAATTCACTGAAAGGGGGACCAGGCTTGTCTGGCCAACGAAAGCAGTGTAAAGTGATTTGGTCACGTAAGGGTTGGAGAATTCCTTGGACCACCGATTGACAAAAGAAAGTGATAAGTTGGGCTTAAGAATTGTCTCATTAATGTGTGAACGGAAACTGAGCTCCCCGTCACACAAGATATTTAAAATCGCGAAGAGAATGAACAGTGGGTATAGGTTGGCCGTGGAGACGATAAAGTCGATTGGGAGACCGGTTGGACTTCCGCGATTGGAATTTGACGACGTTCAGCTCAGATCTATTTTTTATGTACCAGAATGGTGTCATGCTGAAGGATACTAGAGTTTTGGGAAGAAGAAATGGATTTGAAAAATTCGGTAGCATCAGGGCCAGAAAGAACAGACGGGGACCTAGATTACTGCCTAGTGGGACACCGGAAGAAGGAACTGAGCAGACGAACCTAAAGTAGGTATCTGCACCAGGAAATCGCGCCTTTAAAAGGGCTTTGATAAAAGCTATTAGCTGATTCTTTGCTGCGAGACCAACATTATTCGTCTACTTTGCATGTTTATTTAGAACAGGCTTCATTAGATCTCTAACTCTAAGAATAGGCTGATAGGACAGAAGTCCTTAGGGGATACGTCTGAGCTCTTATCAGCTTTCTGTATGAATATTAGGTTGAACGTTTTCCAGGATCTAGGGAAGTAGACTAAGTTTAACTCTGTTTTTACTGGTAGAACACCATCGAGTCCAGAGTGTTTGTATGGAAGAACATAGTGCACTGGTCAGTAGTTTTTTGAGAGAGAAAATATCCTTTGGCAGTAAAAAATTAACTGTCGAGGCATATCCCTACACAACGTCGAGTGTGTGTGAACTTCTGAAACCTTTCTGCAACACACTAATCGGCACGTGCCAGTGTGATTTCCGGCCCGTCATCCCAAATTTTAACACAAAGGCCTAGACCAACGAATTTCAGATTGAGACTCACAATCTCTTCATCAACTTTAAAGCCTCATATGACAGTGTTTAACGTCTTGTGTTCTACAAGGGTATGGGCAAATTCGGGAAGATGCAGCTGTGCCGCGTGACGCTGGAAAACACGCGGTGCAATGTGAAATTTGCCAACAGTTCCTCTGAACTATTCCAAACATGCACCGAATTTCAGAAAGGAAATGCGCTGTCGTGTGATTACTTTAATCTTGTGCTGGAACAGATAGTGCGCATGGTAGGTGTTAGCACGGAAGGCACTATCTTCAAGAAATCTGTCTAGCTACTGGGATACGCAGACGAGAAGATCGACATCATCGGCTACCAGCCCGCCGTTATAGAAGCTCTTACAGCAATTGAAGAACAGACGAAATGAGTTGGCCTTAAAATGATTAAGGACAAAAGCAGGTACCGGTAGTCAACAAGCTAAGAACTATCGATCCACCGACTAGTACAAAAAATCACCCACTTCAGAATATACATATGTACAACAACTTCACGAAGGACAACCTAGTGGAGATTCGGCAAAGACTTACCCTAGGAAACTGCTGTTACTTCGGTTTGGCAAAACAAATGGGTTTAAAACTGCTCTACAAAACTTTGATCCTGCCAGTTCTGCTATATGGAGCTGACTGCTGGACGATGAGAAGGAAAGGAGAGGAGATTTTGGGTATAATAATGTTCCAGCAAAGAGGATCTTCGAATCACACCCCCCAGGTTCGAGACGATAAGGAAGAACAAACCTCCGTTTTAAGTACCAAGCTATCGCGGATGCCAGAGCTGGAAGTAGCGTATGCGGGGTTTTATGGAATGGAAGGCTGCCGTGTCTCAGGCAGAGACTTTTCACGGGTCGGGAGCCCGTTAAGTAAAGTAAGTAGTTTTCCAGGATCTAGGGTCTGTTTGTCTGTTTTTAATTTTAAGATACCATCGAGTCCAGGGTATTAGTACGGTAGAACATTGTACACTGAGCACTGCAGTTTCTTGAGGGTGACAACATCCTCTGACAACAGAAATCGGACTCTCTAATGGTTTTTTGCACAAACTTTAGCAAATTCTTATCAACATTTTGTCATGTCAGAATCAGAATTAGACACGAAAAAAAGCGTGCTAAACCTTGACATCAATCAAGTAATTCTGGTTTCCTAAAATTAAACCAAAACCTCTCTCTTAGCAAATATGTGCGTTTTTTGAAAACATACCCAACCTACAATAATGTTGTTTGGTCTATGAATTCATATCTTACATTTTGATTAAATTTATAAAACAAACATTGATATGAATTTAATCCCTTCCTGCCGATAACAATCATTTACTATGCAAACTCTGAATAAGCATATCTACGACGATCAAAAATTCTATTGCAAGTTCGCAATTATTTGCACAACAAACCAACTCGTAGTCGTTCGTTGGATCCAAGTGTCCAAAAGTATTTCTTCAAGCCTTACCAACAACAGTCTGTTATCAGTATCGGCTTTCCACTTCAAGTGATCCGTGGCCATGCCCATCGCAACCATCGTGTCCATAGGGTGAGCACAAATCATGTAGTATATGCGTCTTAAGGGTGCGCGCGTCCACATGAGAACGCCTAAGTATTGCGCGCATAATTAGCAGTCCACTAACTAGCACTTAAGTCTTTCTTCGAATGACAGCAGACCACTTCAAGTCAAGATACATAGATACATGTTACTACTGCAATACACACCACATGCGTGACGCGTCTCGATTTGAACTCTGCTGTCAGTGTAAAGGGACGGTTTTGAGTCAACATCTCACACGTACACATGCAACGATTTTCGAGCCCCAAAACCATGCTTGGGTGTCGCTGGAGACCCTCTACAGCTCGCGTCACACCAAAGTCACACATCAGTCGCGCACATACGACTCTTGGGCTGTATTCCTCGGACTTTGACGTGTGACTTATGCGATGTTAGATGAATTTGTTAGTTGGATCTGCTGGATGTATACGATCGACCGGCGGCGGTGGGCGAACTGATTTTTATCGTTACAAACAGTTACAGTTCTGGATGGGATGTTGAGCGGTAACGATCGGTTACGAGAACGTTAAAAAAACACCGCGGTGTATTGAATTTTGAAAAAAAAAACATCGTTATTTGCGCGCAGAAAATATAGTTTTTTATAAAATTGGTGGTGTATAACATATGTATGTGCAAGTGGTAAAAATTAAAGTGAAAAAGTGTTTAAAATTTTTTTTAAAAATTTCAAGTATTTCAAGTGAGTTGTCCGAAATGGATACGGAGGATAACGGTTCAAAGTTAGATATAAAACCAGTGGAAACACTTGTGTTAGCAAACTATGCCAACGGCAAGGATACAAAGAAAGGACCAGGATCTGCCAAAGATGCGCCTGGCAATAGGCGCAAGGAGGATGAAAGAATAACATGTGCAGTGATGAAGGTGTTGGAAGGATACGATTGGAATTTAGTTCAGGCAACAACAAAGTGAGTACAATTTTAAAAAAAAAAAAAGGATTTTTGCCGGTAGGGCCTTTCACTGAAATACCGCCGCGTAGACTTTTGTGGAACTCTGTACATACGTGTTCCAGACATGTTTGATCGGTATTACAAAAATTTCTGAAAAATCCCATGCACTTTGCAAATTTTTAACAATATTTTACATGAACAGCAAATATTATCGAAAGTACACTGCAACCTATTCAGTATTATTTTTCGACTTTACACGTTCAACTATCAGATCAAATTTATTCACCTAATCATTCATACAAACAAGGATCTAAATATAAAAGAAAGCTATGATCCGACCGCTTTTAAAAAGCTTTGCAACGTTTGAGGACGTTACATGCAAAATTTTGTCGAATTCGGTTTTTTTTTAAATTAAAAACGCTCTTGAGGTGGAACTGTGATAAAAACTTGTGTACTGTTGGAAATCGACCCTCGAACTGTTAGCGCAGCAGTCCGACGCACAACTCATTGAGCTGCGGGGCCAGTACTCTACCCTCAGATGCTTAGAAACAGTCTGCTCTAATGGGCAGGTGACCTTACATTTTCGGTAGATTTTCCCACAACTGAGGCTACAAGTGAGAAAAACAAAAAAATACAAATATTTGGGGCAACAGGTCCATGGGATCCAGAGCCGAAATCCTTACAATTATTTGTGTTTTGCGTGATATATTCTTTACATGAATGGCACGGTCCTACTGCTCAGTACCGTAGTTTGTTTATTGAGAAACTTTTTTATGAGACTTATGTATACTCTTGGATATTTGTCCAACTTTTAGGAGTTGTCTGGGGATCGAACCTTTAGCCCCTCACTCCTCACTCCGTAGTCCAACGCACTAACCACTTGAGACTATTCTTCTACAAAAAGAACAATCGTAACTGGTCCGATCTGTCAACAATCATATTGATCTACGTAGCTAAATATTTTAAGGAATAACTTTCAAGTGGACTACATAACCCTTTGTCGAGTACATCTGCTCTGCACTTTTAAGATTATCTTTTTTTTTCATCTGTATCAGGAGCAGTAGCATTAAAAGTTATCAACGGCCAGGCGAGGTAAACCTTGAAACACTTCACACTGAATTCTTGATGACCATGGCTGAGCAAACATCAGCAAAGGACAGTTGCACTTAAAATGGAAAATTAAGATACACGAGTGCATTCAGTACAAAAATCTACCTATAAGCGGAGTCCCGATCAATATTCTTTGAGTTCGGGAACTCTCTTCTTCATGTGAGTTCTCTTTCGACGGTTTTGAAAGACGGATCTTGAGATGGTCTAAGGCTACTGAGAGGGCTTAGTTTTTACAAAATTTCGGGATAAATGTTGCTTTAAATTTAAAGTGATTTTTAGAACACATTGTTTCCGATTTTTCACTGAATCCACGCTTTAAATTGGCAAAGGGCCTAGGACTAATGAGTAACTACACGTTCCAGGGCCTGTTCTTGTTCGCAAAAGTAATAAATGTGAACTCATCGACTTGTATTTAAATACCTACAAATTAATACCTTAAAGCTTACACAGCAGATGTGATTGCTTGGCAAATATAAGCAAGTACATACGCACCCACTGTGAGGGTCAGAAGAGAGTAGAAAGTGAAATATGTTTGTCTGTTATTTTTTATCCCTAAATTTTGTGTAAAGTTTTGTTTGCTAAATTTTCGAGAACAGATTTCTTCAAAATTTTTCAACGAGTTTCGTAAGATGGAAACAAAACATGGAATGTATAATATGATACCCACTTTCATAAAGGGGCCGTGGCCGTATTGCACCATTTTATCCAACAAAAAATTCAAACACTTAAGGATGTTTCATACAAAATTTCATTAAATTGAATACTGATCACGAATATAGGCGCTGTACTACATCATATTTTCGAAAGCTAATGTTTGTGTTGTATTTCAAGGTTTCAAGGCACCCAATTCATTTTCGTGACAACATTTGAAAACTGATTGACACAACAGTAAGAAACTTTTGAATCGGGGATAGCTTGTTGGACATTTAAGTGTGGATATAACTTTTTGTTGTACAATACTTTTGAATCCATCTATTGATGGCTAAAATTTCGTACTTCCTTGAATTGTAAAAATAAAAAATAAAAAAAACCACCTCTCGCGAGCGTCTGACAAGCTTCCGAGAGTACAGTTGTCCTTAAATTGTACCTTGAAAAAATGTATGCTCTTAGGCTGCTTCCATTTAGGACATTTCTGAGGGCCTGACAGTTTTCCTTTTGAAATTGTTAGATCCGAATTGTTAGATCCCAAAAATAGTATATGAAAGCTCGATCAATGGCACAATGAGACAGGCTGAATCAAGCTGAAAAACCTTTCTTAAAACAGGTAAGGCTTTTGAATGTTTGTCGGAAATTTAGAAAATCTTACTTGATATCCCAAACCATTGACCTCGGCGACATACATTTTAGCCTATGTACCCATATGAAGCAGTTTTGGTCTCCGCAAAAATTCAATATTTTGTTTAAATTTTTGATCGGTTTTCGAATCGCGACTCGAAGTAGATGCCGTTCGAGTCGAAACTGGCTTCGTCTGACATAATCAATTTCTCAAAAAAAAAAAAGAGGTAAGCAGAGCAATAATAACTGATCTGTCTAGCGACGCATAGGCGGTTGCAGTTCCTGACTAAATTGAATTTCATATAGAAAGTAATGTAAATCCCTTCTTTAAATTTTCCCCAAGTTAGTGCATCTAATGTTTAGCTGTACGCGGTTCACATTGTGTCGGAAAAGTGCAGACACAAATATTCCAGTTTGTCTGTGATAAATTCATAGTTCCTTATTGCCGAAAACGGATAACTGAAGCGTTTTCTTACATTAAATATGACTGCTACGTTCTAGTTGCTCCTCTACAATGGATGAGTTGTCCCGAATGTTCGGACAGCGAAACTAACTATGGTCTTTGCGTCTACCTATTGAAAATCTTTCATGCATTATGTCAGTTCTACGTTTGTTGCTGCTGGGAACAAGTAAAGAGACATCTGGAACATGACGAACCAAAGATTAGAGAGAAAAACCCAATCCGTCATCCGGCGCATTGTCTGTTCGCGTACTTTTTGCACCAAAATTCGTAGATTGTAAAATTTCGAGGAGGGGGGTAAAATTCTCTCAGAGAATGGTAAAATCACAAAAAAGTAAACGAAAACGAAAGATGCGAAATTCGCCCACATTTTAGACGTCAAAAGCAAATGTATGCAAATACACAGACAACAAAAAATTTCTTACAGGTATATCTGACAGATTTGACAGATTTCGTAAATCAGTGCAAACAAATTTCCTGCACTGAAATTCGTAGCATGGGGAAACTTTTTACTTTGTCGTGAGCGCTCTCTTCTACGAAAAACTATGAAACTTGGTGACTTTTCGTAGATTTTCGTGAAAATTCGTTGTTTCAGGAGAGTATGTGAACAGACCTAAGTACAAATGTCATCTTAAAGCCGAAAAATGATTGACATTGGACAGCTTATTTCTACAGAAAATAATGGTAATCCAAAAGATCCTGTATACACAGAACTTATGGACTATTTTTTGAGACATTGTGATCGTCATTTTAATTGTTGGCAGCAATAAAATTGGTTACCATTACAACAATACAAATGCTTTTTAAAACCATTTAATTGGTTTACTTTCATATTTCTATGGTTTACACTATTTTTAAATTTTGTTTCCACCTTTTTGTCGAGTGACAGGGATTGACATTTCCAAACGTCAAAAAAAATCAAGAAAATTTCGAAAAATCGGAAAATCCGCTATCCCCCTTCCGTCAGCCCTGTGTGAACAGGATCCAAGAATCACCCTTTACTTAAGATTGGGCACTAGCCACATGTTGGGGAGCCGTACACCGTGCTGACATATAAAGTCATTAAAAGCACTTAAGGCAGATACACAAGGATGGGAAATTTTTCCCATTTCCACCTTTTTTTCACATTAGTTTCCAGATCCGCTCTTTTCTGACTGCTTATCCATGAAGGACGCATTTTAAGCCAAAAACTTTTAAGTCTCACGCCTCTCGCCTCCTAGAGAATATACAACCTTGAGCCCAAACCTATATGAAGAACACCTACGGCTGTCATTTCGTTTACCAAATCCTGCCAATTTCGCTCAAAACAAAACAAAACAAACGAAAAAAAAAAACAACACAATCATCCAATTACTTCCATAACTACTAAACCCCTTATAAAAGAGTCAACCGCCCTCGCTAAACAGCGATTTCCCACTCTCCTGCTGAACGCAGTCAATCCACCGTACCTGTTAGTTTACTCAGTCCCTAGGTCGTTAGCATCAAAAAACGCGGCAGGATAACGACAAACGACAACGAATCTCGGTCGACCCTTAATTTTGTTATAATTTAAACCATGCCCCAAACCCTAACTACAGTAACAGCGAAGACATCCGACGTCCGCCGTCGCTTACACTCTCCGCTGGTACTTATCACAACCACATCCCTTACCGTCACCAGCACCAGCACAACCGTCCGCCACCTTCCTCTCAACTGTCAACAGATCAAACAAAATTTCCCAGCCGGCATCGCGGGTAAACACAGACATCGCGAACAGGGGACCTAGAGACAGGAGTAGACTTCACAGAGTACCTACCATCCATATCCTTGTACAAATAATGTAGTTTCTCTTCGCGTAGGTTAGGGTAGGACATTTTTTTTTTTTTGAGGAAGTCCCATGGGGCCGCATTTGTTTTTTCTTTCCTTTTTCTTTTCTGTTTTGTATTTTTCTTTTCTCGTGTTCACATTATGAATGAATGTTGTTAATCAGGTAAACAAATTGTTTTACATATCCTACTGGGCAAGATAAGGGACTTAATCATCTACCACCACCACCACCAGCAGCACCACGAACATGGTACCATCGGAGAGACCACATCCGCACCTCATGAACAGGTTGATGCGCACACCCCACCTTAACAAGACTCTGTGTAAACACACAGGGATAGTTATCCCCCATGATGCGTTTCAATCTGTCAAGTGCGGATGCCGTATGTACTTAGTCAGGCATTTAACACCTTAATGCTAACCAGGTTTCGAGTTATCTGTCATCTTCTCCTGGCCTGGTGGATTATTATTATTCTTGTGTTGCAGAGCAGTTACTGGATCCTTGCCATCATTTGATCGTTTGGAAACTGCTCCCTCGTTTAAATTTAGATTTAAAATTTAAATCGCCTTCTTGGTGTACCTACTCCTTGGAGTGTGGTCGGGACGGGAGCAATGGTGGGCCTACCCAGATGTACGTGACATTGAAAACAAGGAAAATATATGTAATTTCCTCAGTTGCGAGATGAAATTGTGTTGTGCCAGGTCACTGGGGTGTGTGGGAAGGACGCTTGGCGAAGTTTCCTCTTTGTTATGCAAAACTGAAAGTTTACGCATAATTGAAATTGTTTCGAGATGTAATTTTCAAGACCGTCTTTGCAGATATTAAACTTATTAAAGTTACACACAGCAGGCTTGGGTTTTTGTAAATTGAAAATGTACAGTCGGGGATTGAAGGATCACACAAACGGGAAATGAGTTTCAAACTTATGTATTTGAAAGTAAAATATGAGCTCAAGTTGATTGTTGAATACGTATGAATCTGGTTATGACGTACGATGTAGCAATGGAGGTGACCAACTTAGGAGGAGAGGTCTTGAAGTGGAATGATGGGTTCTTTGTAAAATATTTCATGAGGCACGCGCTCAAACTTGTCGTACCTATGTATGTATGCATATCTTCCAAGGATGTTTAAGTATTCGGAATCAACTAAACGTTCATCCATTGTTTCCTGTATTTATAGCAGCCACACATGCCTAAGGGAAGATGGCAAAATTTGTTTGTAATATGTGGACGATCCTACCCCTAGAACCTGCTAGCTTACGAGTTTACTAGAGATCCTGTTTGTCAAAAGATCATCGTCAGTTTTTCGGTATTGTGTCCATGATGATTAATATGCCTCTGATCAGCCTTCTGTACCTTGGGCTGATCAGAAGGAACTCCGGTAGATTGGTCCGTAGTAAGTCAGAGTACCAAAGCTCTACATGAGCCCTAAACTCTGTCAAAAAAATTCGGCCACAATTTTTTGTTAAAGAAGATGACTTTGAATGAAAAAGAAGATGGCTTTACCAATGGCCAAGCCTTTAACAACAAATTGTGGCCAAAAAGAATGAGAAATGTTTTTATTTAAGATGGTGTTCTATTTTTTTATGACAGAGTTTAGGGCTCATGTAGAGCTCTGGGAGTTACACAACTCGAGCTTAAGTTCCTTTCAGAGAATTTAATGTCAAAATGAATTGGTTACCCATTTATTTTGAAGCCGCTTTGGAAGTGAAATTCCAGTAAAGAACTCAGACTCAATATTAGTTCTTGGTAAATTTTAGCAGGAAGCAGTTTCATTTTATTAAAATTTTTTTTACTTTTCAAGAAAGACGAGTAGATGCTTCCGGACTCTCTGCTCTTAAACAAGTAAGTCTCGGAAGATCATCAGTAATTTCGTCTCTTGCGATTCTTTTGTGAGTTAGGATCCAGAAATGATGCATTAGGTACAATTTTATAATTCAGTTCGAAGAGTTCTGGCTTTATGAGATTTTTTTCGGTTCCTGTTCCTATTAACGTCGCATATACTTTGCTATTTTTATAAGTTTTAGTCTAAAAGACTGATGAATATATTGTTATCAAAAACGAAGTCGTCGGTGCAAGCTATACAGAGCTTGTTGAATTGAACTATTGAATTTAATGAATTATTGAAATACTGAACTACTTACTGAGCTAAATGAAATAAAATCAAATGACGTTGGGAACTAGCTCACTTGTTAGAGGACTTTTTTGAACTAGTTCGTTCGTGAACTGCTACATCAGACGTAATCTAACCCAAGAGGTTTTGATATATCGTCTGTGAAATGTTGTTTCTTTGCTAAGAACTCTGGATCTGGGTCTGGACTTTGACAGTAATATGGCTTTTACTGAACCTAGACAGATGTAAAGCAAAAATTTCGTGCGAAGGAGGAAACCTAATTTCATGCCTTTGTCCTTGATTAGCTAAGGTATTAATAAAAAGCAAGTATTGTAGATCAATGAATCTAGGGTTCCAGAATTAGATCCTTTGAGGTGTATGACTTCAAGTATTTCTGCGATGAATCTTAGCATAAAGCATTCTAAAAGCTTCAAAGTCTTATTGGGTTTAGAATATGTTCGTAAGTGTACAGAGAGTAGGTAGAGACAATGCAAGATCAAACTTTTAATTACAACTTTGCCTCCAGCAGAATTCCTCAAGAAGTAAGGGCCGATGATACCGCCAGCCTGCAAATAGCACTAACCTGCTGTTTTTTGTGGATGCAATGGCGTTTCCAATATCTTTTCTGGGTTTGATGAATGCCAAAATCGACACTTTTGCTTGTTCACCAATCCGTTGTGTCAATGACAAGACTCTTCACTAAACAAATTTTTTCGAAGAAAACATGGATATGTCCCTAACATTTCTAGAGCCGAAATAGCGAGTGAACCATGCATCAGATGATCTGAAGGCTTTAATTCCTGGATAAATTTGTTACTAACGAGTTCTAATTTATACTTTCGCGCACAGAGGCTATTGGCTCTTCGGTACGAACATTCTTTTGACGTGTTGGTGGCTTCGAATCCACTAAGGTAGGTATATGGGTACAAACTTTATAAAAAATATATACGACTAATCGCTTGGTCAAGTAGACTATCATGTCGGCCGTACATTTTTCGTAATTTCTTTGGCGTTTCGTGAAGTGAACGAATACTATCGAAGTAAATTTGAATAATTTTTTAAGCATCTGTCATCGAGGCATAAATAGATTCTGATGTCAACGAGCCACAAGCATAATCTGGCATCACTCTTTTTTCCCTTCATATGTCAAAAATACACGTTTTGAAAATGTAAGGTTCTAAACTCTTTTCCCTGGTCATTCAAAGTCACAGAGGTTAACCGGGTGTAAGTATTTGTTAATATTATGTAAATAAAGAAAAACTTGAATTTTATTGGTAATGTTACTCAGGAAATAAAATCGTTGTTCACCAAATATTAGAGTTGCATTCCTCTGCTTCTTGGTGAACGCTCGTAAGCGATCTTTAAATTCGTTCTAAAGGTTGGAGCAACAATTGCATCATTGAGGTGTGAGTCTTTCCTCTATAAAATGACAAACTGTACCAAATATGGTTTCAGCTGTCATTTTACAACTGACGTCTCTGTCAAAAAATCTATTACCTACATACTGCAAGAAAAATAATCGTTACATACATACATATATGCTTACTTTTATACCATGAATCTCGCGGTCATGGATACATAGAATGTTGTAGACCAAAGCTGTACAAGGTAAATCTTGTCATGGATTTACTTTGTTCGAGTAATTCTCTTCCTGCTTTTTGATTCTATTCCTCTATTTCAGTACCCATCCAGGCTTCTGACTATCCTTTAACCTCAACGTGACATAACACTTATCAAAGAGTAACTTACCTGATGCTGTTCAGTCTTTTGAGCTTATCTAGACATTCCCTTTTATAAAAGATTTCATTTGAAGTTCCACATTTGAGTATGTTTTACATAAAGTGCGCTGGAGGTCTTAACATGACTCAGGACCTTACTTTTCACAACCATTCGTCTTGTGCGTGTTATATTCGTTACATTAAACACAGAGTCCATAGGACGTATCCAAATGTCATGACCAAACGGGCCATGGTAAGGAGTGATGCTACCTGACCCTTTACAAACACATAAATTGATATTCTAAGAGGATCGTACACCTACATACACGTCTTTCCATAACGACTTGTGACATTCGACATTCGTCCTTAAACCGTGATTAATTTTCCCTTTTTAAAAGAATTAAATATGTATGGTCTGCCCACATTGATTTATCTACCAACAGCTCAGCCTAAAGCTGTAAGGCTCGTTAGGAGTACACGAGTAGCCATTAGTGTACCTACTACCGCCCCAAAAAGAATTACAAATTCAAGCTCTGTTCCCTTTCGTGTCCTTCTACGTAAACCATAAGAAAAAACCTAAATCAAACTCCGTAAACAAACGACCTCGCCGAATCATAAACCGCGAACATATGGTCAAAACAAAGCACAACCATCGCAATTCGTCCATGACATCGACTCGACCATAATTCCCCACAAAAAAAAACTATAACCTCCATAAAACATCCAACGACCGTATTTCAACGAAATGGCCAGCTTAAATTTATGATACATTGTTAAAATAAATTCCAAATATGAGATTTCGTCCTTAAAACTTTCTCGAGGATACCCATACTCCCATACTCCCTGCCCTAAACAGAGTCACTGTTTTATTTAAAGATAAATCCCCGTAAGTCCTTCTTTCAGCTTTCAACTTTTCCAATACTCATGCGGGGGGTGTCCCTGTTTGCCACAAAAAAGGAAACTTTTGACAAATACCTTTAAATTTTACAGGCTATAAATAACTACACATACACTGCACAGTAATAAGGACGAACTACTCCGTTGTCCACAGTAATTTTTCATCCCTAACACACCCACCATGTTGAGTTGAGACAAATGTTCCCTTTAACCTTTGTACGGCACAGGACACATATCATATCCTCAGAGGTTGGCAGCTGGAAGGTACTGCAAAAAGGAAACCCAAAGGAATATGCTAACCTTATAGTGAGTTAAAAGATTTCTCATCGTAACCCATCTCAGGAGAGTGTATAGTTAAGATCCTGTGAATGTCCTCCTTTTTTTGCTGGCCTCTACGATAAATGCTTTTCGGAAAATTTCCTGACTTTATATTGCACCTCCAGGAGGCGAACTGGGCGTGCGGTGGAAGATACCAACGATACCAACGGAGTCGCGTGGATATCCTCTTTGCTGAGAGCTATTATTTTTCATTTCGCACGGTTCGCCGTTTTCAACTGGGGAATGGAAATGAAAATTGTTTGATTTCCTTTTTTGTGTCATTTTGTACGGATGATGGGGGACAATCTGGTCTATTTCGAGAGACTGTCGGTTCGTCGTCGTTGTCGTCGTTGTCGTCGCCTAGCCAGCGTTGGGTTTAACACCATTAATTCAAGGATCTTGATATTCCGGTCCTTCATCAGGGCAAACACGCGCCGCCAATCTTACAAAGGGATGAGCACAATATGAGTACTTTAAAGCTGTGCTAGTTCTGATGGCATCTATGTTTTTTTGTTTTTTTTTTTTTTTTTGAGGAGGGTGACTCTTTAATGTAGGATGTTGGCCAGGCAGAAGAACACCAGAAATAGGAAGCGGGACGTTGGCCATTTTGTGGTCTCGTTTTAATTTTTATAAGACTGCGACCGTTGCTGCGCTGCTGTTACTGTGGCCTCGTCCCTGGCGGCTGTGTAATTTCTTTTAATTGGATTTTTTTTTTTTGTGGACCGCATGCTAAAGTGTCCTTGAGGGTGCTTGGCTGGTTGGTTGCTTGGCTGCGGAATGTAAAAAAAAAAATAAAAATTCAGAGTAGCCTCTTTTAAATTACATTAAATTTTTAATGTGGTGATACCAAGATACCCAGCGCTTGGTGGAAGGAGGAGAGGTTTAGATTAAAAATGTTTCACAGGAAATTATGTAAAGGGTAGGTGCTGCGCTTGTTTGTAATGGAATGACTTAGCTGGGATTTACGATCTTGAAAGAAATTAAAATGGCACTCAGGCACACAAGAAGTCCAATTAGATCGCTTTGATACCTTTTGTTAGAATGTTAGCTTTTTAGGGATTGGTCCACTTAACTGAGAGTGAATTTCCAGTAAGGAAGGTCCTGGAAAGTAGGTTAATTCATGGTAGGAGTTTATTCTTAAATTAGGGAGCCAACTATAGATGTCTTAAACATTCTCAAGGAAGTTAGATGGGAGATACATTGATGTGTTCTGTGAAAAATAATCATCGTGATGGGACTTACTTAATTGACTGCCTGACCTCCAAGTGGGCCTGCTTTAACATGATCCATTTGTGTAACTTCTAATTCCTTTTCCGTGGGTCCTGAGGAAGTATTCGATTGTAATAGGATAATTCTCAGGCAAACTATACGTCGGATGTTCAATACTAGTGGAGGGGTAAATTTGTGCCACCATTATGGACTAAGATGGACCTAACGATGCAAGTGTATATCCAATGGACTCAGGTTTCATACCCCCATAAGGCCGTGGGGGATGTCCAGTCTGAACTTCCGATTTCTGCTGAAGAAAGCAGCAAACAAAGCCACTTGTATCTTCTCGTGGACAGTACCATGTTGGTCGCTTCAAGGTTAACGATTGTTAATGCAGCGCTCGGTCCCTCTAACTTTTCACGGTATATAGACGTACAACCCATCTGTACTATAGTAAGACTTTTCTACGTAATAAAGGTTGCGAAGTCTTCAGCATGAGCTATACTCTTGAAGCCTTTATCTTCAAGTGATGTCAGAAGTTCACTATCACAGGCGTTAAATCGCATGAATGAGGTGACCATTCGAGCATTTCTGCAGATAACACGATAGCTGAACTTCCACCTCAATAGATCAATTGTTTGACCAGCTGTGGCATCATCCTGTTGAAACCACGCATCACTTATATCAATTCCATCAAATTCTGGCCAAAAATAGTTTTCCAAACCTAGCACGACAGAGAACTACTTTATGTGAAATCCACACACGCCATCACTTTTTATGGATGCAATGGAGTCTCTTGAAGCACATGTGGGTTTGTCGCTGTCGCTGTCAATAACCCATATTTTGCTGAAATTTAGATTTTTCTTCAAACTTTTGCAGAGCCCAATAGCAGAAGTTTTGTTGCTTAAAATTATCGGGATGCTTCATTTCTAGAGTCCATTTGGTAAGGGTGTAGGCCCTGATTTCTACGCAAAATTCGGCACATAGTGGACTGAGAGATTCCCAAATCTATTGCCTGATTTGGCTCACTTTGAACTGAAGGACCAGACACGAGGCTGCGTTATTTTCGATACTGGTACAGGAACATTCAATTGTGAATATTTTACAGAAAGTATTATCTGTTCCTAAAAAACCAAACAAATCACCTAAAGGCGAAACTTTAAACAAGCTTATCAGGTGGTCAATACCGTCTGGTTTGGGTTGAATGGCACTAAACCACCTGCAGCTTCAAGTCCATCACCGTCACCGTATATGGTATCAGGAATTTACAAGAATATCCCACGTTTGTCCAAAGCTACAAAAAAAGAAATCACTGCTAAGATGAATTCAAACAATACCTTCATCCCTGTAACAGAGCATACGTGAATCTAGCGTACGTGAATCTAGTGAAATACACCGAAGAACCACCACCGCTCGTGCAGGATAATCTAAAAGTCGAAACGGGGTAGATCCCATAAAAACAAAGATCTTGCCAAACCTGCCAGTCCCCCAACGTCTGTGCCAAATTCAGTACCTAAATAGCCTCCCGTTCGGAAGACACGCTCTGATCGTATCGTCAAAACCCTGTCCAAAACCACCTCAACCAGACCCACCTCTTCATGCAGAACTTCGTCCAAGAACTTAGAAATTCAGAATACCTATACAAACCCAGCCCACTTACGTCACATCACCGGCTCCATCAAGGCGTTACAAAACTAGTATACCAGCGGGTTCCATCCGCCCCAATTGCATTCATTTCCTGATCATCGGCCTAACGTCGAGATCCAGCGTATACTTAAAGAGACATCTCTATTCAGGTTCTTGGTGAGCAAAGTTCAAAGATTTTCTCTGCCGGAAGACCAACCTATCTATGCCTTTCTCAATGAAAGTTTAGATCTTATAGAGCAACTTCAAGCGCGTAACTTGCGTTTTATTCAAAATATGTACATATCAATGTGCTGCAGTTTGTCAACTCGAAGCCATCTGGGATTTTCAGAAGGTCATCATTCACTTGATGTGATTGCGATCGAAGATCTTTCCAATCCGTTTGTACATTTTGGGAGTCTACCATCCCAGCACCCACTTTAGACTACATTCTCAGTATTTTTCGAAATGACACTTCGACAGAGGCGAAATTAAATCTCTCGGACAGCACTACCTTCTGAAGACTGTCAGTTAAATAAAACAATGTCTATTTTGGACTATGTCCACGTTGGGCGCCAGTTAAATAAAACAACGTATTCACTTGGACATAGTCCATAATAGACTTTGTTTTATTTAACTTGTCTTCTGCGTACTGTGGATGATCCAGCTCAGTCACCAGTTATTTATTAGGCCCATGTTAGTGAAAACGCAGTGGAAGCTATGCAACGCCAGTTCCAGTTTAATAGTAATTAGTATGAGGTTGCGGCTTGTAGACCTTCTGTCTTCCTAATTTTGGTAGCGTGTTCCACGTGGATTTAATACCATTTAGAGAAGTCCTACCTTGACTCAACAATGTTAAGGTCATACAAGTACTTTCTTCGGTCGCTGAAGTACCTACTCGCCCAGTCTTAAACTGTTCCTCTAGATGCATCGTTTCGATACCATCTAACCCACAGCCTATCCAAATCGAATTTGAAAAACTTTCACACTATGCTATGTTCAAATACCTTCTCCGGCTACATTGTCCCAACCATAACCGCTTAAATATTGTGCGAAACAAGAATGTCCAATCAACCATTAAAAAAAAAAGAAAAATTCGAAAGCATATCACAGTGACTCACCCACGAGACCAGCCACCAGAGTCACCACCAACCACCTCAGCTTAGCTTCATTTCCAACAACAAGCAAACACCACCACTTTGTATATAGTGCCAACTAATTAACGCATTCATAAAACATAAATAAAATATAAATGCGCTGTTAAGAGACGTTTTTTTTTTTCCGAAAATGTGTGTACTCCCATGGAATCGCAGTGGCAGCTTGGCAAGCATCACTCCCATGCGCACTCCCATGCCCGGGACATATCACGTCTCGATGAAACTTGACAAACTCCAATTAGCACCTTTTGTGGCAGCAGTTGGGAAAGGAAAATATTCCACAAAAAAACAAAGTTTTTGGTTTTTTTTTTTCAAAAATTCATGAAAACTTTGCATGGAGTGCGAGCGCCGGCTTGAAATGTTGGCCGAGTAGGAAATCGGGTCAGAAATGCTATCGATTACTATTCATGAGGAGTTCCCACGCGATTATTTGATGCCTGCTGCATGCACTGTCGAGCAGATGGGAGTACGAGTATTGTTCCGACGTGACCCACGTGGTGGGTGCTAAGACGATAATTCTATTTGCTCAGTCGATTGGGTGAATTGGATTCGAGTTGAAACACAAAATTAAACGAAAACAAGTGGATTCGGGTTATGGGCTTAAACGGCTGATTAAGTGAGTTGAAATTGAAATTGCTCTATGAGTGGTTACGCATCGGAATGATGTGAAGGATAAGCATGTCCTTGTGCTAATCTCGGTGGTTATGCAGAATTTCTATGTACAGGGTTACGCAGAGTCTTAAGCATATGAATGTGTCACTTTTGCATACAGGTGTCTTACAAGGAAGGTAGACATTTGGCAACATAAACATACGTGGGCGCACAAGTCATCACCCTATCGGAAGATGCTTACCTATAATTTTTGCAAATGGCGGCAAATGCCAATTCGTAACAATTGTTCCGCATTCTTTAGGAGCAAAGGTTTTGACGGGCTTAAGTTTTTTTTTGAGGTTTGGAAATGTCAATCGCTGTCACTCGACAAAAGGGTGAAAGCATAAATTGAAAACTGAGAAATTCACGAAGTAAACAATAGAAATTCGACAACCAATTTTATTTCGCACCGACCGCTAATACATATGTCAAAAAAAATCCGAGGAAGTGTTCAGATAGACTGTCAATCTGAACACGCTAATGTCAAAAAAAATTCAGTCCGTCAATCATGTGTGAACAGGGTCTAGCGATTCATGTCTTGTTGACATGTATTTTGTATCTGTTTACTTCACAAATGTCAAAGTAGAATTGACATTTGCTGGCATTTGCAAAAATATTATAGCATCATCTGATAGGATGATGACAAGGATGTTGATGCCATCTTATGTTGCATATTGTAATATCAGAACATAGCCAGGGAAGTTACGCAAACTGTCATGATTTGGCATTAGAAGGGCCCCTGGAGCTCGGACGACTGCCTTGTACATGCAGGTACAATTGGAACAGATTCATTTGCACCTCATGATCGAGGAATGGGTTCTGAGACTCTCAGAAGAGAAAAATCCAAGCAAGTCGATTTACTACTCAAAAACTTTTACTCTTCAACCTTGAAAAGACTTTTTTTTTGGGCACACCCGTTCCTATATGTGGGACACTGCGATTCTATAACTATTGAATCTTGCGAATGTCTATTGATCTAGGAGTCGTGCCACCTCCTCTAAAGAAGGAGAGTACGTTCTTTTCAGTTCTGCTGACGATCATGTTTCCTTTTGGAAAATGCTCCACCTTTACCAATCTAAAGACGAGAATGTTCCCAGATGCTCATCTTCAGAGCAGACCCTGCATTTCATATCTGAACACAAAATAAGTGAGCTATATGATACCTTAGGCCATAGTGAGCTATCAAGTTGAGGACTTCCAGCTCCACCAGACGAATTTAGTGTTCCCAACATTAATCAGAGCTGTGGTGGCAGCCCAGTCGATACCACAGTAGGGTACAGGTCCTATGATGTAAAGAGCTTTGTTACGAATTGATCATCAGCAACTGGCGAAGGGATTGGACCAGGACTGTGTTTCGTTGTGATGTAGCCATAATGTGCGATAGCCAAGCTGCTGTCTTGGCACTGGATTCCTATGTCATTAAGTACAAACTTGTGAGGGAATGCTGACAAAAACTTAATGAATTGGCGAAAATAAACAAGAATATCGTCTGGAAGAATGGGCTGACTTTCCAACAAGAAAGGGAGCATCAGTAACTTTCATAAGTCCTGGGCCATTATATGGAATTGGGGATCATACTCTCAAAGGAGAATTCAGGGAACTAGAGGGGGGAAACAGACTTAAACCTTACAATAACGCTTACTATCAGCATGAGCAAGTACAAGCCTCGTGTCATGAGGTTTGTTGCCATTTCAATCCCATGACTTAAACCGGTTTTGAAATTGTGGAGCATTTTAAGTGAAAAAGTAATAGATTCACTGTGACTAACAATTTATTTGAGTTCATGCCCCGCAGATGCCAAAAAGACTTATAAAACAGAAGTTATTGGGCAAAATATTTATTTTTTGAGCCCGACCACTTAAAAGGTCATTACCAGAGGGGTAGTCAATGTCTTCGTTTAACCAGGTATTTGTAGTCCGGCCTATTGAAAATCGGAGAAATTGTAGTCTCTAAAAATTTGGATAAGTCAGGTCTAAAGCATAAGAGGGCTGGAATGGATGCATATGACATAACGAGTATGTCTTGCTAAGGGAACCTCTCATCAAGAAGATTCGTCTTCTTTCTCAAGACCATCGCTGGAAAAATTGCTTACCCCTAATATTTTTATTAGCAAGACAGTTCGTAGAGGAGTTTTTGAGGACGCACCAATAACTACGGAGAAGGTTGTCGCAGACCTCTCATGTTCTGTTAAGGTTTGGACAAGGATTCTAAAGGACTGACAGTAACGATACCGATGTTTGGTGATGAAATTTTCTTTGGGAGAGTCTTTGACGTTTTAATCGTGGCATTACCGTCATTTATTACGTGGAACATTCACTTGGTGATACATATGTAGTCGAGGTATTTAGCTTCATTTAGCCTTTTCATATCACCGAAATTGGGCATCAGGTAGAGAGAGTGATAGGACAAGGAGAGAACTTACATCCACCCAATGAAGAAGCCACTCCTCTGCCAGTTTGGAAGAGGTCGGCTTGGTTATCAAAAGCTGAAGAAGAACAAAGCTGTAGGCTCTGACGGACTACTAGCATGTACCAAATTATGAACCAAGTATGAGTGGATTAAGCCATGCCCCATATGCCCCATCATCAAGAAAGGCGATCCAGATTTTGTACGAAGTATCAAGACATATCCCTGCTTAATGTCACATAATATCATGTCCTGTGTGAACATTTGGAGCATTTTTGCAAAACACTAATCTGTATGTGAGAGTGTTGATCGACCGAATTGTCAAACTTAGACAAATCGTGGAAAGACGAACGAATTTCAAATCCAGACTCCTCATCTCTTCATCGAATTCAAAGCCGCCTATGATAGGATTCATTTTCCTGAGCTCTACAAGGAAATGCCAGTTCCATTTTTCGGTCCCTTATGTGAGGAGCACGAATGGAGTAGAAGATATGACCGCGAAATCTATGAACTGTACCGACTATCGATTACACTGGGCCATATAATGCTCCAGAAAAGACGATCTTCGAATCAGAGCCATCAGGTTCGAAACCACTAGGATGTCCTTATCCTTATTTTTAAGGATCATTCTATCGGGGATGTCAGAGTGTTTAGTCTCCACACCTGGCACCAGTTCGAGCTCAGGATCCAAGTGAGTGGAAGAAGGCAGAGCCTCTTGACGGGTCTAGAGCAACACTGATACTGATCCTGGTATCCATCACTCAAGTTTTTATCTAGTAGAGCTCTTGTCTATTCGAGTCTATGCTGGCTCATCAAATAGAGAATAATAACTTTGTTTTGTTAACATCAACAGTCGATAAGTTTAGTGGGACATAGCATTTGCATAAAGCCTTCATTAGAAGGTTCATAGATCTGAGTCTGGTTGTCCATCCCTATAGGATTGTAAAGGCCAAAAACGTAGATGTAGTCTATAACACTTCTATAGACATTTTGTTCTCACCACGAATGAATAAATAAATGACTTCAACTACAAGAGTAGTTAATCCAATCTTCTCCAAGGCCAAGCCCACACGCCAATGAAGGTCAAAAGCCATAAAACACATCTCGGTAATCCACTAAGGAAATTTACCCAACCTGGTCGTGTAATTAACAGCTACTGACACACCAGAGATCAAAAGAATATTTACTTTTGCTAATAAACTTTCGTGCGATTCAGAATTAATGTAACGTTTCCGTAAATCGTTCCACAAAATCACACTCAATTCACTTCTGTTTCCCAATCTGTCTAAATTAAAAGATTTATCACTTTACCATACCCTACGTCAGTCACTCAACAACTGACCAAGGACCAAGGACTCCATTTGACCGTCTGCACAATCCTCATTCAACTGAGTCAATAAAAATCAGGAAAAAATGTAATTAAAACCCGATCTGTGCTTCCATATTCCACTTAATTTGTGTCGGAAATAACTTTCCAATATGTCACACTTCAATGGCGCTCCGAGGACATTCATTATCCTTCAGTGATTTTAAAGCGATTTTTTCCGCAACAACAAATAACAAAAATCCCAAAAATTATTGTAAATATTTGCATTTCCATATCAACAACAGCCGAATGTTGTGGTCCTTGGTTTGTCGTTCGCTTCCATAGAGCAAGCTTCAACAGCATCGACGAGCAAAACGAAAGGATATTTGTTTAAGAGCGTAAAACGCAATTCATAACCACAACGCACGGGGAATCGGCATTCCCTCCGATAAGGACTCCCATCATCCGTAAAAGGATAATAAAAAAAAAAACACAAAAATCCAGTCATGAAAAAATCAGGATAAATAAAACACATACACACGCACATCCACTCATCACGTACCATCAGGGATATTTGACACACAGGCGTGGAAGTGACATTTCAATTTTCATCATCCTGCGGTGGGAGTTGGATAGAGAAAGTGAGATGGAGGATGAATCACGTTGTTCGCAACACCGACAGGCACACGGGCACCCGAATCGGTTGGCCTTTGATGTGACAGCAGGCGTACTGATGATATGAACGCTAACGGCGATGTTGAAATTCTAAGCTCGGCAGCTACTAAACAACAAACGATTTCCCGAATGGGCTCGATAGAATTTCAAATGGGACTCCTAGGGAATCCAATACAATTGGAAGCCGTCATCGATTATCCTTATCGGATAGGCGCCCGCACCTATGGCAGCTCCAAATCAAAGTGAAAAACAATTCTAACCTCAAAATGTTGAGGAAAAAGGTTCTCGTTTCGTTTCGTTTCATTTATTTTTTATTTGCTGTCAACCACGAATGGAGGGATTAAATGGCTTAGGGCTAGGCGATGATTTATTTCTTATATATTGGCAAACTTACGCCAGGATATTGCTGCCACCTATTCGGAAGTACTTACAACAGCTGACATTGATGGCGACGATGATGATGACGGGATATGGCCCAGGTGCACACATGTGTCTTTGAATTGTCGACGATAAACTTGGCTGTTTACCATGAGTGAGATACCAAAAAAAAAAACGGCTACCAAAGAATATAGATATTCATCTGTCACAACACTTTAAAGGTCCTTTGAGTCCCTACCGAAGCAACTACTATGAAAATAGTGTACATGTCCTTAATACGTCCTCATGGCATGGTGGTCTAAATCAAAAGGCAATATTCAAGGTGTCATTTTACGGGATATAGCTTTGTAAACTGTTTTGCATATAAATTAAACGAACCTGTAACGTATGTAGGAGGCGATGTTACGGACTACACTGGTATATGGTTTCTAGGTACACACAGAGAACGTTGATAGATGGACAGGTACCAGGATGTGTTGTCATGTTGTTATCGCACATTGTGGTGCTTAAAGTTTTACATGTGCGCTTTGAGGGGGGAGGTGTTCTGTTTAATGAGGACCTATTACGTAGTGTAATCGTTCATCTACACTTCGGTGAACAGGAAATAAAGAAGTGTCAACTGTCAAAATGGTTGACGTTGTCAGTTAATGGTGGCAGTGAAAATTTAACACGGAGGGGGAATTGTTTCGCAAAAAACGACGATACGGTGGAGTTAAAATTTTCGAATTTAAAGTGGTTTGCTATAAATTTGAGTTCACAGGGCCTTTGATTAAGTCTTTGGCGAACAGAGACTTTATTTTAGTTTCCATCCGTTTAATGATGTAATGTGATTGGACTTTCAGCCAATAAATTTGTCTATGAAATGTTCGCTTCAACACAATTCGAAAAATTCGAACTTTTGATTGACATCTGTCAAAGTGTGACAGTAATTTCTAGCTGCAATCTATGAACCACACTGTGTGGCTTATTCTATAGCAATTACTTATAGTAAAGGTTTCACGATAAGGTATTCACAGTAAGGAACTCCGCCACTACGAACTGAAAGATCTGTTGGAAGGTTGTGTGGACTACGCACTGCTCTACTCGATTCCACTCTATTCCGTAATTCAAATTGCTACCCTTTTGACCACAAATTCTCGAAATGATGCTTAGAGTGGTGCAGCTTACGAATGACACCTGTTAAGTGCTTCACTCATATGGAAATACTTTGAGGTTCAAGCCTCCTGATACTTTACTGGACAATCCAATAGTCGGTCCTACACTTGCTTAATGTGTACTTAAAAATGTTGGTTAATTGCGATCTGTTTGTGTAATCGGTAGCTAGTAGGTGAGACTTTACTAACCTTGTGGCAGTTCATATGGTTAAACATTAGTGACATTGCTGCAGTCTACATTTTCGGAACTCCCATCATATACTCGTACCTAGGAGAGGCATTATTTGTAGGTCACTGAGGTACATATGTACATACATGAGCCTAAACTTTAGAAAGTACGGCTAGGGCAAATGTCCTTTGACTTTGCTCACCCAGCTGACGAATGGACTTATGGAAGCTCAAACTAGTTTCACTGGTATGTATGGAGGATTATATTATCTAAGTCGAGTCACAATAGACAAATGGTCAAACACCATCCATCTACAAAGATGTCTGAAGAATAGAAGATGCTTAGTTATAAGTCTGAAACCGAAAGGACACTTAGTCCTCTTTAGGTTCAACTCTCCGTATCTTACTTATTTTACATTTGTTGACCGAAAAGTAGGAGCTATAGATCACAGTAGACTGCAAAGGATTTCATCATTTCAGCTGTTTCTGTTCCCTTCTGATCTATCAAAAAAGAAGGGCTCTTAAAACGACTTTCAAAAAGCCTTCTGAACACAAATGTCTTTCCCTTTAAATCGCTATTCTACTTAGAAAATCTCTGTCGCTGGTTCCTCGCTGACATATGTACGTATCCAGATCTGTCGTCCAAGTTCTGCACGAAGGGGTGCAGACGCTTCCTGTCTTCATTTGCAAGAAAGAAATCTTCATAGGATTCGTAAAGAAAGTAACAACCCAAGAGAGCTCATTTCATCACATCTGGGGGAAATGAGCTCACTGACCTTCTAATAAATAACTTCTCCTTCAAGTCGGATCCTAAGAACTCTTGATATTTAGTCGCAAGGTTAGACTCTTTGATTCTAGTCTTGGTCTTGGGATTGCGGAAAATAAGGTCTCCCATAAGATTGCTAGACAAGGCACAGAAAATGACATATTAAGACCAAGCTTGGGTTTCTTACGTCTTCCTTCAGTTTCTCAATTGACGAATGGGTTTCTTGTGAACAAAGTTGTGTGTGGTTTTGCTTTTTAATAATTTTATTGGTGCCAAAGGCTTAAGTATCACGCCGTCACATGTATTACGTCCCTAGAATCGTCTTTCAGCAAATACGGCACATTCCTACTTTCAGAAAAAAGGCTGTATTACACAGTAACTTGTGTGGTACATGTCAGGGCGATTCTTGAATAATAATTGAAGAAATATCAAGAAACATCTTCAAGTCCTTCGTCAAAATACGTGCCTCTGACCGCCTGACATCCTCGCTTACTGCATTAGCACTGTTCTTGGTGTGCAAGGCCTTCTTTCTTGGAGATCTGTGACCAATTGGTTTCAAAGTAAATTAGCCTGTTTTTACAACTACCATATTGACAAAGTTACCCAACTCCCCGATCACATTGTCTGCATTTCCGCAGCAGCCGCTACCCGGAATCAAACATTCAAATCGATTTCACCACTCAGGGGGAATTGCACAACTCCACCCATCCCTACACATGTACTTAGGCCAGAAAAATAACTCTCCCACACGCCAAACTGTAGAGCTGCCCACTTGAAATGTATGCCGAAAAACTTGTGGCAAGTATCCGTCAAACAGTTATTGTTAAAAAGTTTTCCTGGCTCAAAATGTTTCCAAAAAAAAGTAAAAACCAAAAACGAATTGAAAATGTTTCCCTACAACAATTGTTGTTCGAGACCAGTCAAGGACACGCTCTCTTAAAACAACTACCCACCCACTGCTGTTCAGAATTCCATGAGGGGCAATCTAGAAAAGTTTATTTTTGCGAAAAAGTATATTAAAAACTCTCAAGTCTAATGCCAGTGAATTGATAGTATCTGGAACTTCCGCAAAAACCAAATGCTTTTGTTGCTGTTGTTTGCGTTTGCGTTGTACCACACTTCAAAGTGATGTCAGTCGGTTAGTACCTAACCTAACCAAGAGCCAGCCAGGAACAACTTTATCTTAGCACTTTTGGCTCTTCCATGGGGATGCACCACAAGATACTTGAGTATAGGGCGCGTTCATCAAAACCGTTTTCTCCATCATCATCATCATCATCATCATCTCATTCCGTTCGCAGTGCGCTCCATCAAATGTCAGATACTTATCTGGTCGTCGTGGTCGTAGTGTATACAAATACATGCATACGTTGGAATTTTTTTATGAAATCCATTGGAATCTCAAAATTTAATAAACTTGCGGGAGTTAATTAATATAATTTTTTATTTTTTTTTTTGTTTTGTTTTTAGTTTGTGTTGTGGTTTTGATTTTTCCTTGCGCCTCTTACTATATGAATTTTTGTTTTTATCTCGGTTTTTGTGTTTTGCTTTGTTTTTAGTAGGAGAGCGCGTGCAGGGGAACTTTAGGTTTAATTTCGCATTTCTTTGAGATCACATGGAGCAGAAAACGAATTGTTTCGGCGGTGCTCCCTCGCCCCTATCTCATGTACGGGACGCCGATGGTTTTTAATTTGTTGATTTGTTTCAACGAGATGGGGGCGCTTCTTGACTTATCGGAGATTTGTGTAGCTCATGTGCACATTGTTGGAGCGCAGACAAGATGTACTTAACAGATATCAGTAATGAGTTTTGCATTTCGTTTGTCCAGATAGCATGGCGGGTATCGTACGGGCGTATGCAATCGAGCTGATTAAATTGTTTTGTGTTATCTCGTTGAGTTGTACAAAAGGAATATAATGATGATTGAGGAACTTTGATTTTGAAAAGGAAACAAAGGCGACGAATGGCGTTTGAAACAAAAGGATTTAGTTGGTATGTCCACACTTTATGTAACATGTCTTGGCATAGAACTGGTAGTGTTTAACTGAGACTTAGTTGTAGCTTCGGATCGATCATTCCTTACCACACTAGTCAAACGTTTTATATTGATCGACGAATCCAGATTTGACAGAAAATTAAGGCTGGACATCTTCCTTGAAGCTTCGATAGCAATAAGTGCCTCAACAATAGCATATCAGTCAGGTAGTACAACAGGTCAATCCATGATACCTGGAAAACTATACGGTGTAAGGGTGACCAGATAAGAACGATAGGAAAAAAGCTTTTAATAAAACAAAAACCGTGTGCGATCTAAAAATGATTTTGACTTTATTTCGAAGCTACATTCATGACATTGTGTGTGGAATGGCACATCATTCATATGGCAGTCCTTCAAGCTATGTGTTCAATTTTTGATGACTCGATCCAGTATGTGCAACGTTATTCCGTCAATAGCGTGTCGAATATTGGACTCGAGCGGTTCGCTTGTGCAGACTAAGGACTTGACGGAACCCCGGAGAAAATAATCGAGTGTTGTCAAGTCGCATGGTCGCGGCGGCCAATTGATGAACGCTGGCCCGAAAATTACCCAAATTACTTCTTCACAACTTCCAACGTTCCGTCGCCCGAGTGGCATGTACCGCCGTCTTGTTCAAACCACACCTCGGATATATCGATGTCGTCAAGTTCTGACTAGAGAAAGTCGATTAACATCGCTCTATACCTAAGACCATTGACGGTAACAGTGTCTGCTTCCTCATTTCAAAAGAGATAAGGTCCGATGATGGCGCCATGCCATAAACCGCATCAAACACTCAATATACATATGTGGATGGATTCATGCTTGGTCGAACACTTGTGGATTGTGTTCGCTCCTTTAAAGCAATTCCGCTTGTTGCCATAGCAGCTGAGCCAAAAATGGGCCTCGTCCGAGAAGATGATTTTTAGGGCAAAATCCAGATCAGCACCTAATTAGGGAAGTCACAGCTTCCTTCTCACAACCAATCGTATTGTGCGTGTTATATTCTTTACACGAATGGAAGGACCCTACTGTTTAATGCCGCGTCCGAAGGGCAATTTGTTATTTGAGAAGCTTTCTCAGGACAGTTGTACTCTCGGATGTTTGTCAGACGCTTGGGTGTTTCGACTGGGATTCAAACCTCGAATCTTTTGCTCCATAGTCCAACGCACTAATCACTGAGCCACGGAGCCCACGTTGTGTATAGTTGTCTTATACGCATGTAGGCCCAAATCCAACCTCAAAATAAGCCTCGGGCGATGCCCATTTCAGCTGATCCGCGCCTAATCAACATTTCTGGGTCTTCTTCGATACTGTACCCTACGGTAGCTATGTGTTATTCATTTCCCAAGAATCTCTATCTGATTAGTGGCTTAAGGTCCTAAAAGGGTCTAGTCATGCTCAAACTTATCCATGATGCTAAGAATTGCCTGCACACTGAAGCCATGAGGACGACGGACTTCACTACAAAATTCACGTTGCAAGCGATACAAGAAATAAAAAACCTTACTGAATGTTTTAACATCTCGATGTCAATGGTAACTTTAACCCCTGCTGAAACATAACAATTGAAAAAAGTATCATTGCTATCTGGTCACCCTTTATTTCTCATAAGAACAAATTTCTCCGAAGAAGCAGAATGTTTAGCTCTTCGTTTAGATAGGAAATTTAGCTTAATTTAAGGACACGAACAAGGACAGAAAGCTACCGATTCACCTTACGGTATATCGATCGGTAGAAGAAAACTTGGACGAGTTCTCCATCACCGAGCAAGTTTTGGAATACATTTCAATGTTTTTGTAGAACCTGTATCGAAAAGCAGATCTGATAAATACATAACGACATGGCTGCGTGGTTAGTACGTTAGACTACGAAAAAGGAGAATCGGAATTCGACTCCAAGTGAGCACCAATATTTTTCGTTTCGTGTGTCCCACTTCTGCGAACATCTGACAAACATTCGAAAGTATATTTATTGTGAAAGGCCTCTTAAATAAAATTTGAAAAATATACACGAATACAGGTTCCATACTTACCTGTCAGATTTGAAACCTTTATAGGATTCTTTTCATATCGTCGTAATTTAGGGTTACATCTGGTAAAAGCATCGTATTGGTGACAGAACTCATGTTCTTTTGAGCTTAGAAGTTTGAGGTCTTTTTATACCCTATTCTAAGGTATATTTCTATCAATGGGTTTGTTTTTAAAATTTCTTGAACTGATACTTTGCTGAGTTGCTTAGGAGAAGGAAGAAGAGTCATGACTATTCCTTAACCTACAGCCTTGAGCTTAAGAATGTCATTATTGGAGTTGTGGCTTAGCGCCTTAGGTTTTTTAATGTATCGTAATAAGGATATATCGAATCACATATGAATGAGCTGGGTTGATATAACATAACCTGTGTATACACGTTTCTTGTGTCCCTTTGGTAGGTTAAGGAAGCAGGCAAACTTAAACTCCATTTACAAAGTGGAGTCATGGGTATTTGAACTGAACTTCGAGACAAGAAGTGTAGTTTCACTTATCGCGTTAAATTTTTCCTAGAATGTCAAGCTTATATCAGGATCATAGACCTTTTTTTTAGTTGAAGTATTCATTGCAATTCAGGCGAAAACCTTCGACGTTTAGTAGAGTACTCAGTCACAAAAACAAATTGTCTTGCAAATCAATCTTAAAAAATCAAAAAATTTCTTTCTAAGGTTTGAGGTATATATTTTAAATTATCTCTCAAACGATGCATATTCGGTTTTAATCCATATTGATGCATTACCGGATAAGGGGGATCCGTCTATGTATGAAGATTATGGTGTCAGATACTATTCTCCATGTAATCGTAGCCTTTTCAAGATGACAGTCTTCGTGAGCTTAAACTCAATTATTTTTGTCAAAAATTTAAGGATTGAAATGGTTAAAACTACCAAATTGGAGATCCAAGCCAATAAATTAATATACCCCCTACTCGTATGTCAATATACCAAGGTACCCCTATCAAGACCTTTCTACTTCTGTTATCCTTTTCACCTTCGCCTCAAGCTCTGATCAAGTTCTCGTCAAAATTTTAATTTATTTCCGATTCATCTGGAAATTTATATATTTTTCAATTATCTAGAGTCAAAATATTAAGATTTAATCCAAAATATATGTAGGTATGGGTACCCCCAAACCCATATAGAATTTACCTTAAATTTCCAAATTTATACACCTTTTCCTTTTAGAGCTCCCAGCGATGCGCTGCGACTAAAACTTTCTCCAAAGTTTGTGTAAAAAAATATTCTTGCCCCAATTTAAACTATTTGTTAACCATTTTTGTAAACATATTAACAACAAAAACAGATTAAAAACATGGCATATATACCCCCCTAAAGTCTCAGTCAAAATTTGACTAGCGGTGCTCTTATTTAGACAAACTAGCGCCTGATTATTTCCATAGTTGCTCACGAAAAAATGCGCTCGTAAATGTAATTCGTTCGCCACGATTTTCATTTTTTCCCAAAATTTTCCTCAAAATATACCCTATGCATGGGTATTATATAGAAATTGAAAACAGAGTTTTTTTATGGCCTTCCAGAGGCATACCAAAGACCCTCAAAATTAACCACTTTTAAACCATGACATTCGAATCTTTGTCGGCATTTTTGACCCAGTTCAGTGAAATGAAAATCAATAAAGACAAGATCACGACAGCTAATTCTTCTAATCAATATGTAACGTTTTTTAGAACAAGAACCTGGATATACCTTATATACACCCCCCCTTTGTGGGGTCTTCCTAAGTGGTATAGTTTAAATGCCTTATGGTAATAAATGGAAAATTAAATTTGTTTCGCTTTGGAGAGCTGGTGTCGATTATTTGATGAGTGAATTTGATTAGAGGCAATCTGAGAGAATTTCAGTGTATTTTAGCTAAATTTTGATGGTAGTACCCCCCCTGTAGGTGGGTTTTTGAGCTTTTTAGAGCGGAAAAATGGGCAAAAGTGAGTTGGAAAATCAATCATGGAAATTAAATAAATTGGGTAAATGTTTTCGTTGAATTCAAAAGTTATTAAGGTTTTAAGAAACTAAGGAATTGGAGTGAATTCCTGGAAATTTTACCTCAATTTTGATGGTAGTACCCCCCCTGTAGGTAGGATTTTTAGCTTTTTAGAGTCGAAATCCTGGCAAGACTCAGATGGAAAACTATTCCACAAAATTTAAACTATTGGATGAATGTTTTCATTTATTTCAAAAGTTCTTAATATTTTTAGAAATGGAATGAATTGTGGTGAAAAACTGTGAATTTCAGCTTCAATTTGAGGGTAGTACCCCCCATGTAGATGGATTTTTAAGCTTTTTAGAGCAGGAATCCTGGCAAAACTCAGATGGAAAACCATTCAAGAAAATTTAAACTATTTGATGAATATTTTCATTTATTTCAAAAAATGTTAATATTTTTAGAAATGGAATGAATTAATATTAAATACTGTGAATTTCAGCTACAATTTGAGGGTAGTACCCCCCTGTTGATGGATTTGTAAGCTTTTTAGAGTCAAAATCCTGGCAAAACTCAGATGGAAAACTATTCAAGAAAATTTAAACTATTTGACGAATATTTTCATTTATTTCAAAAGTTATTAAAATTTTTGAAAATGGAATGAATTAATATAAAATACTGTGAATTTCAGCTACAATTTGAGGGTAGTACCCCCCCTGTAGATGCATTTGTAAGCTTTTTAGAGTCAAAATCCTGGCAAAACTCAGATGGAAAACTATTCAAGAAAATTTAAACTATTTGATGAATATTTTCATTTATTTCAAAAAATGTTAATATTTTTAGAAATGGAATGAATTAATATTAAATACTGTGAATTTCAGCTACAATTTGAGGGTAGTACCCCCCTGTTGATGGATTTGTAAGCTTTTTAGAGTCAAAATCCTGGCAAAACTCAGATGGAAAACTATTCAAGAAAATTTAAACTACTTGACGAATATTTTCATTTATTTCAAAAGTTGTTAATATTTTTAGAAATGGAATGAATTGTGGTGAAAAAGTGTGAATTTCAGCTTCAATTTGAGGGTAGTACACCCCCTGTAGATGGATTTTTGAGCTTTTTAGAGCGGAAAAATGGGCAAAAGTGAGTTGGAAAATCAATCATGGAAATTAAATACATTGGGTAAATGTTTTCGTTGAACTCAAAAGTTATTAAGGTTTTAAGAAACTAAGGAATTGGAGTGAATTCCTGGAAATTTTACCTCAATTTTGATGGTAGTACCCCCCCTGTAGGTAGGATTTTTAGCTTTTTAGCGTGGAAATCCTGGCAAGACTCAGATGGAAAACTATTCCACAAAATTTAAACTATTGGATGAATATTTTTATTTATTTCAAAAGTTCTTAATATTTTTAGAAATGGAATGAATTGTGGTGAAAAACTGTGAATTTCAGCTACAATTTGAGGGTAGTACCCCCCCTGTTGATGGATTTTTAAGCTTTTTAGAGTCAAAATCCTGGCAAAACTCAAATGGAAAACTATTCAAGAAAATTTAAACTATTTGATAAATATTTTCATTTATTTCAAAAGTTGTGAATATTTTTGAAAATGGAATGAATTAATATGAAATACTGTGAATTTCAGCTACAATTTGAGGGTAGTACCCCCCCTGTAGGTGGGTTTTAGAGCTTTTAAGAGCTGGAATCCTGACAAAACTCAGATGGAAAACTATTCAAGAAGATTCAAACTATTTGATGAATATTTTCATTTATTTCAAAAGTTGTTAATATTTTTAGAAATGGAATGAATTGTGGTGAAAA
Organism: Xylota segnis; assembly: GCA_963583995.1. NCBI lineage: Eukaryota > Metazoa > Arthropoda > Insecta > Diptera > Syrphidae > Xylota > Xylota segnis. Next base: position 41,417,259 of record OY757236.1, on the reverse strand, counting down.
AGTGTGAATTTCAGCTTCAATTTGAGGGTAGTACACCCCCTGTAGATGGATTTTTGAGCTTTTTAGAGCGGAAAAATGGGCAAAAGTGAGTTGGAAAATCAATCATGGAAATTAAATACATTGGGTAAATGTTTTCGTTGAACTCAAAAGTTATTAAGGTTTTAAGAAACTAAGGAATTGGAGTGAATTCCTGGAAATTTTACCTCAATTTTGATGGTAGTACCCCCCCTGTAGGTAGGATTTTTAGCTTTTTAGCGTGGAAATCCTGGCAAGACTCAGATGGAAAACTATTCCACAAAATTTAAACTATTGGATGAATATTTTTATTTATTTCAAAAGTTCTTAATATTTTTAGAAATGGAATGAATTGTGGTGAAAAACTGTGAATTTCAGCTACAATTTGAGGGTAGTACCCCCCCTGTTGATGGATTTTTAAGCTTTTTAGAGTCAAAATCCTGGCAAAACTCAAATGGAAAACTATTCAAGAAAATTTAAACTATTTGATAAATATTTTCATTTATTTCAAAAGTTGTGAATATTTTTGAAAATGGAATGAATTAATATGAAATACTGTGAATTTCAGCTACAATTTGAGGGTAGTACCCCCCATGTAGATGGATTTTTAAGCTTTTTAGAGCTGGAATCCTGGCAAAACTCAGATGGAAAACTATTCAAGAAAATTTAAACTATTTGATGAATATTTTCATTTATTTCAAAAAATGTTAATATTTTTAGAAATGGAATGAATTAATATTAAATACTGTGAATTTCAGCTACAATTTGAGGGTAGTACCCCCCTGTTGATGGATTTGTAAGCTTTTTAGAGTCAAAATCCTGGCAAAACTCAGATGGAAAACTATTCAAGAAAATTTAAACTACTTGACGAATATTTTCATTTATTTCAAAAGTTGTTAATATTTTTAGAAATGGAATGAATTGTGGTGAAAAAGTGTGAATTTCAGCTTCAATTTGAGGGTAGTACACCCCCTGTAGATGGATTTTTGAGCTTTTTAGAGCGGAAAAATGGGCAAAAGTGAGTTGGAAAATCAATCATGGAAATTAAATACATTGGGTAAATGTTTTCGTTGAACTCAAAAGTTATTAAGGTTTTAAGAAACTAAGGAATTGGAGTGAATTCCTGGAAATTTTACCTCAATTTTGATGGTAGTACCCCCCCTGTAGGTAGGATTTTTAGCTTTTTAGCGTGGAAATCCTGGCAAGACTCAGATGGAAAACTATTCCACAAAATTTAAACTATTGGATGAATATTTTTATTTATTTCAAAAGTTCTTAATATTTTTAGAAATGGAATGAATTGTGGTGAAAAACTGTGAATTTCAGCTACAATTTGAGGGTAGTACCCCCCCTGTTGATGGATTTTTAAGCTTTTTAGAGTCAAAATCCTGGCAAAACTCAAATGGAAAACTATTCAAGAAAATTTAAACTATTTGATAAATATTTTCATTTATTTCAAAAGTTGTGAATATTTTTGAAAATGGAATGAATTAATATGAAATACTGTGAATTTCAGCTACAATTTGAGGGTAGTACCCCCCCTGTAGGTGGGTTTTAGAGCTTTTAAGAGCTGGAATCCTGACAAAACTCAGATGGAAAACTATTCAAGAAGATTCAAACTATTTGATGAATATTTTCATTTATTTCAAAAGTTGTTAATATTTTTAGAAATGGAATGAATTGTGGTGAAAAAGTGTGAATTTCAGCTTCAATTTGAGGGTAGTACACCCCCTGTAGATGGATTTTTGAGCTTTTTAGAGCGGAAAAATGGGCAAAAGTGAGTTGGAAAATCAATCATGGAAATTAAATACATTGGGTAAATGTTTTCGTTGAACTCAAAAGTTATTAAGGTTTTAAGAAACTAAGGAATTGGAGTGAATTCCTGGAAATTTTACCTCAATTTTGATGGTAGTACCCCCCCTGTAGGTAGGATTTTTAGCTTTTTAGCGTGGAAATCCTGGCAAGACTCAGATGGAAAACTATTCCACAAAATTTAAACTATTGGATGAATATTTTTATTTATTTCAAAAGTTCTTAATATTTTTAGAAATGGAATGAATTGTGGTGAAAAACTGTGAATTTCAGCTACAATTTGAGGGTAGTACCCCCCCTGTTGATGGATTTTTAAGCTTTTTAGAGTCAAAATCCTGGCAAAACTCAAATGGAAAACTATTCAAGAAAATTTAAACTATTTGATAAATATTTTCATTTATTTCAAAAGTTGTGAATATTTTTGAAAATGGAATGAATTAATATGAAATACTGTGAATTTCAGCTACAATTTGAGGGTAGTACCCCCCATGTAGATGGATTTTTAAGCTTTTTAGAGCTGGAATCCTGGCAAAACTCAGATGGAAAACTATTCAAGAAAATTTAAACTATTTGATGAATATTTTCATTTATTTCAAAAAATGTTAATATTTTTAGAAATGGAATGAATTAATATTAAATACTGTGAATTTCAGCTACAATTTGAGGGTAGTACCCCCCTGTTGATGGATTTGTAAGCTTTTTAGAGTCAAAATCCTGGCAAAACTCAGATGGAAAACTATTCAAGAAAATTTAAACTACTTGACGAATATTTTCATTTATTTCAAAAGTTGTTAATATTTTTAGAAATGGAATGAATTGTGGTGAAAAAGTGTGAATTTCAGCTTCAATTTGAGGGTAGTACACCCCCTGTAGATGGATTTTTGAGCTTTTTAGAGCGGAAAAATGGGCAAAAGTGAGTTGGAAAATCAATCATGGAAATTAAATACATTGGGTAAATGTTTTCGTTGAACTCAAAAGTTATTAAGGTTTTAAGAAACTAAGGAATTGGAGTGAATTCCTGGAAATTTTACCTCAATTTTGATGGTAGTACCCCCCCTGTAGGTAGGATTTTTAGCTTTTTAGCGTGGAAATCCTGGCAAGACTCAGATGGAAAACTATTCCACAAAATTTAAACTATTGGATGAATATTTTTATTTATTTCAAAAGTTCTTAATATTTTTAGAAATGGAATGAATTGTGGTGAAAAACTGTGAATTTCAGCTACAATTTGAGGGTAGTACCCCCCCTGTTGATGGATTTTTAAGCTTTTTAGAGTCAAAATCCTGGCAAAACTCAAATGGAAAACTATTCAAGAAAATTTAAACTATTTGATAAATATTTTCATTTATTTCAAAAGTTGTGAATATTTTTGAAAATGGAATGAATTAATATGAAATACTGTGAATTTCAGCTACAATTTGAGGGTAGTACCCCCCATGTAGATGGATTTTTAAGCTTTTTAGAGCTGGAATCCTGGCAAAACTCAGATGGAAAACCATTCAAGAAAATTTAAACTATTTGATGAATATTTTCATTTATTTAAAAAAATGTTTATATTTTTAGAAATGGAATGAATTAATATTAAATACTGTGAATTTCAGCTACAATTTGAGGGTAGTACCCCCCCTGTTGATGGATTTTTAAGCTTTTTAGAGTCAAAATCCTGGCAAAACTCAGATGGAAAACTCTTCAAGAAAATTTAAACTACTTGACGAATATTTTCATTTATTTCAAAAGTTATTAAAATTTTTGAAAATGGAATGAATTAATATGAAAAACTGTGAATTTCAGCTTCAATTTGAGGGTAGTACCCCCCATGTAGATGCATTTGTAAGCTTTTTAGAGTCAAAATCCTGGCAAAACTCAGATGAAAAACTATTCAAGAAAATTTAAACTACTTGACGAATATTTTCATTTATTTCAAAAGTTATTAAAATTTTTGAAAATGGAATGAATTAATATGAAATACTGTGAATTTCAGCTACAATTTGAGGGTAGTACCCCCCTGTAGGTGGGTTCTAGAGCTTTTAAGAGCTGGAATCCTGGCAAAACTCAGATGGAAAACCATTCAAGAAAATTTAAACTATTGGATGAATATTTTCATTTATTTCAAAAGTTATTAATATTTTTGGAAATGGAATGAATTGTGGTGAAAAAGTGTGAATTTCAGCTTCAATTTGAGGGTAGTACCCCCCATGTAGATGGGTTTTTGAGCTTTTTAGAGTCGAAATCCTGGCAAAACTCAAATAGAAAACTATTCAAAAAAATTCAAGATTCTTGATAAATGTTTCTATTTATTTTACAAATATTAAGTTGTTTAATAAAGTACAGAACTAACGTGAATTTCTGGTACAAATAAGATGGTAGTTTAGGGTGGATACTGGGAAGTTGTTGTTAGCTTTCTCCCGTGAAAACGTCGGTAAGAAACGCAGTAATACGAGAATTCATTCGAAAAAAGATTTAGAAAATTCGATGAATGTTTTCAGTGAAATGAAACATTTCTAAGTTACTTGGAAGCATAAAGAGGAATAATTGGCACTGTTCCAATGAATCATTAAGGAGTGTACCTAACCCAGGGGGGTATCTGAGGATTTTGCCAAATATGGACTTTTCATAAAGTTGTACCCTGAAACGAATAATATTTGCTGAGCAAGACAACGAAAAGTTTTCCACAATTAGTAAGAAAAAATCGCCAAAAAGAGGGGAAATACATTTTCTTTGAACTGAGTACTACAATACCAGCATGGATACCATACACTCTTGAGCTTCAGAGTGTCCTTTTTTGTATTTCGGATAGTATTCCAATTTGAAATATTTCTTTTACTTGCTACTCGGACTTGGATTATTTTGTTTTCCCAAGGTTTGTGATGAAACTCAAACTTTTAAGTAGTAATCAGGAAAATTTTGAATTCCACACAAAGTTTTTGTGAGGGAATATCCCTTAATTGTAAAATCCAGCATAAATAAAGCTTTTACCCATTTAATAACACAGAGAGTTTTCAGCAGAAATTTCGTTCAAGCTTGTATAATGATTTTTGAAATCCAACAGCTTACGATTTGCTGCAGTTTTATAAAGTAGAAAGGATTCCACTATCTAGTTTTAGTAAATTCTTGGAAATAACCCAACAGGATGCTCATGTCCGAGAGTTGCAATTTGCAAATGCCACGTGCAATTTAATCTACCAAATTCAAGAGAAAAGCGAAAAATACTTTCCAACGAATGGTCCGGATAGGTCAGATCTCGTTTCTGGGAAAGCTTGGAATTTATCATTACAATATCTTCGGAGGTAGTCATAACCGTGAATACAATTCAGGAACTTTGTTTGTTGTTCAGAAAAAAAAATCTTTTTTACTTTCCCTAACTAGAAACTAGACACTTTCAGGTCACCTCCTTCACATATTTAGACATCATTGTCCATTGCATAGCCGCTGTCATTCACGCTGTTATTTTTCGACCCTTGAAGAGTGTCTACCGAAGACTGAGAGAAGGTAGCTTTCCACTCTCTTCAAACCCGTGGACACTGCCCTACAGTATTCGGGATAGCTTTTGCCTAAACCAAAGATTCCGTCCTTTTTGTGGTGTCGAACCTGGAGATGTGATTGGAACATTCGTGTCATTCGTGGAATTGATGTTTACTCCGAGGTAGGGAAACTCCTTCACCATTTTGATGTGAATACTGTCAAAGAAAGGACCTCCTAGATGGAGTAGTCTTTTAGGGTACAGAGACAGGCAACTGCATAGGAGATGGAAAACGATTCCTTCGTCATTACTTCAGCATTACTACAGCTTCTCCGGTAGTTATGCCAAAAGACGCCCAGCTTTTTGCCATGTTGGCCTATTACCTAGTGTCTAGTAAGAACACCGAAAACGTGACTGCTCTGTGATAGCCTTGGCCAGATGTGTCTTGAAATGTTGCAAAAGGAAGATTTTGCCAACTCTGTTGGTACTACCTAAACCATCCAGCCTTAATATCTTAGAGGTTGAATGAAGCCGTTTCTGCAGGATCCTGTGGGTCGTACCTAGTTTGGGGAGCTCGTCAGCCTTGCAATCCCCTCCTATGTGTCTATAATGTCTCTGAGGCTCAGCACCCAGGTTAGGTGAATATTGAACTACTCAGACATATCCAGGAGAGCGGGATTTTATTTTCGATTGACTGTCAGTGAAAATGCGAACAGATTTTGGATTACATTTCAGGACAAGGCTTCTTTGATGTATAGTTCTGACATCAGTTCGTACAATTACAACCAGCAAATGATATGAAGTGGAAAGCCCTTTGCTCTTACCTTATTACAAAAGTAGAAAGCCACAGTTGATTTCTTTAGGCGCTCAAGTAGATTGGCATTCCAGTTTAGCTTCCTTTCCTAAATGTCTTCGAAGCAAAGACTGGTACCATTAACCATATGAAGGTCGACAAGGGAAATGCTATATTTACTTGTGTTTTCCGGAGGCAGTCATAGCAATGTCACCTGCTGACTTGATGTAAACGATGCCTAATAATGTATATTTGAGTGTAGGAGCCTGTGGCTTTAGAAGTAAGTACGATGGACCACGAAGTGAGGGTTTCCAAACTCAATAGCTAGACAACACCTAAAATTTCTTCCACGGTCCCATCTCTTGCGAGTTTTGGACATTTCTTCCGGGGATAAAACTGTCATGAGAAATCCTTTTAAAATTAAAAATTTCCCCTCCGGAAACTGCATACCCCATTCCATTTAGGCAAAGAATGTAGCTACACGCCCAACTCCAATGGTTATGAGGAGCTAGGTCCTTGGCCCCATGGACCAAGGGTATTAAAAGATTATTTACCTTTAAGTGTGATATCTCTATCATCCGGTGACGAAATCCCTTAGAACGCCATTTATGTGATGTAGTACGTAGTTCCTAAATGTAGCCAGTTTCGACCGCTTTAATCTCTCTTTAAACCAGCCATAGTTACAAAAAAGTTCCACACATTACCAAGTACTTGCATGCAATAACAATTTACATAAGATGATGTAAAACAATCTATCTAATGACTCCTCAAACCCAGCAACATTATATAATGGAATTTCCGACACAACATCTAAGCTCCAGACTGTGATGAGTAACAACAACCATAAGCGAGTTGTACATGGCTTATTGGATGTAACACCCATTCGCTGCGGTACGTGAGGCGTATACGTAATAATTTCACTCGAATTTAGTCATTTTTTTTTGCTTTTTCAACACCAAGAAAATAGAAATCCTTTTAAGTGTCGATTTTCTCCTCTTCATTATTCATTTACGTACTTTCTTGCCTGTGTCCTGCTCAATGTAATTTAATTTTTCGGGATAAAGAGAATTACAAACCCGTCGTCAATATTTCACTTTCATCGGCCTTAATTTGGCTGGGGAATTTGTTGGTCCCAAATGAATTGGAACAAATCATAAAAGTTTGCTTTTATTTTGTTACATATTAAATGATGTCCTTTATCGTAGGATTTTGGTGGTAGGGGCGTTTGGTTTAGAAGAAGATTAGGTCTGCTGTTCTTGGAATCCAATGTGAGCATAAAATGCGGAGGATATTGAAAACATGTCTTTATGATGATGAATGTGTACTTTCAAGTAAAACGTAAGTTATTCCTCGAGGGTTTATGGGAATCCTTTTTAAATGAAGAACGGAAATTAGAAGGACGTACGAGACGCACATTGACTTTGAATGTTTGTCGATTACAAAGCACTAAATCTAGTCTAACAGAACAGAACAGAGAAGAAGAAAATTAGAAAGAGATTTGGAGATAAATTGGAACCCTGAGGGACGCCATTATTTATGCGATGGATTACAGACTTATAATCAACAGATACAACTAGAATTGACAGACAGTTCCTAGTCCATTTAAGAAGAGAATCGTCGACGTGAGTGGGTTTTGGACGGTTGAATTCAGACTCTGTAAACAGTCCTTGAGTTTTATAAATGTAAGGTGTATAACCTTATGATTACAATTCAATAGGAAGGGCTCTCCTACTAGGACCGAGGATTCCCCCAATCATTGGATAAGGGCAATACTTAAAGGTCGAATTATTGCTTCCTCATCTGAAGAAGTGTCTATGTCTGTGACCCCAGTTTGCTATTGAATATTACTGGCGTTATGCAAGGTACTTTCCTACGTAGACTATCTGTGAACCTTTGCAAACCGTTCTAGTGCTTTTCACCAAAAGAAGTCTGGTCAAACTAGGATCTATCACCATCAAAAGTACCACTTTAGTTTCTGTCAGTGAAGATCAAATACCTAGGTGTCATCCTTGACAAATTCCTTAGCTGAAGTTCTCATATCAAATTCTCTATTGAATATGTCACTAGAACCAGTAGACTTCCTTACGGCAGGACTTGGGGCCTAAATCCAAAAATGATACATTGTGATGTACACAATAATGGTGATGTACACGGCCATCATTTCGTGGCCGAGAGTTTTAATAGGCTTCAAAAGCCACAACGGCTTGCCTGTCTTTCTATATAAAGTGCCATGCATACCTGCCCTATGACAAGATTAGAAGCCGTCGTTTAGCTTACAGTTTAACTAATTTTCATTAGAAAGACGATCACTATCAAGCTGCAGTAAGAATGCAAATATAAGCCAGGTCACCTTGTGGCAAACCTGAAAATTCTTGACTTTATTCCGGAAAGAGTAGGAGATCATTGTCAGGGAGTACTATTTCGATAGATTATTTGAGGTACGATTAGAACACTTTCTATGGTTTACCGGCTCAAGACCCTCGAGGTTTGGTCCTGTTCACAGACGGATCGATGATTAAATCTGGAGTTGGACCCGGTGGAGTTGGAACCAACTCGATAAGTATAGGATGTGTCCCAATGTTTTTCTGAACTCAATACAATTGGAATTTGCGTTAGCTTAAATCTTGGTAAAGGCGTTAAGAGCGCTAAGATTTATATATTTTTAGATAGCCAGACAGCACTTAAAGCGCTGTTCTCCAATTTAATGAAATCTATGTAGATCAGTTAAATGCTGCTCCGATGTACTTCTAGGAATTGCAGCGAAGGAATAGGCAGATGAACTAGCTAGGGCTGGCTCAGAACCAACACTTCGTCTGGCTCACTGGAAGAGTGTCCCACAGCTAAGATTATACAAATGATTAATCATGTTCGATTCTTTTAAGGAAATCCTTAATGCAAAGATAGTAATAGAAAGCTAGTGAACTTTCTTATAGGTCACTGTGGCCTAAGGTATCATATTTACAAACTCAATATGTGCTTTGATGATGAATGTAGGCTCTGATCTGATGAGGTCATGTCTATGACGGAACCCTTCCGTGTTTTTCGCAGCGTGTTCTATATGTCTAATCAGTTCTTCGTGTATAAAGTAAACTACCCATCTTACGAGCACTCTATATGCTGGGATTGGTTGGTTGGTTGGTTTAGACCTGCCCTCGATAAGGATGCACTTAGACCAGAGAAGGCCCATTGTGCTGCCGTTGAGTAAGGTGGGTGGATCACCCTCTTACTCCTGGAACCATCCTCTCCTTTTTATGAAAGAGGCAATTCTAGCCGTGCAGGCGGTGTTCAGATCATTGAGATCGGTGAAAAGGTATTTACCTAGTGTAGCCTTTCTAATGTTGGCAAGTGCTTGGCATGTGCATAGCAGGTGACAGATGGTCTCCTCTTCTTCCTCATCCCTACAGCTTCTGCAAAAGTCATTGTAGGGGATGCCCAGTCTTTGAGCTTGCCTTCCTAAAGCACAGTGGTCGGTTAGAGTAATAACTATCATAGAGAGGGCTCCTCTGGGATAATTTGGCATTGTCTACTTCCGCTCTTCAAGGCAACCAGGGTTGTTATATAGGAAATATTTTTTAAATCGATTACACGTTCATTTCTTCCATTTTTGTTACATCTTACTTCTGCTAATGTTTACAATGTTAACTCATTTTCATAAGCCACTTAAACATCTGCCTCCCCATAAGCCAGAAACCACATCCAAATGTGAAAGTTACCGAAAGTATTAGACACTTACAAGTTATCTCCTTCTGGTTCTTCCTCAAACAAGTCCTATTTGAACTTCCAGTTTCTCAGATTAATAATACATTCTAAGTAGAAAATTTGTTCGCCAACTTAAACTCTTAAACTTGCAAACTCACTTAGCCCAGTCTAAGATTCTGCACGATTTTCGAAGTGAAACAACTGCGAGCGAGTACATCCCTGAAAGCATATGCAGCTCAAATATTTAAAATCAATTAAACCCAGGAACAGGACCAGTATATTCGAATCAAGGAACCTCTAACCGGATATTCCAATTGACTAGCGATGCAAGTTTAATTGCATTATCCAGCGCCTGTATGCGCGCATGTAGTTTCAAAAACTTCGCCTGATGCAGGCGAATGTAATTAACTCCTCACTTCAAGCAAAAGTTTCACTTCAACCTGACATGTCGGTGCCGAGTCCTGTAAAACTATGGATTCCCCTTTGCCAAGCACTCGATTATTTTTCACCTCGACTACCACCAACTTTCAATTGGCCCAATTCACAGAGCCGAACTGAGTCGAACAGGAGTCATTCAGGATAAAGTTCGAAAAAGGATTTTTACCAAAAATTTGTTTTGTTTTTTTTTGGAATTAACAAAACTTTTATGCGTCGGTGACGCGGTGGAAGGATGTAAAATCCTTCTACTGCTGGTGTATGTACACAATTACCGCAAACAGGAAGTTTGCTGAAAATAAGACGAACGAACCGAGTTACGCTGAACTTCCGCGGATTGAAATTAAAGTTACTCGTGGTGGATTCGCATTAATTAAAAATGATAAATCCCGTTGGCTGCGCCAGCAGATAGTTAATTTATGTATGTCGACCGCTGCATTACATATTAGTTTTGTTTTTTATTTCATTTCAGATCGACGTCGGATAGGAAAAAAGACCACATCAAGCGGCCAATGAATGCGTTCATGGTGTGGGCACAGGCAGCTCGACGCGTTATGTCCAAACAGTATCCGCATCTACAGAACTCCGAGTTGAGTAAATCCCTAGGAAAACTCTGGAAGTGAGTATGATTATGGTTTTCTCTTTTAATTCTTATTTCTCCACTGTCCATGTGTTGAATCCGTGAAATTGAATTGCGTTTTATAATGAGCTGAGGAAACTTCTTATGGCGTCGAGGGTGCTGCGTTTTAAAGTTGAGAGTTTTTTTTTTTTAATTAGTTTATACTGTAATTGGATTTGGCTTCTTTCATAAAAAAAAAAAGAAAAAAAGAAAAAAAGAAAAACTTTGACTAACAGATTTCGGATGTCGTCGTGGCTCCTTCTTGGAAGTGAATGTTGTCAAATGCAGTTTGAGGAAATAACGATAATGGTGTTGATTCAGTGTTTGCATGGACTCAGCTGCTTCTGAAAGTCATAAGGAGTCGCACAATGGAGAGGGGTTTAATTTTTATAACCCATTTGGAATACAAGTATTTATCTAGGGATAGTGTGTGTGTGTGGGTCCAGTGGTGAAATGGCACTTAAAAGTGTTATTGGTGCTAAGTTGAGGATATAAACTGATTTTAATGGCATCAGGGTGCAAAGGAGTCGTTTGAAAAATAATGGAACTTAATGGTTTGTAAAATTAGTGAACACTGAACAGTGGCAGGAGATCAAATGTTGAAATATTTTTCCAATCTTAGAAACTTAGTGTAGCACATTTGGTACTTTGTCTAAGAAATCAGGAGCAACTGGATAGAAACGGAACGAAGAAATGCTCATGTAACGAAAATCGGTAGGAGATTGAAGACTTCGTACAATAGGAATCCGCAGATGGATTTCGTTCAATTAGGTACCGAAATGTCGACCAGATGTCCTACATAAGACTTGCTATAGCCCTAGTAAAAAAGGGTGTCACATGTGACAGGTTAGGATCTGACAATTGCTACTGTCAAATGTAGGGCATACTGTCAACTTCAAGATGGTGCTGTGATTGATGGAGTCCATCGATCCAGACAACAATAAGCAGCATTTGTTTGCTACATAAATGTATTCGCTTGGAAAATAGTTTTATTCAATCAAAAGCTTCAGTGTGGATCTTCAGAATTTGCAAACCAATTTTAGTCCAAGATGAGTGTAACAGCACGTTACAACAGCCGGTATAGCGAATCGAAAAACTCAGAAAAGCCCACCGTCAAACGTAGAGAGCATCGAAAAAGGTAGAAACCATATCAAAGAGTTTTTCAAAACAACTGCTGTGCAAATTGTTTGTAAGTGATAATGGGTCATATGCTGGGAAATACTTTTAGCAGAGAGTTTCATACTTAGTACTTAGAGCGTATGCTTACTTTCCTATGCATAAAATTGAAAAACAAAGCTGAAACATGCATACTAACTGTGTACTTGAGCTTTTCATGAAATTTGCTAGTGCAAGGTGGGGCACAAGTATTGTCATAATGTAAGTGTGCCATAATTTTTGCAAATGGGGTCAAATGTCGGCTTTGACATTTATGTTGTAGTAGAACGTGTTCACATAGGACTGACGGACGGACTGGATTTTTTTTTTTGACATTCTGTTCAGAATAAACAATTTGACGGATTTGTTTTTTTTTTTCTTTTGACAGCATCCAATGAAATTAGTAAGTTTTTCAACAACAAATTCTTTTTACAGAAAATGTATGAAAAAAGGGCAGTGTATAGCCCACACTTCTTGATACCCACAGTCTGGGAATATCTTCCAATCGCACATCTCAAGCCAGATATTCTTTTTCTGTGTATTCAAGGCGCAAACTAGCTTAGCTGGTGCCTCGAAGTGCAAGTAGGAGACAGAAAATTTATCATCCAAAAAATGTATGAAAAAAAGGGCAGTGTATAGCCCACACTTCTTGATACCCACAATCTGGAAATATCTTCCAATCGCACATCTCAAGCCAGGTATTCGGTTTCTGTGTATTCGAGGCAGTAACTAGCTAAGCTGATGCCTCGAAGTGCAAGTAATAGACAAAAAATTTTTCAACACAAAAAATGTATGAAAAAAGGGCAGTGTATAGCCCACACTTCTTGATACCCACAATCTGGGTATATCTTCCAATCGCACATCTCAAGCCAGGTATTCGGTTTCTGTGTATTCGAGGCAGAAACTAGCTTAGCTGATGCTTTGAAATGCAAGTAGGAGACAGAAAATTTTTCAACCAAAAAAATGTATGAAAAAAAGTGCAGTGTATGGCCCACATTTCTTGATACCCACAATCTGGGAATATCTTCCAATCGCACATCTCAAGCCAGGTATTCGGTTTCTGTGTGTTCGAGGCAGAAACTAGCTTAGCTGGTGCCTCGAAGTGCAAGTAGGAGACAGAAAATTTATCAACCAAAAAATGTATGAAAAAAAAGGCAATGTATAGCCCACATTTCTTGATACCCACAATCTGGGTATATCTTCCAATCGCACATCTCAAGCCAGATATTCGGTTTCTGTGTATTCGAGGCAGAAACTAGCTAAGCTGATGCCTCGAAGTGCAAGTAATAGACAAAAAAATTTTCAACCAAAAAATGTATGAAAAAAAAGGCAATGTATAGCCCACATTTCTTGATACCCACAATCTGGGTATATCTTCCAATCGCACATCTCAAGCCAGATATTCGGTTTCTGTGTATTCGAGGCAGAAACTAGCTTAGCTGATGGTTTGAAATGCAAGTAGGAGACAGAAAATTTTTCAACCAAAAAAATGTATGAAAAAAAGGGCAGTGTATAGCCCACATTTCTTGATACCCACAATCTGGGAATATCTTCCAATCGCACATCTCAAGCCAGATATTCGGTTTCTGTGTATTCGAGGCAGAAACTAGCTTAGCTGATGGTTTGAAATGCAAGTAGGAGACAGAAAATTTTTCAACCAAAAAAATGTATGAAAAAAAGGGCAGTGTATAGCCCACATTTCTTGATACCCACAATCTGTATTTATCTTCCAATCGCACATCTCAAGCCAGGTATTCGGTTTCTGTGTATTCGAGGCAGAAACTAGCTAAGCTGATGCCTCGAAGTGCAAGTAATAGACAAAAAATTTTTCAACACAAAAAATGTATGAAAAAAGGGCAGTGTATAGCCCACACTTCTTGATACCCACAATCTGGGTATATCTTCCAATCGCACATCTCAAGCCAGGTATTCGGTTTCTGTGTATTCGAGGCAGAAACTAGCTTAGCTGATGCTTTGAAATGCAAGTAGGAGACAGAAAATTTTTCAACCAAAAAAATGTATGAAAAAAAGGGCAGTGTATAGCCCACACTTCCTGATACCCACAATCTGGGAATATCTTCCAATCGCACATCTCAAGCCAGATATTCGGTTTCTGTGTATTCGAGGCAGAAACTAGCTTAGCTGATGGTTTGAAATGCAAGTAGGAGACAGAAAATTTTTCAACCAAAAAAATGTATGAAAAAAAGGGCAGTGTATAGCCCACACTTCTTGATACCCACAATCTGGGAATATCTTCCAATCGCACATCTCAAGCCAGGTATTCGGTTTCTGTGTATTCGAGGCAGAAACTAGCTTAGCTGGTGCTTCGAAGTGCAAGTAGGAGTCAAAAAATTTTTCAACCAAAAAATGTATGAAAAAAAGGGCAGTGTATAGCCCACACTTCTTGATACCCACAATCTGGGAATATCTTCCAATCGCACATCTCAAGCCAGGTATTCGGTTTCTGTGTATTCGAGGCAGAAACTAGCTTAGCTGGTGCTTCGAAGTGCAAGTAGGAGTCAAAAAATTTTTCAACCAAAAAATGTATGAAAAAAAGGGCAGTGTATAGCCCACACTTCTTGATACCCACAATCTGGGTATATCTTCCAATCGCACATCTCAAGCCAGGTATTCGGTTTCTGTGTGTTCGAGGCAGAAACTAGCTTAGCTGGTGCCTTGAAGTGCAAGTAGGAGACAGAAAATTTATCAACCAAAAAATGTATGAAAAAAAAAGGCAATGTATAGCCCACATTTCTTGATACCCACAATCTGGGAATATCTTCCATTCGCATATCTCAAGCCAGATATTCGGTTTCTGTGTATTCGAGGCAGAAACTAGCTAAGCTGATGCCTCGAAGTGCAAGTAATAGACAAAAAAATTTTCAACCAAAAAATGTATGAAAAAAAGGGCAGTGGTATAGCCCACACTTCTTGATACCCACAATCTGGGTATATCTTCCAATCGCACATCTCAAGACAGATATTCGCTTTCTGTGTATTCGAGGCAGAAACTAGCTTAGCTGGTGCTTCGAAGTGCAAGTAGGAGTCAAAAAATTTTTCAACCAAAAAATGTATGAAAAAAAGGGCAGTGTATAGCCCACATTTCTTGATACCCACAATCTGGGAATATCTTCCAATCGCACATCTCAAGCCAGGTATTCGGTTTCTGTGTATTCGAGGCAGAAACTAGCTTAGCTGGTGCTTCGAAGTGCAAGTAGGAGTCAAAAAATTTTTCAACCAAAAAATGTATGAAAAAAAGGGCAGTGTATAGCCCACATTTCTTGATACCCACAATCTGGGTATATCTTCCAATCGCACATCTCAAGCCAGATATTCGGTTTCTGTGTATTCGAGGCAGAAACTAGCTTAGCTGATGGTTTGAAATGCAAGTAGGAGACAGAAAATTTTTCAACCAAAAAAATGTATGAAAAAAAGGGCAATGTACAGCCCACACTTCTTGATACCCACAATCTGGGTATATCTTCCAATCGCACATCTCAAGCCAGATATTCGGTTTCTGTGTATTCGAGGCAGAAACTAGCTTAGCTGATGGTTTGAAATGCAAGTAGGAGACAGAAAATTTTTCAACCAAAAAAATGTATGAAAAAAAGGGCAATGTACAGCCCACACTTCTTGATACCCACAATCTGGGTATATCTTCCAATCGCACATCTCAAGCCAGATATTCGGTTTCTGTGTATTCGAGGCAGAAACTAGCTTAGCTGATGGTTTGAAATGCAAGTAGGAGACAGAAAATTTTTCAACCAAAAAAATGTATGAAAAAAAGGGCAGTGTATAGCCCACATTTCTTGATACCCACAATCTGGGTATATCTTCCAATCGCACATCTCAAGCCAGATATTCGGTTTCTGTGTATTCGAGGCAGAAACTAGCTTAGCTGATGGTTTGAAATGCAAGTAGGAGACAGAAAATTTTTCAACCAAAAAAATGTATGAAAAAAAGGGCAATGTACAGCCCACACTTCTTGATACCCACAATCTGGGTATATCTTCCAATCGCACATCTCAAGCCAGGTATTTGGTTTCTGTGTGTTCGAGGCAGAAACTAGCTTAGCTGGTGCCTTGAAGTGCAAGTAGGAGACAGAAAATTTATCAACCAAAAAATGTATGAAAAAAAAAGGCAATGTATAGCCCACATTTCTTGATACCCACAATCTGGGAATATCTTCCATTCGCATATCTCAAGCCAGATATTCGGTTTCTGTGTATTCGAGGCAGAAACTAGCTAAGCTGATGCCTCGAAGTGCAAGTAATAGACAAAAAAATTTTCAACCAAAAAATGTATGAAAAAAAGGGCAGTGTATAGCCCACACTTCTTGATACCCACAATCTGGGTATATCTTCCAATCGCACATCTCAAGACAGATATTCGCTTTCTGTGTATTCGAGGCAGAAACTAGCTTAGCTGGTGCTTCGAAGTGCAAGTAGGAGTCAAAAAATTTTTCAACCAAAAAATGTATGAAAAAAAGGGCAGTGTATAGCCCACATTTCTTGATACCCACAATCTGGGAATATCTTCCAATCGCACATCTCAAGCCAGGTATTCGGTTTCTGTGTATTCGAGGCAGAAACTAGCTTAGCTGGTGCTTCGAAGTGCAAGTAGGAGTCAAAAAATTTTTCAACCAAAAAATGTATGAAAAAAAGGGCAGTGTATAGCCCACATTTCTTGATACCCACAATCTGGGTATATCTTCCAATAGCACATCTCAAGCCAGATATTCGGTTTCTGTGTATTCGAGGCAGAAACTAGCTTAGCTGATGGTTTGAAATGCAAGTAGGAGACAGAAAATTTTTCAACCAAATAAATGTATGAAAAAAAGGGCAGTGTATAGCCCACATTTCTTGATACCCACAATCTGGGTATATCTTCCAATCGCACATCTCAAGCCAGATATTCGGTTTCTGTGTATTCGAGGCAGAAACTAGCTTAGCTGATGGTTTGAAATGCAAGTAGGAGACAGAAAATTTTTCAACCAAAAAAATGTATGAAAAAAAGGCCAGTGTATAGCCCACATTTCTTGATACCCACAATCTGGGTATATCTTCCAATCGCACATCTCAAGCCAGATATTCGGTTTCTGTGTATTCGAGGCAGAAACTAGCTTAGCTGATGGTTTGAAATGCAAGTAGGAGACAGAAAATTTTTCAACCAAAAAAATGTATGAAAAAAAGGGCAGTGTATAGCCCACATTTCTTGATACCCACAATCTGGGAATATCTTCCAATCGCACATCTCAAGCCAGGTATTCGGTTTCTGTGTATTCGAGGCAGAAACTAGCTTAGCTGGTGCCTCGAAGTGCAAGTAGGAGTCAAAAAATTTTTCAACCAAAAAATGTATGAAAAAAAAGGCAATGTATAGCCCACACTTCTTGATACCCACAATCTGGGTATATCTTCCAATAGCACATCTCAAGCCAGATATTCGGTTTCTGTGTATTCGAGGCAGAAACTAGCTTAGCTGATGGTTTGAAATGCAAGTAGGAGACAGAAAATTTTTCAACCAAAAAAATGTATGAAAAAAAGGGCAATGGTACAGCCCACACTTCTTGATACCCACAATCTGGGTATATCTTCCAATAGCACATCTCAAGCCAGATATTCGGTTTCTGTGTATTCGAGGCAGAAACTAGCTTAGCTGATGGTTTGAAATGCAAGTAGGAGACAGAAAATTTTTCAACCAAATAAATGTATGAAAAAAAGGGCAGTGTATAGCCCACATTTCTTGATACCCACAATCTGGGTATATCTTCCAATCGCACATCTCAAGCCAGATATTCGGTTTCTGTGTATTCGAGGCAGAAACTAGCTTAGCTGATGGTTTGAAATGCAAGTAGGAGACAGAAAATTTTTCAACCAAAAAAATGTATGAAAAAAAGGCCAGTGTATAGCCCACATTTCTTGATACCCACAATCTGGGTATATCTTCCAATCGCACATCTCAAGCCAGATATTCGGTTTCTGTGTATTCGAGGCAGAAACTAGCTTAGCTGATGGTTTGAAATGCAAGTAGGAGACAGAAAATTTTTCAACCAAAAAAATGTATGAAAAAAAGGGCAGTGTATAGCCCACATTTCTTGATACCCACAATCTGGGAATATCTTCCAATCGCACATCTCAAGCCAGGTATTCGGTTTCTGTGTATTCGAGGCAGAAACTAGCTTAGCTGGTGCCTCGAAGTGCAAGTAGGAGTCAAAAAATTTTTCAACCAAAAAATGTATGAAAAAAAAGGCAATGTATAGCCCACACTTCTTGATACCCACAATCTGGGTATATCTTCCAATCGCACATCTCAAGCCAGATATTCTTTTTCTGTGTATTCGAGGCGCAGACTAGCTCAGCTGATGGTTTGAAATGCAAGTAGGAGACAGAAAATTTTTCAACCAAAAAAATGTATGAAAAAAAGGGCAGTGTATAGCCCACATTTCTTGATACCCACAATCTGGGTATATCTTCCAATCGCACATCTCAAGCCAGGTATTCGGTTTCTGTGTATTCGAGGCAGAAACAAGCTAAGCTGGTGCCTCGAAGTACAAGTAGGAGACAGAAAATTTATCAACCAAAAAATGTATGAAAAAAAGGGCAGTGTATAGCCCACATTTCTTGATACCCACAATCTGGGTATATCTTCCAATCGCACATCTCAAGCCAGGTATTCGGTTTCTGTGTGTTCGAGGCAGAAACTAGCTTAGCTGGTGCCTCGAAGTGCAAGTAGGAGACAGAAAATTTTTCAACCAAAAAATGTATAAAAAAAAGGCAATGTATAGCCCACACTTCTTGATACCCACAATCTGGGTATATCTTCCAATCGCACATCTCAAGCCAGGTATTCGGTTTCTGTGTATTCGAGGCAGAAACTAGCTTAGCTGATGGTTTGAAATGCAAGTAGGAGACAGAAAATTTTTCAACCAAAAAATGTATGAAAAAAAGGGCAATGTATAGCCCACACTTCTTGATACCCACAATCTGGGTATATCTTCCAATCGCACATCTCAAGCCAGGTATTCGGTTTCTGTGTATTCGAGGCAGAAACTAGCTTAGCTGATGGTTTGAAATGCAAGTAGGAGACAGAAAATTTTTCAACCAAAAAATGTATGAAAAAAAAGGCAATGTATAGCCCACACTTCTTGATACCCACAATCTGGGTATATCTTCCAATCGCACATCTCAAGCCAGGTATTCGGTTTCTGTGTATTCGAGGCAGAAACTAGCTTAGCTGATGGTTTGAAATGCAAGTAGGAGACAGAAAATTTTTCAACCAAAAAATGTATGAAAAAAATGCTATGTATAGCCCACACTTCTTGATACCCACAATCTGGGTATATCTTCCAATCGCACATCTCAAGCCAGGTATTCGGTTTCTGTGTATTCGAGGCAGAAACTAGCTTAGCTGGTGCCTCGAAGTGCAAGTAGGAGTCAAAAAATTTTTCAACCAAAAAATGTATGAAAAAAAAGGCAATGTATAGCCCACACTTCTTGATACCCACAATCTGGGTATATCTTCCAATCGCACATCTCAAGCCAAGTATTCGGTTTCTGTGTATTCGAGGCAGAAACTAGCTTAGCTGATGGTTTGAAATGCAAGTAGGAGACAGAATATTTTTCAACCAAAAAATGTATGAAAAAAAGGGCAATGTATAGCCCACACTTCTTGATACCCACAATCTGGGAATGTCTTCCAATCGCACATCTCAAGCCAGGTATTCGGTTTCTGTGTGTTCGAGGCAGAAACTAGCTTAGCTGGTGCCTCGAAGTGCAAGTAGGAGACAGACAATTTTTCAACCAAAAAATGTATGAAAAAAAAGGCAATGTATAGCCCACACTTCTTGATACCCACAATCTGGGAATATCTTCCAATCGCACATTTCAAGCCAGATGTTCGTTTTCTGTGTATTCGAGGCGCAGACTAGCTTAGCTGATGCTTTGAAGTGCAGGTAGGAGACAGAAAATTTTTCAACCAAAAAATGTATGAAAAAAAGGGCAGTGTATAGCCCACATTTCTTGATACCCACAATCTGGGAATATCTTCCAATCGCACATCTCAAGCCAGGTATTCGGTTTCTGTGTATTCGAGGCAGAAACTATCTTAGCTGGTGCCTCGAAGTGCAAGTAGGAGACAGAGAATTTATCAACCAAGAAATGTATGAAAAAAAGGGCAGTGTATAGCCCACATTTCTTGATACCCACAATCTGGGAATATCTTCCAATCGCACATCTCAAGCCAGGTATTCGGTTTCTGTGTATTCGAGGCAGAAACGAGCTTAGCTGGTGCCTCGAAGTGCAAGAAGGGAACAGAAAATTTATCAACCAAAAAATGTATGAAAAAAAGGGCAGTGTATAGCCCACATTTCTTGATACCCACAATCTGGGAATATCTTCCAATCGCACATCTCAAGCCAGGTATTCGGTTTCTGTGTATTCGAGGCAGAAACTAGCTTAGCTGGTGCCTCGAAGTGCAAGTAGGAGTCAAAAAATTTTTCAACCAAAAAATGTATGAAAAAAAGGGCAGTGTATAGCCCACATTTCTTGATACCCACAATCTGGGAATATCTTCCAATCGCACATCTCAAGCCAGGTATTCGGTTTCTGTGTATTCGAGGCAGAAACTAGCTTAGCTGGTGCCTCGATGTGCAAGTAGGAGACAGAGAATTTATCAACCAAAAAATGTATGAAAAAAAGGGCAGTGTATAGCCCACATTTCTTGATACCCACAATCTGGGAATATCTTCCAATCGCACATCTCAAGCCAGGTATTCGGTTTCTGTGTATTCGAGGCAGAAACGAGCTTAGCTGGTGCCTCGAAGTGCAAGAAGGGAACAGAAAATTTATCAACCAAAAAATGTATGAAAAAAAGGGCAGTGTATAGCCCACATTTCTTGATACCCACAATCTGGGAATATCTTCCAATCGCACATCTCAAGCCAGGTATTCGGTTTCTGTGTATTCGAGGCGCAAACTAGCTTAGCTGGTGCCTCGAAGTGCAAGTAGGAGTCAAAAAATTTTTCAACCAAAAAATGTATGAAAAAAATGCTATGTATAGCCCACACTTCTTGATACCCACAATCTGGGTATATCTTCCAATCGCACATCTCAAGCCAGGTATTCGGTTTCTGTGTATTCGAGGCAGAAACTAGCTTAGCTGGTGCCTCGAAGTGCAAGTAGGAGTCAAAAAATTTTTCAACCAAAAAATGTATGAAAAAAAAGGCAATGTATAGCCCACACTTCTTGATACCCACAATCTGGGTATATCTTCCAATCGCACATCTCAAGCCAGATATTCGGTTTCTGTGTATTCGAGGCAGAAACTAGCTTAGCTGATGGTTTGAAATGCAAGTAGGAGACAGAAAATTTTTCAACCAAAAAAATGTATGAAAAAAAGGGCAATGTACAGCCCACACTTCTTGATACCCACAATCTGGGTATATCTTCCAATCGCACATCTCAAGCCAGATATTCGGTTTCTGTGTATTCGAGGCAGAAACTAGCTTAGCTGATGGTTTGAAATGCAAGTAGGAGACAGAAAATTTTTCAACCAAAAAAATGTATGAAAAAAAGGCAATGAATAGCCCACACTTCTTGATACCCACAATCTGTATTTATATTCCAATCGCACATCTCAAGCCAGGTATTCGGTTTCTGTGTATTCGAGGCAGAAACTAGCTTAGCTGGTGCCTCGAAGTGCAAGTAGGAGTCAAAAAATTTTTCAACCAAAAAATGTATGGAAAAAAGGGCAATGTATAGCCCACATTTCTTGATACCCACAATCTGGGAATATCTTCCAATCGCACATCTCAATCCAGATATTCGGTTTCTGTGTATTCGAGGCGCAAACTAGCTTAGTTGTTGCCTCGAATTGGAAGTAGGAGACAGAAAATTTTTCAACCAAAAAATGTATGAAAAATGGGCAGTGTATAGCCCACACTTCTTGATACCCACAATCTGGGTATATCTTCCAATCGCACATCTCAAGCCAGGTATTCGTTTTCTGTGTATTCGAGGCGCAGACTAGCTTAGCTGATGCTTTGAAATGCAAGTTGGAGACAGAAAATTTTTCAACCAGAAAATGTATGGAAAAAAGGGCAATGTATAGCCCACATTTCTTGATACCCACAATCTGGGAATATCTTCCAATCGCACATCTCAATCCAGATATTCGGTTTCTGTGTGTTCGAGGCAGAAACTAGCTTAGCTGGTGCCTCGAAGTGCAAGTAGGAGACAGAAAATTTTTCAACCAAAAAATGTATGAAAAAAAAGGCAATGTATAGCCCACACTTCTTGATACCCACAATCTGGGTATATCTTCCAATCGCACATCTCAAGCCAGATATTCTTTTTCTGTGTATTCGAGGCGCAAACTAGCTTAGCTGATGCTTTGAAATGCAAGTAGGAGACGGAACATTTTTCAACCAAAAAATGTATGAAAATAAAGTGCACGACTGGGCGTTCAAACTTGCACCTATATCTCAAATTCTTTAGCTCGATTGCGCTAAATATACCGTTATACTAACTTTTGGCCAAAAATCTGATACAGTTCCTGATAGGATTTTAGACGTTTAATCTTATGTGATAATTTTAATAAAATCATTGGAGCCGTTTTCCTACAAATCGACTTTTTGTCAAATTGGCTATAAGTAAAGTACCATTGTTGCCAATTTTGGTAAGCAGCACGATACATCATCTGATTGCAATTGACCAGACTAATTCAAATATGAAGTTTAATCCAAATCGTTAGAGCCGTTTTCGAGAAAATCCATTTTAACTGAAATCGGCCTTAAGTAAACTACCCTTAATTTTGAGGTTAGAATGAAAATTCCGATTTCGCCTCTATGGATTATCGCACAGATCCTATATCTGAAGTTTGACCTAAATCCATCCACTCGTTTAGGCTGTAGCCTCGTGCACACACAGACAGACAGACAGACAGACGGCATTGGCGGACCTACTTTTTTTGGACTTCTCCATTATAGTAATGTCACGTTTGATTAAAATCTCGAGTTCCAAATTTTGCCCGAATACAATACTTGCCCTATAGGTATAGGTGCAAGTAAAAATTATAAAATGGGTTCCTAAAATGCAACCTTGAGGCACGCCTTCATATATAGTAATTATACCTTAAGACACAGGGCGACCAAAGTTTTAATAAATGGGCTCGAAGAAATTTTTCCATCCACTTCTAGAGTTTTTATACTTATGTCAGACCCAGGTTAGTTCAAATGGATTGGTTAGACACTCAGAGCAAGATACATTGTGATGCCATATAGGAGAAGTATCCTAAAAGCGCTTAAAAAAAGAGAGGTCGACTTCAGATTTCCAGTGCAGAGATTTACTTCTCTGTGTCTATTTGCGTAAGGCTTTGTTCATTCCCTCTAATGCAACACCACTATCTGGTCAACATCAATAAGTGAATGTGGTTGGATTTCTATCGACATGGTCTACATTCCCAAACTGTGGACTGAGTTTTAAGTCGTTTCTTTCTTTTTTTCTATTTTCCTTTCTGCTGAAAACAATCCAACTAAAATCGAGTCCCAACACATAAAGGCAAATCAGTTGAGACAGCCTTACATTAGCTCGTGGGCTTCGTTGAAAAATGTTTTGCGAAGTAAGGAATGTACCTTCCATGACGTTTAAGGCACAATTCAGAATCAACGGACTCATCTGAGGTCCGAAAGTGGACAAATCATTCGAACTGTTGATCAATCGCTTACAGACAGGATGAATAACACAGAGCTGGATGGTATATATATTTGGTTCATCACTTGCCCAGTCTTGGCTGGTACACCCCAAGGTTGTGTGTCACGTCCTAGGATTTCCTAGTCAATGGGCATCTAGCAGGCCTAAAAAGCAGAAGATGTGGAATAATTTCTAATAAAGATGACATCGCTTTCGATATTGTGTCACTGGTGCTGCGTTGGTTATGCGATAAAGCGATACCAGATCCTCTTCTGGTCAAAGTGTGTTTGTGTCTCGGTACTTTAAAGTCAAAGGCCGAACAAAACAAGAATCCCCAGATTACAAATTATTTTGAAAACTATCTTGAAAACCGCTGTAAAGATTCTCAAGAATATCATCTACTCCGTCGTTGTTGTTTTCCGAAGTAAATTACGCAATGAAGTTACGTCAGAATTTTAGACGCCTTCTGGTGTAATAAGTCTGGCTTTCACATACATACATAAAACAGCAGATATTCACCACACATGCATATGCGTAGTATAATCTCAAAACTTTTAAATATGACGGCATTTTGACTTTGACTCAGCGCTACTAGAAAAAGTGCCGCCATCGCAATTACTTTCATAGGAATTTCTAATTTATACATACATTCGTACATAAATATATATAAATATGTATATTTAGTTATATTTTAATTGCTTCTCGTCATCATGTCAAGACTTCTATCTTTCAGTGGGAAACAGAAGGCGACTACCGATAGGCGTTTGCCCTCTTATCGCTTTGCATTGATCCAAATTAATAATGTTAATTGTTGTTTGCATAATAAAACCAACAGCCACACTATGACCTCACCGCTATGGGGGGTTTGTGGAGTGTCCACAATTCCGCTGAAATATATGTATTACTGCATATGGCGTTATCTTGGAGCCGCTGATTGGGAGAACAAAATCAACTGATAAGGACTCCCAAGCGCCAAAATCGAATTCGATTTTGCTTGCTGTATAGGTTTCTCCACTGCAGATGTTCCAGCATCATTAGTCTGTCTTGGCGAAATTCGGTTTTTGGTGAAAATTCCAAAATATTAAAGCTCCCCCACGTAATGATGAAATAATTGAAAATATTCATATTCCATTCGCCAAACTTAATAAAGTAATCGTGGACGTGCACAGGTGCAGTAAGCTGATAGATATCAAAATATTTTTTTTAATTTTTGCTCCTTGGGAGGACGAAAGCCAAATGAAGCGGAGACGAAACTTTTCCAATTTGACCCTACGTGCTTTCTGCTGTTGTTCAACTTTGAGTTCGGCTCTGCATTTGCAATGCCCGACATTCAGTCCTAACGGGCAAACACATCCTTCGCCTCACGTGGAAGGGGAATACCCGCACACAGCACACATATTTCTGCAAATGCGGTTGCCACAAAAAAAGGACGAACTTCCCTGAAAATGTTTTCCATTTTGGCTTTACCGCACAAGCTCAGCAAGTTCATGGTTAGATTAAATTATAGGGAAGCGAGGTACCCCGTGTAACTGATACGAATGTTTCATTTTTAACCTTATAACGTACTCTACGTATACGTGTCTAGTTTGTGGAGTTTGTTAGAAGTTTTTTTGTTTTCCTTTCTAGAAGAATAGGTTGAAAAATAAACGGATGCACTTTGGGGAGGATATGAATGTGAAAAGCAATATTTTTCCTGGTGTTTGATACTTTTTGATAAAGTGCCAGAGTTGTTGCAGGTTCCATGGAAAGTGATTCTCTAATCATGGTTTCTATTCCGGAAAAAAACTTCAAATATTGGTTTTGGTTTACGCTGCTGGTGGTGGAAAGTTCTTTTGTGTTTGGAATTTTATGTTTTGAAATAGTGTAGTCCGGCTGAAAAGATGGTATGATAGACACCCCAACCTTCTAGTTGAAATTGTATTTTAAATCCCACTAATAACAGTGAGCAATTATTTGACATTTGACATTCAGAATATTTGACATTTAGACCCTGTTTATACAGTATTGACGGACGAAATTTGTTTGACATTCGCGTGTTCAAATTGAAAGTTCTGTCTGAACTTGCAGGTTTTTTTTTTTTGACTTTTTGTAGTTGGCGTCAAATGAAATTGGTTAGTTTTTAAGCAACAAATTGTTTTACTGTCGTATTTCTATTATTTACTTCATGAAATTCCCAGGTTTTAACATTTTATCACTATTTTATCGAGTGACAGCGATTGACATTCAACGTCAAAAAATTCCAGGAAATTTCAAAAAATCTGTCATCGAATCACTTCTTCGCTTCCTCGCCTGTAAACGTCGAAAAAATCCAATTCGACATTCCTGTATGAGCAAGCCAATTATGACATTCTGTTTGACGGCAAACGTCAGTAAAAATCCTAAATTCCGGTGGAGAAACATAAATCTAAATCTTTTTGCGCTGAATCTAGTTTTAGAGGAAAATTTTACTGAACTGACAGTTTATGGCAAGCTTCTTTGTAGACATAAGAAAATTGGTGTGAGAGAAGATCGGACGTAGATGTCAAGCCATTCGTTATGTCTTATTGTATACGGTCCATCAGACATTTCGTCGTTTGCATGTATTTTGTGCTAAGCTCTGAAGCTGACATCTGTGCAGTCCGGTCAATCTTTATTTTACTTTAGTTTTTGCGAAAGTGCGACGAGCATCCGAAAGTATATTTTCACTTTTGTTTCAATGGAATCCGCTACAATAAAATCATAAGTTTCCTATTGGCAAAGTTCTCTGCCTTTCTCTGTGATGATCAATAAGAAGTTCATAATACCAGAATTGGTATTTGCAGATTAAGATGGATGCAGATCCTGTTGTGTCCGCAATTTCATTGTTTATACATTGTTTATACCCAATTTGATTGAGGACTACAACCTTGTCTTTGAAGCTTGTTGGTTTTATTTGGTTTTTGACACCATACTGGTGTTGGGTAGGTTATGCTCTTAGATGCTCAGTTGATAGATCTGCAGTGTCAAAGCGGAGTTTGTACTCTAGTTCTTACCAATAAGACTTACACTGATCCAATAGACTATCTTGGTTTTGTCTATTGTTTTCGTTAGATGAGAGTTCTAAGAGATTTTTTTGTCTAGAGTTAGGGCAAGCTTGTCCCAATTCCTTCTTGATATTTATTTCATGTTTTCCGTACCAATCAACAACGTGGTTGAGTGCCATCTGGATAAATTGCAGACTCTCTCTGAATAGAATCGCAATGACTTCAGTGTGTCCTTAAATATAGATCCTGTCATTGCTCAGTACATACATAGCTCATTCACTATGATAGATCGAGGTAGGTCTAATAAAACTGTACACTGGATACAACCTTACTCCCTTACTTACGCTAGCTTTATCCAGTTTCATGTAGAATAATCTACTCCCGGACTCCTTTGGTCTAAAATCATCTCCATACCCGGTCAAGTTCAGTATCCTCGAAATCTCTTTCGATCTCAACAAAATAGCCCACCTGATGGATCTGTCAATCCTTGTGGTGAGATCCTGAAGAGTATTCGTAGCATATTTGTGTATTAATAGGCATAAAGTAGGTTCCTATATAGTGGTCCATCTTTGGTATGCCCGTTAACTACTTTTTCCTTTTTCTTTAGGAAAACAGACCCAGTGTGACACTTTGGTAGATCTTGTAGCCTGTATCTACTTTGGCTCCACGTTTTATCCACTTTTTCGTATGTAACCCCAGGTATTGCTTGTTCTAAAGATGATGATCGAAAGCAGAGTTATAGGTTAGATCCCTTTTTGGAGAAGTTCTAGCAGAATTAAGTATTCACCAGAGGCTTTCAATGCGTCAAAAGAATTGGTGATCCAATTTATTTTATCTTGTCCTCTCTGGTTGGTTTGTTGATCCTTCTCTGGCGAAGATTGTCCGAAGATATGGCAATGGTGATAGAAAGTCAGTTTTCACATATGTATCAACCGATTTTTTTCACTACCTAGTCTTAAACTCTGTGGATAGAAGCTCTATTGGTAACTCTGTGGCAAAAAGGACTTCTTCAGACCCATAAATTCTTGTAAAAGTTATTTTCTTCACGAGTTTATTATTCTACCATCGTCTAGAGCAACTGCCTAGACTTAATAGGTTTAATTTGACAGTAAAATCTCCTCTAACTAAGTTTCAGTCTGCCTTTAATGATATCAAACACATTGGCTTTGACAGGTCTAACATGCTATGTTAATCTGACATCAACGTGGGACACAATTGCCATCCCCAAAGTGTATTTTTGTGTATAGAATAATAATCACTTTAAAATAGCTTTCTAAACCCGGAAAACGCATAATACTCGCAAAAACTGTCAAAATAATTAAATTTCAACTCACCCCTGTCAGAGAGTTAATTGACATCTTACTCGTCACTTTGTTCTTCTTTGATGACATTTAATCGATTTCCATAAAGCGAACAACAAGAATCCCAAACTCAATCCAATACAGCTGTCAAATTCCAGTCAAGTTCAAAAAGAGTCCTTAAAATGCTTTGTCTTTGCATTCCTTTGTTTCGTTGGAAATTTATTGTAAAACTTTTACTGTTTAGCAGTTAAATTAAATTTTTATACGAACTCCCTTTGAAAGAAGACTTAATATAGCAACAAACAGACGAAGTCTACGATGGAATCTTGTTTCCAAAACATACCTTCTGCAAAAGGTGCTCAGGCATACCAACATAAAACAATGCATTTCAGGTTTGCAGTAAAATTACAATAATCCCCATCAACCAACGTAAGGATTTGTCTGGAGATGATGGTGAGGTAAATGTCCTGATTCAATGTTATGAGCATAATAAAACAAACCTCAATTAGTCTACCATCACATGCTTAAGGTTCATGACAAACATGTCATAGAACCCAATTAGATGTACTCGTATCTCCACAAGTGTGCTGTTAGTTTTGATTTCATTTTAAACCTTAATGTCTCCATTATAGGGGCATCAGATGCAATAAAGTGGATACCTCATCATAAAAGATACACTCTTATCTAACTAGCGTTTAATGGCATTCTATAGTAAATATCTCAGAAGTCCTTTATCCTTTCGCATGTTAGTTCAGTTTAATTGACTCACTCTCCAAAGAGATACTTCATTCGGGATACATTCTCACTTTGTACGAATATCGAAGGACTATCGCTTTTAGTTTAATGCTTATCGATTTAGACAATAAAGGGAAAGCTGTCGAAATGTAACTACTTATAAACAAGACGACCTTCATTCCATACACAGAGAGGGATCGAGTGAGAGGAGAGGTAATTCGAAAATACTACTTCAAAGGGATTCAAGTTTAATGGGAAACCGCATTGGTATGTATCCCCATGGAATTTATAATTCAAATTCTGTCATTCAACGTAATTACTGTATCTATCACAGTATCTCAGAACTAACATGGGACATGGGAATAACTACACATAACGAAGACATGTTATTTATTCAACTGAGTATGTCCTTCGCCATAATTCTTAACTTTTATAACTCAAGAGTGCTGATTAGGTGAATATGTTTAATAATAAAAAAAAGAAAATAATCTGATAATGCCAATTGCATTACAAATTCAATATTTCGACGCGAAATTAGAACTGAGTCATCGTCTTATTCAATTTTCTTATCAAAAATATTCATTTTATACTAGTGACACACAAAGAAGAAACACGTGTGCTTCTAGATACACTTGGGGAGAAAAAAAAATGTACTTCAACCTCAAAGTACGGACGAATGTCAACGATACTTGCATCTGTTTAGTGTTCGGATACAAGTGACTCAGTTCAAAGCTAAGTAAGCTTGTTATAACTTGTTGTTACAAAACTTGGTGCGCAGTATCCTTGCTTTCATGTATATACGGATACATATGTGCCCCAAGATGTTTACTTCAGTATATGGTTGAAGACCGATGATTCAGTGTTTTGTGATAGGATAGACCAACCTTCCAATACTTCTAGACTATGACTTGGCCCTGCTTCTTCTCTACGATGCGCTGCAGTGTTACGCCCAACTCCATGCTGCAAGTCACATTCCACACCTTATGAGCCAAGGCATACCTTCAGATATCTAATGGTGTTGTTGCAGTGCTGTATTGTATTTCGTCAAGAAGAACTGGCCCTAGAACTGCTCCCTGTGGAACTTCTGCTGTGATTTTATGTTTTTTCTATGTTTCTGTCTCTCAAGGTTATCATAATGAAGCTCCAACTAGCCGAGTGATTCGTTGCTGACATTAAAATTAATTAGAGCGTCTTCTAGTTTCACGTTCGTTATCACAAACTGTTCGTATCACACGGGTTACATCCGTCCCAAAGCTGTATTGTCGATTGGAAGGCACGGTGTTTTCTGCAGTGTCCTGGTTGAGTTTGTCACGTATAATTTTCTCTTTTGAGATTTAAAGTACTTGCATTATAGACAAAGCTTCCTGCTCAAACATGGATTCATAGCTTTAAGCAAGTTCTAGATATCCGATGTTTTGAAATCAACAGTGCAAATAACGATCGATTATATGTTTACAATTCTAAGCACTGTACCTGAACTTAACGCAGTTCCTGTGGAATGTGAGAGCGTTCCTAGAACCCGATGGATCTCAGGCTACCCAGTGTGGGAGTACTGAATAGCCAGAAATAACATTGTGACCTTACCGTACCTGATGACCTTTGAACTAAAATAGCGCAAAGACTTGGTCATCGTAATAAAGGTTTCGATCTGGTGATCAATTTTTGGTATTTTGCAATGAAAATCGGGTCATCATAGACATAATCCTGTTTTAGAATAAAATCTGAAGCCGTGGACTATGCAAAAGAAACTTTGAGGTAGATCGACAAACACAACAACAGTCCCACCACCCATATCCTTAGAAGGATTACTTCAACTGGCGAGTGTGCATTCATTAACCCCGGACCACTGGACCATAGGATGTGCAAATGTCTAATATATCGTAGCCGGATTATAAGAAAGCAAAGGTTAAGCTGGAACGTACGTCTGCAAATGAATATTTAAAAAAACTGAGAGTACCGTCGCCACCGGATAAATGTATTGGACTAGAAGTAAGCACCAAGAACTAGAAAGAAAATAGGAGTTACACTGGAACCTTGAGGAATGCTAGCATTTTCGTATGTATACTCATGCCGGATTAAAGATTTGAAATTACTTTTATTGAAATGAAATTCCTAGTTCATTGAATAAGAAATTTTGGTCAAAAAATATCACGGACTTCGTCAACTAGCTTTGGAATATTAAATTCCCTATGATATGTACATTTATGTAGACCTGAATTGCTACGCTGTTCTAAGTAAAACTGAGGCGTTCACACTAGATTTGTGCATTTTAGTTCAGTTCAGAGAGCGCTCAGTTCAGTTCAAATCTGTTTGCTGAACTAGTTCGTTTTTCTAGTTCATTTAGTTCAGTATAATTCAATAAGCAGGAAATGCGGTCTTGTGCGGTTTGGGGACATCAATTTGTAAAATTCTCTTTACATAGCCCAACTCAGCAATTTGCTTGCGCTGCTGCATTGTAAGTTAAACAAAACCAACTGGTATCAGCGTTCAATTCAGTTCAGTTGTTTTTATTGAACTACATACGTGTATATGCAGAGTATACCTAAGAATTTTGAACTACTGAAGCAAGTTAAACTACTGAACTAAGTGAGCTAAAATATAATGACATGAAGAACAAGTTCAATTGTGAGAGCTCTTTCTTGAACTAGTTCATTCGTGAATACCTTGTACGGTAGCCTTAGTTACGACTACGTTCGTACTAAAAGATTGCAGACCAAGAACAACATGTGTAGCTCAGTTGGAAAGAGCCGGTTCGGTTTGTAGGATTAGTACTTGTAAAATCTCGAAAACATATAAAGAAATAAAGGCGTTGTTTCTTACTTTTGTCACCTAGTGTGCATTAATACAGCAAACCAGTAGATAGACTCTAATCAATGTAAGGTGAGGCATCATTCCACTGCGCGATATAAACAAACAATTTTGTTTTCACCAAATCGATTTGTTCAGTCAATGAGTTTATAAATTTTATTATCTACAGATTGCATATGAAGCGTGCAAATTCACATATCTGTTCATATCAATCAAAGAGCTCATATGATTCATCAAAGAAAATCCAAACAGTAAGCGTGAACGTTTCAATGATGTGTGAATGCGGAGACTAAGTATCGCCTGATGCAGATCTTCCAACTATCAAAGGTGGGCTCAGGATTAATAATTAGAATGACTCTCGCTACTTACAACTGCCACGTCTAATGCTGCGAAAGCTTTGAATGCATAATCTTTAGCTTGGTCTTCTAATGTTCAATTTGAGGGACTCTACATAGAAAGGAGAGACTGTGACAATAAGTAATCCAGCATCGAGAACTGGCATTAGTTCGAAGGCATAGGACTTGTAAATATGGAAGCCAAATAGCTGGCCATTTATTGTATTTGGATTTCTAGTAGATGAAGAAGGGATCTCTCTTTTTTTTCTCTCTAGAGTGGCTGCGGCTTATGACCACTTCTATCTGACGAACTGTGAACTTCATCTTTTGGAATCACCTTCTACTAGTGTAGACTTATTGACAGCATTTTGCGCAATCTTTTCTCTTTTCACTACAAACTTAGCTGTTCTATGATGGGTTTTTCAGTAAGAACATAACAATTTTGAATTTTAATGCAAACGCACCCTTAAATTTCTTTTATGATTGGTTAATGTCAATACGTTAGCCAAGATTTACATTTTTGTTACTATGAAGTTCACAAACAAGCTACATTTATAAATTATAAAAAATTACTACCGAAATTCTGAGGCATACTTCAACTTTAGGGCATAACAATCGTCCCACAAGAGAGGCCATTGTGCTATAGTGGATAAATTCAAATCAACAAATTGACTATTGAATGTTCCAGTCCGAGTCAGACAATGGATCGGCCGAAGTATCAGAAATATCGCAGCCTCAAGTGTGCGCCTTCACTTCACAATGGGGCCAAATGAGCCGACGTAGTTCATAGGAATTGGGAATCTCTAAGTCCACATTGTGGCTAATTTTGCGGAAATGTCTTGGCCTACACCCTTGCAATATCTATTTAATTTAATAACTGAATCCTCCTGATCATCGAAACTTCCCCGATCGGGCTTTTAAAGAAAATCCTGAATTACATTGAAAATCATCTTGGACAGCAAGGAACCCGATATGTGTGAATGACTTGGTGGAATATTGGCTCCAAAGAGTCCATAGTGGGAGACGTGTTTGCGCTGGTCATACGACCAAGATTGAGTTTTATATTTAAATCTAATATGTGTGCAATTTCTGGAGTCAATTTCAACCGAATATCACCACTATTCTGTTGTTTTTTTCAAACTCAATATTGTTATGTCCTTATTGAGAAGAAATATTTGCATCATTTTTAGTTCCGATCTCATCAAGACTTTTCTATGACTTGATAGCAAGTAACCTGGTTCACCAGTTTCTTCTTGTCCAGACTCAGCAAATACTTTCATCTCTAAGTCTTCGTTCGACATGATCAGGTCTTCTATTTCGGTTCGTCGATAAAGTTACAGACTAGGGCAAGCGGTGTAACGAAATTTGGAGGCAATTGAAAGTCTTCATCCGTAGGAAGTTACTGATATATGTGGGGAGTATTTTTCTCTAAGTGACTAGATATGCCATAAGGCGTACATACGTGAACATGGTGAGAATAGGGCTGCTCGGAAATATGAAGTAAATCCCTTGTGAAAAGTTACCTTCTAGAGACCCTGTGTCTAAGTCTCTGGTCAAATTTTAATGGAATAAGTAGAAGTGCAGACATTTTGGTGTCCGTATTGTGCGGGTATAAGCATAATTTGGTCAAAAATAAGTAAGGCATCGCATCACACTTGCTGAGTTATCCATGTTCAAACTGAGAAAATATGTAAAAACATAGAATAGACCAAACAGCCCAATTTGAAAAGATTTCTCAGTGTAGGAATGATCGCGAAGATTGCTCAACCAAGTATTGAAGACTTTCTAGAATCAAATCTAGAAGGGCATTCATCACTAAATCTTGAATGTAAAGGAGCTACTTCTAACGTCAGGATAGCAGACCTTGGCGAATCAAACGTGGGCGCTATATAACACCTTATTTCTATTAAGTTGTTGTCCCGGAGCTACCTCTTTCTAGACAAGGCTCACTTCTCTTCTCGGAGACGATGTATCGATATGAAATGGAGTTGATCCAATCGTTTCTAATTCTACAATACCACACGATACACTACCACTTAGGACTACTTTCCTTAACAAAACAAATAAAGAAAATACCCCTTTTCGCTTCATTGGGTTCGAATTCCTTTCCACATCTCCAAAGTGCTTTCTATAGCTAAATCTTCCCGATATCGTTCGTTCCACTTCGTTGGATTTCATAAATTCCGACCCACACCTGTGGAGCAGTTACCCTCATATGAAGCTCCAGAAATTAATAACATTTCCCAAGGACATCACTTACTGCAACTACCAGCGAGCACACATATTTCCAACTCAGTAGATTCGGTGAGAAAATTCCTTCACTCAAACTGTCGACATCCCCCTTTTTGTGCAAACAAAGCCGCACGATGGGGTTCGCTCCCCTTTAAAGACTCCACTACACCATCTGTGTTTGCGTCCAACACGTGTTTGTTTGCATTTGTTCTCTATTGACTTTGATTAAATTGTAGTTGCGCACCTCCTCCCCCCTCGTATTTGCATTTTATATTAATATTTACCTTCGTTCTCTTCCTCTACAGAAACCTTAAGGACAGCGATAAGAAACCATTTATAGAATTCGCCGAGAAGCTTCGTTTAACCCACAAGCAAGAGCACCCAGATTATAAATACCAACCGCGTCGGAAAAAGGCGAAGACCACAGCAACCGCTGGAAGCACAACAATTGCAACAGGAACGCCGACCACCGCAGATGTGAAAGTATCCCAATGCAATCAGAAGGCAAACACCAACCAACGGAGCGCATCCACACGAAGACACGAACTCAAATCCTTTATGGGTCTGAACAAGAACAACCGTTTCAATTGTCGGACAGAGTACCTTATCGATGGTGGCAGCCGACAGATTCAATCTACGGAGATGGATTATACCAGTGGCGTATGCGGCGATAGCAGTGGTCTATTACCCCAGTATACCCAGGCGAATGGTACGGACCAAGAGTCTCTGCTGAAAACCCTAAACGAAAGCAATGAATCCTTTCGCAAAATCGATTACGTGCGGCAGATGGATTCGCCGTGTTCCACAACGTCCAGCTCTAGGCAATCGGTAGGTGAAGCCAACCCACTTACACCACCAGCAACCCCTTATACGATTGGCAGTGCACTACATCGATCGATAGGGACACCGCCACCAGTTGTGATGGCAGCACTATCACTCCCACCCACCTCGACGTCGTCTTCATCATCATTAGCCAAACACGAACACAATTCTCCGGAACACTATGCCCTGAGTGCACCAGACCATCAGCCACAATATAGTAATAGCTTGGAGTTCCATAGAAACAGTGACGTCGTGGCTGCTGGTATCGGTTACCATCATCAGTCCCTGGGAATGGATTCGTCTTCTTCTCACCACAACAACCGGACATATGCCATTCATCATTACTTGCAGCCACAGCACGTTCAGTCTCAATCTCAGCAGGAGCAGCAACAGCAACAGCACCAACAGCAGCACCCTGTTATCCATCATCAGCAGCAACATGACCCAACGGCCGCGTCCTATGGAACATCAACAGCGTCGCCACACTCGATTGCAGCGCTTAATTATTTGCATACCCACCAGCACCACCAAATGGTGCACAACTATTTGGCGCCGTCTCTTGTCGATGCCGACATCGATCCAAAAGAAATCGACCAATATTTAGACGGCTTTCCTCAAGGTCACATAAGCATGTGTGCCACAGCCGTGTCCTCAGCCTCGCCAACTTCATCTGTATCGCCAAAGTTGTTAGCCAGCCACATGACGTATAAAAACGAAGTTGAATCCCTGCTAGAGTTGCAACCTGTTGAGAGATTAAATATGAACCCAATGTCACCTGGAGAACATACTCCTAGCACGGCCACCAACAACAGTACATCATCGCCGATTGGCCTCTCTGACGGATGTATGCCGGGGGGTAATTGCTACTACCAGGATACGAGCACTTCGGCGTCAACATCAGCGACCGGCTCCTATCAATACCATAACCCTTGGGGCAACTATGTCAACCCATAGGAGTTTGGATTAATTCGCCTCCTCTTTGCATGGAACATGTCACGAGAAATTCAATTATTATTTGGTAGGTCAGCTCACCGCCGCCGCCGCCGTGCCGGGGTATCGCTATGACACAAAATCCAATTACTCTGCGGACTCCTTTAACTTTATAGTCACTTAGTTAGTTATAGTTAGTTAATAGAGTTTGTAAACAATCGCTTTTGTCGGCCAGAGCCGTATCTGTATGGATGTATCTATGAGTAAATAGTCTTAAGTGTGTGTGGATATTTTCGAAAATAAATTAAGTTTACAATTTCATTGAAAGTTTGGTTTTTGGTTTTTGGTTTTTGAAGGTCCTTTTGAATGAGACTGCGACGGAAATGAATCTGAAAATAAGGTAGATCCGCTCACCATCTACAAGTAAGAACGACTTTCTGGTATTTATGGCGGCTTAGGATCTTCCCTTAAAGCAAAGTAAAGGAATAAGGACGGGAACGACGTTTAGCTCCTAACTGATTTTGCTTTATCCTACGTTTTTGGCTTCACCTTGGTTTGTAATGAGTCTCGCTGGAACAGCAAGTCGTTGAAGGTTACCGGTCATAAGCTTGTATCTTCCTGTACAGGCTTGGCTTATACTTATGATGAGTTGTGCGAGGATTTCGGAAGGTTTTAGCCTTTTGATCGTTAGGTCGAAGGCGTTATCGTTATAGCCCCGACCTTGCCGTTAATATTGCCCCCTCTTGGCTTGATGTAATTTGGATGATTGAATCCTCTTTAAAAGCATGTTTCCTGTGATGAATGCGATGGCATTCAGTGTCATATTGGAACCTCTATTATTAGAGGCTGGTGTAGTTTACTAGGGAAGGGTCTATGGGAAGGTCTGCATCGAGCTGAGATGATTTTTAAAAGCTTGTTAAGGAGCTTGAAGGTGCAGGAGGTTACTTTATTGCTTCTCTAATGGAAAAACTCTACTCGGGGGCTTATAATTTTATATAACTATCACCGCAGTTATGGAAGACTATGGCTTAGGTGGTGCCAAGAAGACCTCAACAAACTTGGAGCTGCAGGCAGTTAGCTAAGAACCGACCTAACTGGAGAGGCTTCTTGGTTGAGGCGGAGGTTCACCCCGACCAGTAGCTCCACCTAAGTAAATAAGTAAATCCAGACAGACCAGGAGAACCGACTGAATAGATGGGTTGTGTCCATGGTAGCTGTTATGTTGAGTGTTTCTACGGTCACATCATCTGTCGTCTTTGATCGGATTTAGACAAGCAAGTTGTGTCTGTTGTGGTCTTACCAGGAAGTTTTTGTTTCTCGTTGGCGATAAATGGCAGTCATCCATTGTGAGGCATGATGTATACACAAAAAATTGGTGTGTTCGGTCCGGACTGTGCAGTCATCTTCACGTAGGATACCAGAGTTAAGGTTTTTGTTGGTGATTGGTTGAATAAATACATACTTGGCGCAACAGGTCGATGGGACCCAGTGCCTGGTTCTCACAACCATTCGTGTTGTGCGTGTTATATTCTTTACACGAATGGAAGGGGCCTACTGGTTAATGCCGTGTCTGAAGGGCAGTTTGTTATTTGGGAAGCTTTCTCAGGACAGTTGAACTCTCGGATGTTTGTCAGACGCTCGCGAGAGGTGGGGCCGTGAAAAACTTTTAGGTGTTCCGACTGGGATTCGAACCTCGAACCCCTTGATCCATAGTCCAACGCACTAACCACTGAGCCACGTGTGTGAAAAAAAAAGTGTGGGAGAGGGTACACCTCCTTGTGGAATTCCTTGTTTCAGTATTCTTTTTGGTGATTCCGGATTTCTTAACTCAAAACATATTTGACGGTCAGATATAAAGTCAGATAGCCAGAAGCGTGTCAAGTTTGGTAATAATAGAGGATGCAACACTTTGTGGAAGCAGCGAGATAAGACTTATCATGTCGAAGGATTTGGTCTGACTTGTGATCTGGGAAGTTATTTTGTTTAAGATTGCGGCCTGGGGGTGGAGTTTACGAACTCCCTATTCGTGTTGCCCTGTTTTTAAATATTCGATAAACGTCGGTGAAGGATTTGCAGGGTAGTTTGTAAGGAATAGTCACCTCGTTTACTTCTCCTATTGAAAGCGTTGACTAGAGTTTTTTGACACTTATGACAAGAATGTTTTTTTCTTTGCCTTAGCCTACATCACGTTTCTCCAAAACCGCTGTACGTAGAATATTGAGTGTAGTAGTTATGACCTGCAGATTCAAGAAGGGGTTTTCCGAAATTCCAGGTCTGAATGTGAGAAAGGAGGTTAATATCGAATCAATGCGCCATCTTTTATGTCGGTTTGTGATTATTGAATAACTTTAAAAACAAATAACCGATTTCTAGATTTGAAGTACTTTTGTTTAACATCATCTTAAACAATTTATTTGGAATAGTTTTGGAATACAATATCAATCTAGTGATCGCCTCTGTTGACCAAAGCAAAATGTGCCCCTTTTTGCTGCGTTTTACATTACTTTTTCGAGCATCTCAGGCTGCGTAGCGATGATTTCGGCACGAATGTTTGCCTTGAGCTCGTCAAAGGTATGAGGCTTGGTGGTCCACATTTAGTTTTTCAAAGAACCCCACATTTGACCCGGATAAGGGCAAATCTGGAAATCTGGATGGCCGGTGCTTGTTGGGTTAACACGACCGAAAGACTATTTTCAATGTATGGCGTTAGTATTTCGGCGCTTTGTTTCGGTGTGAAGTGATTAGAATTATACTTAATTGATGTTTCAAAAACATATTTACTCAAGTCAATTGGTTGATAAATGTCAAAGTCATTCAATGTTCAGATAATTTAAAAACT
Source organism: Xylota segnis (assembly GCA_963583995.1). Classification (NCBI taxonomy): domain Eukaryota; kingdom Metazoa; phylum Arthropoda; class Insecta; order Diptera; family Syrphidae; genus Xylota; species Xylota segnis. The sequence continues at coordinate 41,378,580 of OY757236.1, read as the reverse complement.
TTACTGTTGGTTTGTTTTGTTGTACAAAAACACTGCTCAATATTTTTCAACGATTGTTTCTTAAAAAAACCTTTTGATTCAAATCACTGCCTCGGCTACCTTGACAGTAGGCCATCCTGTCAACCCAACTTTTTTATACAATTTCAGTGGTTTGGGGGCCTATTTCACGAATAGCTTCACCAATATTATTCCTGGAGCCTGAAACGCCTCCGAATTGTTCGCTTAATATCAATCCAACAATAAAAGTCAAACGGCGTCAAATCCCAGCTGCATGTCAGTGTCAAAATGACATATGATTCAAAAAGAAACCAACAGATGGCACACCCTTTTACATGTGGCGCCCTGTTAACGAAAAAACCTTTTCAGACACCGATGACTCTTCCAAAATGGAGTGCCTAATCCCATAATTACTTTCCAAAGAAAACTTTTGTTTGAATCTTACTTACCTGTTAACCGGTAATTCTGAAATTTGTATGCTCTTTTCAACAAGACTTAATTAAATCGTAACTTTCCCCGACGACAAGTTACCCTCAAGTTATTACTCTCATTATAGCCATTGCCTTAAAATTTTTAAGACGTTACTTAAAATTATACTACCAACCTACTAGCTTCGTATACTACTCGTATACCTTCGTTCTGTGCAGGTCCTGGGGAAAGATTACCACTTGCACCGCTGCTGCTGCCAGCCTGCTCTGAATAAATATTCTTAAGTCGTGAATTAAATTTATTTCGGAGAAGTAATTACTTATAGAACAATAGACTCTTTTGCAGTTGCCGCTATCGCAGAGCCTTGCCGCTTTGTTGGAGTGAGCACATCTAAAGGTTTAGTGAGAGAACACCTGGAAGGGCATTAAGTAATTACGTGTGCTTGCAATTTCGCGCAAAACGGGTTCAAAGCCGTAAGGTGTACACGAAGTTCTAGTTTAAATAAATAAATATAAATATGAATATGAAAAGCTTTTTAGTTGGATTTTAATCCAAAGGATAGAGGGAAGTCTTTGCATTCCAGGAAAGTGAAAAGGTTTTCTGTCAGAACGAACACTTTCATCAGTCGAATTATTTGTTCAATTTCGAGACGTCAGTGGAGACATCTTGCAGCGCGTTTTGGAAGATGTTTTGTTACCATTTGTTTGCCCAAACACTCGCTCGAATGGTTGACACTGAATCTGGTTTTTGGAAGGAAATTTTGATGACCGACGAGGCCCATCCGAGATCCATGAAGCACCATTGCTTGACGAAAAAGTTGGGCAATTTTTAGTCAGAGAAGGGTAAGCAATCAATGGAGAATCGATATCGGTGGATGTTGGCTTATTATTTCGGCCCACAAAGGTCTGGGCGGTTATTGGTTTTAACAAGACAGGACGATGCGCCATGCCGCACTGCAAATCAAACAATGCAGTTTCTGCAACAAAAATTTCCTGAACTTGTGCTGCCAAAAAATTGGGACAATGACTTCCTTTTATTCGGTTATTTGAAAAGCAAAGTGTACGCCAGCAAGCCTCAAGAAATTAATGAGCTCAAGGCAAACATTCGCCAAAATCATCGCTATACCACCCGAGATCCTCGGAAAAGTGATGGAAAACGCACCAATAGAGGCAATAGAGGTGGCCAATTGATTGATGTCATATTAAAAATTGAGTTCAAATAAATTGTAAAGGATCAAGTTAAATACAAATGCCTCATACATATACAATTCGGTTGCTTTTTTTTAAATTATTCAATAGTCACATACCGACATAAAAGATGCCGCACCCTGTACACATATTGAAAAAAAGGTGCACGGAGTCCTAGAGGGACTGATGAATTCTTAGTCAAAGTATGTTCTTTTTTTTGAAACTTTAAGGAGTGGATAGCAGCATATAGTTTTTGGTGGATAAGTACCGACTCCTGCAGAACTGTAGTCTCTGTATTAGTCTCTTTTCAGGAGTCCTTACTATCAGGACTGTGTTTGCTGGCAATATTTTTCTAATGAAGTACAAATTACTTGCCGTCTTGATGAAGACGTGCAGAGGATTGTAGTTATTGAGAGAGTGAAGCTAGTGACACTGATTGTTTCATTGCTTGGTAAGGATTGTCTTAAGTCTTGTGCTCGACTGATTGGTGGTCAGATTTCTTATCTTTCTAGATGTAGCCATCGTCTGTGATCATAATCTGAGCGTTATGCTGTCTGCCGTTAAGGTCTCACCGAGATTCTTAGCAATTGTTGGTCCTCACTCACGAGATTAAGCAAATGACTAACATAGGCCTTGTAAAAGAACCATCTTTGTATAACGAGGTAAAGACGCTACATTCAAAGAAATACTTTCATGCTAAAGAATGAAATATGATGTAAAGTGGGTTAAAGCTTGTTAGATTTGGAAAAGGCATCGCAAATGGCATTGTGACCAATCGCATACTAAAGCCCTGAATTTCCATTATCAGGAAGCAGTTGAAAGTCAAAGAACAACATGCAGATCCACAGTCGTAGCTGTGGCATATCCAGCTAGAGACAGAGAACTATGGAGGAGCTCTATGTCCCACCCAGGATTGAAGGAAAATGAAATTAGAATTAAGAATCAAACATGCTGTCACATCTCTGCACATCCGAGATTCATCATGTGCAGCTGGTGGTACACAGTGTACTCTGTATCTACAGATCCCAATCGTCATTCTGGTGAGTCTGCCTATCTACTCTCAAAAAGTAAAACTGATTTAGTGCATTGAAGGCCCAAATGATAATCCCGAATTAACCACATCAAGTCCTCCTGGGTTAATTGAAATTATGTAGTCTGCTAATCCCAATTAAAAATTACAAGCAATTCCCAAAACATAATCCCTTAAACTGATGATTATGTCCAATCGATACAGAATTCAAAATTTTCCATAAACCATTGCAAAAGCCACGGGGTTTTCCACTCAATTTCGTAATTAATTAATTATTCTCGAATACCGATTGGCAATTAAAAAATTACTCCAATTTATATGGAGACCGAAAAAAACAAATCCTTAATCTCATTTGCTTGGCCGTCACTGCATCTGTTTCGTAGATCCCTACTAGATAAAGCGGAATCCTTCATCATGTTGTGCTCATTAAAGCCATCATATTTAATTATGTCTACTATGTATAGTGCATGGCCGGAATAACAAGTGGGATGGAAGTTGAAAATGCAAATTATGTGCATGTATCTGGTGCAGTAAAAAAAAGTTATCCAAATCTACTTAGTTTCAGTTTTCGACCGAAAGAAAGCAAAAAAAAGGAAAGAAACTTTCGAGCAAAATGCAACCCTTAACTTGGCACAGATACACTTCTCAGAGACACTGCTAATGTCTTATACTGTTAAAATGTCCTTTGCGAGCGAGCTTTTGTGGTTCTCTTGCTCTCTTAAAGGACATTCTTTGAAGGGATGTTTTTTGTTCTCCAGCTATGAGAACATCCCTTAAAAGGGATTTTTCGTTCGATGAAATGTATCTACACCCTTGTACTCACTAACATCTGCTCTGCGAATAGGATGGGTGAGCTATTCATGTATCAGAAACATTGATGTACTAAAACATGTTTCGAATTAGACACAAAATATTTTTTTAAGAAGAGAAATCCAAAAACACTCAGGCTCTCTTGAGTGTATTTCTAAGAAATGAAGAGGAAGGACAATTTAGGAACATCGTTTGAAATGTTGCAGAGCAGCATGGGTTGTGTTACGAAGTTCGACAGAAGAGTTTTGCAAGTTATGCACCCTCATTGCAGACTCCGTTGCATAGTGGTACAAGATAAATCCAAAATCTAAAGACTTAGACCAGTTAAGGTCCAGTTGGATCTAGGATTCTCTTGAAACTATCCTCAAAACCAGCAAGAGTTGAATATAAAGCCCTGGAGGCTATTGATGTTAACCAGTTCACGTACGCTATCAAAGAAGTAGGCATCTAAGTGGTATCTTCTTCCAGAGGAGGGACCTGAAACAAAGAAGAAAAAAAATGGTTTCGTCTGTGGAAGTACTACAGAATCCATTAGCGAAGAGGGCCGGCCTAGCAGCATGCCTCCCGATAGTCCAGTACCCCGTAATTAGGGTTTCTTTCGGTCTGATCAAACAGATGAAGAATTCAACTTGGACTATATCAATCTGGAGATGAGGCACTTTGAGTAAGTGTCGGGTTAAGGACGCATAGTTTTGAAAAGTCGAAATGCGGAATTTGGGATTTTATAGTAAATAGATCAGGATTTGTTTTTGGAGCGTTGACACTAAACCCTTATCCCTTAGTTTGTCTAGAGAGCTTGGAGAAAGGCTTTTGCAAAAGTTTTGTAAGTGATAAAGTGTTTACCCGAATAGCTATATCAATGTTATCCTCACAAGCAAGAGCATTACATCCCTCATCTTTCAGAATAATAAGCTTCTCATCACCACTGGTACTCCCCACTTACGATTCTTTGAGCTACGTCCTTCAGCTTTGAATTTATAACTCCGATGAACAGTTGGTTATTAACCAAGGCGTGTTTTTGAAGCTGTAATCCACGTTACTATGGGTGGGACTATTATGGCTACCTTGAGGAGCTTGAATGCTTGTCAAAGTTTAAAGGAAACGTAATTTATAAAAATATTTATCGATAACATAAAAAGAAACACCTAGAAAGTACTCTTAATAATGATCCTAACATTTATTAGGATTGGTGCATCATCTCGATTGACGGTGTGAATTGGTCACGTCCCTAGTAAGGATGATAAATGCATTGACAACAAGCAACATCCATGTACACATCAAATGCAAATAAAAGCCCTCGTATGACGTGACACAGAACAGTGGTAAAAGTATCCCGCCAACAGGAAATCAAATGGATGGAACCGTTTCCAAAAATCTTCCAGAAATCTTTAAAAATAATTTTATTTGTTACTATTCTTTGACCACCAGGGCTCAGTAGATAAAGGATCAGACTACTAAGCGAGCAGTTGGAAAAAAATCTTTGAAAGACCTCTCGCTAGCATTGTTTTCTAACAAAAATTGCATCAACAGGAGCAAGGGAAAGACCCTTCTTCTTTGAAAAAGCTAAGTAGATTGGATTGTGACAGAGAGACAGAAATACGTGAAAGATTATTAGAAACAGCGTCGGTGAAAAAACTGAGCCCTGTGGTACATCAAAATTGGTGAAGATTGCATATTCAATACAACTTGTGCTAACGAATCACTTGAAAAACTCGCCAAATCGACTCCTCAAGTACTCTTTTTCTACGCTTTAGGACAGCAATGACTGCAGTTAGTGATTGGCTTTCTGCTCTCACAATTTTTGTGTTGATTTGCGGGAAAGGAAGGACTTGCAGTTAGTTGATAGTTGAAAAACACAACTTTCCAACTTTTCTTTGCAAAAGGAAATCAATTAAATGTTCCAAGTGGTTCTTCTACCACCAAGGTTACATCGAATAATTACGATGAGATTCCTGAATGTAATTGATTACCAATTGGCTATATAAGTAAGTTTGTAAACATTTCAGGGTTACCTTGAGAGTTTCAGAGAAGAAGGGTAGGAACGGAACTCAATTTTTTCTTTGGTGATAATGAGTCGAAAAAAAGTTTCAAATGCGAAAGTTTACATTACATACAATATTGCATTCGGTCTAGACATTTGGGACACACATTTTGGCAGGATTCGCCATGCTGGTAATTGGAAAATTCTTGAAAAGTAATTGAAGGCAGAGGATAACATTTTATTGTAACAGGATGGGGATGGCGATGAGTTGAGGATGTAATATAATTTTGTGTTTGGAGGAGTGGAACAAATGTATCTAAGTATAACAACGTGTCTATTATAGACTTTAGGTCTGAAGTTGCTAAGTGAAAACAGACGAAAACCGCCGTTTTAGAAGCCTTTAGGGCAATTGAAAAACAGTCGAAACGAGTTGGCCTTAAGGTGAATGAGGTCAAATCCTGAGCAAATAAAGAATCATTAGTCCACAGGTAGGGCAAAACGTCCCTATTGGGAACAGTTAATTCGAGTAAATATCAACTTTAGGAGTGACGACCTAGTAGTGATCCTGCAAAGAAAGAAATGGGTTCAAAACTTCTAATTCGGAAGACGAAATGCATGCTCTACAAAACATTGATCCTTCTATATGGATCCGAGTGCTGTAAGCAGAAAACCAGATCATCGAATTTTCGGTTTCGTATGCAAGGATACAGACCCTAACTCTAAAAGCTGTACCACCAAGTGGATGTAGTCCAAACAGCTAAAACCCGCCGGCCAGACTCGCTCAATATTGCTCTAACAAATATGACCTTCGAATCACAACCCACAGGTTCTAGAAAACAAGGAATACTGAACACTAAGTTTTAAGGATCAAGTTACCGCCGATGCCGGAGGCCTTGTTCTGGATAACTGGATGCAGTGTGCCCGGAATCGAAGGAAGTGAAAGGGTGGCGTGTCTCAGTTAGAACCTCTTCAGGGGCGGAAGCCTGTTGAGTAAGTAACTATGTGAAGTCGTGGATGTATATTCTAGAATGATGGACTGGCCGGGTCTTAATTGCACAAAAACATGTTGCGCAAGCAATAATATTCATGAACCTACTAAGCCAGTTCAAAATCGTCAAAAAGGGAGTCAAGCTCAAGCCCAGAGGACATATCTCATGGAACATGGTTGACCCTGCGACCTAGTAGTTCGGTGATAGAGGGTAGGAACTTGCCTGTCCTGCACCCTGAAATCCAATGCGTGTCCCTGTCGTGGGTTTACATGAAAACAAAGACGAAACTTTTGCTTTGAAATAGCTACACGGTCGCAGTTTTGCATTGGCTTGGGAATGGATCTGCCGATATAGAAGGCTATGGATGCTTTTTAATTTAGATTCTCTTGGTGCAGTGATATAATAGTAGAGGAGGTAGGATTCCAGCTTGTAGGCTTTCTCTAGAGGTCAGTGCATGTACTTGCCGGTAACCTAGTTCTCAGTTGATGTGTCTCGTCTTGAGCATGCTGTCAACGCAGTCTGAGATTACTAAGTCTATGTTTTGTTGCTCCAATGCTAGTTATATCGATTTAGATTTCATATTGTTGAAGGCTCCTTCTGTATACTGAAAGGCCGCTGGATGTCAATCCGTATTACCACATCATGTAGCGTTGTCTGAACAGATCCAGATTTAGTATAGGCGTGTTGGGCTGGGGACATCCGAACGTGTAGATCTATTAATCTTTCAAATATCTTGAGTAGGATTAAGGATGGCTGATGGCTCAGGGTTTACCCTCTTTGGCTATGAAAATCACTTTGACTTCTCTCCAGACTTGAGGAATATACATACATAGGTATATGCAGTTAAGATCCCCACGAAAGATATTCCCCAGCCGCAGACTTATGTACTCCTTGTTGCTTTATGGGAATAATATCATCAGGGTCGAGTGTTTTGTAAGGAACAAGGAAGTCAATTGTCCAGTTGATCTTCTTAACGTCTACCATGCAGTTACTTGGGCCTTACTGTGTTCTATTTCTCCAAATGTAGTTCGCGATAGCTATCCATAGTAGCCCTACATAACAGTGCATGTCTTCTCGTTCTAAGTTGATATACCTTGTTGGTCCACTGATGGTCTTATGGATTCAGATTTCACGTTAAATTCTGAGGAAGTTCTCTAGGGTAAATTCTTTGTAGTAGAGTGAATGTCAGTATATTCAAGAATGGCACTTTGGACTTACTACTGACATGTTTGGATAGGGAGATATCTCTAGGACATGGGAAATATAGAATAGTTTCTTCCTCCTATTCATCCAAACGGCTTCTATAGATACATTTTAAATTGTTGGAAACGCAAGACTTGAAATGCGACTATCATCAGATTTGTACAAGTTGTAATTGCCCCTAAACTCGTACAAATGCTTAAAGAAGAAGGAACTGTCAGGCAAAGCTAAGACCCCTTAGAACGACAAAGCTAGACTTACAATCTTAACAAAAAAAAGAGAAATTCACACGCAGCAACCGTCTAATTAAGTATCCCACCTAATGTCAATGCGAGTACGAGTAAACATTCCGAAAGTTTTCCCTCAATTATCGCACCACTTGAGTATCGCAATCTTAACATGTCCACCGCTTGCTAACACCTAAGACAAATTGCTACTTCCATCACTCCCGTGTCAACACACCATCCAAAGTAGTTACTATTACTGTTTACACTTTGCGAACGAAATTGAATTGTAATTGAAGCCAGTGTTGTTCCCTCACTGTTCGTCTGTCCATTAGCAGGCAATTCAAACTAGAAAACGTCTAAAAACTGTTTACCCTCTGACTCACACCCTCGAAACATTTTCATGTTTTTTAACCGTTCAATTGTGGCAATTAACATCTGCGATATATCGAAACTGCAAACACAAACTAAATTACAAAAAATTCCACGCATAATTGTACGCCAAACAGTGCGCGCACAACAATGAGTTTTCGAGTAAACAAACACGAGTATGTTTGCCTCGAAAACTGGTCAATTTTACATCTTATTCGAGTGCGAGTGCGAGTGCGAGTGCGAGTTGCCGAAAAAATTCATACCCACTCCCCTGGGAAGTTTGGTTAAATAAATACCGTGATTGCCAGAATGCCACCATTTAACGGTCAAATTACCCAAGAAGTTTGAATTAATTGCGTCAACATTGTCAAACCGCAGATTTACAACATTTCACCCACAAAAGTGTTTATAGATACAAATACGAAAGTGACTCGCTAATGTTGTTGTTCTTACTTTCTTCGGTTAAAGTTGAGAACGAAATTCTCGAAATGATTGTGAGAATTGGGGGGAAAACTATTTATTGTCGTCTTCCTTTGCCAGATACCAGATAATATCCAAGTGCTGCGGTTGAGGTTAGGCCCAAAGTGCTCAACTTGTTTAGCTGCAAATAAATATTTGATGCGGTTCCCAGTTGCCGGCAGCGTTAACTTCGCACCTATCCGCTGGGATAGAGATAAATTGTTAACAGTGTGGCATAAATTTCATCGATTGGCATTGAACGGCAGTGCTTTGGCTAAAGTTTTGATTATGTGAAGTGATTTGGTCTTTGGCGATCTCAAGACGTTTGGGGAGGAAGTGTGGATTTTTGGATGTTTATGACACACTTTGGTGGGTTTTATGGCTGTGGCAGAAATTTTGATCAAATTATTGCCCGGGGAATGAGTAATGCAGACAGTAGAGCTGTACAGCACAGATTTACAGAGGTAATGAGCATGAACTTGGTACATAAAATCAAAAGAAAACTGTCAAAGGATTCTAAAGGGTTTTGTTTTATTAAAACTGCCCCATTTCGCTCTTTTATTTCGTGGTAAAGTGCCATCAAAGAATGATTCAAATGATCTCCTTTAGCGATGGACGATAGTGCTAAGTTGGTGAACACCAAGGGCTTGACAAGGGTTCAAAAAAAATTCCAGATGCTTTAAATCCCACGAATTGACAGCTCTGTCTCTAAATAATACTTGGCGCAACAGGTTGATGGGACCCAAGGCCTAGCTTCTCACAACCATTCGTGTTGTGCGTGTTATATTCTTTACACGAATGGAAGGAGTCTACTGTTTAATGCCGTCTCCGGAAGGCAGTTTGTGACTTGAGAAGCTTTCTCAGGACAGTTGTGCTCTGGGATGTTTGTCAGACGCTCGCGAGAGGTGGCGTCGTGAAAAACTTTTAGGTGTTCCGACTGGGATTCGAACCTCGAACCCCTTGCTCCATGGTCCAACGTACTAACCACTGAGCCACAGCGCCCACCAGCTCTGTCTTTAGAGATATGAGTATATAAATTCTACTGGAATTTCTTCCACTTTCGGAGAAAGCTGAGCATGCACTTCAGCACCGAGGATCTGCCACCTGATGCGAACAAAGGCAGGACGATAACAAAAGAAAAGTCTTCCATTAGAACGATAATAAGTTGTTTACTACTGAGATATAGCAACTTTTCTCACCTACTTTGGTGAGAGTACGTTTAGTCTACCAGCATCCTAGAGAGTACGCAGTTTTATTTATGGGAAACCCAATTGTCAATGGAGACTCTGACCGACAACGTGGGAAGACCGAAACCTTGCTTAGCAATCTCATCGGAGATTTTATTTCCCGCAGTCCCATCGTGACCTGAAAACCAGACAAAAGGGTTACATGGTTAAACAAGATATTAAGGGCAACCTGACTGTCGCTACAGACCCAGATACTTTAACTCAGCGACCTATTCTTAACAATATACATAGTCGGCACCCATTAGGATAGCATAGATCTTCGCTTGAAAATCAGAAAAATAGATATAGTGAAGTCTATTGTTGACGCTCTCCACAAACACACCAGCACGGGAGTCTTGACTAGTTTTGGACTCATCCGTGCAGATTCAACTACAGTCAAGGATGTTTTGGCATGTATTGCCATGTCTTGCCTTACAGTGCCAGAAAATTGAAAGAGTCTTGGATATCTTTGCCTTGGCATGCTTTGCCCAAAGAAGTTTCTTATTCAGGTTTACTCCCAGATATTTCGTTTCATCGGTGATCTGGATAATGACGCATTTTGGCATCGGTCAGGCCGGTCACAATCCTTATTAATGAAGTCGTATATGGACCTTATCGCTGACAATTTCTGATGAAAATTTGGACCATTTTCATGCATGCTTAAGACCCAGTTACTAAAGCTTCGCTCTACCACCTGACTGTCCCACCGTATTGTAAGCTTTCGCAGGCGCAAAGTTCTTGACTTGCACTCTTACAAGATCAAATTAACTCAAAAACTAAACCCTCCTGATCATTTGGAGGCCCGAACCTTCTCCAAATGGGCTCTTCAAAAGTTTGAAGAAAATATGAAGTCAAGTCAAGGAAAATGACCGCCAAGCTACGATCAGCGGAATTCGCTATCAGGTCAAGATGGACGACTATTTTTGGCCAGAATTGGATGGACTTGATATCAGCGAAATTTGGCTCCAACAAGACGGTGCCACAAGCCACGCAGATGGTCAAACAATTGATCCATTGAAGCGGAAGTTTGGTAATCGTGAAACCTCGAGAAATGGTCCGATTGAATGGTCACATCGATTCCTTTTCATGGAGATCGTGTAAGGTCGTTGTTTTATCCCAACAAGTCAACAATGTTACAGAAGCTCAGAAATAATGTCGAACGTGAAAGTGCCAACGATTTTTATGGAAGATTGGTTAAAAATTGACTCGAAAGAACCAATCGCTGGAATATCTGGAATAAAGTTAAGTCAGATATCTCAACTAGCCTGTGTTTTATTTAGGTACGAAATTGTTATATCCTTACTGGAAACCCCTTTTCCAAAGTGCAATAGCGAATGTATATGTGTAGACCTAACTATGTAAATTTACAAAAACTGTTTGCCTTACACAAAGTAAGGCTTAAATGTCCCTCAAACTTTAGAGATGTGGTATGGTTGTGTAGTGACGCCATAACCGTTTTCCGAAGGACAAACGCACATTGTTGTATTGTTACCTTGGGACACCCAACAACAAAATATCGAAAACCACTTGTTCTGAGATTACACTGACGTCCCCATGAGCCGCTTAAGTACTGAATAACTCCCGTTTCAATAGGTCAAGTACTTACTTACTAATAAATAACACATGCGAACCGCGTTTCAATAGAACTCCCAAATCCCCCACCATTGTATCCGATCCCACGTGTAGCATTTTCAATTCGACGTTCTGTTCAATTTTAATGGTATCCACCGCCCCCACTTCGTGAGTCGTTCGAAACTTACGTACAGCCTCGCCAGGCATTGTCATTGAAAAAGGACTCCATCGCCCATCGAACATGGCCCACGTAAAATGGCATGTAAATGGAATTGACATGTTGTTAATGGATTTTAATCAGTTAATGACTACAAACAAATTTAATGCAATAAAACATAAAAAAATCACATCGATTCGAAATTGCCAATCAGAATTAATTAGTGTGTGTGTTCAGTTTATTTGCAGTCCTTCTGGAGCTGTGTCCACACTCCTTGATTGACTCAAATGTGCGTACCTTTTGCCTGTCGTGGTCCTGGCACTCGCATTCAATTATTTAATGCGACTCCGACTGAAATAAATTTATGTTCCATCGCAAAACAAAATATAAATAGATTCTGGTAGATTAACTTTTACCCAGACAATGAAATTGAGGTCCTTTGGGCCAACGGGCCAACAGTCTGTGGCTGGGTTTTCCTTCACAATGCAATCTTAACTGAAAGACAACTTTGTGGTGAATTTATGTAGTTTTGTGTAGCTACACAGGAATACACTTTAAACACCCTTAGCGTGTACGGTCGGTGTACCAAACACAATAATACATTCTTATGGGAGAACTGAAAGGTTATAATGAAATTGTTAGAGTTTCCAAGAAAACTATACTTCACAAACTTGGTCTACGCTCGTCATTTGCAAAACCATTTACGTTACTTTATTACAAAGAGGAAAATCCAAAGACGTGCATGTTTTGAATTTGCGTTAGAAACCCATTTTCGAGATATGGTAATTCAACATCAAAATGTAACATCCATTCTAACCTTGAAAGTTGGTTTTGTAATGCTTGTTCATTTTAGAATGTAAGGCGTCTAATCGATCCTGATAGATATGTGAATGGTAGTAATTCTTAGTTCCTTTTGCCAGTTTTGGTGGATCATCCTCATCTCAGTTTTCCTCAACTGTCTGGATTCCTACTCCATGATTCTCAGTTTTTCTACACTTTCGCTGAGAATGTGTTATTTTGCTTACGACTGCACTATCGGTGTTTTTTTTACAAAATGCAATGATGCGACAGGTCTATGGGATCCGGCCCTCGATTAGGATGCACTTAGACTAGAGAAGGTCCATTTTGCTGCCGTTGAGTAAGGTGGGTGAGTCACGCTCTTGCTCCTAGAACCATCTGCTCCTTTTTATGAAAGAGCCAATGTTAGCCGTGCAGGCGGTATTCAGATCACTGAAATCGTTGAAAAGGTATTTACCTTTCTAATGCGTGTGCATAGGAGGTGACAGATGGTCTCCTCTTCTTCCTCATCCCTACAGCTTCTGCAAAAGTCATCGTAGGGGATGTCTGGTCTTTGAGTATGCCTTCCTATAGCACAGTGGCCGGTTAGCATCCTATCATTGATATCTCCTCTCGTGTATTTTAGGAGTCCCGTGGTCCTATTTCCAATTAAAATTGGCCAGAGAAGTGATCAGATATTTAGCATACGACGTAGGCGCCTCAATGTCGGTGACGTTTATGCTGTCTAGACCAGAGGAACATTTTCTTGCCAATGCGTCAGCTTTTCTATAGTATAGCCAATGGAATAGGACATGTTTCATAAGCTTCATCGAAATATTTTTGGCAGACGTGTCCCATGTACGGTGGTATTTGCAAAGACCAGAGGATCCCTCCTGTCCCTTCTTATTTACAAATTATTTGTCATCAGGACTGAATTTAGACCATTATATTATGTGTATAGTAATAGTGGTGGAAGGATCCTTGTGGCATCCCGTTTTGGACCAAAAAAAATCATTAAATTCTTGGAAAGTCTTTGCTTTGCTTTGTATTTATCTGTAAAGCATTTATGTGGACAATGCAAGAGGATTCCGAGTAAAAGCATATGTATTTGGTACTGGAAGTAGAATGAAGAAGTTACTTCATTTGATAGTTCAAAACCAGCCAGTAATGAATCCTTCAGACTTTTCGGTTGGAACTACTAGTGCCGTACTGATTGTGAGATATGCTCACAATTGTGCATACAGTGGGATATGCTCTTTTGCGTCAGTATCGCCTTCTTCTATGCGCGTCAAGAAATCGTTGCCTGAAACCCTTAGGAAAGACGACAGTGGATCAAATTTCGACAGATTCTGGAAAAAAGCTAAGAGGTCCAACCCAATAACTACCACTTTTTTATCGATTTTAAGGCAGCAATTCACAGCATCCATCGAAACGATTTATACAGAGTCATGTCTAGCTTTGACATCCCTCTCAAACTCGTTCGCTTATACAGGATGACGATGCAGGACGCTCGTTGCTCCATCAAGATCAGTAACTCATTCGCCAAGATTTTTTATGTCAAAAAGGACTTACATATGTAAGGTACCGCGTTGTCATGCCATTTTTTCAATATTGTACTTGAAAGAAGGCACCGGAAGCACCTACAATTTCGACATTATTGACAGAACGCAACGAACTGTCACTAGTATTGAAACCGAAGCTGGAAAAAAGAGTTTAGTAACACATGAGAGCAAAACCAAGTATATCCGTCAAGAGGAAGGGACATATAACATCGAAAGACTGGGCAGAATGTCACAATCGACAGCTATAACTTTGAGGTAGTAAGGGACTCCTTACTTCTCAGCAGAATTTAAAAGAATAACTCTTGCCATTCGCTGTTTCTTTGGGTTGAAGGGCAATTAAGTAGTAGACTCCTATCCTAAACAACTAAGAAGATTCCGGATCATCCTGCGCTGAAGCTTAGACTCTATATAAAGCGCATGAAAACATCTTCGGTGATTTCGAGAGAAAGATCGTTTCTAAAATGTTCAGTCCCGTTTGAATTGATGGATTTTGGACGATGATATTCAACGACAAACTATATGAGCTATATAGCGACATCGACCTAATGAACAAATTGAAATCAGTCGTCTAAGATTGCTAGGATATGTATGTAGAGCGGATGGGTTTTAATGCTCCAGCTCGTAGTCTTCGAATCCAACCCGGAGGGAGAAAGCGACTTGCAGTGCTGAACTGTCAACTGGAGGTAGTTAGCTAACTGGGGAAGCTTGTAAATGAAGGCCCAGGCTCACTCCAAACTGTATGGCCTCCTAAGTTAGTAAGTAATTTAATCTACCTAGATGCCTTGATAATGGCAAAAAAATCCGCAGTGAAGTCCTCTACAGTTCATCATATTACCTATAATACACAAGACTTTAGTAGCCCGTAATTTTTCTATGGGGCTACTATGTCTTCTTGCATTAGTCTGCCAGTCAACATTCTTATTGTGGACCCTTCTCTGCGAAGATATTAGCTCTGTCGCGTCTAAGGTTTAATAAATCCCGAGGTATGACAACAGTCATGCGTTACTGAATATTTAGTACAAATGGCCTTCTTTATTCGTCACTGTCCCTGCTGACTGTTAATCTATATTTCCTTGAACAGGTCTCGAGGGGACATAATAGCACCAAACTATTTGCATAAGAATCAGATTCGAAGAATCCATGAGCTTCAGTTTGGAGTTAGTTCACTTAGCTAAGACTCAGAAGTTTAGCGAGTAGTGTGTGTAAATTTAAGTTGAAAAAACCTTAGGACACGCCCACTTTATAATAAAATTTATTTTTAACAATTTTTACTAAAAGTTAAACAATCTTTGACATATGTATAATATTTTGAATATATTTTAATTGTATTTGCTGCTGCTTAATCACGAGGTGAAGTATTCATAACAGTTTCCCCGGAATCCTGAGTCAGTATATATTTCGGAAGCCCCTTCATTAGACTTCCAATGTTTGCAAAGAGCTGTCCAGTTTTAACCAGCTGCACGTTCGCATCGACGTCCTTTATAATGGCTCCGAACTTTTCCATTTGCGCTCCAAGAATCTCCAAAGCATCCTGTTCCTCTGTGTCAATGTTACTAATTTCTGTGGCAATTTTCATCAGCTCTAATCCCGAGGACCTCGTCTCATTGTTGGACACTATACTGTCTGCTAGTTGAGCAACATGCATCGAAAGGGAATCCCGGTCGAAACCTATGTTATGCGGATCGAGTCTAATGTTCTCCAACATATCGCTAATTTCATTTAGGATTTCGCTTTGCTCGAAGGTATACTGTACTTTGTTGGACGTGTACAGAACCTTCTTCGAGATAGTTTCTTCTATTTTTTTTAAAATGTCTGCCATCGTCTGTAGAATTAGTGACGAACCGTTTATTGCGTCTTGGATGGATTGCATGTTCCTATCGAGAGTGTCTTCCAGTCCCTTACTATCGAAAGGCGGTACAGTCGGATTCGGAGGTGGTGTAGAGTCTGCGATTTTACGAAGAGCATCTTGTATGGCCTCAGATCCGTCTTGTATTGTTTGTTGTAACTGTGCAACGTTGTTGTCTAAAGATTTTACTATTTCGGCCAGCCCGTCTTTAATGATCGGTTACAGGCTCTCCCCAAGTTCTACCATTGACGCCTGAAGAGATGATGAACTTTTTTCAATGGACTCTCCGATATCGATTCCGACCGTTTCTGCAGTCTCTTGGAGTAATTGTGCAGCATTTTTTAAAGTTTCATCAAGTATACCCACACTGGCTTCCAGGGACTCTTGTAGACTAGAGGAGACGTCTTGTATGGCCGTGTTAACAGATTCTAGTCCGTTTTTCAAAATATCAGCAAGGTCCTTTTTAGCCCCGTTTTGCGCTAGTGTGTTATTCAAAATAGCCTTCTCTATTGCTGCAGCACCCTTCTCTATAGACTCTACAATTTCACCAGAGCCAGCTTGAACAGCTGTGGCAACATTTTTAAGATTTGAGTCTAAAGAACTTTCCAAGACTCCAGTGTTCTCCTTCAATGTGATCGATATGTCTTCAGCTGCGGTGTGAATGCCTTCCTTGACACTTTTAATATTTGTCCCAATGGTGTCCATATGTTCGTCGACCCTGTCGAAAGTGTTTCCAATTTTCTCGATTCCCTTCGCTGCTGCTATTATTGATTGGGATGCATCGCTGTTTTCGGCTCGGTCTGCCAGCTTATTCATTTCGACCTTTATGTTGTCACCAAATTCAAGTAGACTGTCTTTGGTGAGGTTAAAGACCTTTAAAACGAATTTTGGCCAATCGAAAGGTTTTTCAGTGGTGGTTGGCTGTGGTGTCGGTGCTGGGAGGGCGAATATGACGTCAATATTTATTTTTGGCCACGGCTTTGGTGGCTTTGATGTGACTGCTCTATCGAGTCCTGCAAGAGAGCTAATTAAGTTTATAAAAAGTGAATTTCCCATGTCTTCTAGGCACAGTGCATTGTATTTAGTTGGAGGTCCTTTGATTCCTCGACATAATCTCTCTGCATCTTTGAATACCGATGTCCTAGATCTGAAATTTAACTTACTTCTGATTGCTTTGAAGGTATCTTCTCCGAATTTGTTAATAGTTTCACCAACAGATTGGCCAAATTTGAGGATATCATCGAAAACATTTCTTTTGTTTCTCAGGGACTTTCGTAAACTCCTTCTTTGGGAGGATGCTTGGGGATATGCATAGATCAAGGGAAGTAGTGTATAGGCCGTCACTATGATAACAAGTAGAAGTACAATAAAGTTTGGTATCCTCATTGTGTAGTCAAAATAAAGACTTCAGTGCTGGTATTCTGTAAAATAAAAAAAACATAGATTATACGTATGTATGTAACCAAAGTATTGGTTTTTCTCATTTTTTTGAAATAGTAACTGCCACGTTTCTAATGAATTATCGCACTAAACTAATAAATTTTAATTTGTTAAAGGAAAGACAGTTGAACGTTTTGTGAAAGCATCAGATCCTGTGCCCTGATAGAATTCGAAAACCCTCTCCAAAACTCATACAAAGCTCTAAGCAGCCACACTCGATATTGGAGTGAAACGTCGTGTCTACTCGTGACTGCTGGTGAGCTGGCCTGCACATACTATCTTTCTACGAATCCCTAGCCCTACCCCTATACTTATAAAACTTGAAGTGAATATGACATCTTTTCTGGTCTGGTTAGCACTTCTTCGGACTACTAATCTGGCAGTTCAAGGATCGATTCTAAAACAATTAAAAAAGGTTTTTTTCCAGCCCCACCTTTCGAAAGCAAGACGGTCATGGTAAAGGTTCTCAAACTAAAAATTGTCCTTCGAACACAGAATTATTGAACAAACATCAAACAGTAGACCACTTTTATTTGTGTGAAGAATATAACATGGACAACGGGAATGGCTGTCACATTTTCTCGGATGTTGGTCAGTTGCCCGAGTTTGCTTCTTATGAAACGAATGTCATAAACATTGACCTCTAAAGACGCAAGTTCACTGAGGTCATTGAAGGAAAGTACTTCTTAATGGAGGAGTCTCCTTTGGGACAAAACCGGACAAGCATCGACAAAGCGAATCCTCCCTTTCAATCAAAAGTTACTTGAATAGTGATTTTATCACAAGTATCGCTTATCCATCTGAGTCTCGACCAAACTAAACGAAGACATTTCTTCTCTGGTTATTCACTAAGTCCCATTCCTATCCCTTCTGGTTTACCACTTTCGAGCGTGAGTTCATTTAGGCGTAACTTCATCTTCTGATCTTACCTTCTCCTGACCTGAAACAATCCTATTCTTCATTCATGAATTCGATTTCAGTTAATAGTCAAAACCACATGAAGGTATAGCACATGAGACTTCATAGTAAACCTCGCAAATCAATATTTTCATAGAGCCATGCATAGATGCACCTTATTCGAACCAGAAAAACGTTTTCACCAGGTGGTTATAGAATTTATTACCAATTGAATGAAAATACTGTACAAATCGACCATAAAGATACAAATGTACACAACGTGTAAATATTTTGCCAGCTGCTTTGCTTGTAGTTATTAAAATTCTGAACTGAACTGAACAGTAATGCGTTCCTAAAAACTTGGTCTTGTCACGAATGGGCGTATCTTCGGTACGATTTTCCATACATTTGGTATAATTCGTTCATAAATCTTGAAGAACATCAGCCTCCTTCAATCAATTTCGCAAATTTATCAGAAAAATTAGAATTAACAGATTCTGTATCTACTCGCAGGCTATTTTTGTAAAACGCCTGAACCATGTATCTATTACTCGCTATAGTAGATGGTTGTTCAGCGTCTGAGTTCTCTTTCTTTTAAATCTTCAAAAATGTTCATAGTTTTAGACAAAATGAAATGAAATAATTGTCCATCCAAATCACATCTACCAGCCAGATACGGCAATAATATTGGAGATGAACACAGAATAAGTTTAGTTTTGTATAGTGTTGTCCATATCTCAGCCCAGTATCCTGCGTGGACTATATTTCGGCTCAGGTACAGAAATACAATCTACAAATACAAAGTGTTGCTAGTTTCACAAAGTAGTACCCCGTTTGCACGCTAAATATAGGCTAGATGGGCCAAACAAAAAGTCTCCATTTCTTGAACTCATGAAATAATTGTCTTAGACGTTAAATCGGAGCTCAAAGTTTGACACGCAAATGGAATATTTCACGAAACGAAAACATATTTAAAAGATAAAGCACGGAAAAAAATTGCAAACAGGCTTTGCATTAACTGACATCTGCCAATAACATATGTTTTTTGTCCCATCTACAGCTCGTATTAAAAATGTATCTGCGATGTGGAGAATCAAATATGGAGACCTAGGTACGTAGATAATATTTATTAAGTATCCTAGCAGGATCAGTTATTAAAGGTTTACGTGTACTATTTATTCACAAACATTCGGTGAGGTAGCCACTTCTATCTCTCAGGACAACACAAATCACAGATTTACACTAAACGGCGCTAAATTAATTAATTTATTCAAAAATCTCTTCCACTTCTAACACCTCCTATATACGTACCTTTTTTTTCACTTAGTTTGCCAGGAAATCCAAAATTAATATTTTTTGTTATTTCTTGCTGCTGTGGTCAATATCCGTTGAAGTTTAAACTAGAAATGATCGCAGCAAGTAGATTCAACTAGAATTTACAGATACTAAACTAATTTAATACTCAATAAGTTTTACATCCATCTGTTGAGCAGGTACTTGGAATACTTAAATTAGCCGTGTTTCATTGCGAGCAGTTGTTAACAAATTACAGGTAAATGTGTTGTGAGAAACTACTTTTGCTTTCATAACCAGTCAAGTGGTACCGTGCGATACGTTGACCCATTCCCTCAAGACCGATAAATAATATATCAGATCGAGGCTTATACAAGGTGTTTGGCTAATGAATAAAGTCGAAACACAATACAGCTTTTAGGTATTCCTTGTCTCTACCATAAGATTAGAATGTACTGAGTTCAGGAAGTATGAGACTCAATTCATCTAGCTTGCTCATAAGTCCATAAATGGATCATTGGGTGCCGTTGTGCTATTCCACGATATGGTCAAATCAGGTTCATGAAACAAGAACTGATTCATGATCTGTGACGAGGTGATTATTCGAACAATAGCTAGAAACTCATATAAAATATTTTTGGCAGTTTCAATGCGCTGAAAACGTACTCGTCACATGCTCCTGTCCCATTCGCATGCCTCTATGTCTTGGGGACCCATGATAATGTGGTTTTAGAGTGTTCAGCTAGCTGGAAGAGAATTTGAAGACATTTCTAAACTAACTTAGACTCTTAGAGCTGAGAATCTTAGAATCTGTTAGGCCTACTTGACTTTTTAATAAAATCTTTATGTGTGATCTTCTGTGCTGCCCCTCTGCCAGAGTGCTCAATAGCGTAGGGGCCAAAAATTCCGACTCCCGACAATAAGTGTATTATAAGTATTGGGGTGAGCAGTTAAGAGTGGAGCTGGGCCTTAACAAACTAGCCTCTCCTGGTAGTCCGATCCGGATAACTACTACCGGTTGCGCACTTAATTCTGGTTGAGGTCCGCTTGTACCCGCCACCTAAACCGGGGTCTTTCTCTATTGTGTTGTCTCTCTGGATTGGATTTAAAGGCTCTTCGGCGCGGAACT
Source organism: Xylota segnis (assembly GCA_963583995.1). Classification (NCBI taxonomy): domain Eukaryota; kingdom Metazoa; phylum Arthropoda; class Insecta; order Diptera; family Syrphidae; genus Xylota; species Xylota segnis. The sequence goes on along the minus strand of OY757236.1, from coordinate 41,358,003 downwards.
CTACTTCTTCTAGCCATCTTAGACATCTTATACGCATTTTTCTGACAAGCAGGTCTACGACAGCTCGAATAGTTCCCTGTCTCGTTCTAAGAGGCCCGTCAAATCAAATGAGATCGGAAACCTTAAAAGTGACCAAGAATACCTTCATCTGACTTCGTTAACGCTCCTGCTTCTGGGCCATATAGCAGGACTAGCATGATAAGAGTCTTTAACTCCGACTTGAAATGACAACTTTGGAGGGGCGATTGAAATAAATAGTGGCAGTGACTGAGTGTCACATAAGGAATCTTCTTTTGAAAGAATGCAAGTCATAACGCTTGGAAGATGAGATTAAAGAATGGTGGAGCGGATGCTTTTATGGTATTAACCATCAAGAGCCTCATCTTTCTCGACCCATGTTCATGAATTTCTACCGAACTAAAAGAAAAAGATAACACAAAGCCTAAGGTTTACTTAACTCTTTCTTCAGAACGATGAACAAGGGGACCACGACACGGCTAGACTTGAGGACGGTGGCGAGGCAGCTTAGGCTCTCTGATTCTAATTAACAGGGTCTCCTGTTTCGTAGCGATCTCGGTAGCGGGCACTACCAATGTGATTGATAATCCCGACCGACAGGGGCGCAAGGCCAATAGAAGTAAAGATGGTGTCCCGAACTCCCTCGAAAAAGCCAACAGGAATTAAGACGCTCACTGTTAAAGAGCGGTGAGATCTAAGCGTCAGCACCCATCTAACCTTGCTTAGCACGATCTGTTGATCCATATAAAACTTTTAACTTTTCCTTTCATTTGCTTCGTGTTGTCTTTCGTAAGTCATCCGCATAAGAGATTTTCCAGCAGTATTTGACTAACAGGCTTATACCTTTTTTCATATTAGAAAATTGTCTTCCTCTACCTAAACGATTTACGAACACATCCAACGACTCGTTATTATATTCCTTCCTCACACATCCCTGGATTAGTCAAAGAAGAAAACAAAAACACAAAACGTCAATCACGGTGAAATTCGAACAAAAAACGCCATACTTGAATAGTTCGCAATTTTCTCGCAGCTGCTGTGGAATTAAATTCCAGAATTTTCCGCCTCCCATCATCGAAGCCTCCGCAAAAAAGTTGCATTTATTAAAGAAAACAAGTCCTAAACAATCAGCTTGAATTTATAACTCCGCCATGGATGATGTTCGCGAAGAAAACCAATTCGTTGTCGATGATGTAAGCAAAATCATCAAAGAAGCCATCGAACAAACGATCGGCGGTAACGCCTATCAGCACGACAAAGTCAACAACTGGACAAGTTTGGTAGTCGAGAATTGCCTCAGCATCTTGACCAAAGAGCAGAAACCCTACAAATACATTGTCACCTCGATGATTATGCAGAAGAACGGCGCGGGACTGCATACAGCAAGCTCCTGTTTCTGGAATAACGACACAGATGGCTCGTGCACAGTCCGCTGGGAGAACAAGACCATGTACTGCATTGTTTCCGTATTCGGACTGGCTGTCTAAGTTTATTTCCTTCTATTTATTATTGTAATTATTAAATTTAACCCCTGGTCTCCCTGAGGAGGCCTCCAGTATATCAATATTGATGGTAGCTCATCACTAGAATAGCTATTACTGACGATAACTTGACTAAATTGTAGCCAAAAGCTTGTGGATATTTGAAGTTGCCTTTGTTTCGTGTCGATATTACTATTAATCAAGCAAACATGGAAAACGGAACCCCCTTCCCTAGTTAAAATTAAATAAAAATTGAAAAAAACCCTTTAGCGGTGGAAGTGTTTTCATTTTTGTTTTATAGAAAATGCCACTTAGTTGAGTCATCGATTTTTGGCTGTGAATTGGACTTTGTGCAGGTGATTGTGGTGTTTTGCAGCAATTGCTGTGGTAACCTTGAGTTGATGTTGAGAAGGGCCGAAGGAATCGGGGGGGAAAGTGCAAGTTCACTGAAGGGTTTCTCTTTGTTCTGCGGTCCTGTGCACTTGTGAGCACCAATAAGTGGGTTGGGGTAAAAATAATCAACTTCGACATGGAGAGTGTGTTTTATTTTATTGGGGAATGGTGGAAGGTGCAACCCACCTATTGAACGACATACTTACGTTGGCTAGATGAGGAGTATCGACCAAAAATGAAAAACCGATACCGCAGTGCGGAGAATTTTCACCAACCGCAGCTACTGCAAACCTGTTGAATGCTAGACATTGGTCCCTTGGTGATAAGCAAATTAGATCATTTCTTTATTATTCCAAGGATTTCCCAAAGCCCTTATTCCTCGTAACTAGTCACGTTACTTCGTCAGTGAAAGTACATACCATAGCAGCAGATCTGGGCTCAAATGTAGACCGGCCAACTGCGAAATGGCTTTAATTTTTGAAATTGATTTTATTTGTTACAAGTAATTGCCAGATGTGGACCTGAGTGGGTGGGAATTGATGTAGAATCATGAACAACTAAAGAACATGCGGCAGTTATGATACTTTATATCAAAAATAACTCCGCAGGTGTGTTCGAAGAACGCCAAATAAGATGATAATTCACACATGTACCATTCGATTTGTGTACCATAAGAAGCTGGCAGATGTAAACAGTGAGTCATTGTACTAGACAGACACGTTGTGGTCCAAGGTGGGTTATCGTTTACTGTATATACTTACATTTGCATGCCACCAACAGAAGTAAAATTGGTCTACCCAACTAGTTTATACCAAAAGTAAATGTAGACCTCGACGAGGGAGGAGAGCAAAGCTTCGGGATCATAATGTTGTTAGAAAAGTGGTACTGCAGCACTAAGTTCTTGAAGCGATTGAGCTTTATTTTACATACATGTGTGTATCCGGGTTGTTAGAGCATTTTAAACTGGAAATCGGCTTATTTAACGTGACTACGTAGGATAACTTAACACCCTACGGACTTGGGAAAACCTAAAGGAGATAATTCGTCAAAAGTAGAATCATTCTAGATGCTTGTCGTTGCTTCATAAAGACTTTTCTAACTCTTAACAGAGTCAAATTAATTCATTAAAAGACTACGCATGTCTTCGATTTTCCGAATACGAACTGGACTTCCGGTTTTGCTTTATGTGTGAGATTTGGTTGAGAAATCATCGAGCAAAGAGATATAAAACGTTACCGGCTTTTCCAGTTGGTTGTTATTTGGTTGCTGAAACATATGCAGCTCCACCAAGTTCGTGTCAGAATTTATTGATCAACCACAATTGATTTCTGATTCGTGTGGTGCTTTTACCAGTTTTAAAAGCCAATCAATTCCATTGTACCTTCAAGTTAGGAATCTTCTTTAATACTCGGCACTTATTTAGATCTGAACTTACTTTTATCTCCAAAGGCAACACTCCTGTACGTTTTTTGTGCCGAATTTGGCCCGTTTTATTATTTCGCCTTGTTGGGGTGAAATAGGAAAATTAAAATGGGGCCATGAGAGTCATGAGTTATAGCTTCATACCATTTAAGTCAGAGATTAGCGTTCGTATAAGTCAGAGATCGGGTCCAAATATTTGCCAGGAACTATGAGAATGGTCTCCGAAAGAGAGGCTTATTCTCTATGTCTCTATAGGATGTACACAAGTCATCTAGAGTTGCCTTGAACCCAGCTCCCATCATGTTGTTCCTATCGTGTTCCTATTGCTTACACTGGGAGACTGCGTTTGTTGTTAGGATTTATCTACAAGTACCTGTTACCAAAAGATTTATTTTTCCCATTTCAATGCTTCTACAATGCTTGGCGTCACAAGTTATTTGAGCACTTCGCGATTGTGGGTTACCTTGGTGTTAGCATAAATGGTACAGTGCGAGTCTGAACGTTATTGTCCATCGATACTACGTAAGCCGTACAATTTAAAATAGGATAATCTGAGAGCGCAGATTTGGTTCCCAAAAGGAGCTTTACCTTACGTTTTTTTGTATCTATAGATGGGGAACACTTAATCCAATCCATTGACCTTCACATCTAGTATCGTTTCAAGAAATATTGGTTCACCTGCGTTAATTCAGCACTTTTTTGAAGAAATCAAGCCCATTCTGCATTCTCCAGGTGCCTACTCTTGTGGGACTTCACACTGTTTAAACACAAAACGCAACAGGTAAGCGTATTATTTTATTTGTAAATAATTCAGTAAAGTTTAAAAAATACAAATTTTATAAATTTTTTTTCGAATTTAAGGAAACCAAATGTGCATACAGCTTAAGCCACAACACATGACACACCAGCAAGAAAAGTAAACCTCAACGCCGTGCAGTGCTGAAGACTCTTTTAATTCAAATATTTACCTTGTTTTCTGTGTTTTCTTGTTGATTTCTACTGTTTATTTGCATACAAAATGGATAGCACACGCAGTCCATTCGCAGAGGACAAATTGATTGAACTCGTTAGGAAGACTCCCCTACTGTATGATAGTTCCCACAAGAAGTACACAAGCCAAGAGGCACGAAGGACAGCTTGGAGAGAAATTGGCCAAAGTCTCAACACTACATGTACGTAACTCGGTTTTTTTTAAATAAACAATAACAACAGCGGAGTAAACTTTATAATTTCCAGCATATGTTTGCAAGAAAAAGTGGACAAAGCTGCGAAACACCTACGTGAATGTACTGCGAAAAAGAAAAAGGAACCCAAAAATGTCAAAATGGAGATTCGAGGACAAAATGTTTTTTGTAGAAATAGTGGGTCGACGACCGACGGAGCACGATGAATCGGACTATGAGGCGAATAGAACTAATGAGGATAGTGTCGATGTTTCGGAGATGAACTTCAAAATGTCTCTGTTAGCACCACCAGTCCAACCAGAACCACCAGTCTCTGTAGTAGAACCCCCGCCGACAGTAACAATTCCTTTCAATAATCCTTCACCGATTAATGTAGACAATCGTAAGAGACGACAAATTGGTGTAATGAAAGAATGCTTGCGACAAAATTATGCAAACGATGAGACTGAGATGTTGTTCCTTAGCTTGTCGAGGAGTGTTAAGAAACTAACTCCCACGGAACAGGTTAAAGTGAAGAGCGAAATAGTGAATGTTGTGTTTCAGGCAGAGTATTCCCATGCTCAGAGTATCAAAACAAATTCTTGCGATAGTGTACCAAGCTCTGTTTCAAGCGAAGCACAACAAGACATCGCATTCCATTGAGTGAACAAATAGAGACTACGACTTAGCAAGTGCTACATACTTGTTGCTAATGCTTTTTTTTTTTGCATGTCTTGCATTTTCATTTGCAGAATAAATTTTTTATCAAACGTATTGGCATTTTAAATTGATTGGGTTGTGCGTCCACGGATAGCGAACCTGGAATAGGTGCAGTTTAACTAAAGAAGGAAGAATTCAAGATCAAGATGGGATACGCAATAGATAAGCCGGTAAAGATGTGCATCATTCTGGTGCACAGGGGCTTTTGGAAGATGGTTTATGAAAAGTAAAGAATAAAACCGGATCGGCGGTATATCTACATCAAGAACTGCAAAACCACGACAGAAGTTCATAGAGGAGTACATGTCAGAGGATCTGGTGCAAGAGATAACTTTGTACGGGCCCATGACAACGTGGTGGGGTTCATTTATTAATTCCTTCACTGGATTGTTAGATGAAAGGCCGAAACGAAAACATCAAAAGGGTTTACTAGATGAGATACAGCAATCCTTCAATGTACATTTAAGTAACAAACAGACGCACAAAACACAAATGAGCACAGGAAAGGTTTTATAGGAAAGTGCTGGTGTAGAGGCTTCTACGGGAAATGAGGAACAGGCAGGACAAGTTAGTCTTAATGTAAAACAGATGAAAACCGATTCGAATGTAGAACGTTTCCCCTACGGAACACTAATTCTGCTGGTTCTACTGTACTGTACGTTACCATGACGGATGAACACTATCTAGTACTGTAGGCATTGCAATGATATCCCAATGCTAAGTACGAGTATAGCGAGTCACAATGCTCTCAAATCTAAAGTGAGGTACATCAAGGTTGCATACTTTCACTGCTACTGTTCCCAGTGGCCAGCTGTCAAATTAACTATGCAGGATTGTAAAGGAATAGAGTACATCGGGATATACCATGTATCAGTGTCAAATACTTTATCACCCAGAGTCTAGCTCATAATCTGGAAACCGCAAATGAGTAGAGCTGACGATAAAAATATCAAAAACGGTGCCAGAGGAGTTTTGGGATTCATGATATAATTAAAGTCCTCATCGGACACCCTTACTCGCATCTTCAGAGAATGTCCCCCAAAAGCGATTATAAAATAAAACCAAAATCACATTCTAGATACGCCACACTCTGCTTTATTTTCTTCGTTTCCCATTAGATGTAAAATTCAATGGTTTCTGGGTACTTGGCAGTCGGAGCAGCAGTATATTAGAGCGATTCTTTATTGTTGCATTGATGAGATGTCCAAACTGCATTATTTTCTTCTTCGGCATGCATACCTCTTGTGAGAGCACATCCAGGTCCAGTTCATACTTTTCACTAATCAAGAATCCCAACACCAAGTAGTAGCAAAGGGCCTTTTCATTTGAGAAACTCGTTCGCATCCTGCAATAGGTTTCGTTTCAGTTAAGGGTTCACTGAAACTATGCGTGATACTCACTTCTGTTTGGTGTTTTCATTGGAAAACCTTTGGCGGATGTCATTCTCTACTTTTTCTGTGACCTTGGACAGTTCCAGTGACTTTAGCATCTTCCCCTTGGTCTTGATTAGGTTCTGGAGACCGTCCATGTAGATTATGATTTTCATCTTCAATATATTCTGCTTGGATTGTGGACTCTTTTGTAACGATTTGATTGCATTCTGAAGGTACTCGGATGATATTCTAAAACAAAAAGACTCATGAACTGGTTTATAGATAGGAATCAAGTGAAAGACTTACGGAATATCCTCGACATCGGTGGAAAGCAGAGCATTAGCTTCTTCGTCGAGGCGGTCTATCAAGTCCAGCGGGATAACGTCATACAAATTGAAAACGTTCTCCAAGCTTGTCGCGTCCTTGTTGAATTTCGGTCGTAAACGTTCGATATTGTCCTCAGCCGAGACTACTGGCTCAGATGAGTCCAATACAGAAGACTCTTCGACGGTATTCTCCAGCTGATCCTTTACCACATCAATATTGATTTTATTACGTTCCTGGTTGGCTAGGTAGCGTATATCTTTCTTTCCACCGAAATTACGCAATTGAAGGGCAAACGTATTCTCCTTGGTTAAAGCTGCGTAGGTGGTCTTCTCCTTATCCTGGTAAACACGATTGATTAGTTTAACCTGGTCAATGGGTAGAATGCGGACCTAGAGAATGAGTGTGTATTAGACGACTTGTTTCATTGTTTTTTATCTTCCCAGACCAACCTTATTTGTTTCCTTGTTGCGAACGCAGACGTAGGTATCCGTAAGCTCAGTCGCCTGGTTATCACCGATAGTCCCCGAGTAAACATTCCCGCTGGTGATAACAACAGCCTGTTTCTTATTGTCTTGTTGATATTTCGCAGAGAAATAAAGTGTTGTGTCTTTGTTGGCTGTGCTTAGGTCTCCGTTTTGGAATTTTACTAAAAAACAAATCAAAAGAAATGGTTTGAGGTGGAAGCATTTCGGCTCAACTGGAGGAACTCACGTAAAACTGGAGCGGACTGCTGCTTTGATGAAGTAAATACATTCTCGATGAGGGCTTTTTCTTTAGTCATTATTTGAATTTAAAATTTACTGCGAAGCTTAGCGTTTAATTCAGATTATAGAGACATGAAACGATTTCAAATAACGTGGAAGGAGTTTCTAAATGGAAATGTCAAACTCAGCTGCGAAAAACGCACATGGCGCACTTTGTTTACATTTGAAGTTGGATGACATAGCACATCATAGCTGTGTTCAAATAGCTGTTTGATGAATGTAACGGAACATAATGTACTGTTATAAATAGTTGGCCCAAGTTGATGGTTGTTTAGAATTTGGAAAGAAAAAGCCACAAATTCTGGTAACTAACGCAGACTATTCGAGTTGGATGATCACAGATAAAACGAAAAGCAGTATCTGCTTGCAATGACTCAATATTCGGGTACTAATGCGCTCCAGAAAGGAGGTCCTCAATCCACAGCTATTTGTGTACTAAAGATTCGTTTTGGGTGCAAGTTGAGCTCACTGTATTAACGCTAGACCTCCTTGGGAAGATGTAAACTTGATGATCAGTCTAGGTAAAAGCCCTGAAGTTAAACAAAAGAAAAAAATGTCAAATGCTAGGTCTGTTCGCGTACTTTCTGCACTAAAATTCGTAGATTTGTGAAATTTCAAGGAGTAGGGGTAAATTTCTCTCAGGAAGAGGTAAAATCACAAAAAAGTTAACGAACGCGAAAGCTCCGAAATTTTAATAATTTTTAAACGTCAAAAATTTCAATCAGCTACCTGACAGATTTCATATATCAGTGCAAAGAAATTTCCTGCACTAAAATTCGTACGGGAGAGTACGCGAACAGACCTAATAACTCTTTCGGGAACGGTGTATCCATAGACAGCTGACAGGCATTAGATCAAATTTTCCTTATGTCCCTCACACTCAGCTCTGTGGACGGCAATAGGACTGTCCTCTGTTACTACAAAAACAAGAGTTAGTGTGGATTCATACCGAATTTTTGCAGAGGGTTTCCTTTGCTGCCTAAGACCTAACGAAATAAAAGTTAAACCCTTTACGTCACTTCGACTTTCCATTGGTGCACCCCAATCAGTTACTTCAGTTACACGTACTGGTCACGTGCTGGTCACGAATCTTTTTAGGTCAAAAGAAAGGACTGGACTGGAAACTAGACTCCCAAACCAAAATGATGGAGAACTCTCCTATCTCTCTAATGCTTCCATCAGCATGTAATCCAAAAGAACTATTAGATCTACCATGGACTCGTGGAAACTGCCTTCATTCCGCTCTCAGCAGACAGAAAAAAACACGAGCGCTTCTGATGGTTTACCATCATATCCTGATGAATTAGTCGCTGTATAGCTAGATCCAAGCTATCTGTGGGACACCGTTAGGTTAAAGAAACAAAAAAGTTGGAAGGAGTTCATTGTGCTGGGTTTTGAATATGCATAGCAGCTCTGTGTTCTTTTCTTCATTACTGACACAGTTTCATCGAATTTTTCAGTCAAACTTGAACTTGTTGTCAGCTGTTTCTACTCCGTTTCCCCCATAACGTTTATCTCCTTAAAAATTTCATTTCCTTACCACCGTATCACCTATGCCGAGTTAATCCATTAAAAAGAAAATGTTTTTCCATTTAGGAGTCTCCAAACTCATTACTTGGCTTAATGATAGCCAACTGGTAAACAAATTGAAAGACACACTGAATAATGTTAGCACCTACATACCTCCAACCCATTTATTCGAAAGTCAGTGGACCTCGGCAATATTCATAGGTAAATAGAATAATGCGAAACACTTAAGCGGTGCAATTGTCACTCTCCCCGGTTCCACGTGATATCACTTAACATGCAACGATCAACAATGCTGCACCAGCACAGCAGTACATTTCATCCTCAGTTTAGTTCTGACGGTTGCATCAATGCATCAGAATGCACTTCTGTCTCCGTATCGCGTTTATCGTTCAGATTTGTGTCTATCAGTGCCGCAGTGAATGGGTGAAAATCTCACAAATGTCCAATGAGAATAAAAACGACTCGGGGCGGTCCGAAGCCAAGACCAAAGATATCGACTTGAACGATCCAAGTCCTGCGTGGATAGTATATCAAAAGGAACGGTTCAGTGGCAGCAATATCTCTCAAAAGTTAGTGATCTCTGGAGAGAGTCGCTTGAAGACAAGCTCGGAGGTTATAGTCCCGGCTCAAATCAACAATTCCAAGCGCAATAAGATCTTACGAACAACCACAAAGGTTTCATTTGAAGATTCAGCTTCAAAAGAATTCGATCGATTCACTACTGAGTCCGGACGAGAATCCTCCGCTGAACCCCAAGAGCCAGTGCCGACCAAGGACACCAGATCAGAGGCTGTCTTGAAGTTTCCCTCATTTATGGGTTTCCTAACCTTTCTCACGTCTCTGCAGAGAAGCCTGGTGACGAAAACCTCCTTTGGTATCATGGATAAGATTAAAATGCTGAAAAACATCCGAGATCATCTGATGCTAAACATTGGTTTGTTACTCAAGACTATACTTGTGTAAGCTTTTCACGATCTCTTTCCCAGAGGACCGTTTCACTTCGATGTTCCCCAAGAGTCGCCAAAAACGAGGACTCACCGATGAATCAAGCTTTCAATTTCCACCTGAAGCCGCACTAATGAGCATAAGTTTCCTTACTTTCTCCGTGTTCTTGATTAAACTAGTTCTTGTGAGTATCTACAAATGAGTATCTATGACAAATGTAATGTTTGAATTCTCTTTCAGCAAGTCATTCACATAATCAAGAGCAAACATTACACCTACAGCGGCATGACAATGAACAATATGAACACAATGACTATGGCAAAGAGTGGCTTGAATGCACGCAGTTTTGGTGAAAGTCTCGAGGACATGGATACACTGAGGAAAGTATCTGCGGCTATTAAAATGAATCCGTTTAGTCTTAAGTGACTGCTGTATTTATTTTTGCAAAAGGAAGATGGAATAAAAGAAATTTGGTGATAGCTACTTAGTTTCTCAATAAAAATAGATTTGATTATCAACACAGAAAAAAACTTGGATACTGAGTTTTCCCGGAAATTCCATTCTTGACCGAGATATGTCCCACTTCCTTAAAAATGAAAACTATCGGGCAACTGAGTTTCCCAAAGTCTAAATCATCCGATTTGGGTTCTTCTCCTTCTAATCTTTTACTCAGTTTCGCCCATTTGACCCAAAAATCCAAGAGAGAGACGATATGTGGCGACAATGCATTTCTATTGGATGCAGAGTTTTCCAGAAAAGTCCATTCTCGACCAAGATATGTCCCACTTCCTTAAAAATGAAAACTATCGGGCAACTGAGTTTCCCAAAGTCTAAATCATCCGATTTGCGTTCTTTTGTTTCTAATCTTTTACTCAGTTTCGCCCATTTGACCCAAAAATCCAAGAGAGAGACGATATGTGGCGACAATGCATTTCCATTGGATGCAGAGTTTTCCAGAAAAGTCCATTCTTGACCGAGATATGTCCCCCCTCCTGCAAAATGAAATCTATCGGGCAACTGAGTTTTCCAGAGCAACTGAACCAAGATCTAACACTCTGGCCGAAACCACGTCAATATTAAGAAACTTCCTGCTGCCAAAAAAACAAACAAGTCGAACGAAATCTGTTGAGATAGCTTTGTTTTCACACAAACTATCCCCAAACCCATCTCACACTTTCCCTTTCTCTATGCAAATTTATTTCATATTTACCCGCAGATACTGATCGAAGTTCAATCGCCTAGATATCACCTTAGACGTTCTCAAAATATGAAGGTAAACAAAAAGAACTTGCATTACTTCACACTTCCGCGTTCATTAGCACTCTTGCTTGACTTTTGCGAGAGCTTAAGTAAATTTATCTGAATCTCGTCACTTCAAGCTTCACTCCAAAGATATTTAAACCCTATCCATCGCTCTAGCCATGCCAGTACTAGTTTGAATCTAAGCCTCAAGATGCGCTCCAAGTATTTACTCCTCGCGCTGTTTTCAGTTTTCGCTATCGGCTCTGCTGACCTACGATCAGATCTTCGCGACTTTATCGATCTTGTACCACGGGCTCGAGTTGCATTCATTGCTGGGCGACATTTTCTTTTCGATCCAAATTTCCGAACCGCTTTTAGCTATCTAAAATCCTCAAACTTCAGCGCGTTAGTTCGCAATAATATCACACAAAATCAGGAGGTTCAAGATGTTATCACCTATCTGGAACGAGATATCGATTTGAACGTGATTCCAAGACTCATAAAGAAGGTCATAATTCGACTAAGACCTGCTCAAGAGTATGGCCTTGTAAGGACATTAGGGACTTTCGTTCAGGAAGTTGCCGCCATACTGCCGGATGATCGGATTGCAGATTTGATTGAAGAAAAAGTTGAAACTGATCCGGAGTTTGCCTCATTATATGCGAAGATCATCGATCCGCAGTTCAAGACTTTGGTCTACCTAGCCAGGGTGAGTTTTGGGTTTACCTTAAGGAAGTGTCAGTGAAAATTGTTTGCTTTACAGAATTCAACAGACTTAGCTGACACGTTTCAGACACTTATTGACAACCAAGTGGATGTGGATCTGATTCTTGCCATTTTTTTCCTTAAGCTTGACAAGTGGAGGCAGTCAGCGGTATACATAAGTTAAGAAATAAATTATTGTAGTTTTATTTTAGTGTAGTAAGCTTTTTATTGACCGGAAGTTAAATAATAACAAATCGGAGGAATCTCATGACCAGCAACAGTGCATATTTTTGTTGATTTTCAAAAAGAATTTTAAGAGGATTCACTAGCTCTCTGACGGTCCATGTGACAGGGATATTTGTCGGTCATAAGACAGATCCTAAAGCGATGATTTTGGCTTTAACAATTCTGAATAATACTCGGAAGTGAAAGAGTTGCAGTTTGGTCAGGACATTGGATAGCATTTCCCACGCAGCTATTGCCCTTCCCGATACTATTGGATATATCTAGTTCCTGGTTACCTCTGTTAGTTGAGACCACACCTCACAGAAGTAGAAAATTGTCTACTTTCTCGACTTCTTGTCTAGCAATATTGACTTATACTGAGGGTTTTTCTTTGCCTGTGTTTATTCCGTCTTTGTCTACCTTATCTTCTAGATCGGTTTGATAGCCCGAAAGGTCCAATACCTGAGGTGAAAGCAGGCAAACTTTTTCAGTGTAGTCGATGTCAGATGTCAGATGTCATAGTCGTAGTCTCTCTCGTTATTATTGCATAGCCTAAGTCCCTGATAACTATAATACCAAAAGCGGTGATAGTAGGGAGCCCTGATGTACTCCACTTTATATTTTTAGATTTTCCCATACCTTACCATTGTGTAAAACGTGGGACTTTGCTGACGAAAGTGGCAGTGGATTGGACATACTCTCCGAAAGGGTGACAGGTCCATAGCTAACCACGCGATGCAGAATACACGGCTGTTCTAGGAGTACGTGGCGCACAACAGTTGAGAATTAAGCTCGGCAACTGGGAAAGAGTTGGGGAGAACTGAGAAATATTTTCAAAAATAGCAAACGATGCTATATAAATATTGTCGAGGCCCTAGGATCCACAAGGAGATACAGGACTTAAGTAAGTAGGGACTTAGCTGAGTACTTTTGAGAAGTTTCTTTCGCGAATGGTGGGTCAGTTAGCATCCCCTTTCAATCTGTAGAAAGTCTTCATAAGATCGATGCAGGAGGATCCAACGTAAATGCCTGCCGTTTCGTCATCGAGAGTTGTGTTGAATGTTCCTCAATCCGTTCTAATAAGATTCTAGCGTTTGTTTTAGCTACAACCGGAAAAACCTCTTCCGTTTCCATGATCAATTTATTGAGGGATTTGATAGCTGTTGTTACTTCGGTTTTACTGGGAGGATTGGAAATTACTCTCTTCAATCTGGTACGGGAAGTCTCGTTGTTTTTAGCTTAGTAGCTTAGAGCGGTTAGAACGGTTGGTAAGCTAGAAAGTTAGTATTCATTGTATATAGATTGGATCCCCGAAATAAAATATTTTTCCATTACTTTTTAACTTTATAAATTCACATTTATTCACAGAAATAAAATATATTGGTAAGTATGTGTATAATAATTGTATTATCTATTTTAAAAAATAAAAAATAAAATATATATATAATTATAATCTAACACTTAGATTTGGATGTCATTTCACAATAGTATTTCTTTTTTCACAAATAATTTTCTATAAATATTTTCTCTGTTCTTAAGTTTTCTTTTGAAATTTTGTAAATAAATATTTTCATTATACATATTACATATAAAATTGTATTTGAGCTTAATTTCATTTGACACAAAAATTTCTTGGCTTAGAAAAAGGTTGTAGTTTCTCATTATTTATTTATTTTCTTAAGTTTTTAGGTGTGTTTTGAAAAGTGTTTTAAATTTATTAAAAAAAAACATATAAAAATTGTTCATGTATGAGCGAAAGAATTGTAGCTTAAGAGGTGTTTAAATAAAAAGCAGATTAGGCACTTAAGCGAGTATACTTTGAGATGAGGTGTAAGATATGAAAAACAAAATAAAAAGAGGACAACATTGAAAACATGAGCAGAAAGAGTTTTTGTCAAAAAAGTAGAAAATCTGTAGATATTTTGGAACAAAGCCGTTTCTCTACATTGTTGGATGTACGTAGTCGAATCAAAAGACAAGAAAATCTAATCGAACAAGCACAACTTTGGAGTGAAATTGAGAAAATAAGATTTATGTACCTTTTCTAGTAAAGCGATCAAAGTTCGGGGCTTCCTTTTATTCCTGAACATTTTTGAAAGACAGTTCTTATTGCCATTCTAACTGGAAATTCTTTCACTAAAATTCGTGTACATCCAGAGCTATCAGAGGGGTAAACATTGAACCTTAAGTTCTTGATTGGTGATTAACTAATTTACAACTTAAATACACCAAAAATATTAGAGTCATCAGTAATAGCATTTTTTTGATTCTGTTAATTAGATTCCCTAACTTCGATGTAGTAAGGAACTTTGTCTACCTCTGCTATAAATTCTATGAAAGACATTTCAGCAGAAATTAAGTAAAAAATAACTCTTGCCAATCGCTGTCTCTTTAGGCTGAGAAGGCAATTGGGTAGTAGACACCTACATATCTCGAGCAACTAGGGAGACTAGGGAGTATAAGACCCTGATCATGCCAGTACTGGCTGAAGCTTTGACTCTATCTAAAGCTGATGAAGACGTCCTCGGTCACTTCGAGAGAACATTTCTTCGTAAAGCATTTGGTCCCATTTTGGACGTATTGAAGGATGAGCTTCAAAGACAAACTATGCGAACGACATCGAGCTTGTCATTAAATTGCCCATCTGTCGTTTAAGATGGCTACCACATGTAGAGCGGATAGACAATTAGACAATGCAGTAGAGGAAGGCCTCTTCTTAGGTGGCGCGTGGAAGTAGAAGGGGACGTCCATCTGCAACTGGAGGCAGTTAGATAAGGACCGGATTAAATGGAGAAGTTTATAAATAGAGGCCCAGGTTCACCCCGAACTATAGTGCCACCTAAGTGAGTGAGTAATTAGATTCAAGGATCTAATTTTGGGACTCTGGAAACTGAAAAGAAAATTGGATGAAGAACACTATGAACTGCTGCAATGCTAATGGGTGAACCTTATTAATTATGAAGATACTCATGTGAATCACAATGAGCACATTAAGAACTGCATCTGCAGGGTTCGAAATAAAGTAGCTACCAACCTCCATTTTGTGCAGACCTTTATATTTTACAAATAGCTTAGCATTTTATGATTAATTTTACGTATAAGTTTGAGAAGATATACTCGTAGTCCATTTGGAACGTTGTTTGTGACAAATGGTTTTTAAAGCTAAAAAAGCTATGCACATATGTAGGTGCTCAACAAAAACTTTGAAGGAGGTGTAAAAATAGGAATGACTACATGAAAACGTACAGATTCACCAGGGAGCTTACAAGTTGTAAAACCAACAGTTGAGAGATACCAGTTGTAATTGAACTCCGAACAGTGTACGACAACTAGAGAGGGTTTTGATTTTAAGTAAGCTCGAAAACGAACTAGTTCAAAAAACACCTCTAACAAGACATCTAAAAGAAGCAGTTCACAATTGTATTTTATTTTAGTTCATTCGGTTCAGTAGTTCAATGTGTTAAGTAAGGTTGAATTGTTCGTTTAGTTCAGTAGTTCATTAAGCTCAGATATACTCTGTACACCTGAAGTTCAGAAAGAACAACTGAACTAAATTGAACTCTTTTTGCTTTGTGTATGCTTATTGCGCAGATTTACTTAGGATTCTGTTTGTTTAACCAATAATACAATAGCAAATCGCGCGAGGCTGAATTTTCTGAGAAGTGAATTGTACTGAATTAAATGAACAAGAATATCGAACTAGTTCAGCAAACATATACGAACTAAACTGACAAAAGCCTTCTTTTAATAGCTTAAGCTATACCGGATTAAACCGAAAAACTATTTTATTTCACTCTTGGAAGAAAGGCAGCTTGGCTTTCGCTCCTCTTCTCCTGGCCGGATAAACACCTTGTGGAGCAAAGGTTCAAGTATAGATGCTCGATTTCACTGGTTGGCATTGACTTTAACAAAGCCTTCTACAGCACAAAGGGTTCACATAGCGTGCCATGGAAGCAGCTATGAGGTGTAAAATCATTGTTGGTCGGAACTCCACACAACAGTAAAGAGTTTAGATGGTACCCTGCTGATGTGGAGGATGAACTCGATGGACGATGGAGTTACAATCTCGAACTCTAATGAGTCCTTAGAAGCAATACATTCGTGAATTCGTATCGAAATTTTGAGTATAAGCGAAACGAGTAAATGATGTGATCTATGTCGTACTATTTCAGTGCGCAGCGTGTTAAAATGACCAATTTTCGCAAGAACCGCAAAAGGAAATCTGATAGGCTGAAACATATATGCGCTCTTCCGATCCTAGTCAGGATAATAGGAGCAATCATATAAGAACGGAAAATGTCGATTTCGATTCAACTCTCAGCATTGAGATTTATTTCAGCCATGGATCACATTAAAATCAAGACATAGATCTAGTTCAGATTCTTGGGTATATTCATCCGTCCACCCATCCAATAGAAGAGCCGGCCGTCCGAAGACCTTGGGAATGAGTTAGAGAGAGTTGAAGGACATGGTAGAACCTCGGACACTACAATGAGGTGTAGGACGAACTTAAGAATATAACATAGCCAACCTAAATACCGTACAGACAATGAAATGTGTCGAATACGGGAGCCCTGTACATCTGCATTTCGGAAAGTTCTTTGCTAGGTTGAATCTAACTCTAACTAGCATACTACTTCCTGTTGGGTAGCATTGACGGGGAAAAATTAAGTAAGACATCCTTCTGTCATTCTGACATCTTCTGGTCAATAAGTCGAGATCTAGATTTTGAACGCTGACTGACCACATTTTGTCACTTTTGACATCCTATAACGAATTCGATGTAGGTGACCAAAAACGTCATTAGAGAGGATTAGACTTTCTTTTTTCTCATTCGTTTTTTCTTCCACTTCCAACAAAATGGCCGACACATGGTTTCCGTTCATGGACACCCGTCGGACATCCCTGGCTATTCAGTTTTCGCTTTGAACTGCCTTAACGACATTTAGATGTTGGTAAAGAAACTGAATTTACAGGGTGGGCAACTAAATCTGCAACATTACAAAATATATGACAAGGATTAAAATTTACATTATTCCATACTCTTCCAAGGAATCCCACTTTAGCGTCAAATCCTTCACACTTCTGTTAGCAAAAAAAACCGCCAACCAACGTCAATGTGTGCCTAAAAACTATTTAAATAAAATTTGATCAGGCCTTGGCACTTTTTTTTTAACTAAAAACAAATAAATTAAACTCAAATATAAAAGAAAATTTAACGAAAAAGATCGGTTCAGTGTATTTTTTGTTCATGTAGGTGTGTTTGAGTATTTTTAATCGAGTTGTTAAAATGTTTTCTACGATTTGTTTTATTTTATTTTTCCTTGTAAGCATCAACTAGCAGTTACTATGAATCTATTACGCGTTTAGCAGAACGAAAGGTAAGTGCTTAGTCCATTGTTAAAGCCTAGAATGATAGGTTTTCTTGTTTTTTTCGTTTTTTAAGAGGAGAAAAGTGTAACTGAGTCCTAAAATTAACAAATAATAATTTGACTAACAAACTAACTACGATCTAGGATTAATTGAGTGTTATTTTGTTCGTAAGAATGTGTTTTTAAGTTTTTTGTTGTTTTTTATTTAACATGACGACAAAGACGCCCGCGTACCCATTTGAGGGCTTTATCACTGATCGCCTCGTATTTTGGTGTTCCCGGCAAACTACTACAGCTACAACTGTCTACTCTATGTCTAGACGACGGCTCAGGTCAAAGATCACCGCTGCTAGCCCATCTAACGTCATCGGCTTCGTGCGTTAGATATCGTGTACCAACTTGAGCTTCAAGACCACGTAAGTCATGGTAGGTTTGCTTATCCTGCAGCCAATAGTGTTGAAGGCTCTTATCGACAGTGTAACGTTTGCGTTGTTTCACTTGAAGGAGATTGTTTATCAGATCGATAGCTGGAATGGAAACAGGAAAATAAGGACCCTATCCAGTGTACTATGTCTGTTGGTGCCTCTTACCATTTGATGAGATCTCCTTCCAAGGATTGGGTGGATACATAAATGCGGCATTTTGAATTTGGTCATTGATGTCCTCCTCTTCGTTGAATGGGAATGTTCCGCTCAAGCTAACGTAGATGATTACGCCCACACTCCACATGTCCAGGGAACGATTGTAGCCTTTGTTTCGAAGGACTTCAGGTGCTGTAAGCATAAATAACTTTAGAACAACAGTTGAAGGACTACATTTAGGTTCTTACCTAAGTAAGCAGGAGTACCAACTACAGATCGTCTAAAGGACTTCTCACCGATGATCCTTGCGTATCCAAAATCACACAATTTCACTTGTGGAAACTCTGCATCCGATGAAAGGAGGACATTCTCGGGCTTCAAATCGCAGTGGACAATATTTTTACTATGCAAGTGCTTGAGGGCAATTAGAATTTGTGTGATTAGGAATTTCGTTACACGTTCTGTGAGTCGGCCTCGTTCGCTGGACAGGATCATCTCCAACATGTCTCCTTTCAGTTTTTCCATGACGACAAATATTCGCTCGGGAGTCTCGAACATTCTTTCGAGATTCACTACGCCGCAGTGTGATATGTTCTGTAAAAGGAAAGTTAACTTGAAGTTAGGTCTGGGCATAAGGTAAGTATAAACCAAGGGACTCGTGGAGGGATGTCAAGACACCGCCTACCAGTATTGCAAGTAGGACAAGAAAACGGAGGACACCGAACTGAGGTACATAGTACTTATATTGCTCTTAAATGTTTGAGGAAAAAAATAGAGCTGACTTACAGTTCAGAGAATAGTCTCGAGACGTTCAAATATAGGGTTTCGTGAAGAACTTTTTATTTTTCTGGGAAGCAAGCGCGATTTATTGATAGTGATCGTTGGTTTGGATTTCGCTTAACTGACGGAAGCGACAGCTTCGAATTTTTGATAGAAACTTGAAGATCTTATTGTAAGCTGTCGTCCAAGTCTACATTCGAGGACCAGTCTGCATACGAATATAATAAGCTGGGAGAACTGACGCCAACGAAGGAATATATTGGATTCCAAGTAGCAGGCGGATTAAATGCAAAAACAATAAAAAGAGAGTCGGTGACAGAACGTAACCTTGCGGAACACCAGGCGTTAAAATAATTTGAATTGAATTCAGTGAAGAATAGATTCATAGATATGACTTTTAACAATAATGGAACTCTGCCAAGAACTTTGGAAATATCAAGCTTAACAATCGTGTGCTGTACATGTCCTGTAACAGGTCTATACTACTATAAAGTATGATTAGTAGGGCATAGCTCTTCTTAAAGCTGTACAAACATCCACTTTGTACTGTCAGTATGACCATTTGTGCCCAAAACTGAGATTTTGATAGTAACTTCCAAACAGTCCATAGTGATGGTGACAATGGTACCATAGTGGGCCAAGTAGTAGTTCAGTACATTTATAGGTACATGACTCCAAGATCTAAACCATGGTTCTTAATCAACGTATTAAACTCTTATTTCTTTTAGTTTAACATACATATGTACATCTTGGCTGGTTGCCAGGTTATAGAAATATTCCAAGAAACAGCAAGGATGCCAAGCTTATCAGACCCTCTCAGCAAAACCAACCACCGATAGAAAAATCGATTAACATATCCCATAGTGAGATTAATCTGCTCTTAGCTGAACCAGAAACGATGTACCTTGTTAGTTATGCTAAAACGATCACAAATCGATGTCTTCACGGGACTAAAGTTGCAGAAGTTGCAATGGAGGAGGAAATCAACCTTTACTTGTTCTTAAGTAAACCTTTATTTGTTTCATGAAGAGATCTGGCGTTCTTAAACCTCATGAACATCTAATGCTTCATTAGAACTTCCGATTGGTTTTATTAGTTCTTGAACAGCATCAGTGGGAGGAATCGTGGCATAGTATTACAGTGGATCCGTATCTTAATAAAGGCAGCCGCTCTAAGCTTGCCTTAAACCTATGGTCAATAGTAGGTTTACCGTTGTCACAGTTACTTATATGTTGAGTTGAGTTAAAGAAACTTATACCATAACAATAAAGCGGGCTCTTCCTGCTCTTTAGTTTATTTTATACAAAAACTAGCTTTCTGAGCTTCGATTTCTACATAGTTAAAGGGTTTTTCAATAAGGACATAACAATTCTATACTTAAATAAAATATAGAAAAGTTAATATATGAGGCTTAATAATATATTTTGGATATAGTACACATCTTAAATTTTAGAACGCATTTCAATCTTGTTAATATGACTTCAGCGACTACGTTCGCAGCGATCGATTTTTTGAAGCCAATTTTCCAGCACTCTTCCACATATGTATGTGTATCATTCGGAACGTTCTGTCTCTAATGAAAAACCCTTTATCTCAATTGAACTGTCGAAACATTTTATATGGGTTTTTTAAGCCCTACTTAACTATTTTGGGCATATGGGTCACACAAGCTTATACAGAAATGGACGCTAGATTGCGTCTCATGAACAGAGTCCATCTCATTTGAGTCTCAGGGATCTGTGGTCAAAATGTCAGGTTGAAAATTCTTTACAAAATCAATACTTGGTCTAGACAGGAACAAATGGCATAAAAAAACATAGTTTCAACTAAAGGAGTCCAAGTCTTCTAACTTTGTATCCTTCAAAGTTCTATGATTCGGTTCAACAAACATTTTAACTTACCTGTAGTATTGCAACTTCATTCTTAAGCTGAGCTTCTTGTTTGGTGGGGAATCTAAGCTTGTCTATCACTTTAATTGCGACTTCTCGTCTCGATTTCTTGTGAACACCTCCATAAACGACACCGAATTGACCAGACCCAAGCACTTCGTCCGGGAAGATTTGATACAATTGACCCATATCTTGAACATTTTCTTCCGATTCACAGCATTCTAAAAGAAGTTAACAAGTAAAATAAATTTGAATAGTTGTTCATGTTAAAATAAAAGTTATGCAAATCACCAGCCAGACCTTTACACCTAACCTTAACCTTTAAAAATATTCCCTTGGGGTGAACTTCACAAATACAGGATACAAAAAGGATTCTATAATTCACTCCCGGATCCAGATTGAACCCTTTTACGAGTTCATTACAACAATATCCTGAATTAAGTTCTTAGGGATTTGTTTATGTAGGTAACCTTTGTAACCAGAAACCATGTCGATATCCCGAAGGGGCCGAAGGGATATTAAGGAATTTAAAAAAACAAAAAAAAAAAATCCCCTCTTATTGAAATAAATACGTTCCCTGAATATCATGTTTCTAGGTCAGTCAGTCATTTGTTTTTTTTTTTAAATACAGATACGAATCCATAGACATAATTCCCTTAATCATTGCCTTGAAGACTGCGTAGAGGTTAGGGAACTTTGAAAGCTGATATGACAAGAAAAGACAAATGACACAGGGCCCCTTAAAGACACACATGAGTACAGAACGATAAATTTAATTTCCATTTAGATACAGTCCTCGTATTTGCTTCCGAGTACGAGTATGTATATGAATTTCATCCTCGTGTCACAGTTGTCATTTGAATCCTTGTAAACAAGAAAACGATTTCTGTAATTAAATTCCTAAAAGGGTTAAGATCGCGTGAAATTATTTATCAAAACGTATGCTACACACAGTCTCGTCGCTTGAAAAGATTTACGAGTAAATCAAATGCCTCGCTTAAAACGCAAAAAAAAAGCAACTTTTATAGCTTTGTGCAGAATCCTTTTCTATAAAAAAGGAGTGAGATAAATATTTAAGTGCTAACGACGACATGAAACGCTGAAATAGTGACACCTATACGCGTTTCATCAAAATGTTTTCATAAAATTTTTACTTTTTTTTATTCGAAATTTTTGACTTACGCTCGTAAATGCTTAAAATAAAATCATGACAGAATTAAGATATATAAAAGGCTCGTTACAACGTGTTTAATGCTAATATTACGCTCAGACGGAATCAAAATATTCATCTCACGTGTGTATGTCATTTGATTGTATTTATTCGTCGACGGGGGAGAGGATAAAGAAGGCTGGTGCCCACCGGTTTTGTTATTAAATTTGATTTTGGGGGGAAAAAGGTATTTTTACTTTAATGGCGTTGGTGAGGACACGATTTGTCGTGTCGTATTTATGTCAATCATTTGACAGAAATAAAAGAATAATTGGTGCTGGATTTATGCACATAAATTGACGTGATCTAGGGAGATAAGTTAAATTAGCTGTGCCAGGTAAATGGTCAACTTTTAGAAAAAGAGTGTCTACAACATTTAAAAAAGGTACAATCCTTTTGATTGGAAAGTGATGACGGGATTAGAGGACTCAAGCGGGATATTGTCCTTCGGAAAATAACAGAAGAAACTCTTGCAAGGATTTTGTAATTTTACCATCTGTTTTCAGAAAAGATTATCTGGCGCCCTTGTGTTTCGTCCCCAAGGAACAAATTCCCTACATTTTCGTAGTCCCGGATCGACCCCAGCTGAGCGGTCGGGAATAAGCAACAATAGTCCTTTTGTGATTTGCCTTTTTCTCTCACCAACACACAAGGTTTTTCGAGTGCACGTCCGACTTTTGGGTGTGTTCTTCGTTTGTTTATTGTTAATTTACTTTTATTTTCGGTTCCCCTTTTAATTACCTAGCGGTAATTAACCCTTTAATCGGAGATCACAACAAATTGGCGCCCAACGTGAGTCGATTGGTTACACAGTCATTGATAGGTCTATTCTTACATACGGCTGCTTGAGCACCCTCACAAGAGTCCAAAAGGTGTAACGTTTATAGGGACTAGGGACTATAGGAACTAGAGCAGTTACGAAAACTCCCACTGCTGTCTTCGAAACCATACTCGGGCTCACCCTACTGGAAATTTTTACGAAAGAAATAAAGCTAAAAAGCTCCCTTCGCTAAGGATAAGCCGTGATGTGGAAATGCTACTACATCAGACACAGCACCATTACCAGGTGGTCGAAAATGAATGTGTTCTCCGGTCACTTCTTCTTTACTCAAACTTCAAACTCATCCTCAACTCCAAGTTTTCTGCAGAGAAAGCTGAAATGGTGCGCATTCACGGGTCCAAAACGGACGAAGGCTCAGGAACTACAAAGAAACCTTCAAAGGAACTACAAATTGCCCGATCAATTAAACTTCCCAAACACGCGAGTGTGTTGCAAACAGAAAAATCATCAAAGCCGCCACTTCCATTACCAACTCAAAACTGGTCAAAAGATGTAAAGAGGAACTCAAATCCTTTACCTCTAGCCACAACATTACGATATGCTGGATTCAGGCATATCTTGGTTCACAAGAAAATAAAAAGACCGATAAGTTAGCTAGATTTGTAATCAAACGACATCCTTTTTGGTTGGCTTTGGGGATACTATGTAGCATCTGACCTGAAAAAGGTGTATACGAATAGCCAGGGATATGCCCAGCGTTTGCCATTTGCGGCAGAATTCTAAGAGTAGTATCTGTTCAAGGTTCCCATCATATTGCTCCTTATGCATATAGAAGATGGAAAAAGACACCGCTATTTTGACCACGAAACGAAGGAATTTTTGCCTACGAACCACATAACTATCAAGGACCTCTTTGGCAAGAAGGTACAGAAGGGGAAAAACTAATCTAATTATTAAGTGCCTTCAGTTCCCCAATTCTTGTTCAGATTTAAATACTCTGGAAAGCCATTTTAGCCATCTCCATGATCAGATCGAAGTCGCTGTGATAATCATTGAACTCTTTCTCTAAAATACGGTCTCGATACGACCTAATCTTTGTTTTTTGTTCCATCAGAACGGTTGGAAAAGGTATCTACTTTCTTCCGCCGTTACTTTGGCCAAAGTCAGTCACTTCTTTCCCCATTAATATGTTCTACATCTTTGACAGTAACATTAAGGGCAATACAACCTATTATTTCGATTTATTCAAGTCAAACTTTATAGAAGTGGTCCCAACACGGATCCCTGTGGTATGCCTACATGCACCTTGTATGTTGCTTTGCTTTTTTTCTGGTAAATTCCTATTTTGGAGATAATGTAGCTCCTTTTGTGCGACCAACATTAGTTTTAGACTCATGAAAACCTTAGGACTTATATTTTTCAATCCACTTCTGTACTTACGTGTATTAGATACATGCATCAGCGCCTGTTTCAGTGCGGTCTCCCAGCTCTTTGCGACATCCGTTCCAATACCACTGTCCACTGGCGGTAGTCGTACCGGTTCATTCTGACAACCAACCAAAGGATCCTGTCCAACAAAATAATCCACATTCGCCGTTCTTATCTCAAAGCAATAGTTCCTGTCACTGTTCACACTGCGATTGCCGTCAATCGAAAGAATCTCGTTCACCGGTATCTCCTTGTGGTATTTACTTCCCTGCTCCGAGATGAACAGGGTGATTGTTTTCGCCTCCAAACGCCAAAAATAACGCTTCACTGTCTGATCTAAATTGGTAAAATGTACCAGCCAGCCCTCTTTAATAGCCTGACCGCCACGTTTCTTTGTATGCTTTACGGATTGCACGATACGCATTAGTGGAATGTTGGCACTTGGCGATGAAGAGGAGCTCGACTGTGACTGGGCATCCGTGAGAGCAGGGTCTCTGGGATCACCACCAACACCGCCGACACCACTTCCTCCGCCACCACTGCCATCTGGTGGCGGTGGTCCCATATAGCCATTCAACTCGGGCGCCTGAGTATTGTTGTTTCGTTGTCGTCTAATGTTGTAGGAGTTTCTACTAAAATCTGTAGTAGGATTGTCATCGAAATCACTATCATCGAATTCGTCCCGGAAGAACATATCGCGCTCCTTGCCGCCGCTGGTGGTGTTGCTTTCGTTGAATTCGGCCGGCAAATTGGGTTGCAAGCCTTCGCCCGTGCAGTCTTGTGGCACCTTGTCCATGCACTTCTTGTGGGCATTGTACTGGCAATCTTTGCATTGAAGGCCTTGCTTGAACAGACCGCGCAGGAGTTTCTTGCAGTATTGACAGACGGTGGGGATACCGTAGGTGTGTACCATGAAGGTGTGTGGAATGCGTATTTTTTCCTGATACGGGTGACCAGTGTAGAAGGTGTTGCCCACCACGGTTGTGGTCCGACCGCTGTTCGACGGGGATCGATTGTTGCGGTTATTTGGCACATTCTAGACAGAAAAGAAAGAAAGTGGTTATTAGCAAGAAATATGAAATGAATGACATAATTCCTTATTCTTCTTTCTTATTGCATTACTAGGCTAACTCCGAACGATTGACGAAAATGCATGGAGAGTAGTTTTTTCGGGCGAATAAGAACGCCTCTAAAAAGTGGGCGAGGCAGTAGAGAATGCATTGTGCACAAGAACGGATAGAATATCATATTTAACTTCGTCAAAATTGTACCGAATATTTGGGGGTTATTCTCGATAAAAGAAAACTCACCTGGAAATTGAATATTCAAGACCGTGCTAGGAAGTTCTATATTCATGCAAAAAGTATAGTCGTCAGCTGTCAAACCTATTTCGACAGTTGCACTAAAAACTATGCTCTACTGTCTTCTAGTTGAAATCTTTGAGAACCCAAAGCAGCACTAAGAGTAAGGGAATCCTTGGTAATGGCTAAATGGCCAGCAGCTGTTCGTAGTAGATTGGACTATATTGTCCTCTATCAGAGCTTTGGCTTCAAGTTCGAATATGAAACTATGATTCGCAGCAGGAATGTTTGAAAATCAAGAGAAATTTCAAGCGAATTTGTGACAAATATTTACACAAACGGATCCAAGACAGGGTACTGGATATTTGTATCACAACATGACTGGCAGACCTTAGTAGTCCACTTCAAACAGAAGTTACTGTTAACTTTCCAGGAATAAAACGACTTGAAAATGACAATAGTGGTAAAACAGTACCGCAATTCGCTGTCAGTTGTCAACCCTTATGCTGGGTTCACGATCGTAACATCCCTGGCAATAGGGATGAGAATGGCAAACAGCGGGTGAAACAACATCAAGACTTGTCTCTCTTCCAGAAAAAAAAAAAAAAATGTACCCTATTTAGGTAAGAAAACTCTTGGTGGTAGGATAGTTGGGGTCTTCACTGGGCATTGCTTGGTAGGGAGATATGGCAGAGGACTTGGAGATCCCATTAACGAAAACACATCTTCTATGTATCTGTTCTATTCCATCGGTGTAAAAAGGAAAACCCTAGATGAGTTCTTCTTCGAAGATCTTAACGATTTGCCTGAAGTTGACGTAATTCAAAGCCTGAACCTGGTTACCTCCTGTCTTATAGGGGTTCAGTGCTGGTTTGTTCACAGCGCCTTGATCTAGTTTATACTACCTTAACCAAAGGAACCTTTTCTACCCAGTGCGCCAGCCTCACAATTCCCTGGTATATTACTGTCACCTGGTACCCAGCAAATGGTGAGCTTGTACTGTCCAACTATTTCGGTAAGAGATGCGCAGCGGTCTCTTCCTATGATGATGGCTGCCTAACTGTCGATGCATATGACAATATCCGATGCTGATACTGCAATGACCGCCAGGCAATTAGCTGCTTGACAAATGGCAAGGACTTCAGCTTGAAAGCCTTGCAATAGTCAGAATTCTGAGAACTCCGGCACCGACTCCGTCCTCAGTTTCGGACCCGTCAGTACTGGGATGGTCAGTGCATTTTTTAGAACTTCTCAACTACAGGCAGCCAGTTTTTTTTTCAACGATTTCGATTTGGAGTAAATGGAGCATAGAGGTCTAGTAGGACCATAGAAGGCAACCTTAGCAATCGGAATACATTGCATAAAGGTATAGTAGAGACACTTCATACACCCTAACTATGACTACCTACCTAATCCTACACCAAATAACCACTGGTTTTGAGAGAGAGCTTTGGTGGGTGGTAACTCTCCTAAAATATTAGAATAACCCTCTCGCTCCATACTACATCCAAGATCATGTCATTCTTTTCAGAACTCGTTCAATGACGTCCTTCTTTTCCTTGGGACTTCACAAAGCTGTACCGCGACAAGAGATACTACATGAAGCTGAACTACAGATGTTTCTTTACAAATCCCTCAATTGTCCCACAATCTATGAAAATCTTTCTATCTTTCAAAAAAAAAAAAAAAGCCCCGTCCCTCCACAAAATCCTAAAAGAAAAAAACCACCGTCCAAGTCCATTCCCAATATTTACACGCAACGAATGGACTAAAATTCATGAAGGTACCTGCCCTAGACAGATCTCGAAATATGTAGGTACAACTTGTTTTTTTTTCTTTTACTGCCTCATAAAAGTACCAGAACAGAGAACACCTTTTAAGGTAACTCGAATAAATAAACTCAACTGTAATGAATAAATTCCGTATTTTTTGTTTTTATTTGCCCATTGGTGGTCATTCAGACAATAAAAGCACAATTTACCGAGGCATAAAAACTCCCAAGCAGCACCATACTTTTTTTCCATTTTATGAAAGAATTTATGAAATAATTTACTTCCGACGGAAATTGCCTCAGTTTGCTATGATGATGTCCGCATCCTTTCCTTATTACTTGTTTTTTTTTTTTTTATGTGAAAGGCTAATTGAAGGAACACCATTTTATGATGTATAAAATCAAGGGAACTAGTCTAGATTAATGGCGTTGGCATACTTTCAATGGGATCTGGTTTAGGGCAAACAATTAAAAAAAAAAATTAAATTAAATAAAAATCACGATTTACATGGAAAATAATAAATAGTTTTATTAGCAAAACAAAATGTGTGTGTATACAATGTAAAAAGATACAAAAAAAGAAGAACAAAAATTTGAACAAGTGATTCAAGAACAAATTGTTTAAAAAAAATAAAATTCTTTGCATGAATGTATATAGAAAAACTTAACTTAACAACTAAACCAGATCTCATAAATGAAATGGATACATACAGTTCCGTTCAATAGAATAGGTGCAGTAGTTTGCTCGGAAATAGGAGTTGTTTCCGCTTCCTGTTATTGTTTTTCTAAGAAAGAGTACCAAAGGGTGACCAGATACCTATTTCAGCAGCTGTCAAAGTTACCAATGATATCTAGCTGTCAGATTGTTGGCGATGGTTTGCCATGCCATATACATCGTTTCAAGTGGAAAATGTACGGAAATTATTAAAAAAATTTATCAAAATTCGGACTTATTTCTAAATGCGCAACGTGTATTTCGGCGTGCGATCTGTCTTTATCATGGCAATTCGTCGCACCGTGGAAAAGTTTGAGTGGGAGTACAATCTTTTACCTTAATCCACCAACCAGACAGAGATTTGTGTGAAATGAAGAAAACATTGCCCCAGTAATCTCGATTCGGCGCCTATCAACTGAATAGGGCATCGCAAAAGAGTCAACCCGGCTTAGGCCTTCAACCGTATAAGATTGTATTGATGGAGGAATTGAACCCGGAAGACCATTGACAGCGCAGTGAGTTTCGCCGGAGATCCGGGTATTGGCCAAAAAAATCATCTTCTCGAACGAGGCCCACTTTTGGCACAGCGGCAATGTCAACAAGCCGACCAAGGATGAATGCGGCTTGTGGCATGGCGGCATCGAGGGACATTATTTCTTTCTGGTTTCAGGTATAGAGCCGATGTTAGCCGACTTCCTGTGGCTAGAGCTTGATAACATCAATATATCTGAGCTGTGGTTCTAATAGGACAGCGCTACATGCCATAAAAGCAATGCAAAACTCGAAGTTGCGAAAGAGAAATTCGGCGACTGGGAAAAATCGACTATTTCCTCTGGGACTACGTCAAGTCCTTGGTCTACTCCAACAAGCCAACTATTTTGGACGAGCTTGGGGTCAACATTCGAAACGCTATTGACGGAACATATTGCACCGAGTCATCAAAAATTGATGCACTGTCATCGGAGCCGAGCCGGACATATAACTGATGTGCACACATGATGGCCAAAACTTTATATCTCACATCATTGGTGTTTTATTAAAATTTTTCTCCTTCATTTCTTATCAGAAGGCCAACAGTTTCTACTTAATTTTGTTGGTGTTGTTTGAGTATATTGAAAGAAAAGAACATTTGCACTGCGTCGTTAGAATCGGTTCATCTACTCCCATCGAGAAATAAATCAAATAATTGCAAAAACAACAGAATATTTCTTTGTCCTTAATCAGCAATGAATCATTGCAAGAAATATGTCATCCAATTGGCATGTCTAGTTTTATTTCATTCAATTTCTTTGGACTTAAACCCAGGAGTGGAATCCTTTAACTTGTTACCAATCACAATCCCTTATGCTCTCTCTAAGACCCTGTTCACTCAGAGTTGATGGACTGGAATTTTTTTGACATTCGCGTGTTCAGGTTTTTAGTCCGCGGATTTTTTTGACATATTAGTATTTTTGGTGCCAAATGAAATTGGTTAGGTTTTAGCAAAAAAAAAATCCTTTTTACAACAAAGTTAATGCTTTTCACAGCAAGTAAATTGGTTTACGTCGTTTGTGAATTTCTCAGTTTTTAATTTACGTTTTCACCCCTTTGTCGAGTGACAGCGATTGATATTTCCATACGTCAAAAAAAGATTCACATGGCCGTAACATGTCACCTTACAATCTTGTGTGAAGAGGCTCAAAGAAAACACGGCTGATTGACAAGTTTTATAACGAGTTTCATAGGGGCTGAGCTCTTCAGACAGAACTATAAATTTGAACGTGAAAGCGCCGAAAAAATCTAGTCCCACTGTTGTATGCGAACCCCTGCTTTTTGATGTCAATTGATTCAAAATGGAATCAATCAGTTCCTTAAAATAATTGAAGGAAATTTCGCATTAGTGTGGGTATGAATGTGCGGGTTTTTAGTATTGAGGGGGGTCTACATATGTCCTCAAATTATCGGCTCTCCTATACATTTTCTATTATATTTTGGTTCTTATTCATGCTCACTTTTGCTCACTTATTCATTTCTAAACCCGTGCGGTGTGAATGTGGAAATATATCATTTTCACTGGTATAAGTACATATTTCAGAAAACTTTTAATATGCAAATTTACACCTCACTCACGACTATGATGAAAACTGATTTTGTTTTCTAAGATGAGAGATACCATTTCGCCCATACTTCCGTTGAATTCGGAAACGTCAAACTGACATTTATTCGCCATCGCTGCTGTATGCGATCCTTTGCCTTTTTAATGACATTGCGTCTTAGATGGGACGTATTTGCGAAAGAGAACGTTGATCGTATAAAGTGATACCAATCTCCGCGTTTTAGAAAGTAATGCTAAGGCTGCTTGACGTTTCATCTGAACTGTCATTCAAGAAGTTCTCTGAATTTTTGAATCTAAACGAGGTGTTTTTTTTTTAACCTAAGATGATTTAGGTGCTGGTACTTAACTCCGTCTGACAGTAGAAAAACTTGCATCTAAGCAGGGTTTTGTCCTAATTTGGGAAGTTGACTGAGGACATTTGTAGCAGATGTGACAGAACTTGTACACTTTTTCATATTTTAGGACTAAGTTGTACTCCTGTCCGCCTCTTTTTTTTCGAAAATTATTTAAAATAAATTACAATTGACAAGGAGTTCAAAAGATCCCCCGATTATTACAAAATCTAAGAGCAAACTGCATTTAGAAAGTTCATCTAATGACGCTTTTTAAAAATTTCATTTCTTTCAATGATTGATACTCTTCCTTATTCCAAATAGTTTATCAATAAACGATTTTATGATAGGAACACAAACAACTGAACCTATTCTGTTGAACTGGGATGCATGTACATACAATATTTATTTTTGGATTATGGATGATTTGAAAAGGGAATTTAGTTTATTAAAACAGTATAGAGAGGGAGGTTGGAATTTTATCAGGCACAAAGGCAATACAGTCCTTCTGTACAAGACTACGGATATCCTATTCGAAGTTCAGAGAATGCTGAATTTCGGAAAAATCTATTCTTCATTCTTTGTCAAGGGAGGGATACAGGACATTCGAATCCATCCTAACGAAAGGATGTAACGAAAGGATACCAATGAGTATGGGTGTGACATAATCTTGTCTTCTGAACTTTGGAATTATGAAGTGAAGTGAAGTGGAATTATGAAATCATCTCTTGAAAGTTAGTTAAAGTGCTCATTTCAGAGCAAAGTAAAAAATATTACCATCATCCTGTGCTATGCTAAGTTCGACCAAGACCGCGAGGAATAGAAAAAGTGCACTTGCCCCAAGGTATGTATGAAAACGCAGCAAGTAGACGTGACAGTAGAACTGTCTATAACTACACCAAAGATCCTATGGATGGCTGAAATTTCAAAAAACATCCAGTGAAGCCATCGGATGATTTCGAATGAGGAATAGCTCAATGTAGTCCTTCGCTGTAGTCCTTAATTACTTAGATGGCTGTGACATTTTGTCAAATCCTAATGAGTTCCGAACGATGTTCGTGAAGAAAAAAACAGCGGTGGGTACTT
The DNA here is from genome assembly GCA_963583995.1 of Xylota segnis. Lineage (NCBI taxonomy): Eukaryota > Metazoa > Arthropoda > Insecta > Diptera > Syrphidae > Xylota > Xylota segnis. The sequence continues at coordinate 41,326,354 of OY757236.1, read as the reverse complement.
ATGACATCGCTGTGGAGCTATTGTAACCACTCATATGTTAAAGTGTGAAGCACCTCAGGGGCTCTTGCTATCACCGCTGTTGTTCTTGGTGATTACCAGGGATGTACTCTGCAATTTTGACGGATGGTAACTATGGATTTCGATGGAACTATGGCATCTTACTTTAAACGATTCAAGTGCACTGATAAAGTTTTGATCAGAAGCAGAAATAAAGTAAGACTTGAACGACCAAGACAAGCCAAAACAAAAGTCCTCAGGAACCTAATCGGACATAACGATTGGGTCTCGACATTTACCAAAAATTTGGAGATAGATTTAATTGACATGTTAAGCATTTGTCCTAAACTTACACCGATTTGTATTTAAACGGAAAATGGCTTAGGATACAGTTTGCAAAATCCCTTTTATCCGATACCCTTTTAAACTAATGAACGAAGGAAACTGTTAAGCCCTTTCGCACCATAATCATGTCATCTAACCCACGATTGTGATGGTAATAGAAACTGCCAACGCCATCTCAAGATGAATAACATAAGGCACCACCTGCCAACGCAATCTTACAGGCTTGTTTCACCCATTTACAAGGAATACGAATCCTTTCTTCAACATAATGAATTAATGTATACCATCTGCAGACAAAGGCTAACGAAGTCACGACCTCTATCTATCTGTGTAATGGCAGCAAAAAAAAAAAAACCCAAATCCATTTTCATTACATCCATTAATCCACCTACCACCACCTACTAAGCGTTACAAAAAAAAAACTGAGTATATATTCATAGAGAAAAGAAAACACGGTAAGGATATATAAAATACCGTTAAGGACGGATAAAATACAGCACCCGAAAGCAGGACGAACAAAAAATAAAAAAAAAAATTAACGAAATGAAACGTAATGCAATTAATTCTTAATTATATCATTCATTAGGTCAGACATCCTCTTTACCAGCGATGTCCCCGAATCACTTTTTCCAGTTTCATCGGATATCAGCGAAGTGGTAGAGCCTCCCGATGGACTACGTGGTGGCTGTAGTGTCGACGAACGCCTCGATGATGATGTATCGTTAGGGCGGCTGCAGTTGTTCGGTATCTTTACCACACAACGCTTGTGATAATTTTGGCTACATCCTGTAAGGAGAAAGGGAGAATCAAAAGGACATTCTAATACAATGTCAACTCTATTTACCATCACACTTGAGTCCTTGCCTAACCAAGCCAAAGAGCATCTCACCGCAAAAATCACAAAACGTTGGCGCTTTGTACGAGTGCACGTTAAGTGAATGTGGCTTCAAGGTGGGCACATCGGCACTAGGATATCTCAAAGCTGAAACAGGAATGTTACATGAAAAAAAAGGAAAAAGATAAAGTGTTACACTTATGGTAGATACTTACGACTGGCTGTTAGGACGATTTCCACAAGTGTCTCATCGACAATCTCTGATGCTGAGTTAACTATGTGCAGGACATTCGGGCTGTTGTAATCGTGCCTAAAGAGTAGGATACGTTCCGGTAGATAAGTCAAACCATTGCCTGGTACCTGTGGGTGGTAAAAAGATAGGATGACCATTATATTCAGTTCGTTGGAAGGAAGGAAGATAATTGAAACAAATGACTTCTGTTTGTATCTGTCTGCAGTGTGTCGAGAGACTGGACAATTAGTGACATCACTTAAGGTGACCTTAATTGCCCTAGAGCTGTCAATAGAGTTACAGGATACCGACCACCGCCTGGATGCGCTGTAAATTAAGTTCTGATGCACTTCCTTAGGCGGAAGCCCGGTGGGTAATTGCAAGTTTCGAAGTAATTACATTTTAATGCCGACAGGGACACACGACAGCCTCGAAGGGAATTAGACATAAAGTGGAAATCTCCAATTGAATTGCCGTCTCAGGCAAAAAAAAAAAAAATAATTGTATTTAATTCGATTAAACGGCGTTAATTGGATTTTTGTGACAAGTTCATGTAGGCGGAATAATGCAACCAGACCGCAGGATAAACCACACAAACAGACTCTATTACCATTGGACGGCACAGGGCAGTAATCTTGTTGATTTCTTTGATTGGCCTAATGTAATTAACGGTGACTTGCTTGGTCAAAAGTCGGATATCAATTTGTTTTATTGATTTGCGAGACAAAGAAGCGCTGCTTCGATACACAGCTATAAGTTGGAGCGGGTAAATTTAATTACCATGTGTAGCCATCGGAGGGGAATTAGCGAGCATCCGCTAAAGACTGGTGCTGTGCACACTTCTTTAGAAGATTCGAAGCGATTATGTAAGGAATTGGTTTGATAAGAATTAATCAGATGTGAGGACCGCGTAAGCCTTTTCTCTAAAGTTCTTCAAACTTCTAGGAAATGGAGTTCGAATCAAAGCTGGACAGTTCCAGGTTCAAGCAGTATCTATTCGAAAACAATATGATTAAAAGTATTGTCACGGCAATCCAATTCAAAAGACGTTATGATAAATGTCAGAGGACCTTTCAGAGCCTATACCTAACATCAGCGGTATAAAAACCACATCGAATTCACCCTTTGAAACTATACATGCACTAAGCCCGGTAGACCTAGGTCTAAAGAAAAACTGCAAAGAGTGCCCTACGCTTGAAGTAATATAACGTATGGAAAGAGGGCGGCAGGGGCCATTAAACCATTACGAAATGGGGACACTTGGACACAGAGACAGATTCTATATCACCATTCCACGACTTCAGCCTAATGGCTGAAACAATCTAACGACAGGGCCATCAGGCCGAATAATATTTTGATTTTCACCGACGAGTCAAAAGCTGACGAAAGAGTTGACTTTGGCATTTAGACCGGGAATTGACAGCTCTCTTAGACTTCCAAGCCACTGAGACTTCTAAGCCCACCATCTCGCTAAATCCTCCCATCAGACATTTCGGGATAGCTATTCTGTTTCTGTGCATTCAAAGCACAAACTAGTTGGGTATGCATAGGTCAAGACTGGAAAAACCTCTAAATTCACTTCAAGTGCAAAAGAGTCACATATCTCCTCTCCCTTTGCGTTTTGGGCCAAATGGATGCAATTCAACAAAAAACTTAACCAAAAAACGTTTAAAGGATGACTTAGACTTTGGTGCACTCAGTTGCTCGCTATTGAGGATTTTGAAAGAAGGTGGAAATGCCGAGGTCAAGACTGAAAAAACCTCTAAATTCACTTCAAGTGCAAAAGAGTCACATATCTCCTCTCCCTTTGCGTTTTGGGCCAAATGGGTGCAATTCAACAAAAAACTTAACCAAAAAACGTTTAAAGGATGACTTAGACTTTGGTGTACTCAGTTGCTCGCTATTGAGGATTTTGAAAGAAGGTGGAAATGCCGAGGTCAAGACTGAAAAAACCTCTAAATTCACTTCAAGTGCAAAAGAGTCACATATCTCCTCTTCCTTTGCGTTTTGGGCCAAATGGGTGCAATTCAACAAAAAACTTAACCAAAAAACGTTTAAAGGATGACTTAGACTTTGGTGTACTCAGTTGCTCGCTATTGAGGATTTTGAAAGAAGGTGGAAATGCCGAGGTCAAGACTGAAAAAACCTCTAAATTCACTTCAAGAGCAAAAGAGTCACATATCTCCTCTCCCTTTGCGTTTTGGGCCAAATGGGTGCAATTCAACAAAAAACTTAACCAAAAAACGTTTAAAGGATGACTTAGACTTTGGTGCACTCAGTTGCTCGCTATTGAGGATTTTGAAAGAAGGTGGAAATGCCGAGGTCAAGACTGAAAAAACCTCTAAATTCACTTCAAGTGCAAAAGAGTCACATATCTCCTCTCCCTTTGCGTTTTGGGCCAAATGGGTGCAATTCAACAAAAAACTTAACCAAAAAACGTTTAAAGGATGACTTAGACTTTGGTGTACTCAGTTGCTCGCTATTGAGGATTTTGAAAGAAGGTGGAAATGCCGAGGTCAAGACTGAAAAAACCTCTAAATTCACTTCAAGTGCAAAAGAGTCACATATCTCCTCTTCCTTTGCGTTTTGGGCCAAATGGGTGCAATTCAACAAAAAACTTAACCAAAAAACGTTTAAAGGATGACTTAGACTTTGGTGTACTCAGTTGCTCGCTATTGAGGATTTTGAAAGAAGGTGGAAATGCCGAGGTCAAGACTGAAAAAACCTCTAAATTCACTTCAAGAGCAAAAGAGTCACATATCTCCTCTCCCTTTGCGTTTTGGGCCAAATGGGTGCAATTCAACAAAAAACTTAACCAAAAAACGTTTAAAGGATGACTTAGACTTTGGTGTACTCAGTTGCTCGCTATTGAGGATTTTGAAAGAAGGTGGAAATGCCGAGGTCAAGACTGAAAAAACCTCTAAATTCACTTCAAGTGCAAAAGAGTCACATATCTCCTCTCCCTTTGCGTTTTGGGCCAAATGGGTGCAATTCAACAAAAAACTTAACCAAAAAACGTTTAAAGGATGACTTAGACTTTGGTGCACTCAGTTGCTCGCTATTGAGGATTTTGAAAGAAGGTGGAAATGCAGAGGTCAAGACTGAAAAAACCTCTAAATTCACTTCAAGTGCAAAAGAGTCACATATCTCCTCTCCCTTTGCGTTTTGGGCCAAATGGGTGCAATTCAACAAAAAACTTAACCAAAAAACGTTTAAAGGATGACTTAGACTTTGGTGCACTCAGTTGCTCGCTATTGAGGATTTTGAAAGAAGCTGGAAATGCCGAGGTCAAGACTGAAAAAACCTCTAAATTCACTTCAAGTGCAAAAGAGTCACATATCTCCTCTTCCTTTGCGTTTTGGGCCAAATGGGTGCAATTCAACAAAAAACTTAACCAAAAAACGTTTAAAGGATGACTTAGACTTTGGTGCACTCAGTTGCTCGCTATTGAGGATCTTGAAAGAAGGTGGAAATGCCGAGGTCAAGACTGAAAAAACCTCTAAATTTACTTCAAGTGCAAAAGAGTCACATATCTCCTCTTCCTTTGCGTTTTGGGCCAAATGGGTGCAATTCAACAAAAAACTTAACCAAAAAACGTTTAAAGGATGACTTAGACTTTGGTGCACTCAGTTGCTCGCTATTGAGGATTTTGAAAGAAGCTGGAAATGCCGAGGTCAAGACTGAAAAAACCTCTAAATTCACTTCAAGTGCAAAAGAGTCACATATCTCCTCTTCCTTTGCGTTTTGGGCCAAATGGGTGCAATTCAACAAAAAACTTAACCAAAAAACGTTTAAAGGATGACTTAGACTTTGGTGCACTCAGTTGCTCGCTATTGAGGATCTTGAAAGAAGGTGGAAATGCCGAGGTCAAGACTGAAAAAACCTCTAAATTCACTTCAAGTGCAAAAGAGTCACATATCTCCTCTCCCTTTGCGTTTTGGGCCAAATGGGTGCAATTCAACAAAAAACTTAACCAAAAAACGTTTAAAGGATGACTTAGACTTTGGTGCACTCAGTTGCTCGCTATTGAGGATTTTGAAAGAAGCTGGAAATGCCGAGGTCAAGACTGAAAAAACCTCTAAATTCACTTCAAGTGCAAAAGAGTCACATATCTCCTCTTCCTTTGCGTTTTGGGCCAAATGGGTGCAATTCAACAAAAAACTTAACCAAAAAACGTTTAAAGGATGACTTAGACTTTGGTGCACTCAGTTGCTCGCTATTGAGGATTTTGAAAGAAGGTGGAAATGCAGAGGTCAAGACTGAAAAAACCTCTAAATTCACTTCAAGTGCTAAAGAGTCACATATCTCCCCCCCCTTTGCGTTTTGGGCCAAATGGGTGCAATTCAAAAAAAACTTAACCAAAAAAGTTTAAAGGATGACTTAGACTGTGGTGCACTCAGTTGCTCGCTATTGAGGATTTTGAAAGAAGGTGGAAATGCCGAGGTCAAGACTGAAAAAACCTCTAAATTTACTTCAAGTGCAAAAGAGTCACATATCTCCTCTTCCTTTGCGTTTTGGGCCAAATGGGTGCAATTCAACAAAAAACTTAACCAAAAAGACGTTTAAAGGATGACTTAGACTTTGGTGCACTCAGTTGCTCGCTATTGAGGATTTTGAAAGAAGGTGGAAATGCCGAGGTCAAGACTGAAAAAACCTCTAAATTCACTTCAAGTGCAAAAGAGTCACATATCTCCTCTTCCTTTGCGTTTTGGGCCAAATGGGTGCAATTCAACAAAAAACTTAACCAAAAAACGTTTAAAGGATGACTTAGACTTTGGTGCACTCAGTTGCTCGCTATTGAGGATTTTGAAAGAAGGTGGAAATGCCGAGGTCAAGACTGAAAAAACCTCTAAATTCACTTCAAGTGCAAAAGAGTCACATATCTCCTCTCCCTTTGCGTTTTGGGCCTAATGGGTGCAATTCAACAAAAAACTTAACCAAAAAACGTTTAAAGGATGACTTAGACTTTGGTGCACTCAGTTGCTCGCTATTGAGGATTTTGAAAGAAGGTGGAAATGCCGAGGTCAAGACTGAAAAAACCTCTAAATTCACTTCAAGTGCATAAGAGTCACATATCTCCTCCCCCTTTGTGTTTTGGGCCAAATGGGTGCAATTCAACAAAAAACAACCAAAAAACGTTTAAAGGATGACTTAGACTTTCTTTGGTGCACTCAGTTGCTCGCTATTGAGGATTTTGAAAGAAGGTGGAAATGCCGAGGTCAAGACTGAAAAAACCTCTAAATGCACTTCAAGTGCAAAAGAGTCACATATCTCCTCTCCCTTTGCGTTTTGGGCCAAATGGGTGCAATTCAACAAAAAACTTAACCAAAAAACGTTTAAAGGATGACTTAGACTTTGGTGCACTCAGTTGCTCGCTATTGAGGATTTTGAAAGAAGGTGGAAATGCCGAGGTCAAGACTGAAAAAACCTCTAAATTCACTTCAAGTGCAAAAGAGTCACATATCTCCTCTCCCTTTGCGTTTTGGGCCAAATGGGTGCAATTCAAAAAAAACTTAACCAAAAAAGTTTAAAGGATGACTTAGACTGTGGTGCACTCAGTTGCTCGCTATTGAGGATTTTGAAAGAAGGTGGAAATGCCGAGGTCAAGACTGAAAAAACTTCTAAATTCACTTCAAGTGCAAAAGAGTCACATATCTCCTCCCCCTTTGCGTTTTGGGCCGAATGGGTGCAATTCAACAAAAAACTTAACCAAAAAACGTTTAAAGGATGACTTAGACTTTGGTGCACTCAGTTGCTCGCTATTGAGGATTTTGAAAGAAGGTGGAAATGCCGAGGTCAAGACTGAAAAAACCTCTAAATTCACTTCAAGTGCAAAAGAGTCACATATCTCCTCTCCCTTTGCGTTTTGGGCCAAATGGGTGCAATTCAACAAAAAACTTAACCAAAAAACGTTTAAAGGATGACTTAGACTTTGGTGCACTCAGTTGCTCGCTATTGAGGATTTTGAAAGAAGGTGGAAATGCCGAGGTCAAGACTGAAAAAACCTCTAAATTCACTTCAAATGCAAAAGAGTCACATATCTCCTCTTCCTTTGCGTTTTGGGCCAAATGGGTGCAATTCAACAAAAAACTTAACCGAAAAACGTTTAAAGGATGACTTAGACTTTGGTGCACTCAGTTGCTCGCTATTGAGGATTTTGAAAGAAGGTGGAAATGCCGAGGTCAAGACTGAAAAAACCTCTAAATTCACTTCAAGTGCAAAAGAGTCACATATCTCCTCTTCCTTTGCGTTTTGGGCCAAATGGGTGCAATTCAACAAAAAACTTAACCAAAAAACGTTTAAAGGATGACTTAGACTTTGGTGCACTCAGTTGCTCGCTATTGAGGATTTTGAAAGAAGGTGGAAATGCCGAGGTCAAGACTGAAAAAACCTCTAAATTCACTTCAAGTGCAAAAGAGTCACATATCTCCTCTCCCTTTGCGTTTTGGGCCAAATGGGTGCAATTCAACAAAAAACTTAACCAAAAAACGTTTAAAGGATGACTTAGACTTTGGTGCACTCAGTTGCTCGCTATTGAGGATTTTGAAAGAAGGTGGAAATGCCGAGGTCAAGACTGAAAAAACCTCTAAATTCACTTCAAGTGCAAAAGAGTCACATATCTCCTCCCCCTTTGCGTTTTGGGCCAAATGGGTGCAATTCAACAAAAAACTTAACCAAAAAACGTTTAAAGGATGACTTAGACTTTCTTTGGTGCACTCAGTTGCTCGCTATTGAGGATTTTGAAAGAAGGTGGAAATGCCGAGGTCAAGACTGAAAAAACCTCTAAATTCACTTCAAGTGCAAAAGAGTCACATATCTCCTCTTCCTTTGCGTTTTGGGCCAAATGGGTGCAATTCAACAAAAAACTTAACCAAAAAACGTTTAAAGGATGACTTAGACTTTGGTGCACTCAGTTGCTCGCTATTGAGGATTTTGAAAGAAGGTGGAAATGCCGAGGTCAAGACTGAAAAAACCTCTAAATTCACTTCAAGTGCAAAAAGTCACATATCTCCTCTCCCTTTGCGTTTTGGGCCAAATGGGTGCAATTCAACAAAAAACTTAACCAAAAAGACGTTTAAAGGATGACTTAGACTTTGGTGCACTCAGTTGCTCGCTATTGAGGATTTTGAAAGAAGGTGGAAATGCCGAGGTCAAGACTGAAAAAACCTCTAAATTCACTTCAAGTGCAAAAGAGTCACATATCTCCTTTCCCTTTGCGTTTTGGGCCAAATGGGTGCAATTCAACAAAAAACTTAACCAAAAAACGTTTAAAGGATGACTTAGACTTTGGTGCACTCAGTTGCTCGCTATTGATTATTTTGAAAGAAGGTGGAAATGCCGAGGTCAAGACTGAAAAAACCTCTAAATTCACTTCAAGTGCAAAAGAGTCACATATCTCCTCTCCCTTTGCGTTTTGGGCCAAATGGGTGCAATTCAACAAAAAACTTAACCAAAAAACGTTTAAAGGATGACTTAGACTTTGGTGCACTCAGTTGCTCGCTATTGAGGATTTTGAAAGAAGGTGGAAATGCCGAGGTCAAGACTGAAAAAACCTCTAAATTCACTTCAAGTGCAAAAGAGTCACATATCTCCTCTCCCTTTGCGTTTTGGGCCAAATGGGTGCAATTCAACAAAAAACTTAACCAAAAAACGTTTAAAGGATGACTTAGACTTTGGTGCACTCAGTTGCTCGCTATTGAGGATTTTGAAAGAAGGTGGAAATGCCGAGGTCAAGACTGAAAAAACCTCTAAATTCACTTCAAGTGCAAAAGAGTCACATATCTCCTCTCCCTTTGCGTTTTGGGCCAAATGGGTGCAATTCAACAAAAAACTTAACCAAAAAACGTTTAAAGGATGACTTAGACTTTGGTGCACTCAGTTGCTCGCTATTGAGGATTTTGAAAGAAGGTGGAAATGCCGAGGTCAAGACTGAAAAAACCTCTAAATTCACTTCAAGTGCAAAAGAGTCACATATCTCCTCTTCCTTTGCGTTTTGGGCCAAATGGGTGCAATTCAACAAAAAACTTAAACAAAAAACGTTTAAAGGATGACTTAGACTTTGGTGCACTCAGTTGCTCGCTATTGAGGATTTTGAAAGAAGGTGGAAATGCCGAGGTCAAGACTGAAAAAAACCTCTAAATTCACTTCAAGTGCAAAAGAGTCACATATCTCCTCTCCCTTTGCGTTTTGGGCCAAATGGGTGCAATTCAACAAAAAACTTAACCAAAAAACGTTTAAAGGATGACTTAGACTTTGGTGCACTCAGTTGCTCGCTATTGAGGATTTTGAAAGAAGGTGGAAATGCCGAGGTCAAGACTGAAAAAACCTCTAAATTCACTTCAAGTGCAAAAGAGTCACATATCTCCTCTTCCTTTGCGTTTTGGGCCAAATGGGTGCAATTCAACAAAAAACTTAACCAAAAAACGTTTAAAGGATGACTTAGACTTTGGTGCACTCAGTTGCTCACTATTGAGGATTTTGAAAGAAGGTGGAAATGCCGAGGTCAAGACTGAAAAAACCTCTAAATTCACTTCAAGTGCAAAAGAGTCACATATCTCCTCTCCCTTTGCGTTTTGGGCCAAATGGGTGCAATTCAACAAAAAACTTAACCAAAAAACGTTTAAAGGATGGCTTAGACTTAGTTGCACTCAGTTGCTCGCTATTGAGGATTTTGAAAGAAGGTGGAAATGCCGAGGTCAAGACTGAAAAAACCTCTAAATTCACTTCAAGTGCAAAAGAGTCACATTTCTCCTCTCCCTTTGCGTTTTGGGCCAAATGGATGCAATTCAACAAAAAACTTAACCTAAAAACGTTAAAAGGATGCTTTAGACTTTGGTGCACTCAGTTGCTCGCTATTGAGGATTTGAAAGAAGTTGGGTATGCAGAGGTCAATGCTGAAAAAACCTCTAAATTCACCTCAAGTGCAAAAGAGTCACATATCTCCTCTCCCTTTGCGTTTTGGGCCAAATGGATGCAATTCAACAAAAAACTTAACTAAAAAAACGTTAAAAGGATGCTTTAGACTTTGGTGCACTCAGTTGCTCGCTATTGAGGATTTTTAAAGAAGTTGGGTATGCAGAGGTCAAGACTGAAAAAACCTCTAAATTCACTTCAAGTGCAAAAGAGTCACATATCTCCTCTCCCTTTGCGTTTTGGGCCAAATGGGTGCAATTCAACAAAAAACTTAACCAAAAAACGTTTAAAGGATGACTTAGACTTTGGTGCACTCAGTTGCTCGCTATTGAGGATTTTGAAAGAAGGTGGAAATGCCGAGGTCAAGACTGAAAAAACCTCTAAATTCGCTTCAAGTGCAAAAGAGTCACATATCTCCTCCCCCTTTGCGTTTTGGGCCAAATGGTGCAATTCAACAAAAAACTTAACAAAAAAGTTTAAAGGATGCTTTAGACTTTGGTGCACTCAGTTGCTCGCTATTGAGAATTTTGCAAAAAAGGTGGAAATGCCGAGGTCAAGACAGAAAAAACCTCTAAATTCACTTCAAGTGCAAAAGAGTCACATATCTCCTCCCCCTTTGCGTTTTGGGCCAAATGAGTGCAATTCAACAAAAAACTTAACAAAAAAGTTTAAAGGATGCTTTAGACTTTGGTGCACTCAGTTGCTCGCTATTGAGGATTTTGAAAGAAGGTGGAAATGCCGAGGTCAAGACTGATAAAACCTCTAAGTTCACTTCAAGTGCAAAAGAGTCACATATCTCCTCTCCCTTTGCGTTTTGGGCCAAATGAGTGCAATTCAACAAAAAACTTAACAAAAAAGTTTAAAGGATGCTTTAGACTTTGGTGCACTCAGTTGCTCGCTATTGAGAATTTTGAAAAAAAGTCGGAAATGCCGAGGTCAAGACTGAAAAAACCTCTAAATTCACTTCAAGTGCAAAAGAGTCACATATCTCCTCTCCCTTTGCGTTTTGGGCCAAATGGGTGCAATTCAACAAAAAACTTAACAAAAAAGTTTAAAGGATGCTTTAGACTTTGGTGCACTCAGTTGCTCGCTATTGAGAATTTTGAAAAAAAGTCGGAAATGCCGAGGTCAAGACTGAAAAAACCTCTAAATTCACTTCAAGTGCAAAAGAGTCACATATCTCCTCTCCCTTTGCGTTTTGGGCCAAATGGGTGCAATTCAACAAAAAACTTAACCAAAAAACGTTTAGAGGTTGACTTAGACTTTGGTGCACTCAGTTGCTTGCTATTGAGGATTTTGAAAGAAGGTGGAAATGTGCAAAAGAGTCACATATCTCCACCCCCTTTGCGTTTTGGGCCAAATGGGTGCAATTCAACAAAAAACTTAACCAAATAACGTTTAAAGGATGACTTAGACTTTGGTGCACTCAGTTGCTCGCTATTGAGAATTTTGCAAAAAAGGTGGAAATGCCGAGGTCAAGACAGAAAAAACCTCTAAATTCACTTCAAGTGCAAAAGAGTCACATATCTCCTCTCCCTTTGCGTTTTGGGCCAAATGGGTGCAATTCAACAAAAAACTTAACCAAAAAGACGTTTAAAGGATGACTTAGACTTTGGTGCACTCAGTTGCTCGCTATTGAGAATTTTGAAAAAAAGGTGGAAATGCCGAGGTCAAGACTGAAAAAACCTCTAAATTCACTTCAAGTGCAAAAGAGTCACATATCTCCTCTCCCTTTGCGTTTTGGGCCAAATGGGTGCAATTCAACAAAAAACTTAACCAAAAAACGTTTAAAGGATGACTTAGACTTTGGTGCACTCAGTTGCTCGCTATTGAGGATTTTGAAAGAAGGTGGAAATGCCGAGGTCAAGACTGAAAAAACCTCTAAATTCACTTCAAGTGCAAAAGAGTCACATATCTCCTCTCCCTTTGCGTTTTGGGCCAAATATATGCAATTCAACAAAAAACTTAACCAAAAAGACGTTTAAAGGATGACTTAGACTTTGGTGCACTCAGTTGCTCGCTATTGAGAATTTTGAAAAAAAGGTGGAAGTGCCGAGGTCAAGACTGAAAAAACCTCTAAATTCACTTCAAGTGCAAAAGAGTCACATATCTCCTCTCCCTTTGCGTTTTGGGCCAAATGGGTGCAATTCAACAAAAAACTTAACCAAAAAACGTTAAAAGGATGCTTTAGACTTTGGTGCACTCAGTTCCTCGCTATTGAGGATTTGAAAGAAGTTGGGTATGCAGACGTCAAGACTGAAAAAACCTCTAAATTCACTTCAAGTGCAAAAGAGTCACATATCTCCTCTCCCTTTGCGTTTTGGGCCAAATGGGTGCAATTCAACAAAAAACTTAACAAAAAAACGTTTAAAGGATGATTTAGACTTAGGTGCACTCAGTTGCTCGCTATTGAGGATTTGAAAGAAGTTGGGTATGCAGAGGTCAAGACTGAAAAACCCTCTAAATTCACTTCAAGTGCAAAAGAGTCACATATCTCCTCTCCCTTTGCGTTTTGGGCCAAATGGGTGCAATTCAACAAAAAACTTAACCTTAAAACGTTAAAAGGATGCTATAGACTTTGGTGTACTCAGTTGCTCGCTATTGAGGATTTGAAAGAAGTTGGGTATGCAGAGGTCAAGACTGAAAAACCCTCTAAATTCACTTCAAGTGCAAAAGAGTCACATATCTCCTCTCCCTTTGCGTTTTGGGCCAAATGGGTGCAATTCAACAAAAAACTTAACAAAAAAAGTTTAAAGGATGACTTAGACGTTGGTGCACTCAGTTGCTCGCTATTGAGGATTTTGAAAGTAGTTGGATATGCAGAGGTCAAGACTGGAAAAAACTTCTGTTCCGTGTATAGCCCACAGAACTAGATACTCACCATCTCGGTAAATCCGCCAATCGGACATTTCGAGATAGATCTTCTGTTTCTGTGCATTCAAGGCACAAACTAGCTTAGCTGCTGCCTCGAAATAAAGATTAGAAACAGAAAATTTTTCAGCCACATAAAGCATAAATGGCCTCGTTCAAGCCAATTCTTAACTGTGTGACACCACTCAAGCCTTCTTGAGTCTTGGAATTTGTTTAGGCTCTCATCTACGACCTACATTGTTTTTTATACAAAAGAAGATTGATAAACATGACGTAAAAATCAAAACTTAGAACTGGCACCCATTTCTTGTGTGCAGGTCAAGAGCTTTGCGCTAAATTTGCCACAATGTTGGCTGAGAGATTCCTCAGATTCTTCTGAATGGCTTGGAATCGACTGGTAAGGCTCATTTTGAACTGACCAGTGGTACAAGAACATTCAGTCAATACATATTACTTAGGTATTTCAGAAGGGCTTCTCACGAACTGTGAACTTGTTTCACAAGAAAAATAGATCTATTTCGGTTAGATGCACTTCAGATACTTCGATTCAGATGGGCAATTCGAGTAGAAGTCTTCTGGTTCGAGTATATGTACCTTAATGAAAAACGTACTTTGAAAAACAAGTAAATCCATCATCACCGATGTACTTAACTCAAACAAAGAACCCTCGACTTTCGATCCGGCCTACGTGACCAAATTCGATAAACAAAAACAGCACTCAAACCGTCACGTGTATCTACATACGTGATTACTCTTCATAGTCGACGACTTCCAGGATCTGCTATAAACCCATAATTTGATGAGCTCGTAGCACTTAGAAACTCTTCCAATCGTTAATGTACCTTTTTTTCTATACCTCTGCCAATTTTCCAACTGTCATCCCCAATCGATGAACATCATTCCCTTAATGAATCCTTAAGAGACTTGCTACGTTCATAAAATAAATCTGCTGTCGCTTAATCTAATCGTCATCGTCTTGATTTCCTACTTCAAATAAATGAGATACTCTGAATTTTTCCATGAAATATCTCCAGGCATACAAGATGTCATTAACATTCTCCTTCGCTTTGTCATTCAGATGAATCCTTGACAGTCACACACACCCCCCATCACCAATCGCCAATAGACCAAACTAAACATCTCATTCGTCCTTATCCTTTGCAAAGTTTGCAACCAAAAAAACTACCACATCAACATAATACTACAATGATTATGATTAATGGAACAATGAATGTGAAAATAAATATTTCAATGCGATGTATAGCAACCATTAAGCCCGGGGCTAACAAACACTACCAGCTGCTAACATTGCCTGGCTTCCATGTGGTTTTAGCCCCTTTGATGATATCGAGCCGAAATTATTATCGCCTGCCCGCCCCTCTCTGCAAACACAACAAAAAAGTCACGCAAACTCCAATAAGCCTCAATGATTTATTACGTTCTAATGATATTCCACTAAAAGCACGTCTAAGTGCCGACCGCCTTGGTATCGAAACAAAACCCCCAAAAAAAAAAAAGCTGTTCAAGGCTTCCGCTCCACTGCCAACAAATTGTATCCTTATCACTTTAAATTGACTTGCAAATTGCACGCGCCCGTTCATTTGCGAATAAAATATGTATTAGCGGTTGTTATTTGTTTAACAAAAAACAAAGAAAAGGAGAAGGCACACAACACTCAAGAGTCGTGTCTTACAAGGACACTCAGGATGAGATGAGGATTCATTGCGCGCAATACCGCCTTTCGTTGATGAACAGAGAAGCGCCTGAATTTGAAAATAGAAAAGACTCAACAAAGAAACCGTTCAAGGGGATAAGTCGGAATAACAATCTTCAAATTGGAATTTAATAGGTTCTTCATAATTTTTTAACGACAAGGTCCTTGAGAGGATTTTTCTTCTCCTTTTTTTCTTTTAATTTATTTTTTTTAGAGTGGCTTAGATTATGGTGATCAGCTCAGAGCCCAACATGCACATAGTCCCAGTTCCAAGGACTCCAAGGAGAAGTTGTGTACAAAGTGTTTGAGATAATTTGCCTCCCCCCGCCTGCTAGTGCAGAGAAGAGTCCTTTTTTCATTTCGCTGAGTGGTCTCCTCTACACATCTGTGCAACATCCTGCATAGTTACCTCATTTAAGTTTCATCATCAAAAAAAAAAAAGCGACACCACAAAGTAGAGCCTTAGGGAATACCGCCAGAGGGGTATACACCACGAAAGTTAATGGCAATTCCAAAGGATAAATGTAGCATTTACGTTATATCCGTCACGTATTCCTTTGCCTGTTGAGTTATTACTGCCACTTGTTGCGGCGGCTGCGGCTGCTTCTGCTGCTGGTTAAATGAAATATTTTCTTTAAAGTACTCCTATTAGCTTAATCCGGAGATTGATGAGTTTTATCTAAGCGATGTCCTTTGTAATGATGGTCTCATTGTGTAGGAAACCCATCGAACCTAAATTATCTAACAGGACGAACAAAGGTTTTATTTTTATTTATTTTTCCTTCATAGCAAATCCATTTAGCTACAAAAAGGAGCTTTGATATCCTGTCAGACATTTTTTTCTTCTCTCTTTGTTTTGTCATTAATTTTGGAAGAAAAAGAGTTCTCTCCTGCGTGTACTGGGGTCGTGGGCTGTGTATGAGGAGTTATGGTTGTCACGTAGTTTTCTGTTTTCGTGAGTCCGGTGTCAGAACAAATCGACAATAATAAAGAACCAGGACGAGCACGTACAGGTAGTTGAAAACCCTAACTTAATCCAGATCACGTTAAGCCAAACAATTAGCGAATATTTTATAGAGCAGTCATGACTGCCAGCAGAAGGATGCTGCGCCATGAACAGATCAAGAGAGGGAGGCTGTCGTATGGACAAAAAAGGCAGATATCCGTTTGGAATTCGAAAGTGCTCGTAGTATGTGAAGGGTTTTTCAATAGGGACATAACAATTTTGTATTTCAATACAAATTTACCTTCAAACATTTTTTTTATGATTTGTCAATGTCAAGCTGTTAGTCAAGGTTCTGGTCAGGACCGAGAAAGGTTTAAAAATTATTAAAAATTACTTTGTGGTAACAACTTTAAGAACTCTTACTCCAATTCTCGGTCGTAATAATCGTCCCACCAGACAGGCTATTGAATGCTCCTCCGCCAATGAGATAACGCACCAATCAAAGTACCGAAAATATCGCAGTCTATTTAAAGCCGTTCTCAGCAATTGCGAATCTCTCAGTCTATATTGCGCCGAATTTTTCTTAAAAATCTTGGCCTACACCCTTACAAGATAAACTTATCTCAAGAACTGTATCCTCTGGATCGTTTGAAGGGCCGAAACTTCTTCGATTAGGCTACGAAAAACCTTATTTTGAAAACTTATTTCGGGCTTAATTGCTCTGGCAATAAGTGAACTATGCGTTATTGGACAGAGCAACACACCCACCTATGCTTCCAGAGGCAAGATACTCCATTGGATACAAAAAAGTGACCATGGAATTGACATCGGTGCTATGTGGTTCCAACAAGATGGTGCCACATGCCACACAGCTGGCTGGTCAAATGATTGATTTATTGAAGGAGAAATGGTCCATTCGAATCGACATCTACTTGCATAGCTCATGCGGTTCAGCGAGGCCGAAGGATTTCTGAGTTTAAGGTACAGCTAGCTGATGGTTTCAATTACATACTCGTTTTGATGCATCTTTCTGCTAACGAGGTGAGACATGAGTAATGCCAGCTTGGATGACACTACGTTCGTTTGTTTAGTGAGCAATGCATCCATGTTCTGGAAAAAAGCTGAGTATATTGATATGCTCGAACTGACTGACAGACATCTTTCCTGATATATCCTGATATACGTATTTACCTCTGTTTGGTTCATTGTCCTTTTTGTTGCAATTGGAGCGCCATTACATATATGTATTCTCTGTTCAAGGCTTGGAGTCGAACTCTGTAATAAGAAATGATCAGCTCCATTGCGGAAAAAGTTATGATCGCGATGACATTGACGCAAAGTTGAAGTGTTAAAGCGTTTGTGTCATGGTTAGTGCGTCGAAATAATGAGCGATGACTGCGAGGTTCGACTCTCACACAACAATGAGAAGGTTTTTCAGAGTTCCATCTCTCCCGAGCAACTGACAAATTTCGAAGAGCTGCCTAAGTAGAAATTGTAATTCGGGAATGACATTGTGTTGGCAGGTCACACTTAGTGCGGTTAAGGCCTAATCTGATATTTACCACATGGAACTAGGAATTTGTCTTGAAATTGCCATTGGAACCAGACTGATGCTACAGTTTAGCCAGTTCACCAAGGTTATCAAAGAAGTATACAATCGTCTTCAAAGGGGAGAGCTTGGCACGTACAAAGAGGTGAAGACTGATTTCTTTCTCTTTTCCGTCCATGTAACTTCTACAGCAGTCATTAGCGATGAAGACCTGGCTAGTAACATGCCTATAACCCAGTATCCTGCAATGACATCTATTACCTCTTGGAGCACTTCTGATCTGAAGATGAGGCACGTGCTGCCGTCTACCCAGATTTGTTAATTCTACAGCGTTGAGCTTGTGTAGTAGATTAACTGTGGACATTGGCGTAAGGATAGTTTTTTTATCCGATGAGATCGATTGGGTTCTAACCCACTTGTTGCACTCGTTAGCCATCTAATGTCACACAGTACCCCGGTAACCAGCCATCTCGTGAAGAGACAGGTGACAGTTAAGGGTAGTTATCTTTAGACTGGAATAAGACACCTCCTCATGTTTCTGGATTTGATCCATGCATATAAAATAATGCGGATCTCGTGCTTTGTAAGCACAAGTCATCCCCTAATTAAGTCAGAACTTGAGGATGTACGAAGTCGGTGTCTTGCGAGAGAGACCTGTCCTAAGAACAGACAACTGAGATGCAAACGTGTAGCTGCACAGGCGCCAAGTAAAGCAGCATGTTCAGAGCCCCTGTCGGGGTTGTTCTTAGTGGTCCACCGCCCATTCATTTCCTACCGTTTTCTTACAGCAGTCCAGGACTGTAGTGCCTTTCTTGACACCTTCGAGAACATTAGTTTTCCAGCTATGTTTCTTATCAAGTGTGAGACCCTCTCCATTGTTTTGAATGATCGAACAAGGCACGGCGTGGCATTAAAGAGTAGGCCTCTTCCATTCGTGTATAGAATATAGCACGCACAACACGAATGCTTGTGAGAAGCTAGGTTCAGGGTCTCGAATGGGCCTGTAGCGCCAAATATTTGTATTTTGGAAAACTGACATTTAACTTGAGATTCCGAGTCTTTTCCATATCTAGGCTTTTGGGATTCTATCTGAGTGCAAGAGCTTTATCTTCCTTAAGTCGCTTTTCGCAGGTAGAGCACCTTTTGAAGTTTGAACACCCCAAGGACAACATGCATCCAACCTTCCTTCCTGGGTAAATCTTGGATAAAATAGTCTGACAAGTTGGTTGTTACTGACAGAGCAGGAACCATACTTGTGTCATACATCATCGCGGGCCTTGAAGCTAGCCTTATTTACAATCCCTTCCTGGAAATCTAATTCGAGAAAACTCAACCTCAAAGTTATTCCAAACGTCAAACCCTCAATGTTTCATTTCAATTCTATAATTGAATGCAATAACAAACTCAGCCTTAATTAGATTTGCCATTAACAAACACCTCCCCCTTACAGGATCCCCATGAACGAAAATAATTTTATTCAAATAGCTATATACCAGAAGTCAATAAAAATGGAAATCAATCACCGAATACTCTCCCCACCATTGGGTATTTCCAAAAAAAAAATTCAATACCAATGCCCAAGCAACTCGATGAAGTGGAAATGGCGAGACGAATGAGCGTGTCCTTGGCAGAGTGCCACCATGTAGTGCCTATGCAAACCATTCGAACTATTCCGAACCGAAGAATCCCTTAATTAAGATCCAGACCCGGCCCAACTCACGCGCAATAGGCCCACAATGTAATATTCATCGTAATGAACCCGGTTCATGCCACGAATATCAATAATTCATCTCCCAGACACAGGACTGTTGTTGCAGTAATTCCCGCTTAAATATGCGATTATTTATTAAGGCGTCGTGAAATGCTTCCCCAAATAGACTTTTCATATGTCAGGATTTGGGAATTATCCTTTTAATATTTCGGTCACAATACGCTAAGGATTCGGCGCCAAGAAATTACATGTTATGTACTGTGAAGGGCACATATGTATGGAGGTCCTTGAGAGTGCTTAATAAAGCGACTTTGTACAGACAGAATTATGTACACTGAGCCTAGGTACTCAGTGTTTTAATGTGCGTACTGTGGAAACAAAAAAATCACAAGGACGTTTGTATTCCTTGGCCTCATCAGGTGTTCTGAGAACTCTTTTTTGGGAAATGTGCTTTTAAAAGGACTTGCCTTTTGAAATATTGATGACACCTCAATTGGCTGTACAGAGTCTTAATTTGGAGAGACGATCGTCGGGGGAAATTCAGTAAAAGTACTTTATTCGGATGGCTTTGGTGAATTTTACATGAAGGATTTTTTTTAACAAGGACTGAAGGTCATTCATGTCGAAAGTGGAATGGCTAAGGGAGTCCTGTGATTAGCTACACTGCATGTACTTAGGATTATGTGCTTTGAAGTAAACCACTGCGAGTAAGTGGAATAATGGGTTTGAGGGTGAATAGGGATTAGATATTGGCTAAGAAAAGGTAGAGACCGTGGTGATGACGATCCCCTATTAAGGCGGTGTTTGAGCGAGAAAAGGTGACGATAAGACCATTTAAGAAGTAGGTAGCCTGTCATTGGTAGCAATATCCAGTTTTTGAACATGCCTGGCAATGACGTAGTATCCTGCAGCTTACCGCGCATAGATCAGATCAATGGTTGGCTCAGCTATCAAAAAACTGAAGAACAACAAAGCCGCCTTCCAGCGGAGCTTTTGAAACATGGTGGTGATGTTCTGGTAGGGGGGATGCACCAAATCATCAACCAAGTACGGCTGGATGAAGTCATGCCCGATGACTGGACTATCAGATCAAAATATATGCCCCATCTTTAAGCAAGGCGATCCTATGTCCTGCAAGAACTATTGAGGCTTCATGTCGCATGTAAGATCCTATCCCACGTCTGAAACCCTTCTGCAACACACTAATGGGCACGTACCTGTGTGGCTTACTTACTCGTCTAATCGACGGTCGACCAAATTCTTAAACTAAGGCACATCCTTGAAAAGACCAACGAATTTCAATTCGAGACTCACCATCTCTTCATCGACCTTAAAGCTGCACATGACCGCATTCATCGTTTGGAGCTCTGCAAGGCGATGGCCGAATTCGGTTTCCGGGCAAAACTGATCAATGTGCAATGTGGGAACAGCTCCTCTAAACTATTCCAAAATACACCGGATTCCGGGAAGGAGATGCGCTGTCGAAGTGTTAACACGGCAGGCACTATCTTCCACTAATCTGTCCAGCTGCTAGGATACGCAGAGGACGTCGACATCATAAGTCGCTCCCAGCGCGCTGTTATAGAAGCTTGAAGAATATCCGAAACAAGTTGGCCTTGAAGTGAATGAGGACAAAACCAAATACCTGTTCTCACTAAACAAACAAAAAAGCATCCGTCCATGGCCTAGGACAAAACTTCACTGTTGACAACAGTAACTTGACGTAGTTAAGGCTTGTACCTACCTCAGAGTAAATATCAACTCCACGAATGACACCCTAGGAACCAGCTGCTACTTCGGTTTGGCAAAACAAATGGGCTCAAAGCTCCTAACTCGGAAGGCGAATTGATCTTGCCATGTCTGCTATAGAGCCAAGTGCTGGACGACAAACAGGGAAGCAGAGCAGAATTGGGCACTTTGTCGAATTTTCGGTCGAAAAAGCCAAAATACGTCGACTACACTGGCTTGGCCACATCGAGCGAATGGACAAAAATGCTCCAGAAAAGAGAATCTTCGAATCACAGCCTCCAGGTTCCAGACGACAAGGAAGATCGAACCTTCGTTTTAAGGACCAAGCTATCGCTGATGGCTTAGCGTTTGGTCTAGACAATTGGAAGCAGCATGCCCGGGTCCGAAGCGAATGGAAGGCTGCCGTGTCTCAGACAGAAACTCTTCACTAGTAGGGAACCCATTAAGTAAGTAACTATAGATCAGACCATTAGCAAAGTATATTGGCCAACTATAGGGGTAAAGTTCCGAGACCAGGCTACGTTTTTGGTGATCTTATAGAATGTGATCTTTCCTCTTCCAAATTAGGTATATAACACCAGAATTTTCTGCGGGAAGGAGGAAGACTTTTTTTTACTTTTTTCTAAAGGGAGAGAGTTGCTGCTTATTGGTGGAAAAGCCTTTAGTCGCTCCTTAGTTGCAGGCAGATTCAATTAGTACACACTTCAAACTTAGGTACGCAGTTCGACATATGGGCCTGAGCTCCTCTGACATTGTTGGCCTGTTGGCATAAACAAATGATGGAACCACATATCTCTTTCCAAACTTTTGCAGAGACCAATGGGAGAAGTTAATTTGATCTTGTAAGCTTGTAGGGTAAGATCTTCTTCTGAGAGGTTCCCAATTCAGGTGAACTGCTTGGAATCAACTGATTTGACTTATTTTGAATCGAAGCACTTACGCCTCCAATGCTATCTGTAGACGATAAGACAAAAGTCTTAAATATCAGTGGACTACCTCAGGGTTCCAGTCTTTCAACAATTCTATTTCTACTGAGTATTAATGACATGCTAGAGCCGATGACATTTCCAGCAAGTTGTCAAATATTTAATCATTCGAGGTACTTGTCGTAAATGCCAAACGTTGAAGGACAAGGTTGAGAAGGTGTGCAGAGTTGTGATGAACTGAAATACATTATCAAAAAAGTTCGCAATGGCCCATATGTGCAGTCAATTTAAGACTGCTGAAGAGATACTGGACAGTGGTAAGTATATTTATATGTAAAAGGGCAAGAAGTAGCAATCGGAACCCACGATCAGAAGCATTGTCTTCAAAGGGATCTGATTTTCTTATAATGATCCGTAGGTAATGCAGGTTGCGGCTTTTGTCAGGAAAAGATAGAAGAAACGATCCGATTCTGTATATTATGGAGACCGCCACAAGTGAAGCAGACGCCATAGTCCTTCTTATAAGGCAGACGTGAGATATTTTAATGTCCTGCCTAAGACAGGACACCTGCATTCTGGTCAACAGACATCTGACTTACATAGAACTCAACAGCAATGCTATTGGAGAAAACGATGATACGCAGACACTCCAATCGAACTTAAGCACAACAAGGAGGCAGGAAATCAACCACGATATCCGGGGACTGTGGCCATACTCACTTTCTCTCAATGCATATATGTATCTAAAGGCTTTCCAAAAAAACAAGAAGGCCCCTGACTTATTGGTATGTTAGATTAAGATGACAAGTGTCCTGCATTTTGTAGCCAAGGAAGGAGAGTTCTAGATCCACAATCTACCGACAAACTGCTGAAACAAAGCCAGCGTCAATGTGCTAAAGGATTCAAGTTTTGCAACTGCTTAGAGATAACTTAACGAATAATACTGAGCTAACGACGTTTAGTTCATCTTTCGTTAAACAGGATTGGTACAAGGACGCAACCGTGTGGTATGCCGCTATTACTTCCCTTTCTATCTATTTACATTAAAATATTTTGGGATAACCGCCAAACCTTATTCCGTTCATATCCGTTATAACTTAAACGCGTTTCCTCTTATATATTCCAGTCCACCACCAGAGTATCTCGCAAGTATTAACTTTCGAAAGATAAATCCCTTAACACTTTAAATCAAATTTATTATTCATTGAACTGAAAATAAAGCATATGCCTGAATTTTAATAGCCATCCTCACAATGCCTAAGAAGGTTGATAGATTACCGTATTCATCCATCCATCTGGTAACTTAATAATTCTGTTTTCGTGTATCTCCGTTGCCTGTCCTGCCCGAAGGGGTATTCGGTAGTTCAGGGGACATAACTTGCAATTTGAGCTGGGTCCTCTGCAAGTCATTGACAATTCCAAGAAAATATCATTCACTTGATATCATATTTATGGATGTAGGTAGGTCCTCTGAAATGGAGCCGAGAAATTCCAATTGAATTCCTCCATTCGCGCTGATGACTTAAAGCGAAAGATGGCATCGCCTTACCCTCTTCAAGGCTATTTAAGAGCAAAATTCAACGCCACAACGATGAAAGTTTGCATGAAAATACAACAAACTTTTCAAAGTAATCATCAACAGATGGCGCTAATAAGTATTTCTTAATTATTTTACCCCCATTTCCGGCAGGACATTCTACATAATTCATTTACACCGCACAACAAGGACCTACATAAACATCAATACATTTCCATTCCCCGCAACGAAAACGGATGCTGAATAATGGAACAAATGTTTGTATTTCGAAAAGTTTTTCTTAATTTTTTAACAAAATAATGAATTATTTTCGGTAAGATACAACTCAAATTGAAAAGGGTAAACAACTAGATGTGTATATCTGTGTTACCTGTGCTCAAAGCCAAAGCGAAAGCTATATACACACACAAATCCAAAAATGCTCAAAATAATCCATTGGATCTACCCCATTGACATACGAGAGTATCTATTGATTGGCATCTTTTGGCATTCGTAAGAGTTGGCCTGTATCCCCCCCCCAACGTTACCCAGGAAATTAAGTTCAGTACTCTCGTATATGGTTAAAGGGATATCAACCCTTAGATTGCCAGAAAAGAGGGTAAATATTTAACTATAACAGGGTGGATGAAATTCATAGAATTTAACTACACCTTAGGTGGATGCGATGTATCTCACTGTTGGTCGGTTAATAATTGATAAGGGCGAGAGGTAAAAAAAAGCGTAGGTACGGCAACAAAAAGTAAAATCCTTTTTGAAGCACAGAGGTGAAATCCTAAAATCCGATTACCCTGCAAACTTTGTGTTTTTTTGTTTGGTTTTTGCAAAGAGATAAACATAATGAAGCCATATTTACGGGTCGGAGATAATCCTAATTGTGGGCATTTAATCGTTGTAATCGATAAAGCAGGCATATTTGTGTTAGCCGTTGAGTAGATACATGTTTTGTACAGTTGGGGTCATAGGCATTCGGATGGGGTGAATGAATCCTTCGGCCTTAAACGTATTTGGTACTTTTTTTTTATTATTTAGCATGGAAAGGTCTGATTTTAAAGTTCACTGGCGATGACGGATCTGAATTCTACAAAAAAATGGGCTTTTCAAGATGAAAAGGGGCGGATCCCACCAGAAAGACCAGCACCAGCGTACATTGGGTTGTAAGCAGGTAAACCCTCATATACTAGACCGAAGGACTTTAGGCCAATTAGCCTTATCTCGTTCCTACTCAAGGCATTTGAAAGAATAATAGATCTGCACATTCGCTCCGAACTAAGTCCTAGCGATATGTCTACAGCCCAACATGCCTATGCTAAAGGGCGACGTCTTGAGACACTCCTGCATGACGTGGTAACAATGATCAAAAATTCACTCTACTACATAGAATTAATGCCAGCGGCCTTCCTGGATATATGTAGATAGTAGGAGCCTTCGATACAACAAACCTGGATGAACAAAACATAGGAATAGATACTCAAAACGAGACACATGAACCTAGAACTGAGTGACTGCTTTTAGCCATCGAAAACATAGGTGGTGCTCTCCACTAACAAGAGACCAATCCTACAAATCCAGGATTTGAGACTCAACGGCACGCACGTTCCTCAAAATTTTAGATAAATTTTTAGATTTTGGATGTACACTCGACCGTAAGTTTACAGATCCAAAGAAATCCCATAGGAACGGCGTAACCTTCTATAAATATGTAAATATTTAGCGCGACAGGTAGATGGGACCCAAGGCCAAGCTTCGTACTATGTTTTACATAAACGGAAGTGGTCTCTTGTTAAGTGCCGTACCCGAAGCGCATTTCGTTATTTGAGAAGCTATCTTATGACAGTTGTACTCTCGGGCGTTTGTCAGACGTTCGCGAGAGTGCACCGTAGTCCACAACGTACTAACCAGTTGACTACAGCTTCTACACCGCGGAGAACTAGATACCAATTGAATGAGCAGTGCGCACAATTAAGAGTGAAACAAGGAGACTCAAAAACGATTTCCGAATGCATTTTTCCAAAATGGAAGTTCGTCCCGAACTGTAGCGCAAGTAGGTAAGTTCGTCTTAATTTAATGCATAAGGCGAAGTGTTGTCATTCCTACTTTGGAATGAATTGCCAAATGGAAACAGTAACCCAGATCTGGATCGTACTCACCTATTATCAGATCTTTTTCTAACATAGGGGTCCTAGCTATACCAGAGCTAAAAGGATCAATGAAATCCAGAACACCATCATAGCAACTCTAACATAGAGGCTTGAGAGTGTAAAAAATAAAAGGAAACGAAAGGAAATACTCTTATTGGTCAGAAGCAACTGTCGTTGGGAGTGTATCAGTCTAAGCCTGTGTCCATACCCAAGCTTAATTCCGTCACTCGACACGATGCGATTCATTCCTTGGAATCAATTAAACGCGTACATATGGAGGAGTTCATAGCGATTAAACGTCGAATTCAGCGACAACACGCGACTGCCAGCGACTGCGAGCAAGGACAAACTGGAATCAACATATTTTGGCCAATATTTGCTTATCACTCGTATAATATGGATGGATAAGTCTTTAACATGGGAGTGAAAATCAATGTTTGTGAATTTTTTTGTTTCAGAAGCTTTTTATAACAATTATACTCTCGGAGGTTTGTCAAATGTTCGAAAATGTTTTAAAGTTTTCTATTAAAATTTGCTTAGCTGAAAAAAAATTTTTTTACGAAAGGCTAACTAGATATTAGAGCTAGAGCTACCTTCAAGAAGTGAGGTCCGAAAGCCTAGTTATACACAAATTTTAAGTTTAAGACTTCAGATCATAAATCTTTCGAGGGGTCCAACTACTCCTTAGTCCTAAGAATTGCTATGAGCTGCTTACTCCAAGATAACACATTAGGTCAACGGATACGCTTACTACTAATAGCCCGAGATAGCACCTTAAATCCCTTAGTTCACTTTTAAAGGAAAAAACCACAACAAGTAACTCGAATAGTTGTGAGGAGCTAGACCCTAGGTTTAATACGGATCAGTTTCACCAAGTATTGCATTTGCTAAGTCCTTCAAGAAGAAGAATTTGTCAAGGGGAAGCTGCGTAGTCGGATAGGGATACAAAGTCTATTCAATGCTAGCTACAGTTCAAATGAGAAGTTGCAATAAGGAGGTGACATATGGTCTCCTCTTCTTCCTCATCCCTACAGCTTCTCCAAAAGTCGTTGTAAGGGATGCCCAGTCTTTGAACATGCGTACCTATGGCACAATGGCTGGTTAGAGTATTAACTATCTATCATGGAGAGGGCTCCTCTCGTGTGTTTTAGGAGTCCCGTGGTCACTTAAGATTGGCCATAGCATTCTGACAGTGTTGCGATAGTAAAGCTGTTGGCCGCCCTTACTGCATCGACGTTGATCAGGTATTTAGCATACGATGTAGGCGTCTCGATGTCGGTGACGTATATGCTATCTAGACCAGAGGAATCTCTTCTAGTCAATGCGTCAGCTTCGCAATTTCCCGAAATATCACAGTAACCTGGTACCCAGCAAAGGGTGAGGTTATACTGTCCAGCTATCTCGTTAAGAGATACGCAGCAGCCTTTCACTGCCTTTGATGTCATATTGCTGGATGCGAGAGATTTGATAGCTGCTTGACTGTCGATGTATATGACAATATCCGATGCTGATATTGCATTAACCATCAGCCAGTCAGGTGGTTGACGGGTGGCATAAATTTCGGCTTGAAAGACGCTGCAATAGTGTGGGAGGTTGAAGGAGAGGTGGATGCCTAGGTACTCTGAGAAAACTCCGAAGAAAAGAAACAAACTATTGAAGAATTTCTGCGAGAGTGGCCTGGCGTTTACCTGAGGACGTCGTAGCATAGACATCGTTCTGTACTCTGTCCTTTCTAGGTCTACTCGAACGTAGAGTCCTAGATTCCAGAAAATAAGACAACACCTTGGGGTTACCGTGACTACCAATACACAGCCCAGTTGTGCGTTGACTGAAGAACACTCCGAGCCTGCAGAGAATGATTCAATCATTCCGAACGATGCTGCACCATATTTCATCCATCGAATCTCAGGAGTTGTTTGAACTTAGTTTTAACAAATTTGTTTCAGACTTGCTGCCGAGTTTGTGTGACATGACAGGGGTATACACTAAGTATCTTGTATCTTTCGATTCCAATCCCTACACCTCCGACAAATTTGTATTGTAATCGCATTTTGGGTTTGCTCTTGAAACTATGTTTCTAAAAGTCTGCTACTCTGCTCAAAAGTAGTTCCCTTCTTAAAGCAGATCGACATCAGTGTGCTAAAATATTTAATTCCACAACTAAGTGTCCTTATTCATTGCTTCAGGCTATTGTGGAATTTTTTTTAACTCCTTGATCCCACCTTCCTGGTGTTGCTTCCTTTTCTTGGAATTCTCTATTTCTCATTTCCTTGCAGAGCTCTTGAGTATCCCTTTGGCCGTTGTACGTAATAGCACTTTATCTCCTTCTCTTTTGAGAAAAGGTATCCTATTTCCTGTTTGAAATTAAACGAGTCCTTCGACTACCTGCGACTGTTGCTTTAACTATTTAAATTGTATTTACTTTAAGTGCAATACCACGAATATATCTCGCAGTTTACTTCCAATTACAAGCACTTCGTTCGCATTTAATTACCTGTTTATAATCAGATATAAATTCGATAAATACTCTATTCCCAGAATCGCGCATCTATTGATCTATCTATGACGCAATAAATACGATACGAGTGTAATAAAAAAAAAAAAAAGCACTTGCTGGTGAAACGGAAAGTTACGAACTTTTGAAAATCCAAACCAATTATCGCCTTGTTTGGCGCAAAGAGACACAATCCAGATACACACAGCCAAAGTGTCTGACACTGAAGTATCTACGTTCTGCGGAATCAATGAGATGGCCGGAGATTTGTATCTTTAGCCATCACGTGTGTTACATTTACATCTCTGGTCGGTTTCGCAATGACGGAAAATTACCGACATGACTTTCGCATTAAGTGTGCCGCCTAGCTTTCGGACTGTCCTGAGTGTAATTATTGTTATTTTGTTTACTTGGATACGCAATGCGTATCCTCTTTGTCCTTGGAGTTATTTATTTATTTTTTTTTCCTCTTCTTTGTGTGGATAAACAATTTGTCTCGCAAGGAAATTTAGAAATTCATTAGAATCTCACGCAACGTTTGATCAACATGCCGAACACGAAACGCAACTCAAGTGGATAAATGAAAATGATACACCATACCACCGCACCGGTTGTTCGTTGTTCGTGCCACAAAGGATAACCAATTTCACTGAACAAATTGGAAGGAAATCTTATTTACTTGTGATCGCAGGATGTTTGCGCAAGATTGCTTGCACAATTAGTTGGTTATACTTGTATGTATGGCTGTGTAGGGGTGTACCAGAGATTTTGTTTATGTTTGGCTTTTGCGATTTTCAAGTGGAGATGTCAAGATTTAGAGCCACTTAAGGCTTACTATATGGGTTGGCTTGCGGCAAGAGTGCTGCTCTGGCTGGTTTTATGCGTAATGTTCAGAACATGACGTCATTGAATCGATATTGGTGGTGATTTGCACGTAGAAGCCATTCGGTTGTTGTGAGAAGTGTAAACAAAAGACTCTCCTGCGAACATCCTTATTCCATTCCATTCCACATCAAACTTTGCGTCCTGTATTGGTTACATGTATCTTAATTATGGAATTTTATGTAAGGATGTAAATGGGTTTGTCAGTAGACGAGAAAGGACGACAAAAATAGAAACAAAGCAGATACGAGTATTTGTTACCAAAACCATTAGGTGTTCGATTGGTTGCCAAGGGAGGGCGAGAGAACAAGTCAATAAGTACGCCTATGGGTTTAATGAAAAAGTTCGTTCATACATAGACATGGAATCCAGGCATAGACACAGAAAAGGACATGCCGGACTAGAATAATAATTACTTTGCTAATTGACTGACTCTTTAGCCCACAATCGGGCGCCAATTAGTGGTTCAGAAAGTTGGTGACCCTGAGACGACAGCTCAGGTCTTGATAAGGAGATTTGAACGTTTTTGTCTGGCTCTTTAAATTGAGAACATCGTCGTCCTGAATCTAGGTACGAATGTAGGAATAAGAACATCCCAGTCGAGTTGAATATGTTCATTCGATACGCAAACCCAATCCAGTAGACTATCTTTGAAATTTAGTTTTCAAAATCCTGGAGGAAGGATGCAGTGTATTCTTAACAGAAAATAGAATTGACAGACTTTAGAGATAGAGAATGCTTGATGAACCCAGAAGGGATCGATACATCCCTGAGAACGTATTACATCCTGGCAGAAATGAATGCCTTTCTGAAAGTCAAAAGCATTCGTACAAGTAGCCAACGATTAGTTGTCGCTGTTTGACGATGAGTAGGGTTCAACAGCGACATATCTGAAGGTGTTGCAGCGGATGACAGGACCAGTACAGTCAAAATATGATTGAAAGTCCGCTTTTCGAAGAAGATGACTTACATAGTCACTCATCTTAAGCATATCGAAGAGCCTTGGGACAGAAACTTGATCTGATACGAAACTTTTTAAAAGAAAGCCAAGCTACTGGCCCCAAGTTTCAAATCCGAGGCATAGACTCTTCTAGTTACCGAAGCGCAGGGAAGGTAGATTGTTCTTTCAAACACAGAGAGAGAAACAGAAACACATCATGGACATAATGAATTAGTTTTCCATTCCAGTTTGGTGGGAATCCTCTGATTCCGACAGTTTATCATCGAAATTATTCAAATATGGAGGCGATGTTCTGATTTCAAGAATCCACCAGATTATCCTTAAAGTAGGTGGGGATGAAAGCTTGACCCTTTCTTACCTATATACGCCCCACCTAAAAATAATCACGTCTTGCGAGTTCCTTGGCACATAGAGCCACAACGACAACGATCCGCCCAAGACCATTTTCAAAACCCAACGCTTGCCTTTTAGAAAACGAGGAAGACCGAACTTGAGTTATAAGTTAGTCAATCTTACGTCTTACACCGATACGAACGTTGTTAAAGCTTGACTTGTGACGCTGCATGAGAACAAATGATTCGCTGAGGCAAGGATTTTTTGTCGGCATTATCTCACAAAACCCAGGGACAATAATTGGTCAACAAAATCTTGAGTCTTGACACCGTTTTTATGTGAACAGATATAAATCCGATCGCAGATGTAGGGTGGAATTTACTGAGTTATCAATGAGGTATCGAGCTTATACCCAGCTGTCATAAGATTTTCGGCAAATTATGTCCACCACGCCTCCTGAAACCTCTCTTACTACAAAATGCAACACTCGAGCCAAACTTCCCATAATACAACGTAAGATCTGCCTACGGTTTAGGACAGGTCACAAAGTATCATCAGCTCGTCCATAAATGTCGTGACAGTCGTGATACTTTAACCAAGCATAGGCAAAGCTTGGTCTCCGATGAGGACCCAAATTTAGAGAAATGGTATCCAAAATGAAATTTGTAAGTGATGCTATGGCTGTTGGAAGCCTTAGCTGGGCGCCGATGCTCAAGTCAAGTCAAGCCTTACCTCTGACAAACATCCTAAAGCTGTCATGAGAAACCTTCTCAAAATAACAAGTCTCTGCACACAAGAACTTGAAATATCCTAAAATGGTAGACTAGTCGCTTTGCCCATGATACACGTAAGTATCTGACCAATCCCCTGTCGAGAATTGCATCTTTAGCAGAGCCGGGCTTTAAGAAATTTGCATGTAAACATCGGACGTACATATGTAGATATTTCAATAGTGACAGGTCAGAGGGGTCTCGAACGCTAAAGAGATGTGTTTCTCACAGGATCAACCTAAAGTTCTAGATAGAAGCCCATGCAGTCAGTAGGAATAACGTGACGGAGAGGAGGTACCCCAAAACGTCAATGTTTAATTTCTACTATACTAAGCAAACAGATGGGGTGCTGAGCTAGATGTGTCGTCAAAATAAATACAGTGACAGCAAGGAGCTAAGAAGTATCAATTATTTTTCCCCACAAAATGTCAACTCGAAAACGGGTCCACTTTGTCAGGATGGGTTATTGTCTTTCGACCGGAAGCCTTCACACATGGCACGACTAAAAGTAAAACAATACAATTTCTGTTCTCAGAGGAACGTGATCTCTAAATCATGAAATGCAAGTCCTGCGGCACCATACAAGAGTCAGGCACCCAAATGTCATTTCCTTAATTTCTCCAAAAAAAGTTACTTCCTCTCTGCGTGGAACCACTCCTTTCTCGGCAACCGGAACTAGTCACGTTGGTCGAAGAGTCCACGACTACGTGCACGATTCATATAGCACTTCCTTATGTCACATAATGCGGCTGGCAGCCACATCGTTCCATTTAATTATATCCAACGTCCTGTTCAAAATTTTTAACTTACCGCAGTTAAAATTCCTAATGTGTTCCTCTGCCCATCGAAACATTACGCTCCCCGCCAAAGGGACACCACCAAGACCGCACACTTCAAGGACTCTCACTCTCAGTGTGCCTTTTGGGGTTTCGAAAACTTCATAATAGTTGTTTGTGTTGTTCACACCAAATGCTAAGCGTGAAGAGTATCCTTTATGTAACACATCCTTCGTAAATTGCTTTTGTGTCGACACAAAAGGAACCCACTGCTCGTGTGTGTGCATTAGTTTTACGAGCACATTTCAAACAGGACTCTCCCATCGGCAAAGACACATTGACCCGAAAAAAAACATATCATATTCATTTATTCGAATTGAATACAATTCGAAAAGGAATACAAAACACAGCGATTAATCAATGTGAATGTTTATGGGACACCAATTATACCAAACAAGGATACGACTTACATATGTATTCATCGTGACCTTGGACCTTAGTTCGAGGAAATATGTTAGTCTTTGATACACACTTTCGGGGGGTCCTTTGGTAAAATTTGGAAACGTATTCCGTGTTCTTTGTAGCTACGCAGCTTTAGGTTCCTTATAAATCAGGTTGTAGTAGGTCCTAGGGTTGGGGTGAAACATTTCGTTTGGTTGAAATATAAAGAGAGTATCGTGCGACCGCAGTTTCCTGAATGTGACAGGATTGGAATTAAAGAAAAAATTGTGTACATGGAGCACCGGCCAGCAAGTTGTTGTTGCAAAGGACTTTCGCGCAAACAATTTCCGTTGAAGGTTGTGTATGTGTAAAATTCAAAGTGTGTCCCTGGAATAATGCTTAGAGTGGTGTAAACAGGCGTCAAGAGGGCGGAAAAGCTTTTGAAGTTATAAATAAAGGAACAGTTTACGAACTAAGATCTACATATTCGTGACAAGCACAGGGGCTGAAGTTTCAAATAAATGTTTCTTACCCCTGAAGTCGGTGACAGTTTAGTAATTGAGGTTGACATCGCGGCAGGTTGTTATTCGATATAATATTGACAATAGCAATGCCCCTCGATATTTCCAAATCCTATTACAATTTAGTATAGTTAGCAGGACCTTTCAAAAACAAGACGATTTTATTGAAAATCTCTGCTTCTGTCTCAGTACAGGGATTCGTAGGGTTTAACCGAATGTTTGTTGAGTTTTCTACATCTTTGACGGAGATGTCCTTTAGGATGTCAGAATAAAGCCTTTTAGACGCTTTTTACGTTCATAAAACGCTTTGCTTCTATCAGAAAATGTATTCTTCTGAAAGGATAAGGTCCCGTGATACCAAGTCCGGCAAATTGTGGGAATGGTTGATGGATAAAATGCGATTTTTGGTCAAAAGGTGGTATCACCAGAAATTTCTATTTTTAAAAATTCGTGGTTCTTTTGGACACTTTTCTGCAGCCCAAATGTTTAGTCAAAATCTGGAGCTAAACTGATGTGTTTGAGATGCTCTATTCTAATTCCATAACTTTGAATGAAGATTTGACTGATTTTTGATGATTTCATACAAAATTTTGATTGATTTTCCGGTGATCACGGGCGCTTTTTGTTTGATGGATTGATGACACAAACCTACTGTCACCTAAGACGCAATGACTCTGGTTCCATTCGTCCAAATGTCATGAAATTCTGACAGTTCATCAGTGAAGGATATATCTTTTCGACGCATAGGGAAAAACGTACTTCTTACTTTGGATAGCGCCTTGTATTTGGTAGATACTTTAAAATAATTATTTTACAAAGTTTCTTCTCGCTTCGACATGTTTTGTTGCTCTTAGGGGTCTCATTACACCTCTTAACACTATTATATCTCAATTCTTTTCATTCCTCTCGTAATTTCCGTGACTTCTCCTGACTCTGTCGTTTATCTGTCATTAATTGTTCACCTTACCTTATCTCCAAGAGTCGTTCAGACTTTCTTGAAATATAAGGAACGGAACACGAAGTGTTACAATATGGTGTTGCAATTGAAGTAAGCAGTAGACACCTTTAACAATCTTTAAGGACGTGAAGGTTGAAACTCGAACAGAAAGTTCTGGGTTAAGAATTATGGGATTTCAAACGCTCCACGGTGAAGAAACGGTGGCAGTAAATATCATCACAGTGGATGTTGAAAATTCATTTCACACTAAGAAATGAAGGCGCATTAGAAAATCCCTAAGAAAGTCATACTTTTTCCAGAATTTTGCGATAAATTTCTTCAAAAATTGAGTAAGGCCGGACAACACTAACGATGGAACTGGACGGTACAACGTCACAGCTGACATTTTAAAGATTCCATTTTAGTCCTGTCTTGTAACCTGGCTTGTTACATATGTACATATTTTGAGTCATCAGGAAGATTGGAACCTTTTATCTGACGGAGATAAAGTCATAGGCACCATGGCTCAGTGGTAAAAAAAATTGTTGGCACGTCTCGCAAGCATTCGTGTTGTACTTGTTTTTCTTCACACGAATGGAAGGAGCCTATTGTACTCTCGGATGTTTGCCAGATGCTCGCGAGAGCTTGGGCCGTGAAAAATATTTTTAGGTGTTCTCTGGGGAATGAACCTGGAACCCCTTGCTCCGTGGTCTAATGCATGTAACAATAGCGTGAGAAGTTAAAGGTTCAAAAGCCAGATAATACAAAAAATTGTTCCCAGTTCCGTAATTCACAAGTGTCTGACAAACACCCGAGAGTATTAGTATTACAGCAGTCTAACGAGGTCAGATTGTACACATACATATGTAAAGTTAAGCATAAGGGGATCTTTCTTTCTATCTTCAAATAATGTGGTGAAGCAAAAGAATTCAAAGCGCAAACGTGCTCGTTTGACATTAAGCCTGTGTTTCAGTTTTTTTTTATTCAAACCATAATTGAATAAATAAATTTTAATTCCTTGAAACAATGAAGGAATAAGTACACAATGGTGAGCAAAAGCCTCAACAAGACTCCCTACTAGTCTATGGAAAGTAAGAAAACTATGAGAAACAAAGGAGAATATAGCCGAAAAGGTTCAAAGTTCAAACTAAAACTCGAATAATAATAACCAGAAATACTGAGACCTTTCAAAACACATTTTGAAATATTTTAAAGCACTGACTTCAATCTTCAAATGAATGAAGTTTCAGGACTTAGCTAGGTCTACATTCTTGAATTTCTCTGTAAAATTGACTTGAAAAAGGTATTCTGCGGTAAAATATTCTTTCCAGGACTAAGCTACATTACAAGAATCTTAAAAATAAGCTGCGTAGAGACTAGAATGAACTAGCACCAGTAGGGGGGCAATACACCATTCTCTAGAGCTGAAAATATCCTTTCTAGATGAATAATAGAACTTTAGCAAGATGTTCTATTTAACTTGGAAGGTTTTACTCATTCGGAGTATGCACTGTTTAAGTCCTTTACGTTTTCGATTCTGAAAGTGCTTAACCGTTCATTTAACCAATGGTTTCCAAGGGTGCGGATAATGAAATACTGATCCTTGGTAGATTTTGTGTATAATAGGGCTGTCATGGACTCACGGAGTTGGAAAAGATAGTTATGTCTGATTGAAAGTCTCTTCTATATTCGAAGATAGTGCTTCTTATTACAATATTTGCTTCTAGTTCTAGTCATTCAAATCTCAATCCGATTCTGAGTTAAAAGAGATGTCCTTTTCTCGGTAATGGGAAAAGTGTTCGATACGTGTCGCAAAAAAGGCTACAAAAATGTGAGAGTCATAAAGTAGGGATGTTGCCGCAATATCTAAGGATATATGTACAGTTCGTTGCAAACTGAGTGAGTTGGGTGTAAAAGTTTGTTTTTTTTATTAAAAAATTCAAAAACAATAAAAATTAGCTGATTTTCTCTCCAGAGCCCTTTGGCTTTCTCAATTTTTCATATTCGTCCTTAAAAGGTTTCAGACAGTCACTGGGAATCATTTGTGAACATTTTTCTCCAAGACAGAGGTGAGTCACAATCCCTGGGAAGAGGAATTTCAAGGTAGCAGTACGATTTTCGATAAATTTGATGTCTAGGAGTTGAGCTGGCTAGAATAAGACTTTAAATGAATCCATTTGAAGCGATCCCTGCACTTCCTTGACCGCATATTTTGGGTCCTTGTCATGTTGATACCATGAGGTGAATTTTTTAAATATTTAAATGGTTTGGACTATAGTTCCTTCTATCGAGTTCAATTTCTTGCCCCGAAAAGACTCATCCAAACTTGACGTAAAATCGAGCCTCGATCTTCTAATGCTTGTTTCACATGATTTCAAAGCAACGACTTGGGTTTTCCCAGCCCATAATCATCCATCGGTACAGTGATGATTTAATTTTTTTTTTCGCCTGACCACATCGCTTTTTCCAATTTTTTTCCGACCACTTTAAATATACTTAAGTACAAGTAAATATACTTTAGTACAGCCCTAGCGTGCTTTAACGTCTTTCCTAGAGTGTACCATATGGTGCTTGTGGAGGTTTCGATTAGGCGCCTATCGGTTCTCTTGCTTTCTAATAGCAATTTTAAGGTCTTTCACAGCTTTTCACATACAAGGTGGCGTAAAAGTCATCACACAAAGTGACATGCTAATGTCACATGTCAAATTGACATGTGCCGCCATTATCCAAAATTATAGCATCTTTCGATAGGGTGATGACTTTTGCGCCATCTTGTAGTACGAACCCTTTTAGAAAGCATAAACCTTACCAAAGCACGCTCTTCCTGGTCAAGAGTTTCTTGCGTCTAAATTGTAGAGGGGTGTGCAAACCAGTTTTTCTTAGCCGAACAGGAGCTAAGTGCCTACCTTCGCATTTTTTTCACCACAAAGCGTGGTGGTTTGCTATCTTGGAGGTGGAATCTTCGCGTTACTTTCTACGGGTTCTCTCTGGAAGATGTTCTGATATTTCGAAAACAAAAACAAGCCATCTTTGAGCAATTTACGAATGAAAATGACCGAAATATAGCATCGGTTGATAAAATCGAAGGCAGTTATAGGAAAAATACCGCCAAGCAGATACTGAAGCATACAAAT
The DNA here is from genome assembly GCA_963583995.1 of Xylota segnis. Classification (NCBI taxonomy): domain Eukaryota; kingdom Metazoa; phylum Arthropoda; class Insecta; order Diptera; family Syrphidae; genus Xylota; species Xylota segnis. Next base: position 41,289,642 of record OY757236.1, on the reverse strand, counting down.
GGAAATTCCCAGTGGAACCGCTCCAGACGTCGTTCATATGTAAATTACACTCAGTCGGCAGGCGAAACCGCGCTCGTAAATAACAATGCCCCCATTCACTTAACATCTGGTGATGTCCCATTAAAGCATCCTGACAAATTGACTTCCTCCTATGTAAATCCGATAATTTTTTCTTTACTTCCACCGCGTCCTACCATGAGAAAGTGTTTCCTTTTTATCACACCTCACGCGAAACATAACAACCGCATACCCATTACTTAAGGTTCAATCATGCACAACACCCGGCGCCTCCTTGTGGCCCAAAACACATACACATACATATGTACATATGAGGAACTTTACGTCTTTCGTTTTACTGCCCAAGGTGCCGCATTACGCCTTGATGTGTACGAGGTTGCACACACAGTTGTAGTCAAATCGTCCTTGAATAACGGCTGTCGACTCCGGACCATTTTTTTTTTTATTTTTTTTTATTTGAGACACTGGAAGGGTAATAAAAATTTCTCCAAACAACACCACATCGGAGTGCGCACTTAAAAACATCAAAAGCCCAGATCCTGGCAATGTGGTGCTGCTGCCGCTGCTGCTGTCATTTGTGCGCTGTTGGCCACAATGCGGATGGAGAGTGCCATTAAAATGAACCAATATCCTTTTTTATACGAATAGTACACACAAAACTTGAATCGATTTATGTGTGTGTGTGTGTGTGTGTATGTGCGGAGGACACTATTTGGACCATGACTTCATTTTCGCTACAACGCAGATGTCCTGCCTGCACACACATGCCAAGGACGTTGCCACTATGACGCGACGACGAACGATGTGTTGTATGAAACACGCGCTCTTCTCCCATCAAGAGGGCCGGTGCGGGGGTGCTTTGGAATATCAATTCAATTTCGCTATAAAACAAAAGGCGCCAAAATGTAAGGACTTACTGTCATATGGGCATTAGACCGTAATCATTGTGTAGGGATTGGGTTTCCTATTATCATCGATGGAAATCCGAGAGGCGAAAAATTTAATCGACCACATCATGTGCGTCAAAGGACCTACTGTACATTGTTTGGCATGTGGTGTGTCCGAAACGGCTGGTGGTCGATACGGTAGGGTGGACTTGATGTTATCTTAATGCAACATTGTGCGTTAATTGGGTAGTTAGTAATCAAAATGTAATGACTACGGGGGGAGGCGCGCATAGTTTAGACTTATCTTGCTGAATCTCAAAGGACTTACTTAATTAGTTTGTGTATTTGTATTCGTGTAGAAGAATGTTTTTTGGACTTAATTTCAATAAAACAAAGAGGTTACGCTACATAAATGGTTTATAGCGCTGAGAGGGAATTGTGGAACAGTGGAGAAGGAAGAGAAAAGATTATCCTTCTGATTTACGATATAGATTCCATGCAACCATTAAGTTTCCAATGGAATGAGTATCAGTTTATATACAAAGAATAGGACTAAGAATGCAGCCTGATGTACGCTAGCTGTCATTTCGATCTAAACTGACACATGCTGCTCTAGTTTATGTTAGAAACTGGATGTCAGTACACAAAGCCTTAAGTTGGAGATTTCAGGACAAAAGTAAGGTTGTATGACTTTTTTTTAAAAGAACTAGTGCTAGTGTAGCCTGTCACACCATTGTATCTTGGAATCTTTCTACTCCTGTCTTAGAAACTAACCATTCCTTTTGATTGTAAGACCTGAACTAATGTAGCGAAGAAGAAGGATTATGACTTCCTTCTCTCACCTATTTTTCACGGAGATAATGGTGTATGGTCATGATACATATCAGGACTAAACCCCTTATGATCCAGGTTAAGTCAGACGTCAAGGTTGTTCTACTGGACTAATTGTTTGGATAAAGTGAGAGGATTTGCGTTGATTGTATCATGTTTTATTTGCAGTTGAGATGATAGTAAATTGTAGATAAATAAGAAGTTGAAGAGTGAGCCTAGAGGGTCCTTTGATGTAAAAAGGTCGATTGCAGGAAATGCTAGTATAGTCGCCAGATATTACATGTATTCATCAGGATACAAGTTCCTTGAACCAAAGACAAGCTTCTCGACAAGAAAAGGACATCCTTGGTAGGATAGATGGCAAGCATACCCTACTAGACACCAAGTCTTGTAACCAACTTAGGGATGTTGTATGGCATAGTATGGCCGGTGCGTAACTATTGCCAGCACAGTGTACACAATATGGCAGGAGGGCCTTCTGATCCTGAATCGATCAACTAAATTGAAAACATGGCAAACGACGTTAGGCATCCCTTCACTATTCTGGAACTCTGTACTTTCCGAGCAGTAGACCTTAAATCAGTGCACTACTTGTTGCAACCAATATACGAATCAGGATATTCCAAGTGCCACAGCAGCAGAGAGCAATTACTGTGTGACGATGACATCATAAAGCTGGAATCGCAAAAAACCGGCGGTATCTTCCCAGGATGTTAACTTCGAAATCACTCAACAACACTTATGCAGCCAGCATCAAGTGGTGAAGATCAGTGGTAACGGTGTCAACATGCCAAAAGAACCACTGCAACTGATAAACTGGGTATCACCCGACCACGATCAACAAACTCCTGGTTTGACGAAGAATGCCTGCAGGCGCATGTAGCTAAGGCATATGAAGCTGCACTGCAATGAATAAACAAGGATTGCTTTTGAGTTTCACGGGTAAAAAGAACGAGAAGTACATCGGTTTTTTCAAAAGAAGAACACAGGTCGAGAAGCCCGTGATCGTAGATTTTGTAGACCTTTCACCAAAAGGTTAAAATAACGTCTCAAGCCCAAGATACCCGCACAGAACCCTGTCCTGAGAATATGAAAACAATTTCTTCTCCAGACTGTACGGGGATAGGCAACACTTCTGACCACCAAAACGAAGTAAGGATAGTAAGGTCGTAGTTTAGATCCATCAAGGATGTTTGACAGCTTATCAGCCGAACTATTCAAGGGAACTGAAAACGAATGAACGACGAGTCTATGCCTGATGAATGGAATTTCAGCATCGATGGCCCGATCCACAATAAAGAAAACATCTCAACCGTTGGAGTTAGACATCTGTCTCTTCAACATCGCGTACAGGATATTTTCTGCTGTTTAAAACTCTTCGTCATCATTCTGGTTTTAGCCCAGGGAAATAAGCTTTATTCTGTGCGTGATCGTTCCTGGTCGAATTTGTTTGTGGGAAACCAAAAGATTTGGTTGGATTGGTTCTTGTCTTCGGAGGCATGCTGAAGTGTTGCCATGAATCCACAATTGCAGAGAAGCTTCTCAGGAGTTTGTAGAAATTCATAAAGCCATATCGCCATCAAACTACGAAGAGCTCCATAAAAGCCTGATGAAATCCATCAAGCTGAGTTCTCAGAGAAACAGATTTTCAGTAAGGAATCATCAGCAAATGTATACCCTTAAATCACTGCCATCAAATCGACGAACGTACCCATCTTTATAAACTCAACCCTTTGATGATCAATTCAAATGTCAAGTGCAGCAGGAAAAACTAAGGTAAGGCTGATCATCTCTTAATGTGGGCTAAGTTCTGCCTACATTCAGTCAAAATATTCAAGGGGCCTTGTTAATGGTTTCTTAAAAACCTTTTCCTATGTTGGTATGTACATCTGTCATCAATTTGACGCTTTTCTCAAAATATTACCCAGTGATGTTTTTTCTGCTTCCGAAATTCAATTTACCACTACGTGGGACCCGTTTTGAGTCGATGGAAGGGATATCTTTATTTTGTTCGTCCAGAAAGTGAAATTACTTTCATGAGAGCAGAGTTATTTTACATATAAAATAGGAATTATTACCATCAGTGGGAAATAATCTCACCCAAAACATGTGAATTAATTTCCCGCCTGATGTGGAAGAAATTCCCCCACTTGGGGCATTTTCCCATCGAATTGTTCCTTGAACCTAAAGTTCGTTTAAGACTCTGAATACACGGGCTACCCCAATTCAAAAATTTTACTTTTTGGAACGAATTTTCACGTCTTCGTTACTCAAGTAAGAAAACAGCAGCTTCCATATGTTTATGTACATACATGTTGGAGCTCATTAAAGCCATTCTGACGACTGCCATTTGCACCGTGTTAGCAAATTTAACAATATGTCGGATCAGTGACACCTTCAAACCGTACACAAGCAGAAAATTGCTCACCTCGCCGAACATCATTAATTCATTTGCCTGAAAGAATCACGAATAATTTCTAGGAATTTATTTAAGTCAAATGAAAATACCTTGTGTCACATTGCCAGGCCCGTGAACGAATTTCTGAGAAGTGATTTCATTTTTATTTCTTGATTCCTAAACGTGGCAGCGTTTCTTCTTCTTTTTTCCCACTTTTTATTCCAAAATAAGCAACAATAGAACAAAACCTCTTCACCGTAACAGAAAAACGAAAAAAAAAAAAGGAAGTAAAAACATTTCGTCCTTTCAATTCGTAAAACCAAATGTTGCCTCAAGTAATCATGTTCTCAAAATAAAAAAAAGTAATTTTTTAAGACCTCCATTGTGTAAGGAGGACAAAGTTCCTTGAAACATTTGCTACCTACTTTAACTTGTGCATAGTTAATTTAATTTTTTTGTTCTTTTTTTTTTTTAAAAAACCTTGCGGAAATTCGCAGAAAACTTTAATAACATCACGCTGCTAACCCACAGGGAGATCAAGGGATGAAAAGTCAAAGAAAGACATCCGGAAAGAAGGAAACCCTGCGAATTTTCCATTATGCGTAATACCATAACGTCCCGTATTCCATTTGAATTCCTTTGCAAGGACGAGACCCCTTTTTTGACAGCTTTGTCGTGTACTTTTTGAACTTTTCGCAAATAATTGGATACGTTGTTTAGGGGCGAAATAAATACGAGATTGTTTTTGAAATTTTTAAAAAATTGCTTTTTAATGGCAGAAGATGAACGGGGATGGTGGAGGAGATGTAGGCGGTTTTATTCAACAAATATTGTTTGGAGAACAAATGTCAGGGAATTGGTGCAGGTAGGTGTATCTGGAGATGTGGTCCGTTCAAATGTCATAACAATCAGTTGGGATTCGGAGGGAAGTTTCTCCTTTTTTTTGGTTCGGGTGATAGAAAACTTAATATCCTATTGTATCGAAATAGATTCGTGTTTTTATGAGTGGGTACAAAGTCCCTTTGCTATGACGACCAGCATCGATTGAGGGTATAGGCCTTTGAACTACATATACGTATGCCTGGGATTTTAACCAGATGTTGGGTATTGTTTGGATTTATTTATAAATCTTGATTAAATATAGACATAGGTACGTAATTGAGCAATATCGGACTGATTTGGAATTTCAAACTGGTTGTGGGCGGACTTTTCTGACGCCCACAACGGTCACACCAGCGTATGAAGGCTTTCAAGAAAGAACATTTTACTGGAGACAGTCAGGCAAACAGAAAGCAGATCACAGGGGTTATGGGCTTATGAGAATGCCACGCCTACTTCTGTGCTGACAGGAATGTCTGTACATCCAGATAGAAGTTGCTGATCCAATTCGTTCAGTGAGAGGACACTTTATAGCCTTTCGAGTTTTTCTCAGCGAAAGGAATGTGAAAATTAGTGTTTCTCGTATGTGCCCGAAGTTAGCTACTGTTTATTTGACGTTTCACCTGCGAAGTAATCATGAAAACTTTCATACTCCAACAGTGTTTGAAAATTATCCAAAACTCAAATCATTCTCAGCGCGAAAAGCCCACTTGAGCAAGTTTGAAACCAGAAGCTAAATTGACTACTTGAAGCCGAGTTCCTTGCTGTGAAGATTATTGGCTCATACTTCTCTTCAATGATGGTAGCAATACAGTCACAATTAATGGCTATCTCTACAGAACCATGTTGACTGATTGCTTTTGAAGGAAGTGGCCAAACAGTCAGGCCAGAGTCTTTGGAAGATCGTGCCTGTGGTGTTGGTTTGTCAAGTTTATTGTTAAAGATGTCACATGGCAGTTTGTCTTAATCCTTTTTTGGCATCAATGACCTAGATGAGGAGCAAGCAGTTTTCATTGCTATTCTGCAAAGACGGACGAGTTTGGGAAGGCTAGACATGACTCTGTATAGTTCGGTCTTAAGGTCGATGAAAATTCAAACGATTTTTGACGATTCAAGGGCTTAATTCTAAAGTTTCTGGCTTGATGAAGTTCATACTCATGGGTGCAAAAGTCAAATCATTGACATTTAGGTAAAGTTTTGAAGCATTAGAATACTCATATTCGTGCTATTCCTGCATTGAGCTGAGGCGATTCACCTCAGTGTAAGTAAAATATCAATTGATCTGTAGTTTAAGCACAGATTCGCTAGGATCCTTGGTCGTGTGGCATAGCGAAAATCAAAAATATTGAAAATTTTTTGGGAAAAATATTACGTATACGCCACAGAGCTACTCACATTCTTGCTATTCCTGGGTTGAGCTGAGATAATCCAGCTCAGTTAAAGCAGGAAATCAATTGATCTGTAGTTTAAGTACAGATGCGTTGGACCTGGGTCGTGTGGATCCTGGCACTGCCAGGTGTTTGGATAATGGTTTGATGCTGATGAAACAGGGAAGGCGAGGTTGGTGGCATTCAGTCAAAATATGAGCAGGACTAAGTCAATAAAAGCAACACAAATTAGTTAATCATCAACATTTTTTTATCTCCCTCAAAATAGGCCCCATTTTGGTAGTGTTTTTGGTTAAAACGTCCCTCAGGTGGATGGATTTGTCAGATGAACATTCAGGGCTTTGGAGCAAGCTGCTTATGCACAAAATAGATGACAGATGTTCCAAGAAACCATTGATGAGGGCGATTTGAATGACTCACTCCTGCTCATACTTTGAGTTCCTTGGAAGGAGGACATAGAGTGATTTCCTCGATGGAAACAATGGTATCGTCAACAAGTGGATGTGTATCCGAAGGGAAGTTTTTTATTTAACAAGTTTTCTCATGACAGTTATACTCTTGAATGTTTGTCAGACGCTTGCGAGAGGAGGGTTTGAATCTGGAATCCCTTTGAACCATGGCATTCTCTGGGTATAGTTGCAAGCAAAAATGACACTCCAGGTCGTGCGCTGTTGGGATTATGACGTTAGAAAAAATTGCGGTCATTAGCCCTTTCTCTGTGTCTAGCTAGATCTGCCCTATGGTGAGGAAAATGTATGTAAAGCGATCGTAGATCATAAGTAACTTTCCGGACTTTATACGATAGTCCCACCATTCAGTCATCCTGACTTACACTGGAGTGCCTAAACCTATATGATATTCCGTCTAGAATTCGAAGCCTAATAGTGTGCCACCACATCGATGACAGCACTCTACGTAGTATAACCTCAATCAAATGTAATATTTATCGGCAATCCTCGGCCTCTTAGATCTAAAATTTTGTAGGATCCTCGACGCGTTCCACAAGATTCATCCATTTCCAGACGAGTTAAGTATTTTAAAAATTTTCTAAAGGTCTGCATGGAACACCCTTTATATCTAGAACAACAATTTATTCAAATTCATTGCCTGGGTGAGTGCGACACCATCTACTCTGTGAATTCGCCTTCCAGGCAGAGCTGTCATCTGAAGTTCCTAATCAACGGTAACATGCAGAGCAGAGGATACCACCATCAAGTTGTTGGCTGAAACCAAAATGTTGTTAGAGACGCATCCTGATTACAAAATCCCAGTTCGTCTCGATAGTTCCACAGGACCATCTAAGTAATTAAGTACCAGACCAGACCAAACTTGTATATCGAGTATCGTTAACTCTATAAAATCAAATTAATACTCCACCAAGCGATGTATCTACCAGGATAAACTTTATCCTCGTTTAAGGATCCGCATCGACGAACTTTACCTTTATAAATTTGTATCTCACATACATATATGTTTGTATACAGTAGTAGCCAACTTACCTTGGAGTTGATAAATTCACATGCCATGTCCTTGAGCGATTTCAAAGTTAACGATGTTGATGGTACCGAAATCCCATCACGTATATTTCCAAATTGAAAGAGGAACGTTACTTCCGGCCCCTCCATTATGACGGGCACCGTATTAAATCGTTTCGCCAGCGCAACAGATTTTCCTCCTTTTCCACTTGCGTAAAATTTCACAACAAAACCAAAAAAATAAAACAGAAAACAAGGAGGAAAATCGAAAAATCCTTTCACAGCGAAAACCGCTCCTTAAATGGATTCAACTTTTCCACTTATCAGCTTTCCTGGGCGTGTGGGGTCGCTTCGGGATCGCCTGGGGATAATCTGCAAGGAGAGGGAAGAAAATAAAGAAAAATTTCAATTAGTCCTTCGGATAATGGCTAGCCAATGAAATCCAATGGATTTCCCATAAATTACTGAAAACAATCTGAAGTACCCTTTAATTAATTATTAATACGTTCGATGGCACGGGGATAGGGGGTCTACTACAGAGCGTACAGAGCAGCAGGGATTAAAATGTCTGGTAAGTGAAACATTTTTGAAATGCCAGTGGCATTGTTTTTTACCGAAAACGAACAGATGGTGGGTGGGTGGTAAATTTGATTAAGAATCTGGCAGATCCTGGCAAAACCAAGGATACGCACCTGTGTGCGATGCTGCTGATTCGTGTAGGACTGCGTGAGTGCTGCACGTGAACGCAACAGATAATCGCATTCACACGAAACGTAGTCATATCCTTTGCAATCTGTTTTTTGTGGAATTTGTCAGAACCGACTCGTATGTCATAGGTTTTGAAGTTTACTTTGTCTCTCTGTGCTGTCATCGTCGCATGCTTTTGGATTACACACGCAAACGCACACACACACACTGTATGTACGATGTCAAGGACTCGATTGTGGGGGAAATTATTGTATCCGGGTGCTGGAGAGCCATGAAATTGATATCAGACACAAAGCCTATTCGAGCGTTGATAAGTTAGCCTACGCGTCGTCGTCGTCGTCGTCGACAGCACACTGTGATGGTGATTTGGCGCGCAATACGACCATGAGATACCCTCAGACAATAATTTATTGGCCGCATCTCTCTGTATATGTTTGTATCTAGCATAGGCTCGCTGATTTATCGCTTGTGAAAATAAATATCTGTGGATTTTGGTGACACGCACCGAGCAAATGTAGTTCGTCGCACTTTTTATCTAATTCTGGGTGAAAATTCCAGCCCGATTGCTAGATGTCCCGGAAAGTATCCATCAGAATTGATGCGACAGTGATACAGTGGCGCATCCCTCAGATGGATAAGGGTGGTCATTATTTTATAAACATATCCCTGCGTTATCCTGCGTAAGGAATGACAGCCATCTGCAAGTAGCAATTAGGTAGGTACTTGATAATCACAGGACCTGTCACCACGAAGTGTTCCTATTCCAGTTACAAGGATGAGAATCCGGCCGAATAAATCACAAACCACTGGAGTGAGATGAACATTTATTGCGGGAACAACAAAGTGTAAAGCTCTCAGTGATAGATTTATGAAACCCCTTTTATGGCGACGGGAAAAGTGTTTTCAGATGTATTTGGAATTAGTTTTATGTGGAGACAATAAAACGGTAGTAAATACCGTCTTTGGGCCGGGTACACACACAGATTTGTTTCGAACGTAAATAATGAAATAAAAAACTTTTGTGATTCATTAATAATTTGCCTTACGTGGCATAGATAAGCAATCGGATGATGGGTATGAGATCACAGACGTGCCAGAAGTTTTTTCGTTTAAACTTCTTTTTTTATATCGTTATCTGGCAGTAGATACACATGTATCTAAATTTAGAGAAAAGGTATCTCACTTGCCAATATTTATGGTAGTCAACGTTGGTGGCAAGACTATGTCCTCTAGTAGACCCAAGTAGGTTAGAACAGGCCTGAAAGTAGTACAGATGGGGGTAGGATATAGGACTTTCTGCCCGGATCTGTCAGTAGAAATAGGATGAAATAGACGTTGGGTTCCTTCAAGAAACATACTGCATACATAGGTCTGGTTCGCCATAAGGAAAAATGAATGTAACACGGACAACATGAATGGTTATGAGACGGGAATCCCACTCCTGGATCCTGGATTATAAAAAGAAGAATCCAGGAAACTAGAGAACGAAAACGGAGCAAGAACCTAAAACAACGCCCAGAGGAAGAGGCAAACCTAGAAACTTATAAGGGAGCACAACTGATAAGGATAAGCTTCGTATTCTAACGGGGTTTCTAAAGGGGCATTGTGAGCTCAAGAACCACTTAGGGAAACTGGGTATATTTGAAGATGGTCCTTGCAGATTCTAGACCATATGCTCGGATCTTGTGGGGTAATGACAGACAACTACCAATTATCAGATAAGGATATGCAGTCATTAGAGTCAACTCTTGTTCTTAGATTCTTGGAGGAAACTGAATCAGAGAGAGTGCTATAGGACTTCACACCAAGGCGTAGTAAGAGTACTTGAGATCAGGTTCAGATACCTATTATGAATTTACCAAGCCACCGAAACCGATAAAAGGTGATATTCTGGATATGAGCATTGATCAGATCATTAGTAAAGTATGGGATAATGAAGGTATGCTCAACGACTGAAGTGTTAGCTCTACGAAAAGATTGCAGAATGCTTTAATCCGTTCTGCACCACTAATCCGTTGGTACGTACCACTTTGGTTTCCGTTCTAACAGATCGACCACAGGCCTCATTACAAGGGAAAATACGCCATCTGTTTATCGACTTTTAGACTTAAAGCTGTACAAGGCGATGACTGAAATCAGGATACCGAAAAAAACAATCCAGGTTTTTGGTATTATTATCGGAGATTCGATCTTAGGAGGACGAACGCAGGACATGATTAAACCGTGAACTCGATGAGCACTAGCGACACCCACTTAATTAAAGGGACATTAAGCGATGAAAGAGAAGTTAGGTACAGTGTCTTTCAGCTCTGCCCAATCCTATCGATCCTCTGTATTGAATTATTTCGGGTGCTCCAGAGCACTATTACCATCGATCTCTCAAAGAACCCACCAATATTTTACAAGAGGAATTCGACAAAGTAGTGAAACTACAAAGTAGTAAACTACTCTAAGCCAAAAGTTATGCATAATTGAGGACCTCACCATAAAGTCTCACCAAAGACTCAGCGAGGGATCCAACTTAAAAGGAAATTTACACGAGAGCACCGCTAGATACACTGGTTTAGATCGTTGACTACCATAAAGGGTTTTTCAGTAAAGACATAACAATTTTTAATTTAAATTAAACAAAGAATATTTGAGATATTAGATTAAAATTTATTCCTAATGTAGTACATATGTTAGAATAAGATATAAAATTCGATATCATTAATATGCGCACCAAGAACATGACAGTTTTGCGTTCCTGAACTTGTAGGTTTATTAGCAAAAGCCAACGACCCAATAAAAACAAATTCAAGAGCGTTAAGTCGCATGATCGAAGTGAACATTCGACCAGGTTCTCAAGGTTCCACGATTATTGAACGACCCCTTTAATAGATCAATTGTTTGACCAGCTGTGTGACATGTGGCACCATCTTGTTGAAACTACATATCACTGTCTATTCAATTCTGGGCAAAAATAGGCTTTCAGCATTGTACGATAGTGAACCCCATTGACCCAAACATGGCGATCAATCCAAGCCAAAAAAGATCTTCATCGGTAAACATGACATTTTGTTGGATTTTCTTCAACCTTTTGCAAAGCCAGATTGGAGAAGATTCCGCACTTTAAATGGTCAAGAAGCCTTTGTTCTTATGTTAGTTTGATCTTGTAAAGGTGTATGGCAAAATCTTTTCCCAAAATTCGAGACAATGTGAACTCAAACCCATGTGATTTCTTATTCCTGTGAACGACAATAGAATTTTGGCTCATTTTGGAGCACTCACGGCTGTGATATATTCTGTATTTCGATCAATGCGTTGTGTTGCTTCCACTGCGTTATGTTGCATGCCACTAAAGCATGCACACCTTGTCTGTTGAGATGATTATTACGACTAAAAATTGGAGTAAGTTGCGACCACCGACTCAGAATTTCGGTAGATATTTTCAATCATTTTAAGAGGTTGCTCGTTCGTAGAATTCATCATAATAAAAACATAGATCTTTGCTGATGTTATGGCATTAACAAATTATAAAAATAGTTTAAGATCGCATTTGTACTAAAACACGAAATTGTTATGTCCTTATTGAAAAATCCTTCATATGGGTGTAACTACCGATAGTCATTTTATCTGGGGCGAGGAGTTTAGAGCCTAAAAAGGCTCTCTTCGCATCTCAGCTTAAACTCAACACTACTCTACACTGTCTACACTGCTACTCTCTAGTCGAGTCCAAGCTAAGGTATGGAGCACTTGCATATCGGGCAGAGAATCCAATCCTCATTTGGATGAGTTGGAAAGGCTTAGTGTTATTCTGATGAAAGAAGTTTCAAGTACTTGGTATTCGAGGTATTTTCAAGATGCTCGAATGCTACGAAGGCACTTGCTCCCAGAGGAGATGAACTATATCATCAGTTCAATACTGGAAGTGCTGCAGTTTTTCAGTATCTATGGCAAGAGGCAGCTGAAGTACAGCGTACCAAAACAAAAGGATTACATCTAATCAATCTTGCTCCGGCGGTCAGTCGTTTCAACTTCATTTGTCGAGCCTAATTCAACGAATTGCAACAGATACTTCAATCCGAAGCGAAAAATCCGTCAATGTCACTTCATTTCCGTTCCCTTTGGCTTCATAATTTATACATTAATTTTGTGTAATTTGAAAATTAGCATTTTAATTAGTGCTGATCAAATTAAGACACCTCCTGCCTCCCTATTCTCCGCATAGAGCTACTTTGTCGGAATAAATTAATGAAACAAAACCTGAAACGATTACGTCTTCCGCCCACAATCTCCTCCCGTTCCACCAGAAAGACAAATTGGCAACGATGGTAACCTAACCTCATTCACATCTCTCCAGCTTTCTCTCTGTTGCTCTTGCTCTTGCTGTCTGCTTAAACTGTGAGATTATTTCGCAGCCTCCCGTCGTCATCATCATCATCATCATCATCATCATCGTTGCCAGCATCATCGCCTAATCATTTATAATCAGAAAACGTGTTAATAATACTGCTTCGGCCTCATTACACATCCCACTAACATAGCCGGGAGCGACACAACCGCAGCCCGAAAGCACGTTTTCCATTTACAGACCTCAGTAACCACGTGAATGGAACCATGGCGCCAAATTGAAACGTTATCACTTGGCATCTCCTCCCTCGTATGTTACACGATGTGTGTAATGCTCCAGTTATTATTATTATTACTTGCCCCCGCCCTGTACAGTACTGTGTACTGGAGTAGGTCACTTGCTAAGCAAATGCCAAAGTCCTCCATCCATCCATGGCTGACTCGTGTTCCGAGTTCCTGCACAAAGAAATGAAAACATTCCTTATCGTGCGCGCTCCACTATGAGGCAAGAAGAGGGCCGGTATTTCCTCCACAAAATCTCGTCGCGTGTTTACTTCCAACTAAGCTCCATAGTCCACTTCTATGCGGGCATACTGCTGGGCCTGCTGGCTTCATTCTGATAATCCACACGGGCTCTCGAACTGTGAAGTCGAGCCCAGCCAAGTAGTCGAGAGGCATACATACAGACACACTATGAGTCTGCTGAGATAATTGACAGATTACGGATAGACGTCATTTGAAGTCATTCGACAGTGACAAAGCCGTCCTCTGTTATCGGTAAATAAAAATCTTGAAAGCAGCTTTATACAATGGTGGCGTTAACACTTTGAAAACGATCTGAGGACGCCATAAAGTGAACCTTGCTTATCGAGCCCTTGAGAAGCTGATGGTATTCAGCTATTCAGCTATTCAGCTATTAAGCCATTCAGTGTGGAATTTAATTACCAAACGCCACCGAAGGTGATGGCATATGGGGGAGGCGCACGAGGGCGGGACACACCAAAGTACTATGAACTGTTTAAAGGCCAATTAAAAAGTTAGAACTCTCTCGTCCTTAAAGTTTCACTGACTTTGCGGTTTTATTAGAAAAGTTCATTTGTCCCCCTTCCTCACGGACGACTCAGTATAGTACGTTTCGCTGGGTATTGAAATGTATCCGCATCCGGAACAATGGACGAAAGGTAAATTTTTGGCCGAAAGCCAAACATCTCTGAGGTGTGCATTTAGTTTGGAATAATGTGGTTTGGGTTGGGGCTATTCGGCGTCCGGTGGTGGTGGGTCCGTTTCACCACAAGGCCTTGGGACGGCTTTTGGCTCTTGAAAGTGCTTGTAATGGATAGTGTTTTTGTTACCAAGAGGAAATATTATAGCCAGATTGGTTCCATTCAACGATGAAAGTGTAACATGATACCTATTCAGGATGAAATTGGAAGAATGGCTTGGATATGGCAATTTGAAGTTGTTGGCAGGACAATACTCTATGCGCCAGGAGAAGGGCGGAGGTAGCTCTGAAAACATCATGCATTTGGGGGATTAAACATTTAGAAATGGCAGGTATAACGACGGATTCGTATCCTTATGGGGATGGAAAATTTAGAATAACTTTTTCGGTTGTTAAAAAGTTCTTAGATACCTACGATCGGAAGGGGGAAGGACCGATTTTAGGAAAGTTAGTCTCGGATGAAGTGGATATCAGATCAAATTAATGGGACATCCTTGAGAAGTGACTACGCAGTACGAGATAGGGTACTCTGTGTGTGTGCGCTTTGTGATCAGAAAACTCCCTGAAAATGGTTTGTGCAAGGTATGAGGTTCTATTATGATTTTTCAGGGAAAGGACGTTCACCGGAGACCAAAAAAGACATCGAGTTACATAGTTTGTAATGAGTTTTCGAATAGTTCAACGTCATGGCTATGCATCGATCGAACTGACTATAAAAGGAACTGGGTTTCTGCACCGATTGTTCGAGGACGGACATCGGCACAAGGGCTGGGATCTACGGTGGCGATTGTAGTGTCTTTCAAGCCGAAATCACGGTGGTTTTACGTAGCCAGGTAGCTGTTAAGGGTCTGAGCTCTACGGTAATTAGATCGAAGCTCATCATTCCTGAACCATATATCCAGAGTTAATGAGGTGACCCTTCGCTGCGTGCTAGAGCATATGGATACTGAAAGAAACGCAAGGGCTGATGAGCTTGCAAGAAAAGGCTCGGCGCTGAATGCATTCCAAATTAGAAGATGAAGCATCTGGTCGAGCCATTGGAGCCGATACATGCGGAACGGCCAGTACTCTTTAGTAAAAAGAGATCTGTTTCCTTACTGGAGCTCAGTCGTGTCACAATATATGAGTCCTCTCCGACATATGTAACATCTGGGCACAGTGCCATTGGTATTCATTGGTACTCCCTCGGTATACTGCACAACAACTGTTGCGGAGATTTCAGGGGCAAGTCCGGCAGCTACTATACATGACCGTCCTGCCCTAGAATGAGAACTCTCGGCTGTTACTTCGTCATTGATTTGGAGGACGTGGACCCAATCATGTTGTTCTAAGTGAGCAGTGACCCCGATCGGAAGGCAGCCATAAATCTAAACCACCTTACGAGATGGTGTTAGGTGCAAGTAGGGTGTTTGCTTGTGAGCCAAGGTTTATAGATTCGACTTCGATTGGGACCCACCTACCATAGAAACCACACCACAGCACAAATAAAGAGTCTCATGCCCCCATCCGCTCCCATCCTGTCAGGTACAATGGACCGCATTAAGTTCTCATGCTCTGGGAGTTTGGAAATTTATATCAAGTACACCATAAAAGTTGATAAAAGGAATATCAATCGTCCCGGGACAGAGAATGCTCGCTTCTGAATGACTGGGTACTTGATTTCTTTTCCTTGACAAGACAAACCGCGCATTAAATATTATTTTCCATCGTTTTTCCATTTCCTTCCTGCCACCTACATAAGTATAGGTACACACTTCCGTTTTATAGTTTCCTCCCAGAGGTAATACATCTTGGAATTGACTCGGTCGAGATCGAGACCCATCACGCCACCCAATCAATTTTACAGGAAACTTTTATTATTTCCTGAGGACGGAAAACACCAAGGATAACTTTCCATTTCGAATACAAATAGCTTCGGGGTTCCTTTGATTATTATATTCCACTGTGTTTGAGTATTTTTCATTTCTCTTTGGCTTCCTATTTGGATTTTTTTGCCAACTTGGCTTGGCTTGGCTTGGCTTTCAACCGCCCGCCGCCGCCGCAGGAGCAGCATCAGAGAGTTTTGTAACTTTTGCTAGATGGTCGACGCAGTAGCGCCCTGGTGGTTTCCATACAAAAGCCATAGCGATACCAACAAATGGGATTTCATCCTGAAACGTATACGTACTTAATTTAGTTTTATGTTCTGACGGATAATTGCTGACTAACATGTACGGATATGCCATAGAAACGAGCTTGAGGAGGGAAACAGTTTTTTTTAATAAATTAACCTGGTTGGCATGGTTGGTGGTTCTTCGTTCTCGTGCTCGCTCTTGGTCGGTTTGTCGCTCTCCTGGGAAGGACTTTCATAATTAATCCTAACAGAAATGTATACGACTCTGGGGTAA
The DNA here is from genome assembly GCA_963583995.1 of Xylota segnis. NCBI lineage: Eukaryota > Metazoa > Arthropoda > Insecta > Diptera > Syrphidae > Xylota > Xylota segnis. The sequence continues at coordinate 41,273,117 of OY757236.1, read as the reverse complement.
GTAGGATTTTTGAATTTTTCCTTAAAAATAATATTTATGAAGTGGTGGCTGGGGAATTGGAGAAAAATATTTTACTTGTTCAAGAGTCTTGTGGTTTTGAACTTTATGCTGTCGGGATCGGGAGTACCACTCGAGTGGAGGAATTTTGTGTGTATTTAATCACTCGAGGACGAAAATGCTCAAATACACACCTGTAAGTGAACAAGAGGGCTTGGGAAATGTTTGATTGGATGGAAACCAACTGAAGGATGTGATAAATCTGATGCCGTGTGGCTACCACAGTTACAGGATTTATATTAACAATTCATTTAACGAGGAGGTGTGCGGTAACAGGACTCCTCTAGTCTGAACTTATTAATTAGGGGAGAAGCCAACTAAGGTAAAAATGGGACGACCCAGGGCCTAGCTTCTCACAACCATTCGCGAAAGGAAGGGGCCTACTGTTCAATGCCGTATCCGAAGGGCAATTTGTGATTTGAGAAGCTTTATTAGGACAGTTGTACTCTCGGATGTTTGTCAGACGATTGCGAGAGGTGGGGCCTTTTAGGTGTTCCGACTGGGATTCGAACCTCGAACCCTTTGCTTCATAGTCTATTCGCATTCGTTTAGGTATACGTAGCCTTTATGTAGTGCGGTACACCAAGCCATCTCATCACATCATATCCGGGACACAAAAATCTAGAATCGCCCAGACGGAAAACTATCCCAAATCTCGATGTCGCAGGGACATGTATACATAAAAATTTGTGTACTTATATCCTGCATCATTGGGTTCACTATTTTTGGGAATATAAACAAGAATTACCTCAATACTTGCTCCGCTATTGCTCCGCTATTGCTCCGCTTCGCTCCTCCTTAACGATCGTCGTAAAAATTTGATAGCAAGGTGTCTATCTATAATACATAGCTTAGGTGGAACATAAGGTTACACACGTTTTGTAGATTTATGTCCCGATGGGTTGGGATTTAATTCCACAGTTCGATTGACCACAGAAATTTGTGGATTCATGTCCCTGTGGCTCCGTATAAGTTCAACATGTGGAGTTTTGAATGTGTGAAACTGTCAAAGATAAGTGCTTGCTATCTGACAGGCGTCTATGTCTTATATGTATGTATAAGAACAGAGTTGCAGTTGACTGAACCTAAGAGTAGTCAGTGGAGGAGGGAATGTCAGCTGCGTCTTTGCGATTCTCAAGAGCTTTTAAGTTAATGAGGTTGAGGCGGTCTTAAGAGAGAGATAAGATAAGAGGGTTCTTCCAGAATCGCCTTCTGAGACAAAATGTGGAGAAAGTCGTTCGATGTCTGAGGACATGAATTCGCTAAAACGTGGGCCATGCTTGACTAGAGGATCCTTTGGACAACTGGTCGATAAAGCCAAGTGATGATGCGGTGTTTATGTGCTAAGATAATAGATTGGCATTTGGCGATATTGAGCTCGAAGCAATTTTTGGAGCAGCAGTGGGAAAAACTGTCTAAGTTTTGAGACAGTAGTCCTGATTTGAAGAGATAGTTTTGAAAAGTTTGGCATCGTCAGCGTAGAGAGAAAGAGAGGAGTGGTTTATAACCCTATCAACATCGTTTATAGTCAGAATGAAGAAAAGGGGTCCAAGATGATTGCCTTGTGGAACTCCAGATGTGGCTAAGAAAGGAGCCGATAAGACGGATCTGAAGCGAACACTATAAAAACGGTCTTTCAGGTAAGAAGATATCCCCTTTAATAATAGGGGTTCGAGACCGAGGGCAGACAATTTAAAAAGGATCAGGTTATGAGATATCAAAAAATAAAAGCTTTACCTAAATCAGTTCTAATAACGTCGACTTCTTTGCCATTCTCTAAGGCCGACAGGGCGAATGACACGGATTCGACGAGGTTAGTCGTAGTTGATCTACCTTTCAGAAAGCCATGTTGTTTATGTAAAATGCTGTCAAAGAGTTGGGGTATGTGGGAAAGTTTAGCAATGAGAGAGAGTTCGCGTAGGTTGCCTAACAAAAAGCATTGGCTTACTCTAATCTGGAAAACCAACCGCAGAGGGCTCGTCAGTCCGGTATGGGACTAGACCGTAAGACTTACGATCATTCAGTGTTACCCACTGACACCGGCTAAGCAAGTGGCAGTCTATCGGTCATTTGCAAGGCATAAACTGACTGCTATGGATTCGACTTACCCAATTAGGCAGAGGAGCGGATCTCTTAAGACAAACTAGGCGGAGTTGAGAGAAAATCGAAATCACTTGAGATGACTTAGAGAGGCATGTGTTCCAGAACTTCCAGCAAGATGAGGCTCTTCTCTCGATGAGTCACAGAACATCGGAAGAATTAGCAAAAGAATGATAAATTGGACTTTCTTTGAGACACAAATGAGATCTTTGAAGAAAAAGCCATTTGATGGAACAGCGCTGTTTGTAATATGGTTTCTTCATCTTCTTCATGTCAAAACCTCCTTGCATAAGATATCCTGCTGCCATTTTGTTAGAAATAAGAAGCAAATGGAGTCTAATGTCAAACCAGAATGACATTTGACGTCGATTGTAAAAATTATGACACATCCACCTGATATTACTTTTGATCTCGAAAGCAGTACCAAACTACATGCTGAGGAATATGATGGATATTTTCAAAGCTAAGGCTGTACTGTATAACTTTTATAAACGGGGTTCCTTAAGGGTCTGTTTTAGGTTCTATACTGTGGAACCTGATGTATGATGACATTAAGTCATCAAATAGAATACGTTTTGCTGACGATATACAGCAAACCTTGTGACAAACGAACTCTTAGATGATAGGCTGGTGTCATGAGGAAGAAAATTGTGGTAAAGGCAGCCAAGGACAATTGCATCGGTAACAGAAAATCGGGAGAAACAACGACTTCAAGAAGGTATACCTAGTCACGATGAAGAGTAACATATTTGCGAAGGATGGAACTACTCTAAGAAGTAGATCGACACACATGATTAGTCCTGACATAGATCCACAGGAACCATGGAGAGCTGGAATCATTTTTGACATTTGCAGTTGGTAACAGCATTGACAATAAGGAGCAAAAACTAGGATGTAATGGCAAAGGAACACAACTAGAGCTGAGGACTGCTATGGGTAAAAATTGGAAGAGGTTTTCGGTCGATTCCTGGAGTAGTATCTTTCGATAGATTTTCACGACACAACCGGGAGATGAGGAAAGAAATAAGAGGAAGACCTGTAATTGGTGAAAGCCAATAAAAATCAAATGTAAAACAACTCCTGTCAACCGCTGGTCCTACATCTAAGAAGGAAGGTAATTGAACGATCAATATGTGCAGTGTCCCCAATAGAAATCCACTCCACTTAACTTAATCCACAAACCAAGAGCCCCCCCCCCCCCACATTCATCACTTTTGCCCGAATTGTAACGCTAAAGCAATGAGTCGTCCTGGTTGTGTACTCATAAATAAAGGCATCGAAAGAAACCTTCGTCTCGGCACAGCGGTACACTATACTGCGCCGCGACAGTATTAAATCACACCGTCCCCCGAAAAACCAGCCAGAATCCCATTCACCCGTTGACAAATCGTTTTCCTATTTGCCACTTCTGGCAAAAGTAAAACTCACATTAGGTGTGAATGCCTTGAGCGTGATAAATCACGACGCCAAGCTACAATCGTAATGCTCGTTCAGGGGAAATCCAGATTTATGGGTCTCATGAGAGCGAAGACCGAATATAATTCGCTCTCTGGCTATAATCGTCTCGGTCCGAGCTGGCCTACTCGTATTACAGTCGTGCACAAGTATCTATTCAACTTGTTGCGGCGAAGATAGATAAGTACTTGACTCGCAGCCGGGGTCACGACACGACACGACTTATTGTCTAACATCGCACATGTAACAGGTTTTTTGGGGGTGGGTAGGTGCCTTTAAACGAGTTTAAACGTGGCCAACCGACGGCAAGACTAACAAGCCAAATGCTTCAAATTGGCTGTTCGGTTACACAACATTTGTATCTTTTTCGCCTAACAGATACATGTGCACCGTTCAATCTCAATTACGCTGTGTTGCTACTAGCTACCACATGTTCGGTTCGCTTGGTACCACGCCCACACAAAATATGATTAACCAAAGAGACCATATCCACCGGAGCGTGGCGTTCGTTGACAAAAACCAAAAAAAAAAAGGAAAAAAACAATCTTTTGGATACCAGTTGGTTTCAGGCACCGAAAAATTAATGAAATTCCACACGGCTACGTATGAATCAGTTCGATCGATCACAGTGGTGGCAGGCAAACACAAAAAGGGAGAGAACCTCTTTATACTTTTTTTTTTCTTTCTCTCAACTGCAAACCGAGACCGGCCTTTTCCAGCCCCTGGGGATACGCTTCAATGGAACTGTCACGCACGTGGTCCTGTTTTACATGAAACTAACAAATTACACAGACCGAGGATAAACTTTCAAATTCGATTCAACTTTCAATCTTTCATCGGGATTTTCGAATAACATTCGCTGGATACCTTCCAGCGATACTAATGCCAGGGTGAGGTGAGGGGCTGCTGTGGCCCCAACACTAAACCATTTATCAGGTTTATTCAATTGAAGGAGCAAACCAATTTGAACTTTTGCCACTGTGGGTGTGACCTAAATTTGCAAATTTTTTGACAGTCTGTCGACGGCGCGGCATTGTGTGCTGCGCGAACAGTATCTCTGTATCTGGAAGATGAATTTGTAGTTAGATTGTCTGTTGTCGTTGCTACTCTGCTGGATGTTTGCTTTTACAGCATGATTCATTAATTAAGCGAAAATGTCGTGAACAACTTTGGCGGTGGGGGTGGCAGTTTGTTTGCTCGAAAGAGTGATTTAAATTTCCAGAATAGATGAGAATCTTTTTGCCCGCTAGACAAACATGGTGAGATGCTTTGTCGTTGCTGACTTGCTAATGAATTTCAATCGCACGCTGAAGGGGTGGATTCATGAATTCAAGTTTTCCGTTGATAGATACATTTGTTGTACATCTGCATACAAATATTTTCTATTTTCCATTGTGTAGCTCATCATGGATACAGATGTATCTAAGCGCAGAGGTGGAAGAATACAAAAATGAACAACTTCATTGTGTGGTCAGGATAGTTCAGGGAACAATAAATTAAACCCTTTTCTTCTTCCATTTTGTGGTTTGAGTATTGTTTTGCCATCCCATCGACACTGGGTATCAATTGGTCCGTTGAGACTCGAGTTCCTAATGGGACCGTAGACTGGACCTTCTGTCAACAACTGAAACTTGAAGTCAATAAACGATTCAGGTCGAGCTCTTGAGACGAACCACCAACCATTGAGGCTATTTATTGATTGGGTTGCTATTGACCATGTGTTGGGCGCCAATTATGGACGGATTTTCGTTTTAAATTATAATTCATTCACTATCGATCCTGAATCAATAGATAGACTATCAGTTTTGTAGCGCACGAATGACTGTGAACGAGGAGCGAAACTTGAAGAGAAGCATTCAGTCTTGACTAGGAAAAACAAGTCTCGTCTATCGAACCCCTACTCCTCGTAAAATGGAGAGGAAAGAGACCATGTTTAAGCAGACTTTCTTTCTTTCTACCTTGGAAAAGAAAACATTTCAAAGGACTAAACACATTCACATTGCGTCTTTCATTAAAATGAAATGAGGTACGAAGCTGGACAAGAATGGCAACCACCACAGCAGTGAGTGTGGAGCCATCTCAAGAAATAAGGATGTCATACTTGTCACACAAATCGAACTTCTGCTTGTATGACAAAAAGTAGGATACATCGTTCCATTAAAGATGCTATAAGGTGGGTATCTGCAACTCCTTCGGTCTAGGAGATTGAGATCAAGTAAATATATGTAGATACTGTGACCAATTGACTGGCCCAGGCTAGTGATTGAGCCATGGTCCTTAAGCAAAGTGCTACTAAGCTTTTTTTCAGCTACTACCACCAATGTGGAGGGAAGAAGGTAAATCAAGCCATACCCGAGCAAAAGATTACAGACCGAGTCTCTAAAACCTGCAATGATGCATTGGCTACATCTTATGATAGTCAGACCCATCCTTACATATGGGACTCTTGTTTGATGGAAGGCCGCTATAAAGAAGAATACACCAGGTACATTGCCCCAGGTATAAAGAACAGCCTGCTGATGTTTGGCGGACCAACAAATACAACTACAGGATCTTCAAGTATATAGCGCATAGCTTCCCGAAATCCCTGATAAATTGGATGCCATTCTCAGTACGCTGGACTTTAATACAGCATACCAAGCAATATATGCGTCCTCCCTATTCGCATTGGCAGAGGAAACCTGTTTTGTTGTGCAATATGGACACTTCCAAAGCCGATATAGGCACGGGCTCAGGTCAGGATCAGGTATTCCTGCAAGTAGACCAGGGACAGCTGCAGTGTATTTCAACGTTTTAGTCTTGGTCATAGGGGTGGAATCACTGGAGACGGTATCCATTGATACTCATGCTGGGCTTAAGGCGGTGAAAACCAAAACCAAAATAGTCAGGAATTGCCGCACAATACTCAGGACATTATGACATAACTTGTCAGATTATACAGCGTACCTTAACGCTGGGATATTGTGGGGAATGAAAGGGCAAATGAACTGGGCAAAGAAGGTTCAGAACTTCTCCAAAGGAACCCAGTAAGAGGTGTAATACCATGAATCTGTGTGGTCAAGCAGAGTACTCTAGAGAGTTTCATAAACATGGCTCACCTAAAATGGTTCCGGTTAGGATGTCTAAGGCCTTCTGACCTATGTTAGATCACAGGAAATCTGGGGAAACTTTGAAACTTAGTAGGTCGCATTGTACGCCATGAAACAGATACTGCACTGACCTTCACATCTCGAAGGACATCACACAACTACTCTGTAAATTTAAGGGGATTGCTTGGAGTAGAATTAATGACCTAAGACTTTGGACTTGTTCTCAAAACTTGGAGTTAGTTAGGTCTGCGAACCAAATGGTAAGGAATATCAAATGAATCGAAGAGGTGCCTTAGGTTTAGGTTGGTTACCCTAATGGTTCTCTAGGGATCGCGAAGGTCCCACTATGGTTTACATGGTATTTTATAGAAAAGGTTCCTACTTTCCTTGATGGAGTAAGGTGGTGCCATAGACATATCTGGTGGAGTTCCACAAGGATCGGTATTAGGGTCTATTCTGTTGAGCATTATGAATAATTGGTTTTAGACTTGGAATCCTAAATTCGGTCGAAACTATGGGCTTTTCACTGGGAGTAGGATGCCAGAAGTTAGTTTCTTGACCATAACCATTGCTCATAATACTAATGAGCAGCTGTAGAGTACCGACAGTCTCACGTGGAGAATGGGCCAATGTGCGTGGGGTACATATTAGTACAAGAATCGCACTATTTTCAAATTTATACAATTCTTCCATACGATATGTAGCTCTTTGTACCACCAGGCCTTGTTGTTCACCAGGCAACAAGACCAGGTTTAACAATTACTTTATTCATCCAGTCAAGGATGTGCGGTTGAAATCCCCATCACGGTTTGAACTATTTAAGTTCCCTGAGAGCCTCTTATGTACAGAAATGAGTATAGAAGTGAGTATCTATCGAAAATCTGACACAAATTTCAAAAGTTTTGACTCTCACACAATACCTAAGGAGAGTTATACACCAGTGTCTTGCACAACTGAAGGATCTTTCCATAGTCTTTTCTGTTCAAAAATTAGAATTGTAAAGCTTTGTCAACTCACTGTAGAGTGCTTGACAGAAACGTGGGACAATTCTAACTTTGGTTCTGAAATGACACCAGATACGTCAGTCTTCATAAAAAGGTGCTTAGCTTCAGTTCAGTATCTACTTACTTTGATTCTTCCTGTATCCTGTGTTAAATTTTTTTGCGTGAATTCTTTCAATAGAACCCCAACACGTATGTACGTAGGTTTTGAATCCTGCAAGTGTAAGTAGTTACATCCCTATTACAGATCCTGTCTGTATTCAAAACATGATTACTTTGAAAAACGTTGTCAAAATAAAAAAAAAAGCCTGCGAGTATACGTTCGTTCTAAATTCAATTCAATTTTCGTCAGGATATCGTGTAGGTAGGATGTGTAAATTCAATGAAACATAAATATGTAAACCTACCACTCAATAAGGCAGCATGACACAGATGCCCAGGTATTCACCGCCGGCAAACATTGAATACGAATGTTTTAAAATTGCCATAGAACAGAGTACATACGGGGTACGCCTTCATATGTTAACTTTGTCAAGGCAGGCAGGGAGCAAAGAAAAAAGAAAGAAAAGTTAGCGCCTTCCCGAGGGACTAGGGTATACATTTACATTTCTACTTATTTTGCGATTCTTTATATAGTTTGTATCATAAATATTGTCCCTCGTAAGGAGGAACTTTTTATGGATCAAAAAGTTCACAGTTCGGTGTAAATTTTGCATACTATTCAATTATTAATGCACAAGAGTATCTGCACGTGTATCTATTTGCTGAATTCCGTCACGACAGTGATGAATACCTAGAGCTAGGAATCCTATATGGATGGTGGGTGCCTTCTGGCATCAATCATTCTTAAATTTCATAACGGTAGATGGAATTTCTGTTCATCTCCTTTCAACTATTATGAAATGAAGTTTCATGTCATGTTTCTGTGGGTGTGTGTGTGTAAGGACATACGCGGTGGAGTAGAATACTGGGAAATTGATTTTAGTGCGGTTTTCATGGTTGTGGATGGTGTTCCTCTGATGTGGTTATGGATCATAAATCATTGGATACGGGTATCCAAAAGCTGATGACACTGACGTTTCCGAGGTCGATACCGTCGGTGTGTACGAGTAATTGCATGAAATTTTGAAAGAACCTTCTTCGTCGTCGAGGACAATGCTGTAGTGATGCGGTGTCTTGTTTAAAAAGTTTTTTGACATCGAATTCTCGGTGAAATCCTTACCGACATCACTTTGTATGATCTGAAAGCGCGTCTTTCCTGAGGAAGTGGTAACAAAGATGTACAACCATATTTTGGAGATTAGTTTCTTTAGCCCTTTGTTAGTGCCTCCTGGAACATCAAAATTGGTCAGAATGATCTACGCATGATAGTGCAGATCCCGACATTCTCCGATGTCAATATGGTCTAACCTAGTCCCAAAAACGTTCCTGATTTTCGGTACTACACTCGATCTAAAGCGATATATGAGCAGAATGACGTTCCACAAGGTTGTGTATTGTTACCGAATCTTTTTTAAAATTTTAATTTGCTTTCTGAAGGAAGTTTCTTGAAAGGGTCTAGGTGTTGCAGCTATATGTAGCCCATTGAACGGGATCTCGTCCTAAATTGTGGGCTGGTATCTGACACTGGTGATGTGTCTTTTAGTCAGCGAGATTGAACTGTTACCATCTTATCCATTGCTGTCGTTAGATGGTGTTGCTTCATCAACGAATACACTTTTCTTGCGACTCAGTTAAGGTTCAAAACACCGAAATCACACTCCAGCACGGACAATTCCAAAGGCCATTACTCGTAGACCGATATATGGCTTTTAGACGAAAACATGCAAGGGGTAACACGAGTAGGTCCAACCAATATAGGTCATTCTACAAGGACTTAGGTTAACTGCGCTATCTAAAGGTCTATGCTGATGCCTTGAATGGCACGAATTGGCTATCCAGGAGTAATCAAACCAGCAGATTTTTAATAGAGCGAAGGAGACTCAGGAAGCCTAGTGACACCAGTTTGTCTAGGCTGTCAAATAAAGGGTCTCCTTGATGGAGTAATCTTTTATGGGATAGAGCTTGGCAAGTCTTTAGTAGGTAGTCTCTGTTTTCTTCTCATCTCTAGAGCTTCCTCAAAAATTTGCGTTTTAGACAATGTTCAATGAAATCACTGACGACGTGGCTAATCTATGATAGCTTCAATAGAGTCCACACTACGCTTCAGATCAAGCTAAAGCTAGATTTATCTTGAACATACTACGGAGATTTTCCTATCTACAGTTGGGACTACCAAAAGAGTCCAGCGAGGGGCATATCCCATGGCTGGATCCCATGGCGAACTCGTCAGCCTTCCAATTACCTGCAATGTCTCTATGAGCCTACACCCAGCATAGGTGGACGTATGTGGACGTAGCTCAGCCATCTCCAGGAGAGACAACCGGGAGGTTAAAGCACCCTTTGAAGTGAAAGAGCACGGGGGATGAGATTGCTGGTTGGCTGTCAGTAAAAATGGTAATGTCCTTGGCAGAGATTGCATTACATTTCAGTCAGGACAAGGCCTCCTTTGTCACTAAGATTTTCACCTGAAAAACTCTATAGAGCTCTGGGAGGCGGAAGGCAATGCTCAGATTGACTTTGTCGGATGATACACCCCATCCTCTTCTTCAGTCTTGGAGTCATCCGTGTAGAAGTGAACTGAACTGTCTTCAGGAGAGAGAGGATTTCGGAAAAGACCTTTGACGTGTAAAAAGGATGTAGACAAGACTGCCTGGATGTCAAGTGATTTCATTGCTTTGGCCCTTGGAATCTAGAGAAGCGATGCAGTAGAGGAAGATGGCGAGAGAAGAGTAGGAGATGTATGTTAGTTGAGGCCAAGGTCTATCCTGGATTGAAGCGCCACCTAAGTAAGTACATACATATGTACGTAGGCGGCTGTAAAGCGCTTATGCCAAAAAGAAAAGATATTTCGAAGCCATTTAGGGTATGGTATAGTGTATTCCCTTTTCTCGGAAGTCACTTCACACCTAGGTACTCCTTCACTTCAATTGGGAGTAACTACCCTGAGTGGGTGGATACAATATTTCTTCTTCTGATCTCCTATTCCGAAAGCTAATTAGATATCTCAATGCAAATCGTTTCAGGACCTTAAAGTCTATTTGTTTCACTTGAAAACGTATTTTTTTTTTCTTCTTGTTTTGCTAAGTGGAATCAATTACCAAGGCCAAGTGGAACAACGTACTTTATCCCTGAACAAATAACAACAGCAAAGCAGGGATATATGTCTAATTAATTCTTGGAATGGAATAACTTTTATCCATATTTCGACGAATTCCAAGTGTTTACTGGATGCGGATTTCGAGGAAATGTTATATTAGCCAGAGTGCTTCCAATCTCTTTAAATTTTTGAACTGTTGATTTGTTTTAACCGGAAAAGAACGAGACAAACAGAATTGCTGTTGGATTAAAACTTGGCTTCCGCTGAGGCCATATTACAGTGAGCGAAGAATCTATCTTGGGATCAACAAGTCATCCTCGAAAGGATAGCCGTGGTATGATGAGGTTTGTAAATACTGGAACGAGGAGTCAAAACATCATCTTGTGTAAAACACTCCTCAGTCTTCTGTCTAGAAGAAACCAGCACTGAAATAGACTGGCTAAGTGCTGCTTCTTCTTTGTAAAAGGCACTCCAAAGGTCGTGCACGGATTGATGAAAAGTCCATCTTTGCCGCACCATTCTAACACTGGTAGTACAGCTATGGTTATGCTAATATCAATGGCAATGTAGCCATCAATAGCCATCTACTAGAATATGGACGATGACCATAGGAGGGATGAGAGAACTCCTGCTAAAGAACATGCTTTATCCACAGAAACAGTCACCGAGAGTCATCGAGACAATGCTGAGCTGATGCATCGTCATCTACCACATAATACCGACCACCAGTCCACCGAACACAACTTCAACAGGGGCTACAAAGTCTCGATACCAAAACTTAGAACGGAGTCTTGTCAGAAAACCTGGACATCCACCTCAGCGTTTTCCAAGTCGAAGTCAATGTTAGATTAAGGCATCGGATATCGTCCTATATGTACATAGACCGGCAGGCAGCCATTAACTCTCTCTCACCCAGCACTATGAGATCTAAGGTAGTGAAACCTTACTCTTTGCTTGGTGCTATGTTGCTGCGACATACCGGGGAATCGTGAGGCTGGCGCACTGGCTAGAAGAGGCTGCTCTGGCTCAGACAGTATAAACGTCATCGACATCCAGGCGCCAACGTCTAATCAACGCCAAAGCAGTATGGGAGGCCAATCATCGATGACATCAACTTGATCAACAATGCAAAACCGTTAGGCAGCTCTGCCCGGCCCTAAAAGAAAACAGATCCATTGGACTCTTTAAACACAAGAGAGGAAGCCTCTCCAAGATAATTAACACTCTAACCGGGGACTGTGCTATAGGAAGACACGCTCAAAGACTGGGCGTCCCCTACAACGACTTCTGCAGGACCTGTTTGGACCTCCAATGCACATGCCCTGTGCTTCCCAACATCAGGAAGGTTACACTTGGTGAAAACATTTTCAATGATCCTAACGATCTTAGCACCGGCTTTACGGCTCAGATTAGCTCATTCATGCAAAGGAGCAGATCGTTCCGTCAGTAATGGGGTGATCTGCCCACCTTACACATCAGCAGTACAATGGACCTTTTCTGGTCTAAGTGCATCCTAACCCAAGGCCGGTCTGACATACTGACTTAAGAGATAGATGCATACATTGGCCTATTCAAAGTAATTCAGGAGGTCATCTACCTCGGATGATGAAAGTCCAGTGGATATTCGACGAAGTCTCACACTTGGTAATCCTTGCTACTTCGGGTTCATTTGAAAGGTTCGTCATTGATTGGTCCTGATTGAGAGTAGAGTGAGTGGTGAAGTAGGGACAACTGGGAACCTTACGTGCTGTGGTGGAACAGTCTGCATAAGATAACTACAATTCTCCAGTCAAGAGAATTTTACGATTCCCAACTCAGTGTTATGAGACGACAAAGAATTTCGGGCATAAGGTTCAAAGAGCGAGTGTCTTCGGATGCCAATGAGTAGAGTCCCTAGCAACAGATACATAGATAGAAGAGAGAGACTATAAGCGATTACCCTGAGACCGAAAGATTTACCCTGAGACCCTGATTTGTCTGTAACGGGAAAACCTTGGAAGCATGTTGTGGGCCCAAATATGGTTGACTGTAGAGTATTCTGGTGCTGGCCTAGCCTTATAAGGATTCATAGAATGTAACATGACAGAGCTCTTATATAACGCTGAAGGGAGAGATGAATTTTCTTAGTAAACGATACTCAGAATCCAATCCTACACACTTGAGCTGCGTGAAACTCCTTGGACGGAACGCCATCAGGCCTAGCAATCTGTAGAAGAACTTCCCATTTCAGGAATCACGGATCTTCAATAAGCTTCCCAAGGAATCAAAACTATAGAGACACGTGACCTTGCAGTGTCCTAAAAGTCCACCGAATTTCTGGCATTTGCCATCCCTAAAGCAAAGTTTACGACACTACCATTATAAGGTTCTGAATATATGTATGTATGTATGCACATCGAGACCATAAACTCGCTCCTTTATAGAGCAACGCTTCTGCGAGATATAATGTTCACATAAATTGTCGTAAACGTCTTAAGCTCAAGCGTCCCTAAGCATTTCCATTCCAACTCTGAATAGTATTGCAGTTTTAGTATCTAAAGCAGTTTTTATTGCCACTTTTTTCTTAAAATTCATTAGATACATGACCAACGCGACTGCAATTTTTATGTCCCACCAGTCCACTTCTATGAACGCAATTAATTTAACTTTATTCTTGGAACTGAAATGTATCTCAAAGCCAAGTCATCAAAATGAAACTATCAAACGTGTGTATTGCGACATTTGACGACATAAAATCCAAGGTCTTTCCCAACGGATGCAGAAATAAAGGTCAACTAGTGCTTAATCAGCACCGAAGAGGGCTTTCCTACTTCCTTTTGCTACTTTGCAACGGAAAAATACATTCTCCACCGCAACACTGTATCTACAGCGTAAGGTATCCGCAATTCTCTCTCTCTGACTGACTGAGTCACATGGATACTGGTAAAACCTGTTACCTGTTTATTGTGTGTGTGTTTTTTTTTTTGTATTTTGCTTTCAACTTACTCCGGGCCAGAACCTCTTCCGCCCCCACTACACATGGGGTAGCAGAGGTAGCGACGGTGGCGTGACGAAGTCATCGTCGGTTTTCTTACCCACAAGTTGCTGCAGACACAGACAAAGAATGAAAGTTTCTTTTCATAACGGCACACCTGGCCTTTCTCGATGACCACACTCACAGTGCATTTGCCTTATGAATCAAGTCACCCATACAGAGGTATAAATTCCAAGAGAGATACATACCAAACCATGCAGTGTAGGTGTGCAGATACTTGGCCAAGCACTGGAAAAAGAAGTCAATACGAAATGGAAAACAAAAAGATACACAGAGCCCGAGAGCCCGCTTTCAGCCTTCAGCCGTCTGTTCATCCGTGCTGCGTTGTCCATTCCTTGGTGGACAAAGGAACTTGGAAAATAGACAACACAAAACAATAACCCCCTCGGGTATGGTTGTAGATAGAAGAAAAACTGCGGTTTGTGCAGACTGTACGGACGGGACTGTCGGTTGTCCGTCGGGTTATTGTTCTCTGCGCGTCACAAAAGTGGTCAATGGAATGAAAATCACTGACATGACAATGACGACGACAGCCAACAACGATGATGACGATGACGAAGAGCAGGAGAACGATGCCGATACAGACATGAGATTCGCATTTACCAAACCCAGTCGACCGGATGAAATGTGTGCTTCAAGCTGAAACGGGGTCCAAAATGAAGCCCATCAGCCCGATGAATGACATTTTTAAATACTTTTGTCCGTTGCTATTGCCTGCCTTGTACTCGTACAGATACTCGTACTGTGATAAAAATTGATCCCAACAAGCGAGGACATGCTGCAGGATATTTCGAAACTTCTGTAGAATTTGGATTTGGCCAATAAGGTCGTTTTTTTAGTTTTTGCTTGTTTCGAATTGAATCAATATAAGGAGGAGAGGTCGTGTGTGTTTATCTTTCATTTCATCGGAATGTGTCAATCCTTGGTGATGAATTACGAGAGACGGTACAGGGAATCCGATGTATACGGAAACTGGGCTGTTGCTGTTGCTGTTGCTTCTACTGAAAGGGTTAAGTGGATCGAATAAGTTCTGACAGTGATGAGCGCCTACATGCCGACACAGGAGAGCGTTCCCCATACATATGTACATACGCTTTGGGGAAATTGGTCTAGATACCGTCCCGGAGGCGATTGTTGTCTTTTATTACAAGGAGCAGGCTACATCCTCTCATCTCGGTTTCTCGGTTTATTTTTTGACAAGTTTGAGGAACGGAAAAAGGAAACGCTCGCATACTTTGAATGATTAATGTCAATTTATCTGGAGCAGCTTTTGAAGACCATTAAGGAAATTCGATTTCCGTCAAAAGTGACAACACGAAGGAGTGTTAAAATTATTTACGAGCTGATAGGGTTGCGCCTTAACATTTGGGGGGAGGGGGACAGACATTAAATAAAAATTAATGGATTTTGAAAATGTTCTACGGAAGGTTTTATGAGTTTTTTTTTTTTTTTGTTGGCTAAACAGTGAGTGTGGTGTGGAACGCTTTGAGAGAGATGAGAACTGCACTGCAATCAGTAGCCTGGAACCGATAAATACCACGAATATTTCGGTCCATACAGCGAGCCAACCCTATTACACCAAATTTTGAAAAAAAAAAATGTCAGAATTGCCTTTAATAGGAGAAGAACGACGCTCTTCCTCGGTTTCAATTCAACCATCTTGGTTGCCAACATCAAACATATGGACACACAAGAGCTCGAGACAGAAGCCACTTGCAGTTCTGAAGAAACTTGGTTACTGAAGGGTGACCAGATAGCAATGTTCTGTTACAGCAGCTGTCAAAGTTACCAATGACATCCAGCTGTCAAAATATTCAGTAAAGTTCGCCATTCCATTGTGCATCGTTCCACGCTTGTCAAAGGTGCGAGAGTTATTAATAAATTTTATCGAAATTCTGGCTCAGTTGGAATTACGCAACTTGAATTTCGTTGTGAGGTCGATCGTCATCATGGCTTCAGTGTACAGGCAATGTCGTCGCGCCGTGGAAAAGTTTGAGCATGACTCCAGACCTTAGATCTCTTGGAACTTAAGCCACCAACCAGACTGAGATTAGTGCGAAATGAAGAAAATATTGGCCACCGTATCGCTCAGTATCGAAGAAGACCCAGAAATGTTAATTTGGCGGCAATCGGTTGAATTGGGCATCGCCAGACAGTCAAATCGTCTTATTTTTCGGTTGGATTTGGGCCTACATTCGTTTAGGATTGTGCTGATGCAAGAATTGAAGAGAGACAACCATAGAAATATTGCCGGAGATCCCAAATTTGTCCAAAAATCATCTTCTCAGACGAGGCCGATTTTTAGACGAGCCCACTAGCAAAGTTGTCAATATTGGAGCTAACACAATCCACAAATGTTCGACCAAGAATCAATGTATCCACAGAGACTGACTGTTTAGTACGGTTTATGGCATGGCAGCATCATCGGACCTTATTTCTTGGAAGGAGGAAGGAGACATCGTTACTTTCAATGGTCTCAGTTATAGAGTTCGAAAACATCGATATATCCAAGCTGTGGTTCCAATAAGACGGCTGTACATGCCATACTAGCGACGCAACGCTCGAAGGTGTGAAGCATAAATTGGGCGACTGGCTCATCTCACGATAAACGTTCATCAATTGGGCGCCGTATTCATGCGACTTGACGCCGCACGGTTATTTTCTCTAAGGCTATGTCAAGTTCTTGGTCCGCGCTAACAAGTCAACCACTTTGTACGAGCTTGAGCCCAACATTCAAGACTCTACTGCTGGAATAGCATAGCACATATTGGATTGAGTCCTCAAAAATTCGACCGACACCGCTTGAAGCCCTGCCAGCGAAGCCAAAGCGACTATTTGAATAATGTGATATTTCACATATAATGGCATGAATGTAGCTTCAAAACAAAGCCAGAATAAATGATGTATCTCACACCATTGTTGGTTTATTGAAATTGTTTTTCCTATCGTTCTTGCCTGGTCACCTTGTATTTTGGTCCACTGGGTACCTTAAAACATAAAGACTTAGCCTAATTAAGACAAAATCATTTAGCTTCGTGCTTAGGTAGAAATAACCACAACGTATGTACAACCTTTGCCGGATAGATCAGTCACATTTCAAAATTCACGTCTAAATATAGTCCAACTACACAAGATGCAAACTATTTATAGAGTACAATCCAATCTGAGTCACAATGCGGAACTGCAAAAAATCGAAATTTCTGAATCACTTTTTGCAAATCA
Source organism: Xylota segnis (assembly GCA_963583995.1). NCBI lineage: Eukaryota > Metazoa > Arthropoda > Insecta > Diptera > Syrphidae > Xylota > Xylota segnis. The sequence continues at coordinate 41,255,960 of OY757236.1, read as the reverse complement.
TTCAGTATTCCAAAAAAAAGTGTCCGGTTTAAGAGGAATTTCATATAGTTTTTTCCAGATCCGTTACCTCAAATCCTCTTCAAGGCATAATGGTCTCAGAAGTCAAACAAACTGAGTCAGTAACATGGCTACTTTGCATAGTCCATGTAATTAGTACAAAATCCGACCAGAAAAAGATGAATAATGAATGATAATTAATGAATTGCATTCGGGGGCAAAGTGTTAAAAGGTGTCCGCCTATCTGTGCTAAATGTAATCGCTTTAGATTGGCCCCTGGCATCTTTCCGCTCTCTTGGATTTTGCGGTAATTAGGACAGTCTACTAATCATAACCATTTCAACAGAAGATTAAGTATCTGTACCTTTAATTTAAATCGAAAATCAATGTTTATGGTTAGTATGTGTTGCTTTGTGTATTCACGCTTTTAAGTTAATGAAATTTCGAGCTATAGATACAACGGTATTCATTCAGATACATGCAAATGAAAGTCAGAGAGAAGTATGTACGCAAAATTAATTTATTTTATTTGTTTCGGAACTAAAATGCAGTATTGTGTTTATTCAAACAGCGGATACATTGTGTATCCTTTATAGATACATTCAGGATAATAAATAGTAGCACATCACAGCCCTGCCATAGGTCATGCAAGCTGCATAATTATTTGCATTAGAAAATCAATATTGTTGGAACAATTGGGAATGTGTTCGAAAAAAAGGATTTTAGATTGAAACAGCCTAAATTATGACTCAATTTGGACGGATGATGTAATGGACTTATGGTTCCATGGTGCAAAAACGCTCGAGAACGTCTATAAAAGTTTAAGATGAAGGTCCTTCGAGCTGGCTTTCGGTATATACAAATGCTTATGTCTGACAAAACTGAAGACTACAGTCACAAGGACTAGAGTTCCATTAGTAGGACACACTGCTGGCTTAGACTTGTGCTCATAAGAGTTTGAGGACAGTTAAGACTGTATAGAGATTTTTCTACCTCCAAATCGAGAAAATTGTACAACGCTTTCATATGTGTGTTTGAGAGGCTGAAAATCGAATTCTCAATACGAAGGCCACTATGTTTTCATCTCTAGAAAAACTATCTGGTAAATGCAGGTAACGGGAAAATATAATCAAAGGTGGAAAGTAGATCTGAGAAATGTTCTGTATCTCTAGTGGACTTCAAAGCTAAGCCTTAAGTGTCTTCTATTGATCGAGCAGCCTTTAGGTCTCCGAATTCCGATAGATGAGTATTCACTTCTATTTTACTACTCATTCGAGATATAAGTGTCTTACTTAAAGGGTCGCATTACGAATTCAGAGGTGGATCCGTTCGGTGAAATACCATATGGCCTTGGGACAGAGGGCAGCATACCCCACTATTTTTCACATCGTTTCTTGTACCGAGAGGGTCAAGCCTTAAAGGTTAGGAATACAAGGCCATATGAAAACATGATTTGTCTTACATCATCAATTCAAAGATTTATTCGTTAGCAAGGCCTAATCAAAAAGAAGAAGAAGAACGAAGCTCCTATTGTACATATCCTGCTGTACTGTCCAAAAAAACTTCGTCAAAATTGAATGAAAATAGTTTTCGGAATTCGTACTATTATTGGAGAGGGAAAGTTAAACATGTTAAACAGAGTAAGACAACTTATTCTGCAATCTTATCCAATTGGCTTACATATTTTTGAGGGCTGCCTCAGGGGTCCATTCTATCACCAACTTTATTTTGACAGATAACCATGGATGTTTTGGACATTGCCTTCAACTCTAGGCAAGAAGAGAACCCACATTCAGTACATGAAGAAGCCATGCCCCTTTCAGGTGAAGAACAACAAAGCCGTCTGCTCTGATGGCCTACCAGGGAAGTTTTGGTAGGGTGCATGCGCCAAATCCTCAACCAAGTATGGATGGATGAAGCCATGTCCGATGACTGGACTATAAGAACTATCGAGGTATATCCCTGCTATACATTACATATAAGATCCTGTCTAACCTACGGTGGGAACGTCTGAGACGTATCTACAACACACTAATCACGTAGTGTGGCTTTCTACCTGAGAGTTCGATGAACAACCAATTTTTAACAGTAAGACAAAAACCAAAGAATTTCATGTTAAGACTCATCTCTTCATCGACTTCAAAGCCGCATAAGACAGCATTAATCGTCTTGACCGCTGGAAGGCGATGAGCCCACTCGGGATTCCGGGAATTCGGAAGCAGTGGGGATTTGGCGAAGACGTACCTACATGGATTTACTTACCTCAATCGGAAAACTAAATTGCCCTGCAATACAGGGATCCTGCCAGTCCTACTATACAGAACCGGGTGGTGGACGATAAGTAGGAGAGCAGAGCAAATTTTGAGTACTTTCGGGAAATAAACTTTTGATCTGTCCCGAATGGGCGAATGGAGCAGAAGATACCTCTATGGGCTATACCAAAGCTCTGGATATACCCCAAAAAGTCAAAAAATGTCGCAGCAAATAGGATTCTCGAATCACAGCGTGTAGGTTCGACACGATAAGGAAGACCGTACATCCGTCTTAGGGATGAAGTTATCAAGGGTGCGAGAGCGGTTGGTCAAGACAACTGGAAGGAGCGTGCTCGGGATCGAAGGAAGTGGAAGTTCGTCACGGTTGGGGAGCCAGTTAAGTAAGGAAATCGACTCTGACGTAACACTAAGACAGATTATATTATCCCTCGGCGCTGCATACAGGACGAATCAAAATTTTGTCAACAGATTCACTCAGCAACATAGAACAACGAGTAGTTTACTCAATAGAAGGTCTCGTTTCAAGACTTAGTCTCCAAATATTGGCTTATAAGGGTCTAAAGGGCTCACATGTGTCCATAAGAGTTTGGCCCGTCCGCAAGTACCTTGCACTACATTTGACGGAAACATCTTGGCTTAGAGCTAGTTGGAACAAAATTCGAGCCAGGACACACAAATAATGCGATATTTTCGGTGACTGGATATAGCAACGATGGTCTAGAGATGGTCTATCTTTTTGTAACATGTGTCCATACAAAGATAGGGTAACTGATGAAGAATCTTTTCAATGTACTTACCTAGCGGAAAATATACTTATGTCACTCCGCTCAATCCTGTGACAGATTCATGCATCACTCCGGAACTAATCATTGCAAACTTCTTCAAAAAGATAACTCCCTCTCTATTCTGTTTCCATTCCTCCCACTGGAGAGGTTATCTATTAGAAAAGTCTCTTTGAAAAGGACTCTCAACGATGCGGAATAATGCAACAGAAACTTTATCCAAGAATTTGAATATATGTATGGTTTGGCATCACATCACGTTTAAAGAGCAAAGAAAGCCATGGGAACTCCACTAAACGGCTTAATGCTCACAATGGCTTGGATATGTGGAAACTTTTTGATTTCTTTGCATTTCAAATACTCATTCCAACTGCCAGGATAATAAAAAAACTTCTGACAGCTGTCAGTGCAAAAACATGGTAGCAATTCCATCCCACTGCTTCCACTGTTGCAATATAAAATACTTTCATCAAACAATAAACGCCAGCCAGCATATTAAAAAGGCAATTAGCGCCAAAGAAAAATGTTGTCCTATTAATTTCTTCATCAAACCAGTCACGTATCTTTGACCCCAGCCCCTGTGCACTCTGATTTGTAATCAATTAGTAAACGTGATCATAAAAACCAAAAAACAAAAAAAAAAAAAATAACCACAACCTCAACCATCATCCACCAAAACAGAAAAGATGAGACCAAGGTCATCAGAATGCCACCGAAAAAAAGAAACCCATTCAACCGGAAACCAACTGTGGTTGCGACCGCCCATGGTACAGCCCACCACTCTTCCATAGTTCATTGGAGTAGAATCATCCTTCGTCCAGGCTCCGTTTAAATTTAATTATACTTTTCGACATTTAGCTTAGCTATGACCCTACTCCAGTAAATCGGCTACGAACGGAACGTTTCCGTTTAATTGCAGACGTTTGGAGTTTTGACAACTTTTCTATTGTTATTAACACCTTTCGAGGGCGGATGTCCTTTGGTTCTAATTTTAGAAATAAGTTCCACTGTTGTGTGAGTTATGTCTACGAGTGTCCTTAGTTTTCAATTCGATTACTTTATTTGATTCGTGTTACCTTGAGTGAGTGTATTTAAGGAAAATGTTTTGACGTTAAGTTGTAGTGTATACTCGAGTCGTAAATTTTTGATCGGGTGTATTCCCACTTTAAGGAAATTGTATCTTTTGGTACTGTTTTTGGTAATAGCCGCTAAATACGCCTATACATGCTTCAATTGAAGCGTGAACATAGGTCTAATTAGCAATAGATACAGCTGTAGGTAGTACAGCTCCCCATAGGGGGAAGAAGATAAATTAAATTTCTTGTCAAGGCATAGATACATATATCAAACAAATGGCACCCAGCGGTGTGCTTTGACAAAGTCTTAATTTATTGCGTAATCCGATTTGGAGAGATTCTTCGCAATTAATGGCCTTGTTCGTTGGTTTAACGCCCCCTAACTTATGTTTGTATAGAACACGCTTTGTGTCATTTCTATTTTCGATTTCAAAACAAACAATTACGGGTTCTTTCTGAAGGAAGGAGGCTACCGTCTAAGGAAGCAATGAAATGTTGTCCTTTGGAACACATGGGAAATTTGAATATAATGTAATTCTTGGCTTAGATTGGACTTACCAAGAGTCCTGCAATAAACAGAGTATCTAGTCATATCCATGAAATGAGGGAGGGGTGTACAATATTTGAGAATATATGCCTATGAGGGCAGCTCTTTAGCATTCGGAAAGAAATTGGGAGCACAGAGCTGAAGATTGAAAAAATCTCCTGTTCCACTTCAAATGCTCGCTATTGAGGATTTTGAGAGAAGTTGGGTATGCAGAGGTCAAGACTGAAAAAACCTCTTAATTCGCTTCATGTGCAAAAGAGTCACATACCTCCTCTCCCTTTGCGTTTTGGGCCAAATAGATGAAATTCAACAAAAAACTTAACCAAAAAACGTTTAAAGGATGACTTAGACTTTGGTGCACTCAGTTGCTCGCTATTGAGGATTTTGAAAGAAGTTGGGTATGCAGAGGTCAAGACTGAAAAAACCTCTTAATTCGCCTCATGTGCAAAAGAGTCACATACCTCCTCTCCCTTTGCGTTTTGGGTCAAATGGATGAAATTCAACAAAAAACTTAACCGAAAAACGTTTAAAGGATGACTTAGACTTTGGTGCACTCAGTTGCTCGCTATTGAGGATTTTGAAAGAAGGTGGAAATGCCGAGGTCAAGACTGAAAAAACCTCTAAATTCACTTCAAGTGCAAAAGAGTCACATATCTCCTCTCCCTTTGCGTTTTGGGCCAAATGGATGAAATTCAACAAAAAACTTAACCTAAACACGCTTAAAGGATGACTTAGACTTTGGTGCACTCAGTTGCTCGCTATTGAGGATTTTGAAAGAAGTTGGGTATGCCGAGATCAAGACTGAAAAAACCTCTTAATTCGCCTCATGTGCAAAAGAGTCACATACCTCCTCTCCCTTTGCGTTTTGGGTCAAATGGATGAAATTCAACAAAAAACTTAACCGAAAAACGTTTAAAGGATGACTTAGACTTTGGTGCACTCAGTTGCTCGCTATTGAGGATTTTGAAAGAAGTTGGGTATGCCGAGAGCAAGACTGAAAAAACCTCTAAATTCACTTCAAGTGCAAAAGAGTCACATATCTCCTCTCCCTCAGCGTTTTGGGTCAAATGGATGAAATTCAACAAAAACTTAACTAAAAAACGTTTAAAGGATGACTTAGACTTTGGTGCACTCAGTTGCTCGCTATTGAGGATTTTGAAAGAAGTTGGGTATGCCGAGATCAAGACTGAAAAAACCTCTAAATTCACTTCAAGTGCAAAAGAGTCACATATCTCCTCTCCCTCTGTGTTTTGGGCCAAATGGATGCAATCCAACAAAAAACTTAACCAAAAAACTTTTAAAGGATGACTTAGAGCTTGGTGCACTCAGTTGCTCGCTATTGAGGATTTTGAAAGAAGTTGGGTATGCCGAGATCAAGACTGAAAAAACCTCTAAATTCACTTCAAGTGCAAAAGAGTCACATATCTCCTCTCCCTTTGCGTTTTGGGCCAAATGGATGAAATTCAACAAAAAACTTAACCAAAAAACGTTTAAAGGATGACTTAGACTTTGGTGCACTCAGTTGCTCGCTATTGAGGATTTTGAAAGAAGTTGGGTATGCAGAGGTCAAGACTGAAAAAACCTCTTAATTCGCCTCATGTGCAAAAGAGTCACATACCTCCTCTCCCTTTGCGTTTTGGGTCAAATGGATGAAATTCAACAAAAAACTTAACCGAAAAACGTTTAAAGGATGACTTAGACTTTGGTGCACTCAGTTGCTCGCTATTGAGGATTTTGAAAGAAGGTGGAAATGCCGAGGTCAAGACTGAAAAAACCTCTAAATTCACTTCAAGTGCAAAAGAGTCACATATCTCCTCTCCCTTTGCGTTTTGGGTCAAATGGATGAAATTCAACAAAAAACTTAACCGAAAAACGTTTAAAGGATGACTTAGACTTTGGTGCACTCAGTTGCTCGCTATTGAGGATTTTGAAAGAAGTTGGGTATGCCGAGATCAAGACTGAAAAAACCTCTAAATTCACTTCAAGTGCAAAAGAGTCACATATCTCCTCTCCCTTTGCGTTTTGGGCCAAATGGATGAAATTCAACAAAAAACTTAACCGAAAAACGTTTAAAGGATGACTTAGACTTTGGTGCACTCAGTTGCTCGCTATTGAGGATTTTGAAAGAAGGTGGAAATGCCGAGGTCAAGACTGAAAAAACCTCTAAATTCACTTCAAGTGCAAAAGAGTCACATATCTCCTCTCCCTTTGCGTTTTGGGCCAAATGGATGCAAGTCAACAAAAAACTTAACTAAAAAACGTTTAAGGATGACTTAGAGCTTGGTGCACTCAGTTGCATGCTATTGAGGATTTTGAAAGAAGTTGGGTATGCAGAGGTCAAGACTGAAAAAACCTCTAAATTCACTTCAAGTGCAAAAGAGTCACATATCTCCTCTCCCTTTGCGTTTTGGGTCAAATGGATGAAATTCAACAAAAAACTTAACCGAAAAACGTTTAAAGGATGACTTAGACTTTGGTGCACTCAGTTGCTCGCTATTGAGGATTTTGAAAGAAGGTGGAAATGCCGAGGTCAAGACTGAAAAAACCTCTAAATTCACTTCAATTGCAAAAGAGTCACATATCTCCTCTCCCTTTGCGTTTTGGGCCAAATGGATGCAAGTCAACAAAAAACTTAACTAAAAAACGTTTAAGGATGACTTAGAGCTTGGTGCACTCAGTTGCATGCTATTGAGGATTTTGAAAGAAGTTGGGTATGCAGAGGTCAAGACTGAAAAAACCTCTAAATTCACTTCAAGTGCAAAAGAGTCACATATCTCCTCTCCCTTTGCGTTTTGGGCCAAATGGATGAAATTCAACAAAAAACTTAACCGAAAAACGTTTAAAGGATGACTTAGACTTTGGTGCACTCAGTTGCTCGCTATTGAGGATTTTGAAAGAAGGTGGAAATGCCGAGGTCAAGACTGAAAAAACCTCTAAATTCACTTCAAGTGCAAAAGAGTCACATATCTCCTCTCCCTTTGCGTTTTGGGTCAAATGGATGAAATTCAACAAAAAACTTAACCGAAAAACGTTTAAAGGATGACTTAGACTTTGGTGCACTCAGTTGCTCGCTATTGAGGATTTTGAAAGAAGTTGGGTATGCCGAGATCAAGACTGAAAAAACCTCTAAATTCACTTCAAGTGCAAAAGAGTCACATATCTCCTCTCCCTTTGCGTTTTGGGCCAAATGGATGAAATTCAACAAAAAACTTAACCGAAAAACGTTTAAAGGATGACTTAGACTTTGGTGCACTCAGTTGCTCGCTATTGAGGATTTTGAAAGAAGGTGGAAATGCCGAGGTCAAGACTGAAAAAACCTCTAAATTCACTTCAAGTGCAAAAGAGTCACATATCTCCTCTCCCTTTGCGTTTTGGGCCAAATGGATGCAAGTCAACAAAAAACTTAACTAAAAAACGTTTAAGGATGACTTAGAGCTTGGTGCACTCAGTTGCATGCTATTGAGGATTTTGAAAGAAGTTGGGTATGCAGAGGTCAAGACTGAAAAAACCTCTAAATTCACTTCAAGTGCAAAAGAGTCACATACCTCCTCTCCCTTTGCGTTTTGGGCCAAATGGATGCAATTCAACAAAAACTTAACTAAAAAACGTTTAAAGGATGACTTAGACTTTGGTGCACTCAGTTGCTCGCTATTGAGGATTTTGAAAGAAGTTGGGTATGCCGAGGTCAAGACTGAAAAAACCTCTAAATTCACTTCAAGTGCAAAAGAGTCACATATCTCCTCTCCCTCTGTGTTTTGGGCCAAATGGATGCAATCCAACAAAAAACTTAACCAAAAAACTTTTAAAGGATGACTTAGAGCTTGGTGCACTCAGTTGCTCGCTATTGAGGATTTTGAAAGAAGTTGGGTATGCCGAGATCAAGACTGAAAAAACCTCTAAATTCACTTCAAGTGCAAAAGAGTCACATATCTCCTCTCCCTTTGCGTTTTGGGCCAAATGGATGAAATTCAACAAAAAACTTAACCAAAAAACGTTTAAAGGATGACTTAGACTTTGGTGCACTCAGTTGCTCGCTATTGAGGATTTTGAAAGAAGTTGGGTATGCAGAGGTCAAGACTGAAAAAACCTCTTAATTCGCCTCATGTGCAAAAGAGTCACATACCTCCTCTCCCTTTGCGTTTTGGGTCAAATGGATGAAATTCAACAAAAAACTTAACCGAAAAACGTTTAAAGGATGACTTAGACTTTGGTGCACTCAGTTGCTCGCTATTGAGGATTTTGAAAGAAGGTGGAAATGCCGAGGTCAAGACTGAAAAAACCTCTAAATTCACTTCAAGTGCAAAAGAGTCACATATCTCCTCTCCCTTTGCGTTTTGGGCCAAATGGATGCAAGTCAACAAAAAACTTAACTAAAAAACGTTTAAGGATGACTTAGAGCTTGGTGCACTCAGTTGCATGCTATTGAGGATTTTGAAAGAAGTTGGGTATGCAGAGGTCAAGACTGAAAAAACCTCTAAATTCACTTCAAGTGCAAAAGAGTCACATATCTCCTCTCCCTTTGCGTTTTGGGCCAAATGGATGAAATTCAACAAAAAACTTAACCGAAAAACGTTTAAAGGATGACTTAGACTTTGGTGCACTCAGTTGCTCGCTATTGAGGATTTTGAAAGAAGGTGGAAATGCCGAGGTCAAGACTGAAAAAACCTCTAAATTCACTTCAAGTGCAAAAGAGTCACATATCTCCTCTCCCTTTGCGTTTTGGGTCAAATGGATGAAATTCAACAAAAAACTTAACCGAAAAACGTTTAAAGGATGACTTAGACTTTGGTGCACTCAGTTGCTCGCTATTGAGGATTTTGAAAGAAGTTGGGTATGCCGAGATCAAGACTGAAAAAACCTCTAAATTCACTTCAAGTGCAAAAGAGTCACATATCTCCTCTCCCTTTGCGTTTTGGGCCAAATGGATGAAATTCAACAAAAAACTTAACCGAAAAACGTTTAAAGGATGACTTAGACTTTGGTGCACTCAGTTGCTCGCTATTGAGGATTTTGAAAGAAGGTGGAAATGCCGAGGTCAAGACTGAAAAAACCTCTAAATTCACTTCAAGTGCAAAAGAGTCACATATCTCCTCTCCCTTTGCGTTTTGGGCCAAATGGATGCAAGTCAACAAAAAACTTAACTAAAAAACGTTTAAGGATGACTTAGAGCTTGGTGCACTCAGTTGCATGCTATTGAGGATTTTGAAAGAAGTTGGGTATGCAGAGGTCAAGACTGAAAAAACCTCTAAATTCACTTCAAGTGCAAAAGAGTCACATACCTCCTCTCCCTTTGCGTTTTGGGCCAAATGGATGCAATTCAACAAAAACTTAACTAAAAAACGTTTAAAGGATGACTTAGAGCTTGGTGCACTCAGTTGCACGCTATTGAGGATTTTGAAAGAAGTTGGGTATGCAGAGGTCAAGACTGAAAAAACCTCTAAATTCACTTCAAGTGCAAAAGAGTCACATATCTCCTCTCCCTTTGCGTTTTGGGCCAAATGGATGCAAGTCAACAAAAAACTTAACTAAAAAACGTTTAAAGGATGACTTAGAGCTTGGTGCACTCAGTTGCATGCTATTGAGGATTTTGAAAGAAGTTGGGTATGCAGAGGTCAAGACTGAAAAAACCTCTAAATTCACTTCAAGTGCAAAAGAGTCACATTTCTCCTCTCCCTTTGCGTTTTGGGCCAAATGGATGCAAGTCAACAAAAAACTTAACTAAAAAACGTTTAAGGATGACTTAGAGCTTGGTGCACTCAGTTGCATGCTATTGAGGATTTTGAAAGAAGTTGGGTATGCAGAGGTCAAGACTGAAAAAACCTCTTAATTCGCCTCATGTGCAAAAGAGTCACATACCTCCTCTCCCTTTGCGTTTTGGGTCAAATGGATGAAATTCAACAAAAAACTTAACCGAAAAACGTTTAAAGGATGACTTAGACTTTGGTGCACTCAGTTGCTCGCTATTGAGGATTTTGAAAGAAGGTGGAAATGCCGAGGTCAAGACTGAAAAAACCTCTAAATTCACTTCAAGTGCAAAGAGTCACATATCTCCTCTCCCTTTGCGTTTTGGGCCAAATGGATGCAAGTCAACAAAAAACTTAACTAAAAAACTTTTAAAGGATGACTTAGAGCTTGGTGCACTCAGTTGCTCGCTATTGAGGATTTTGAAAGAAGTTGGGTATGCAGAGGTCAAGACTGAAAAAACCTCTAAATTCACTTCAAGTGCAAAAGAGTCACATTTCTCCTCCCCCTTTGCGTTTTGGGCCAAATGGATGTAATTCAACAAATAACTTAACCAAAAAACGTTTAAAGGATGACTTAGACTTTGGTGCACTCAGTTGCTCGCTATTGAGGATTTTGAAAGAAGTTGGGTATGCAGAGGTCAAGACTGAAAAAACCTCTTAATTCGCTTCATGTGCAAAAGAGTCACATACCTCCTCTCCCTTTGCGTTTTGGGCCAAATGGATGCAATTCAACAAAAACTTAACTAAAAAACGTTTAAAGGATGACTTAGACTTTGGTGCACTCAGTTGCTCGCTATTGAGGATTTTGAAAGAAGTTGGGTATGCAGAGGTCAAGACCAGAAAAACTTCTTAATTCACTTCAAGTGCAAAAGAGTCACATATCTCCTCTCCCTCTCTGTTTTGGGCCAAATGGATGCAATCCAACAAAAAACTTAACCAAAAAACTTTTAAAGGATGACTTAGAGCTTGGTGCACTCAGTTGCACGCTATTGAGGATTTTGAAAGAAGTTGGGTATGCAAAGGTCAAGACTGAAAAAACCTCTAAATTCACTTCAAGTGCAAAAGAGTCACATATCTCCTCCCCCTTTGCATTTTGGGCCAAATTGATGTAATTCAACAAAAAACTTAACCAAAAAACGTTTAAAGGATGACTTAGACTTTGGTGCACTCAGTTGCACGCTATTGAGGATTTTGAAAGAAGTTGGGTATGCAAAGGTCAAGACTGAAAAAACCTCTAAATTCACTTCAAGTGCAAAAGAGTCGCATATCTCCTCCCCCTTTGCGTTTTGGGCCAAATGGATGTAATTCAACAAATAACTTAACCAAAAAACGTTTAAAGGATGATTTAGACTTTGGTGCACTAAGCTGCTCGCTATTGAAGATTTTGAAAGAAGTTGGGTATGCAGAGGTCAAGTCTGAAAAAACCTCCAAATTCACTTCAAGTGCAAAAGAGTCACATATCTCCTTTCCCTTTGCGTTTTAGGAAAAATGGATGCAATTCAACAAAAAACTTAACCAAAAAACGTTTAAAGGATGACTTAGAGCTTGGTGCACTCAGTTGCACGCTATTGAGGATTTTGAAAGAAGTTGGGTATGCAGAGGTCAAGACTGAAAAAACCTCTAAATTCACTTCAAGTGCAAAAGAGTCACATATCTCCTCTCCCTCTGTGTTTTGGGCCAAATGGATGCAATCCAACAAAAAACTTAACCAAAAAACTTTTAAAGGCTGACTTAGAGCTTGGTGCACTCAGTTGCTCGCTATTGAGGATTTTGAAAGAAGTTGGGTATGCCGAGGTCAAGACTGAAAAAACCTCTAAATTCACTTCAAGTGCAAAAGAGTCACATATTTCCTCTCCCTTTGCGTTTTGGGCCAAATGGATGCAATTCAACAAAAAACTTAACTAAAAAACGTTTAAAGGATGACTTAGAGCTTGGTGCACTCAGTTGCACGCTATTGAGGATTTTGAAGGAAGTTGGGTATGCAGAGGTCAAGACTGAAAAAACCTCTAAATTCACTTCAAGTGCAAAAGAGTCACATATTTCCTCTCCCTTTGCGTTTTGGGCCAAATGGATGCAATTCAACAAAAAACTTAACTAAAAAACGTTTAAATGATGACTTAGAGCTTGGTGCACTCAGTTGCACGCTGTTTAGGATTTTGAAAGAAGTTGGGTAGGCAGAGGTCAAGACTGAAAAAACCTCTAAATTCACTTCAAGTGCAAAAGAGTCACATATTTCCTCTCCCTTTGCGTTTTGGGCCAAATGGATGCAATTCAACAAAAAACTTAACTAAAAAACGTTTAAATGATGACTTAGAGCTTGGTGCACTCAGTTGCACGCTGTTTAGGATTTTGAAAGAAGTTGGGTAGGCAGAGGTCAAGACTGAAAAAACCTCTAAATTCACTTCAAGTGCAAAAGAGTCACATATCTCCTCTCCCTCTGTGTTTTGGGCCAAATGGATGCAATCCAACAAAAAACTTAACCAAAAAACTTTTAAAGAATGACTTAGAGCTGGGTGCACTCAGTTGCTCGCTATTGAGGATTTTGAAAGAAGTTGGGTATGCCGAGGTCAAGACTGAAAAAACCTCTAAATTCACTTCAAGTGCAAAAGAGTCACATATCTCCTCTCCCTTTGCGTTTTGGGCCAAATGGATGCAAGTCAACAAAAAACTTAACTAAAAAACGTTTAAAGGATGACTTAGAGCTTGGTGCACTCAGTTGCACGCTATTGAGGATTTTGAAAGAAGTTGGGTATGCAGAGGTCAAGACTGAAAAAAACCTCTAAATTCACTTCAAGTGCAAAAGAGTCACATATCTCCTCTCCCTCTGTGTTTTGGGCCAAATGGATGCAATCCAACAAAAAACTTAACCAAAAAACTTTTAAAGGATGACTTAGAGCTTGGTGCACTCAGTTGCTCGCTATTGAGGATTTTGAAAGAAGTTGGGTATGCCGAGGTCAAGACTGAAAAAAACCTCTAAATTCACTTCAAGTGCAAAAGAGTCACATATCTCCTCTCCCTCTGTGTTTTGGGCCAAATGGATGCAATCCAACAAAAAACTTAACCAAAAAACTTTTAAAGAATGACTTAGAGCTGGGTGCACTCAGTTGCTCGCTATTGAGGATTTTGAAAGAAGTTGGGTATGCCGAGGTCAAGACTGAAAAAACCTCTAAATTCACTTCAAGTGCAAAAGAGTCACATATCTCCTCTCCCTTTGCGTTTTGGGCCAAATGGATGCAAGTCAACAAAAAACTTAACTAAAAAACGTTTAAAGGATGACTTAGAGCTTGGTGCACTCAGTTGCACGCTATTGAGGATTTTGAAAGAAGTTGGGTATGCAGAGGTCAAGACTGAAAAAAACCTCTAAATTCACTTCAAGTGCAAAAGAGTCACATATCTCCTCTCCCTCTGTGTTTTGGGCCAAATGGATGCAATCCAACAAAAAACTTAACCAAAAAACGTTTAAAGGATGACTTAGAGCTTGGTGCACTCAGTTGCACGCTGTTTAGGATTTTGAAAGAAGTTGGGTATGCCGAGGTCAAGACTGAAAAAACCTCTAAATTCACTTCAAGTGCAAAAGAGTCACATATCTCCTCTCCCTTTGCGTTTTGGGCCAAATGGATGCAAGTCAACAAAAAACTTAACTAAAAAACGTTTAAAGGATGACTTAGAGCTTGGTGCACTCAGTTGCATGCTATTGAGGATTTTGAAAGAAGTTGGGTATGCAGAGGTCAAGACTGAAAAAAACCTCTAAATTCACTTCAAGTGCAAAAGAGTCACATATCTCCTCTCCCTCTGTGTTTTGGGCCAAATGGATGCAATCCAACAAAAAACTTAACCAAAAAACTTTTAAAGGATGACTTAGAGCTTGGTGCACTCAGTTGCTCGCTATTGAGGATTTTGAAAGAAGTTGGGTATGCCGAGGTCAAGACTGAAAAAACCTCTAAATTCACTTCAAGTGCAAAAGAGTCACATATCTCCTCTCCCTTTGCGTTTTGGGCCAAATGGATGCAATTCAACAAAAAACTTAACCAAAAAACGTTTAAAGGATGACTTAGAGCTTGGTGCACTCAGTTGCACGCTATTGAGGATTTTGAAAGAAGTTGGGTATGCAGAGGTCAAGACTGAAAAAACCTCTAAATTCACTTCAAGTGCAAAAGAGTCACATATCTCCTCTCCCTCTGTGTTTTGGGCCAAATGGATGCAATCCAACAAAAAACTTAACCAAAAAACTTTTAAAGGATGACTTAGAGCTTGGTGCACTCAGTTGCTCGCTATTGAGGATTTTGAAAGAAGTTGGGTATGCCGATGTCAAGACTGAAAAAACCTCTAAATTCACTTCAAGTGCAAAAGAGTCACATATCTCCTCTCCCTTTGCGTTTTGGGCCAAATGGATGCAAGTCAACAAAAAACTTAACTAAAAAACGTTTAAAGGATGACTTAGAGCTTGGTGCACTCAGTTGCACGCTATTGAGGATTTTGAAAGAAGTTGGGTATGCAGAGGTCAAGACTGAAAAAACCTCTAAATTCACTTCAAGTGCAAAAGAGTCACATATCTCCTCTCCCTTTGCGTTTTGGGCCAAATGGATGCAAGTCAACAAAAAACTTAACTAAAAAACGTTTAAAGGATGACTTAGAGCTTGGTGCACTCAGTTGCATGCTATTGAGGATTTTGAAAGAAGTTGGGTATGCAGAGGTCAAGACTGAAAAAACCTCTAAATTCACTTCAAGTGCAAAAGAGTCACATATCTCCTCTCCCTTTGCGTTTTAGGCCAAATGGATGCAAGTCAACAAAAAACTTAACTAAACGTTTAAAGGATGACTTAGAGCTTGGTGCACTCAGTTGCACGCTATTGAGGATTTTGAAAGAAGTTGGGTATGCCGAGGTCAAGACTGAAAAAACCTCTAAATTCACTTCAAGTGCAAAAGAGTCACATATCTCCTCTCCCTTTGCGTTTTGGGCCAAATGGATGCAAGTCAACAAAAAACTTAACTAAAAAACGTTTAAAGGATGACTTAGAGCTTGGTGCACTCAGTTGCACGCTATTGAGGATTTTGAAAGAAGTTCTGTATGCCGAGGTCAAGACTGAAAAAACCTCTAAATTCACTTCAAGTGCAAAAGAGTCACATATCTCCTCTCCCTTTGCGTTTTGGGCCAAATGGATGCAAGTCAACAAAAAACTTAACTAAAAAACGTTTAAAGGATGACTTAGAGCTTGGTGCACTCAGTTGCACGCTATTGAGGATTTTGAAAGAAGTTGGGTATGCCGAGGTCAAGACTGAAAAAACCTCTAAATTCAGTTCAAGTGCAAAAGAGTCACATATCTCCTCTCCCTCTGTGTTTTGGGCCAAATGGATGCAATCCAACAAAAAACTTAACCAAAAAACTTTTAAAGGATGACTTAGAGCTTGGTGCACTCAGTTGCTCGCTATTGAGGATTTTGAAAGAAGTTGGGTATGCCGAGATCAAGACTGAAAAAACCTCTAAATTCACTTCAAGTGCAAAAGAGTCACATATCTCCTCTCCCTTTGCGTTTTGGGCCAAATGGATGCAAGTCAACAAAAAACTTAACTAAAAATCGTTTAAAGGATGACTTAGAGCTTGGTGCACTCAGTTGCACGCTATTGAGGATTTTCAAAGAAGTTGGGTATGCCGAGATCAAGACTGAAAAAACCTCTAAATTCACTTCAAGTGCAAAAGAGTCACATATCTCCTCCCCCTTTGCGTTTTGGGCCAAATGGATGCAAGTCAACAAAAAACTTAACCAAAAAACTTTTAAAGGATGACTTAGAGCTTGGTGCACTCAGTTGCTCGCTATTGAGGATTTTGAAAGAAGTTGGGTATGCCGAGATCAAGACTGAAAAAACCTCTAAATTCACTTCAAGTGCAAAAGAGTCACATATCTCCTCTCCCTTTGCGTTTTGGGCCAAATGGATGCAAGTCAACAAAAAACTTAACCAAAAAACTTTTAAAGGATGACTTAGAGCTTGGTGCACTCAGTTGCTCGCTATTGAGGATTTTGAAAGAAGTTGGGTATGCCGAGATCAAGACTGAAAAAACCTCTAAATTCACTTCAAGTGCAAAAGAGTCACATATCTCCTCCCCCTTTGCGTTTTGGGCCAAATGGATGTAACTCAACAAAAAACTTAACCAAAAAAACGTTTAAAGGATGACTTAGAGCTTGGTGCACTCAGTTGCACGCTATTGAGGATTTTGAAAGAAGTTGGGTATGCAGAGGTCAAGACTGAAAAAACCTCTAAATTCACTTCAAGTGCAAAAGAGTCACATATCTCCTCTCCCTCTGTGTTTTGGGCCAAATGGATGCAATCCAACAAAAAACTTAACCAAAAAACTTTTAAAGGATGACTTAGAGCTTGGTGCACTCAGTTGCTCGCTATTGAGGATTTTGAAAGAAGTTGGGTATGCCGAGGTCAAAACTGAAAAAACCTCTAAATTCACTTCAAGTGCAAAAGAGTCACATATCTCCTCTCCCTCGGTGTTTTGGGCCAAATGGATGCAATCCAACAAAAAACAACCAAAAAACTTTTAAAGGATGACTTAGAGCTTGGTGCACTCAGTTGCTCGCTATTGAGGATTTTGAAAGAAGTTGGGTATGCAGAGGTCAAGTCTGAAAAAACCTCCAAATTCACTTCAAGTGCAAAAGAGTCACATATCTCCTTTGCCTTTGCGTTTTAGGAAAAATGGATGCAATTCAACAAAAAACTTAACCAAAATACGTTTAAAGGATGACTTAGAGCTTGGTGCACTCAGTTGCACGCTATTGAGGATTTTGAAAGAAGTTGGGTATGCAGAGGTCAAGACTGAAAAAACCTCTAAATTCACTTCAAGTGCAAAAGAGTCACATATCTCCTCTCCCTTTGCGTTTTGGGCCAAATGGATGCAAGTCAACAAAAAACTTAACTAAAAAACGTTTAACGGATGACTTAGAGCTTGGTGCACTCAGTTGCACGCTATTGAGGATTTTGAAAGAAGTTCTGTATGCCGAGGTCAAGACTGAAAAAACCTCTAAATTCACTTCAAGTGCAAAAGAGTCACATATCTCCTCTCCCTTTGCGTTTTGGGCCAAATGGATGCAAGTCAACAAAAAACTTAACTAAAAAACGTTTAAAGGATGACTTAGAGCTTGGTGCACTCAGTTGCACGCTATTGAGGATTTTGAAAGAAGTTGGGTATGCCGAGGTCAAGACTGAAAAAACCTCTAAATTCACTTCAAGTGCAAAAGAGTCACATATCTCCTCTCCCTCTGTGTTTTGGGCCAAATGGATGCAATCCAACAAAAAACTTAACCAAAAAACTTTTAAAGGATGACTTAGAGCTTGGTGCACTCAGTTGCTCGCTATTGAGGATTTTGAAAGAAGTTGGGTATGCCGAGATCAAGACTGAAAAAACCTCTAAATTCACTTCAAGTGCAAAAGAGTCACATATCTCCTCTCCCTTTGCGTTTTGGGCCAAATGGATGCAAGTCAACAAAAAACTTAACTAAAAAACGTTTAACGGATGACTTAGAGCTTGGTGCACTCAGTTGCACGCTATTGAGGATTTTCAAAGAAGTTGGGTATGCAGTGGTCAAGACTGTAAAAACCTCTAAATTCACTTCAAGTGCAAAAGAGTCACATATCTCCTCTCCCTTTGCGTTTTGGGCCAAATGGATGCAAGTCAACAAAAAACTTAACTAAAAAACGTTTAAAGGATGACTTAGAGCTTGGTGCACTCAGTTGCATGCTATTGAATATTTTGAAAGAAGTTGGGTATGCAGAGGTCAAGACTGAAAAAACCTCTAAATTCACTTCAAGTGCAAAAGAGTCACATATCTCCTCTCCCTCTGTGTTTTGGGCCAAATGGATGCAATCCAACAAAAAACTTAACTAAAAAACGTTTAAAGGATGACTTAGAGCTTGGTGCACTCAGTTGCACGCTATTGAGGATTTTGAAAGAAGTTGGGTATGCAGAGGTCAAGACTGAAAAAACCTCTAAATTCACTTCAAGTGCAAAAGAGTCACATATCTCCTCCCCCTCAGCGTTTTGGGTCAAATGGATGTAATTCAACAAATAACTTAACTAAAAAACGTTTAAAGGATGACTTAGACTTTGGTGCACTCAGTTCCTCGCTATTGAGGATTTTGAAAGAAGTTGGGTATGCCGAGATCAAGACTGAAAAAACCTCTAAATTCACTTCAAGTGCAAAAGAGTCACATATCTCCTCTCCCTTTGCGTTTTGGGCCAAATGGATGCAAGTCAACAAAAAACTTAACTAAAAAACGTTTAAAGGATGACTTAGAGCTTGGTGCACTCAGTTGCACGCTATTGAGGATTTTGAAAGAAGTTGGGTATGCCGAGGTCAAGACTGAAAAAACCTCTAAATTCACTTCAAGTGCAAAAGAGTCACATATCTCCTCTCCCTTTGCGTTTTGGGCCAAATGGATGCAAGTCAACAAAAAACTTAACTAAAAAACGTTTAAAGGATGACTTAGAGCTTGGTGCACTCAGTTGCACGCTATTGAGGATTTTGAAAGAAGTTGGGTATGCCGAGGTCAAGACTGAAAAAACCTCTAAATTCACTTCAAGTGCAAAAGAGTCACATATCTCCTCTCCCTCTGTGTTTTGGGCCAAATGGATGCAATCCAACAAAAAACTTAACCAAAAAACTTTTAAAGGATGACTTAGAGCTTGGTGCACTCAGTTGCACGCTATTGAGGATTTTGAAAGAAGTTGGGTATGCCGAGGTCAAGACTGAAAAAACCTCTAAATTCACTTCAAGTGCAAAAGAGTCGCATATCTCCTCCCCCTTTGCGTTTTGGGCCAAATGGATGTAATTCAACAAATAACTTAACCAAAAAACGTTTAAAGGATAACTTAGACTTTGGTGCACTCAGTTGCACGCTATTGAGGATTTTGAAAGAAGTTGGGTATGCAGAGGTTGAGGCTGAAAAAACCTCTTAATTCACTTCAAGTGCAAAAGAGTCACATATCTCCTCTCCCTTTGCGTTTTGGGCCAAATGGATGAAATTCAACAAAATACTTGACCAAAAAACGTTTAAAGGATGACTTAGACTTTGGTGCACTCAGTTCCTCGCTATTGAGGATTTTGAAAGAAGTTGGGTATGCAGAGGTTGAGGCTGAAAAAACCTCTTAATTCACTTCAAGTGCAAAAGAGTCACATATCTCCTCCCCCTCAGCGGTTTGGGTCAATTGGATGAAATTCAACAAAAAGCTTAACCAAAATACGCTTAAAGGATGACTTAGAGCTTGCTGCACTCAGTTGCTCGCTATTGAGGATTTTGAAAGACGTTGGGTATGCAGAGGTCAAGACTGAAAAAACCTCTAAGTTCACATCAAGTGCAAAAGAGTCACATATCCCATCCCCCTCAGCGTTTTGGGTCAAATGGATGTAATTCAACAAATAACTTAACCAAAAAACGTTTAAAGGATGACTTAGCCTTTGGTGCACTCAGTTCCTTGCTATTGAGGATTTTGAAAGAAGTTGGGTATGCAGAGCTTAAGACTGAAAAAACCTCTAAATTCACTTCAAGTGCAAAAGAGTCACATATCTCCTCTCCCTCTGTGTTTTGGGCCAAATGGATGAAATTCAACAAAATACTTGACCAAAAAACGTTTAAAGGATGACTTAGACTTTGGTGCACTCAGTTCCTTGCTATTGAGGATTTTGAAAGAAGTTGGGTATGCAGAGCTTAAGACTGAAAAAACCTCTAAATTCACTTCAAGTGCAAAAGAGTCACATATCTCCTCCCCCTCAGCGTTTTGGGTCAGATGGATGTAATTCAACAAATAACTTAACCAAAAAACGTTTAAAGGATGACTTAGACTTTGGTGCACTCAGTTCCTTGCTATTGAGGATTTTGAAAGAAGTTGGGTATGCAGAGCTTAAGACTGAAAAAACCTCTAAATTCCCTTCAAGTGCAAAAGAATCACACATCTCCTCTCCCTTTGCGTTTTGGGCCAAATGGATGTAATTCAACAAAAAACTTAACCAAAAAAAGTTTAAAGGATGACTTAGACTTTGGTGCACTCAGTTGCTCGCTATTGAGGATTTTGAAAGAAGTTGGGTATGCAGAGGTCAAGACTGAAAAAACCTCTAAATTCCCTTCAAGTGCAAAAGAGTCACATATCTCCTCCCCCTTTGCGTTTTGGGCCAAATGGATGAAATTCAACAAAAAACTTAACCAAAAAACGTTTAAAGGATGACTTAGACTTTGGTGCACTCAGTTCCTCGCTATTGAGGATTTTGAAAGAAGTTGGGTATGCCGAGGTCAAGACTGAGAAAACCTCTTAATTCGCTTCATGTGCAAAAGAGTCACATACCTCCTCTCCCTTTGCGTTTTGGGTCAAATGGATGAAATTCAACAAAAAACTTAACCAAAAGACGTTTAAAGGATGACTTAGACTTTGGTGCACTCAGTTGCTCGCTATTGAGGATTTTGAAAGAAGTTGGGTATGCAGAGGTCAAGTCTGAAAAAACCTCTAAATTCACTTCAAGTGCAAAAGAGTCACATATCTCCTCTCCCTCAGCGTTTTGGGTCAAATGGATGTAATTCAACAAAAAACTTAACTAAAAACGTTTAAAGGATGACTTAGACTTTGGTGCACTCAGTTCCTCGCTATTGAGGATTTTGAAAGAAGTTGGGTATGCCGAGATCAAGACTGAAAAAACCTCTAAATTCACTTCAAGTGCAAAAGAGTCACATATCTCCTCTCCCTTTGCGTTTTGGGCCAAATGGATGCAAGTCAACAAAAAACTTAACTAAAAAACGTTTAAAGGATGACTTAGAGCTTGGTGCACTCAGTTGCACGCTATTGAGGATTTTGAAAGAAGTTGGGTATGCAAAGGTCAAGACTGAAAAAACCTCTAAATTCACTTCAAGTGCAAAAGAGTCGCATATCTCCTCCCCCTTTGCGTTTTGGGCCAAATGGATGTAATTCAACAAATAACTTAACCAAAAAACGTTTAAAGGATAACTTAGACTTTGGTGCACTCAGTTGCACGCTATTGAGGATTTTGAAAGAAGTTGGGTATGCAGAGGTCGAGGCTGAAAGAACCTCTAAATTCACTTCAAGTGCAAAAGAGTCACGTATCTCCTCTCCCTTTGCGTTTTGGGCCAAATGGATGAAATTCAACAAAATACTTGACCAAAAAACGTTTAAAGGATGACTTAGACTTTGGTGCACTCAGTTCCTCGCTATTGAGGATTTTGAAAGAAGTTGGGTATGCAGAGGTCGAGGCTGAAAAAACCTCTTAATTCACTTCAAGTGCAAAAGAGTCACATATCTCCTCCCCCTCAGCGGTTTGGGTCAATTGGATGAAATTCAACAAAAAGCTTAACCAAAATACGCTTAAAGGATGACTTAGAGCTTGCTGCACTCAGTTGCTCGCTATTGAGGATTTTGAAAGACGTTGGGTATGCAGAGGTCAAGACTGAAAAAACCTCTAAGTTCACATCAAGTGCAAAAGAGTCACATATCCCCTCCCCCTCAGCGTTTTGGGTCAAATGGATGTAATTCAACAAATAACTTAACCAAAAAACGTTTAAAGGATGACTTAGCCTTTGGTGCACTCAGTTCCTTGCTATTGAGGATTTTGAAAGAAGTTGGGTATGCAGAGCTTAAGAGTGAAAAAACCTCTAAATTCACTTCAAGTGCAAAAGAGTCACATATCTCCTCCCCCTCAGCGTTTTGGGTCAGATGGATGTAATTCAACAAATAACTTAACCAAAAAACGTTTAAAGGATGACTTAGACTTTGGTGCACTCAGTTTCTCGCTATTGAGGATTTTGAAAGAAGTTGGGTATGCAGAGCTTAAGACTGAAAAAACCTCTAAATTCACTTCAAGTGCAAAAGAGTCACATATCTCCTCCCCCTCAGCGTTTTGGGTCAGATGGATGTAATTCAACAAATAACTTAACCAAAAAACGTTTAAAGGATGACTTAGACTTTGGTGCACTCAGTTCCTTGCTATTGAGGATTTTGAAAGAAGTTGGGTATGCAGAGCTTAAGACTGAAAAAACCTCTAAATTCCCTTCAAGTGCAAAAGAATCACACATCTCCTCTCCCTTTGCGTTTTGGGCCAAATGGATGTAATTCAACAAAAAACTTAACCAAAAAAAGTTTAAAGGATGACTTAGACTTTGGTGCACTCAGTTGCTCGCTATTGAGGATTTTGAAAGAAGTTGGGTATGCAGAGGTCAAGACTGAAAAAACCTCTAAATTCCCTTCAAGTGCAAAAGAGTCACATATCTCCTCCCCCTTTGCGTTTTGGGCCAAATGGATGCAATTCAACAAAAAACTTAACAAAAAAACGTTTAAAGGATGACTTAGACTTTGGTGCACTCAGTTGCTCGCTCTTGAGGATTTTGAAAGGAGTTGGGTGTGCAGAGGTCAAGACTGAAAAAAACCTCTAAATTCACTTCAAGTGCAAAAGAGTCACATATCTCCTCCCCCTCAACGTTTTGGGTCAAATGGATGAAATTCAACAAAAAACTTGACCAAAAAACGTTTAAAGGATGACTTAGACTTTGGTGCACTCAGTTGCTCGCTATTGAGGATTTTGAAAGAAGTTGGGTATGCAGAGGTCAAGACTGAAAAAAACCTCTAAATTCACTTCAAGTGCAAAAGAGTCACATATCTCCTCTCCCTCTGTGTTTTGGGCCAAATGGATGCAATCCAACAAAAAACTTAACCAAAAAACGTTTAAAGGATGACTTAGAGCTTGGTGCACTCAGTTGCACGCTGTTTAGGATTTTGAAAGAAGTTGGGTATGCCGAGGTCAAGACTGAAAAAACCTCTAAATTCACTTCAAGTGCAAAAGAGTCACATATCTCCTCTCCCTTTGCGTTTTGGGCCAAATGGATGCAAGTCAACAAAAAACTTAACTAAAAAACGTTTAAAGGATGACTTAGAGCTTGGTGCACTCAGTTGCATGCTATTGAGGATTTTGAAAGAAGTTGGGTATGCAGAGGTCAAGACTGAAAAAAACCTCTAAATTCACTTCAAGTGCAAAAGAGTCACATATCTCCTCTCCCTTTGCGTTTTGGGCCAAATGGATGCAATTCAACAAAAAACTTAACAAAAAAACGTTTAAAGGATGACTTAGACTTTGGTGCACTCAGTTGCTCGCTCTTGAGGATTTTGAAAGGAGTTGGGTGTGCAGAGGTCAAGACTGAAAAAAACCTCTAAATTCACTTCAAGTGCAAAAGAGTCACATATCTCCTCCCCCTCAACGTTTTGGGTCAAATGGATGAAATTCAACAAAAAACTTGACCAAAAAACGTTTAAAGGATGACTTAGACTTTGGTGCACTCAGTTGCTCGCTATTGAGGATTTTGAAAGAAGTTGGGTATGCAGAGGTCAAGTCTGAAAAAACCTCTAAATTCACTTCAAGTGCAAAAGAGTCACATATCTCCTCTCCCTCAGCGTTTTGGGTCAAATGGACGAATTTCAACAAAAATCTTAACCGAAAAACCCAATTCGCATGACTTAGACTTTGGTGCATTCAGCTGCTCGCTTTAAGAACTTTGGTACTATATCTCTGGATACATACTCACTGTTTTTCTAAAGGTTTAAATTTTGAACTTCGTTGAATAAACTTCGAAAATAGCCTGTAGGTTGACTGTTCCGAAAATAGTTTTGCCCACTTTTGGATTTCACGAGTATCTATGATTAAAAGTTCTCCAAAATATCCCTCGGCGACCCCTTTTCCAGATCCTTGTCCCTCCGAAAGTCCAAAGTAGGAAAAGAACCAACATCTAATCAGGAAACTTTGGTATCGTTAATTTCGGATTCGAGATGTTGGCTATAAATAAAGTTACCATCGATTGGTAGGTGGTGTATGACGACATTCCTCGAATAACAATAAACATCGGTTGACATTGCACTACGGAAGTTGTTCGTAATGAAACTATTTTCTGTAAAAGTTCTCCGTGCGATGAAAATTGAACTCGCAGAACTAGTTGTTCGAAGAATGTCTTAATTAAACTTGTAACTCATTTAATTAAGAGAATTATTTGGTGTAGTTCTTTAATTTGTGACATTTATTTGAGGTTTCGAATGTACCTGAATGGAGTGTCATCGTCCTTTAGACTTTTCTTTAAGAAATAAGTTTACTGGTACTCACAGCCAATAGTATTTTGAGTTCGTTGGAGGTTTAAGATCAGGGTAGTCGCATTTGATTGAGTATTTTCAGTTTCAGGTTACTCATTCAATTCGTAAAAAAATAATTTGAACATCATCAGTCCAACATAATAAAAGGACGATGAGACACTTTGAGAGGCTAAAGTCATTGACCCAAATATTTAAGTACATCTTGAGGACATGTTGGTAGTGGCCTTAAGGAGCGTTAAAATCGAAGAATATGAACTGGCCATACCTTACGAAAGCAATACATTTGTCGATTCCCGACTGTCAAATTCCAGCAAAGCGGTAGGCAATGTATTGTTTCCTCAACTTCCAGATACGATCTCTACGTCAAAACAATGAAGGAGGGGCCAGAAGTGATGTAAAATATTGAAGTTTTGTCAGAGCTATCTATCACTTGGCTGGTGTCAGGCCGTCTCAAATATTCAGCTCCGTATAGGGATTACTTTTATACTTCCAATCTTGTTTGGCTCTCAAAGTAAATGGTGGAGACTACTCGGGCAATCATTTGGAGTTGAGCTACCGATAGACGCCGAAATGGTAGTTCAAGGCAAGGACTTTAGTATTCAAGATTTTCCAAAAGTTGCCGCATACAGCAACTCCTTCTTGCGGATAACCTCTATTAGCCTTAGTAGTCCCAAACCATTCTCTAAGTTGCAACCAGCAACCACTTCTTTCACATATCCGGACAGCTCATTTCATTCTAGTCGTCCTGCACCCTGTCTTCGGCCAAGAAACCAACATAACCCTCCGAGACAGCTGTGTCCGGACTAGCTAACGCCTGTGGTGGCCTCCACATCCCCTAACTATTGGCAACACTAAATTTTAAGTGCTTTCTAGCTTCATGATCTTAATGTCTATTGACAACCACCACATGGCTGCATGAAAGGCCAGAGCACAAATTATCAACTAAAGCGAAGCACAACAAACATTACTCTGAGGCGCAGAACAACAAATGGCTTTGTCGCCACTACCACCGGCCGACCGCCACTGTGTGGTGCGTAGTATGAGGGTGGCGAAACGACGACGATGGCGCATAGTAACGTTACGTTGTGCTAATTCCATCCCCGGGGGTGTCAGCCGAAGGCCAATTGTTTGAACAACAAGTTGCGGCATGTATTAGTGTGTGTTTTGTGGCCTCGACTGGTCTTTTGTTTATCTATTCACTTTAGATTGCTCTTGCCAGGAATTACCGCCAACCATACCGCCATCGTCGTCGTTTAGTCACCACCAGTGTGGCACAGTTGTTTTTTTCTTTTCTGGTTCCGCTTCCGTTTTCTGTTTACTCAACGGATTACACTGGCATTTTGGTTTCGGTCAGAACTGCCCCTGGCAATGAATAAACCATTTCCTAAGCAATTTGTGTGCTGGAAGGACTATTAAATCCAATTGGACACGTTTAGATTCAGGAACTCGCACGGTATACCTAGATGGGATATTGTTTATTCTAATTCTCCATAATATCTAACCGGTGGACGGAGAATGACTTAATGTATCTGCCACCATCTCGGAACGGCTTGGTGTGTCATGCCAATGCACCACGTAGTCGATGAGAGACGCTTTACTCACTTGGAATTCATAATTTGCGTTTGGGTGCAGTGCACTTACCCGTTCTGGTAGCATTTTTGTTTTTTCCATGACAATGACGACCGACGACATTCCATGGGAATACTGAATTGTAAGCGAGGAGAGCTTGTGTCTGTATGTGGGTGGGTGCGAACGGCAATGCTCAGTTTATTTTGCTGAAAATGCAGTGACAGGGGCGAGAGTGTGTGTCAACAACTTTAAGGATTATGGTAAGCCATCAAATTGGGATTTGAGTAAGTTGTCCGCAGTGATGTAAGTGTCTTATCTAAAATTCATTTTCAATCGATTTCACATTGTATAACACCGAGGAAGGCAAATAGAAGTCAGTAAATGCCAAGTCAAGATCCAACGCAGTATGTTTAGTTTGGTACCGCAGTAGTGTCAATGAATTGCCTTTCGAAACCCTAGGAACAATCTCCAAAATAAAGGGTTTTCCAATAGGGACATGATTTGGATTGTGTGTTTCTAGTATTTATTTGGAAATCGTTTAGAAGGATGGAATATATCATGAAGTTTTCTTTATCAGTTCATCCAGTTACTAGGTTACGTGGACGATTAAATCATCCTCAAAGTGTAGTGGGTTCACCGGCTAGAATCAATAAAAAAGTGATTACCTAAAGAATTATTTCAAAAAAGAGCTCGACCAGTAAAGTAAGTGAACTAGTTCCCAATGTCATTTTATTTCAGTTCATTTAGTTCAGCTCACCTATACTCTGCATTCATGTCATTCAGAAAGAACAACTGAACCAAATCCGAATCGCATAACACCGAATCTCCCAAACAGTGAACTGAACAGAATTAAAAGAACGAACTAGTTCAGCAAACAGATTTGAATTAAACTGAGCGTTCGCTGAACTAAACTAAAATGAACAAGCCTAGGTGATAGACTAAAAACTAAAAAAGGGAGTCAGCACAGACTGAACAAATGTGACCTGAGGAGCAGGGATCCGATATTGGCATCATTAAGTAAAAAATCCTGCTTTACCCATCTCCTGATTAGTTCAAATGTAATGAATTCTTTTACTTACAATAGATGCAACTGTGGGGTAGGTACATAAAAACCTTCACTTGGAAGATAGACAGAATAGTGGTACCCTTATGGATGCAATCTTTTGAGGATGAAAACCTTGTCCGACTAATTCATTTTTCTTTGGGAGAATGAGCCAATTAACTTTGCTTTACTTGAAGATCAAACGAAAACTCAACTCTTGAACTCAACCTTCTATCTGCTGGTGTTGATCGAATCCTTTTTTTCAAAAAACTGAAGAGTTTTCATTGTTGTAGAGTTCCCAAGTCGAAACGAATATCTGTAGATGCGAAATAACTTATCTTTCAACGCCTAATATTGGGCATAATGGAGGTAAGATACTAAGACTTCAAAACATAATTTAAAATTAAGGAGTATTATGTAGATGATGTTATGAGCTTCGTAGATGTGCTTCAAAAGGACATCATCAATATTTTCAAGGAGTTCCTTACACCTTACCGCAATAAGTTCATATATTTTGGTCTGAATGTGTTCAATTATTGCTGACTTATTCGCTTAAACTACACTTTTTAAAGGACTCCAACAAAAGTGATTGCAATCATATAATCTATAATCTATATGTAGTTGGCCAGTTTATGTCACCATAACGTGAACTTAATCCATCTAACCACCATCATGTACTAACAACCAATTAACGAAAATTCTGCGTTGATTTATGATCTGTTGGCTTCAATTCTTGTGTCAATTGGTTGATGACATGAAATCAAGGTAGCGCTCAGAAAATTATTCACTACTGACATTTACAAGTGACTTTTAAAAGACGTTTGTAATGTCATTATCCGTGAAGGAATTGTATAAGACCCTGTTCACACAGGACTGTCGGCCAGCAAGCGGAGAGGTGACGTGTTACGGCAATCTGGATTTTCAAATTATTTTTGACGTTTGGAAATGTCAATTTTTCATTCGACAAATAGATGGAATCAAAATTTAAAAACTGAACAATTCATGAAGTAAGCAATAGAACTGCGAAAATAAATAAACCAATGAGTTTGCTGTAAAAAGAATTTGTTGCTGAAAAGCTAACCATTTGGCGGAAGCGTTCAGACAAGACCATCAATCTGAAGACGTGTATGTCAACAATATCTAGTTTGTCAGTCCTGTGTGAACAGGGTCTAATATTAGTTAACTATTCTGATCAGTTTATCGTCCTCTTTAAAGTGTGTGGTGGGGCCCAAAACGTGTTAAAAAGCTGACAGATCTACACCGATTCCAGAGATGATCTCTGAACCAATCCACAATGTTTTGACAGGTTTACAATGGCGAGAAATTTATGACCAAAATTCACATTTATCTGGATAATCGAGGAGTTTTTTTTTAAAATCTACCTCTGTCCATTGAGGTCAAATCTACTTTTTAACACAGTTTATAAAAAATGACATAAAAAAAGATATATGTACACTACACACATGTAGTGAAAATAAATTAATAACACCGCTGTACGCTGTGAACTGTGAATTTCATAAATTCCGTATCTGCGCAATTAAAAATGAATGCGCGGCGTTGAACTGTTTTCGACAGAAAAATAAACGCATTCAGCAATTAAATTTTACGTTGCACAGATCTGCTTGTTTGCATTATATTATTCATAGTCACACAGGGATGTGGTTGTTTAGTTTTTAAAACAAAAAGTAAGACATAGAGAAGTACGTGTTTCAAATACGTTTGTTGAATATTTATACCCACAGTTGATTTAGCTGTCTGGTAACTTACGTAGCTCACTGTTGCACGGGCTATTAGGAACCCAATATTGCCTACATACGTGGCTTTCAATTGATAATATCCTGTTAAATTTGTGGCCCATCCAATCGGAAACCAGGATTTGATTGAACGTGTAAAGCCTTCAAACTGCTGACGTCGGTCGGTCGTCGTCTACAGTCGAAGGGAAGCGATGTGGTAGAAAAGCAATCTGCAATAACAATAGGGAGCTGTGACAAGTGCTGGAGAATTGGGAGCGATAATGCAGTTTGGCAAGGAGTTTAAGCCTGATTACACAGCATTCAACGGCATTCACAAGGAGATACGTACACCTGTGTATATTTGGGAGGAAGTAAGGGAAATTATGACGAAGTATGCATATTTGCGGATCTCATTCTCCTTTTCCATAGAAACATGCTTAGGTGAGTACATCTGTAAAATCATTCACACCTCCTTCATCGGAAAACAGGTGGTGGAGGGTTGAATTGTTAAAAAATCCATACATGCGTACAAGTACCTACATATGTACACGCATTCATCATATCGTTTTGCGAACAAAAATTCGACGTTGAGTACTACCAGATACAGCGTGAAAGTTGTAGATACTATGTACATCCAAGAGCTCTCACAGTGCTCATAGTCAGTCTCCAACATGAAAACTGCATCACCTGTCTAGACCCAAACCTCTGTTAAGGCCTTGACTTCTTGTAAGACGCTTAGTCCTTTCAAGGCACAGAGTTCGATTTGAGATACAGAAACATTTATATTTGCTTTTAGGTGAAGCTAAAGATGACATGTATGTCTCATTCAATTCCAATTCAATCTCATATCAATCAGGGGATTACCGCGAAACATTAATCGTTTCCGCGTGCTTTGTCGGGCTTAGAGATACCGCAGTACCAAGCAGATAAGAAGGTTAATGAAACTTTGTGACTGAAAGTATTGAAATATTGTCTGAGGCTGTAGGTGCATTAATTGAGAGGGTAAGTGTTTCTTAAATAACATTCAATAGTTCTGTCACAATTATGGTCAGACAGACTTGTAAATAACTAAAGAGTGTCCAGTGATTTGCCTTTTGTCCCATTATAGGGTTGAAGTATTCCTAGTTACATCAGAGTTACCATACCAATTCTGTTGTAAAAAATTAGGAGAACTAGCAATTGGGTTTATCTCGGCAAAACAAGCAGACTAATCCCAACTTCTTTAGGAAAAGACTGCAATTAACTTGACACGGCAAGCACACCTAGGCCGAACGATATCTAAAGCTTGGCTGTGTCTTGTGAAATCTCAGCCTAATTCTCTCTCTAATTCTTGTCTCTCATAGCGCAGTCTAGATCATAAAGTCACACTCTCCGGTCTTTCCGAATCAGCACGAGGGTGTGAACCAACAAGGTCTGACATTGATGACGTTTTACACTAAGCTAGGCTTAGAAGTAAGCTTGCCGCACTTATTTATGACCAGCAAAGCGGTATTATAGGTAATTGTTACAAGGGCTTTGCAAAGACCGCTGAAAAAACTTAAAGACCGTATGAAGGACTGCAAGGGAATTAGAATCAGCAAGTATTGTATCGGCTTGAAACACGAAAAGTTAGGATAGAGGATAGAAAGCACAGTAGTTCTCTGTGGGGGGGTCTTGGATTTGTTTTGATGAAGAAGAATCGGGGGATTACGAAAAAAAAGAAGCAAATATCTGTAGTGATTGCAGATATTAGGAAAGCTGCGAAAAATCTATAGATTTTGCCTCTAATTGCCGAGTCTCTGTCAAGTAAAAAGATCCCTGTTTCCTCGGTCGTAATGAAACGTGTATCACAATGAGTCTACACGCTGAGCTGAGTGTGTCGAAAAGAGCCTTTTCATCTTCGTAGTTCTAGCCCTTATTCTGCATGAATTGGTCTAATGTGCAGTCTGGACTTGAGCCTAAGCCCGCTTTGAACCCGTCACATCAAGATGCACTCCTTCAAATCTTAAAAATCTGGCAAGAGAATGGATTTCGAAAGACCTGTTTGTAGAAACATGGGCAAAAGTTCACATGGCATAGACTGGAGGATAATCCAATCCGACTATGGGAATCAATGGAATACAAATTTTCCCCTGTCCTTGCCAAATTTTCTTTCAGTTGTCATTTTGAATAGGTGGACCGAGATATTAATCGAAGTGAACTTAAGACAGCTCCTGATATCCCTTACACTCAGTACTCAGCTAGAGTCTTATTTTGTATTCCTTCTGCACAAATCGTTGAAGGAAACTACCCTATCAAGGTTCATATTATAGAGCTTATGCCCTCAAACTAATATTAAGCTAATGGACAGATCGGTCTAGATAAGAGGCAGGTATTGACGGTTATCGAACTTACATTAGCTCCCGTACCAATGTAGTAAGTAAGTATCCACAGAGAGGAGCTGGATGTTTTCAGCCTGAATTATCCACATGATCTTAAGCCCACAATAGGGAATGTTAACATCTCTTTCAGGTTTGCTTCAGAATTACATGACTTAGCTGAACTGACTTGCTCTTATCGTTGGCGTTTCCAATGTTTCTAAGATTACTCCAGATGTATGGAGAAACATGTGTTGCCTAGTAGTGATGGCGACGATTGAGTCGAAGACTTTCAAAACGAAGGAATCTGATTATAAATCTTGGAATATGTGCATGCAATTCCTTTTGGTTTTTCTTCACTCTACAAGGCCCAGTCACCACCTGGATCAACATTAGATGGGTTACGCGAAAAGCATGGGGTAATCAATAGTTTTGTGGGCTGCTTAGCAGTTCGAGTTTGGTGTCTCGACACAGAAATTTCATAGTTTTGAAGATAAACCGATGGAATGCCTTCTAATTGAGTTCGAAAAAAAGACGATACAGTGGTCACTTAGACGGGGTTTTCATCAAGTTGACTAGTTAAAGACTCAACACAATATCGGAGAGACTTGCTATGGATGGTACTATCAGGTTTATCTTTGACTGTCCCGAGTTCATCGAGCTGAGCGGGAGGATTCAATTTCCAGACAACAGCGATGGTTTTCTCTACCACCACTCGCGAACATCTGATAAACATCCAAGAGTATTTCTGTCATAAAAGGGTCTTGCTCCTGCCATGTCTTGGGTCTCGCAGTCACAAAGTGGTACACTTGTAGCCGCCATGTTAGAGAAACTCCAGTAGTAAGACTGACAAGCTTGGTCTCGCTTCGAGCTATAGGATCTTCGAATCTGTTCAGTTGCACGTGACTGAAATCAGTGTTTTTAGAGATACAAGTGGTTCCATAGTATGAATTATTGACAATAACTTCGGGGAAACCTGTTGCTTCAAGTGCTAAGTGAAGAAGGGGCTTTGGGAATTCACGCTATTCAGTGGAACTTGGCTGCCAATTAGAAAAGTAAATAAATAGTCGGACTAGAGTATACCGGGATCTGACTTTTTACATATAGTCAGATGTTGTTCAGATACGAATGTTCATTTCGCGGGTAGAGTTTTGCCTTCTATTGTATCTTGTATCTGTGGGGTACCATATGAGTGGGTACCTGTATGACTTCCTAGTCCAAGTAAATACATCCTGGATAAATACCAATGACCGGCCATACGGCAACACTGCCGAGGCCACCACCCCGAATGGCACTCAACATCAGCTATCTTTGAGTACAAAATTACACACCATTTAACCGTACAATTTACAAGTGCACCTCCCTTTTGTGTGTTTTTTTTTCGTTTTGTGTTCATTGTAGCTGCTGTGGCAGTAAAGGCGGTGAATACGGCAGATTGAATAAGCCCACCTGTGGAGGCCGCCAAACATTAAACAACCCTAAACGGCAAAGCAACCACCTCCCGCCCCACAGAGTGAACTGTGCGGCGCGGGTGAGTGTACCGAAGTTCGAATAGATAAATTATTAATGGGTGTTATACCCCAAAGAGTGGGCCCACACCGAGCAGATACACTTAGGGTAATGAGTTAAGCGTATACCAACCAATTCAGATGCCGTTGAACGGAAATACAACTTTCAAAAAAAATCTACACTAAGACTATGATCAACACTAACCTCAAAGACTATGCTGCTGTGCTATGGAGACGATGGTGCTGTTGCTGTTGCTGGTGCTGGTGCGTGGGGCTCCAGGTATATAGTATTGTTGTATCTGAAGTAACAATCTCTCGGTGTATCTCGATGATGTAGGTTAATAAGTATTCCAGTTTCTACTCCGTTGTTCTTTTTTTTTTTTGTTCGTTTCGCTTACTGTGGTTGGTTTTTAATTCTCCACTCACTGTTATAGTGGATTGGTGACTGGTGGTAACAACTGCTGGTGAAGTATGCAGCAGGTATGTATGCGTGCTGGTATGTGAGCATGGATTAGAAAATAACAAAATAAATACGAATGACACCGACGACGACGACGATGAGATTCAAGTTTCTCTCCTCCTCTATGGTGGTTCTATGAAATTTCACAAATCTCACACAATATTAACACACAATAGATACAAAGATACTTTTTTTTTTTTTGTATTCTTTACTATGTAGCTCTTTGGCGTTTCACTTAATAACTCTGCAAATATTTGGAATTTGTTTTGCAACTTCTTCTTATGCACAGATACTTAGATACTTGGCTTAGATACTCGGCTTAGATACTACAAATACAATTCGTTGCTAATTATTTCTCGCTTGGAACATTATACAACTTTCACGGCGCGACAGAGATACTTTTAAGTTCGATTCAAAGTATCTGCGACATTCACTATTCGCGCGATTAAAACCAAAAAAAAAAAAAAAAAATAACCGAGAACCAAAGAAAACAAAAAACGAAAAAAAAAAAGAAAATAATAATCTAGGGAATGGAAAAAAATTGACAGAAGACCCGCCGCGCTAGAGGCACACCAGACAGAGGAAAACGTTTAAACGTCCACGACAGCAGTGTCTCACTACTGGTGTGCTCGGTTCGAGCTACTGGTCGATCCGCCAGCGACGTGCATCTTGAAAAGCTCCATCCGTTTGCCATCCACCGTGTGGTGCTTCGTGAGATGATGATGTGTATGCGATGGAGTTTGTGTGGCGACGCTGGCGGGGGGGTTCTTACCATTAACAGCAACAGAGTGGTGGTGATACCATAGCACACACACACAGTGAAGGAATTCGTGTATCTGTGTTCGCATCGGTGGAGTGCGGGGAGTATAGTATCTAACAACGTTCTAATATGAGTTGGCGCACGGCAAGTGGCTGTGTACTCTGGGAATTTACTCTCTGTTGTCATTTCCAGCCTTGGGTTGCCTTTCCTTCCAGTGGGGCTGAGTGAGTGTTGACTATAGTGAGTAGCTGAACGGCAGCAGAGCAGAAGCTGATTTGATGGTTCTGCTATTGTTGTCTAGTCTGGGCATAGATGTGGTTTGATAGTATAGGGTTCATCCAGTTGGTGGATTTGTTTTGGGGACCTGGAATGGTATTTGAATTTCAATATCATTGCCAAATGGGTACTTTTCTTAGGCGCACCTGGGGATTTTTTTTTTTTTTTTTAATGACATTGTGCTTAAATGCGTGTTACGTCAGACTAAGGCGGTTTGAGTGATGCCAATGGTGGGGAGTTTCTTAGTACTAGAAAGGGAGTTTGGTAGTAGGTGCTTGAAAAGAATAGACAGACAGTGGAGACACCAATCCGAATGTAAGCCACTCGGGCGTTTCCACCTTGAAATTTAGCGTTTTTACTACCCATCGCTCTGTAAATGTATGGTAGTACCAATTCTGGTGAGTTTTAACCCTGCCAATCGAGAAAGAACAAGTGAGATTGGAACCAGGCTTTGAAATATTCTTTGGCTGCTAGCTGTCACTAGAGGTCCTTTGTGGATCATAGAATACTGCAATTGACACGACCAGCAAACTTCTCATGCAATAAAGCCATAATTGGTCGTGTTGTGTGGCTTCTTGCCCCGTCTTGTTGGAACCATATATCGTCCTTACCTTTCGATCATAGAGCTCACCAAACAGTCACTTCGTCTGGATGTAACGATCCAACGATCATCGATCACTTGTGGGTTTTCTGAGCCCCATATGCGGCAGTTTTGTTTGTTCACATACCCACCGAGTGAGAAATGTGCCTCATCACTGAGGAAAAACTGGTTCGAAAAATCGATGTTTATTGTCTGTTGTTCCAACACCCAAGAAGCGTACCTACGGCGTTGTCAATGGTCAGTTGGCTTCAGTTGTTGCGTAAGTTGAACTTTGTAAGGATAGAGGTGTACGACACTTTCAATCGCTGTGAACGCCGGGAAATCGATAAACTCATATCAACAGCAATATTTTCGACTGAAAGTGCATTGCGATGATGCACTGGCCTTACGCTGTGGTAAGACGGCATAGATGGGTTTTTATCCACCAAGACTAAGAACAACAGACTGTAAAACAAGTCAAGACAGGTCTCAGAAAAAGATCTGTACACAAAAAAGGTAAGTCAAAATGAAAGATACATGTAAATATTTCCAGATCATTAAAGGTACATATGTACATATGTATGTAAAATCAATCTACTAGCGAGCTTTTTATTGTTTTAGTTACACCATTGACATCCTAGTCTGTTAAGTCTGCCTAAGTCTTAAGTACAAGAGAAGAACTCACACTGAACTAAGGCCCTTAATATTTTCTTATCCCCGTTTTCAATTGTCCTTTGCTTATTTATTTTGTAGACTTTACAATACGTGTAAAATTAACAAAAATATAATCTTTTGATACACGAAAAACAAACTTTTTTAAGTGCTTCTGAAATAATATTTCCCTTGAATTCACATTTTACGGGAATTATTTGTACCCGAACAGCATTGGACACAAATACAGCTTTAATTGAAAGCTTCACGATATTAACTTTCTTAGCTTTAATTCTATTTCACTGAACTAAGCTGACGAATAAGCTTTTCATAGCTTACTCGCAGAGCTTTCAGTCCTTTACCATGGGAGTAGTTAACTTTTTGTTGGGGACCCCCTACAAAAACTTATCTTTTATTTATTTTCAACTTTTGCGTTTTTTCGGTGGAAGAAGCTCTTCCAATCAAGCCTCTGGATTGGAAGCGGATAATAAGACTCGTACAGGTGTTTTCTAATTGGATCAAGGAAGAACATTTCCTTGCTGACAAGATTTATCAGAACTGTGAGTGGGTCTGCAGATGTTTGGATAAAATCCGGCGTACTCCTGTTCTGTTTAGTTAGAGCGTGATCATCTGTATAAACGAGCTTTTGCTGCAGGTTTATCAAAAGATTAAAGAGTTGCGGGGCTAGTACTGACACTTGTGGAAAGTCGTGAATAATGAACTCAATTTTCGATTATTCCCTGCGGATATAGCGACACCTTTCTTAGTAGCTACATATGTATGAGACTCTTGTTGTGTTTAGTCTTTAAAGACCACAACGCATTGCAAAAAGCTTTGCCCATGACTCTCCTAGACTGCAAAAAGTCCATTGTCACTAATTTGCTTAAGAAAGTCTTGGGAACCTACTGCGATTTCTTTAAGAGTTTCCAAGTCTCGTAATTTGTAGGTCCTTGTACAGGATATAATTTCATCTCTATCCCTTACGCATTTACCCCAGTCTTTGTAGGACTTAGCATTTTGCACAGATCTGATGTAGTGAGCGGTATACTAGCAAAGGTTAGATCTGTTATGACATTTGTATACACGTCCCGGTTAAGATCGTAGGATCGGGTAGTCATGTATTTCGATCTCACTACAAGCTTGGATCTTTGTCCAGTTGACTGGAAGACTACTTGAAATAGGTACGTAAGCAAGTAGTTAGGTAGGTAGGTGTGTATGTCCTGTGGTAATGTCCTGATTACCCTAGAAAACTATAACGAAAATCAAATCAAATATCAGAAGATCTGTCAATTCAAGTTTATAGTGTTTCTTTATCCTAAAATACCTCTGAGGTTTCGCAGTCCCACCTCTTCTTCTTCAGCGATCTGATTCGAATAGAATTTTCAGTTCAAAATCTGTTTTAGTCCTCCTGTTTGAAGCGTCCCATCGATCCGAGACAAACACATGGTAGTAAGTAAGATTCAAGAGGAATGGGTCTATGGGTGGTAGGTGTCGTTCCATAGATCGTAGGATTGAAGGAGTTTTCCCCAAGTCCATGGTACAGACCATGTTGGACGACCCCATTGCTTTTCGCTTAAAATCCGATAAAAAAGTCAGGAAAGGGACATTCGAAGGGATCTACCACCATCATTCCATTCAGTCAAGTAGTCCTTATAGTTCTTATAAGATATTTATGCTGGAACCCTGGTGCAGGCCATTATAACATTCATTTTCACACTTTTTACCCATAGAAGTATTATTTTTTCGAGGACATCCGGTATTTGCTTTCCTCTCCTACAATCCTGGAGTTTCGGACGAGTCTAGATCCTTCGACTAAGGTTTGTATTAGGGCACTCTTCATGGCACTTCCACTAGGGTATTGTATGTCGAGTTTACATTTACTTGAAGTCTTTAGGTTTACATCCATCGTACATCACCCATTTCAGACATTCAAGGATGTTCAAACTTCTAGACTCGCACTTCTTTACAACCAACCCCGTACCCATCTTAAAGAGGCTTCTGATCGAATTTAAAGTCCTAGTTTTTGCAAAAAGGATTATCAATAGACCTCCGGATGTTCTAATTAAATCCAACATATCCTCCTCAGCAATTACCCCTAATTCCAGCAAGGATCTCTCCCCAGGAAAAACTGAAATAAACTCGAGAATTAATTAACCTCAAATGCGTTATCGCATCCCCTGCGAAACTTCTGTCATTCGAACCATATCCTTTTAACGGAAACTATGAAATTACTAGCTCCACCATACATAGATACAATGATAGATTCATCCGGCATAACAACCCACTTGATTTGATTTGAATCTGAGCAGCAGTTCGCTTTGTCTATCCACAGAAGTGTCCAATTAGGTCAAAGCAGTAAAATGAATGAAAAGAAAGATCTACACACAGTTTGCCAACTCTGATATCCTCGGAGCCGTATGCCATCCCCACCACCACCCAGCTGTCATTTCCGACTTGAGTCCCGTCAAAACATTCCGTCAATTAAAAGTCCCCCTCTCCCCCTCGGTTTAATTGTTTACAGAATCTGGTCCATGAGAGATTATTATGGTGCGCCTGGAGGTGGGGGGGGTTTTTATTAGCCGCAATACTATAACTCACTTAACAGTTGAACTGTTTATGTTACTATAAATCGGTGCCATCGGCCCATCAAACGCTTACCGGACTACCGAGTGGGGAATTAGAAATAGAATATCTCTTCTGTCTTCCGATGCGATGCGCCAGGGAACTTGCCTGGGAACAGCATGGTGCAAGTTTTAATTGAATTGCGATTGCAGATGTGTGCAAAGTTTGGGCCCGTAATAAAATCAAATTAAGCGCTGACACAAGGAGTTGTTGGCGGCGGTGGCGGCAGGTGCACAAAGCTGGAACACATGACATGGCATTGTTGCAGAGCCATTGTTGCAGGATGAGCAAGGCCACGGGGTGCAATGGGGCCAATCCGATAGAATGTGGTTGGGAGACGGTTATGTTTTGGCTCTTTGCTGGGATCAGGGGATACACATCGTCGGAGCCGGGATGCTAGTTTTGTGTTACTAGTTGATGGAGGAGGTATAAAAAAGTTTAGCTTGCGGTATGTCTGAGTTTTAATTGCGCTATTTAGATGCTGTCTTTCCAAGTGGGACGTCATTTATTGTTGTTAGGATTCGTTGTGGGTTGGACTGGTTGAACCTTAGGTCACATTTCCATGAACTTAACGATTAATCCCTCAGTTGGAGCAATGCTAATGTGTGAACTACAATTGATTTGGTCCCGAGGACCTAAGCTCATAGGTCTGGCGGGCTCTTTGTACCACTTAAGCGGAGCAGTGTGGTTCAATATATGTGTCTTGTTATAAACATGTCCAAGTTCGGACCAAGAAAGACCAAGTAAGGCATAATGGACGAGTCTTCGTTGGATAGCGTCAAGGCAATGCATGTTGGCCTCACAGAAGTAAGCCAAAGAGAACTCTTCGGACTAGTGATTGACAAAACTGAGCGCCGACTTAACATTGCCAATATTGTTGTTAATGTGGCATATTGAGTGCCTTATAGTAGATAGAACCAAAGTTTTGCACAAAATTAACACGAATGACATAAACATGTTCTAGAAAGCAGCAGAAACAACTTGACATTTGTGAGTTCCACTAGCTTTAAGCGGTACCAGGCTATGACTTTATTTAAGCCTTCTCGCAATGGACGAGATCCACTCTAGTGGATGTAGATTGAATAGGAAATACTATGCAATCTATACCTTTGAGTGTCAGAATAAAAATTAGACGAACTAGGTGGCTGCCTTGAGACACTCCGCAGGTGGGTTTGATCGAAACGGAAAAGTAATACCTACACTGTTATGCAGGTATGTACATAGGTCATGCTGGCTTGTAGTTTTAAGGTACTTAGGGACATTTTTGGATCAATATCGCTATTCTTAGTACAAAGACAAACACGCTGGAGAAAAACATCGATAGCATATCTAGGTTTTAACTCAAGTTTCGGTCAGGATCCAAGTTATAGTTATGAGGATTGAGCCTCGTTCTTATTTTTTGTCCTCATTTGTCAATATGATCTGTGTATCCTAAGAGGTGAACTGACTTTCCCATGACGCCATTATGTATGTGCCTAGCAAATATTTTGAGGAAAGGAAACTTGGTGAACCAAATGTGGCTGAGATTTGTATACCCTGAACCTAACCTCAATACTGAACGAACATCACCTATTGGGCATTACTTGCGGGACAGGTTTTAAACAGTCCTTGTAGGTCGTGGGGTATTCCACAGCTTATGGCCCATGAAAACTGCTAGCAGGATAAAAAGAGATTCTTCTCCTATCTACATAAAGGCATGCTCTTCATCTGGTCACACAAGTGTCTAGGGAGACCCATCTGTTTCGAGCTTCTGTATGCAAGACGGGAGGTTCACCTCATACACGACTTGATGCGATCTGTGCAGATGTCAAATCTCTTCTTTAAAGTTCTCATTGCTTTGCATGAACCTTAAGTTCTTCTCAACAGATTTCGATAGCAAAAATCACTTTTGCTGCTCCCTAGGAATAAGGTGATAAATTGTTGTGGTATTGACTTCCCTGGGAAACATGGCTATGGTTCTGAAAACAAAATCATTTCTATATGCCCAGCATGTAGTCTCAAGTCTAGGATGAACGTGGAGCATTACTAAGATGAGAAAAACCCTATTCTTGCTATAGTGACATTTCGTCCCTCAATAAGCCCGTTTTCAAACGTGTCTGTGATTGCCAATAGTCCTACCAATGATGTTCTCCTTTCCTATCGATTTTAACGTCATACCTAAGAAATTGTTCCCAAGTCTTGTCAAGGAGTTTGTAAGAAACTCTCTTTTGGTGACATCGTCCTTTTGAGGTTTGGCAAATTTAGCCTTCCGTAGCCTGTTCTCTGTATAATTCTTATCACCGTTTTTCATCCGTTTTATTTTGTACGGCTCATCTCATTGCAATTCCTGGATAGCGGTGATGTCTGTTTTATAGCAATGTAGGGCCTCTGCTAAGTCTTCGATTACACGCCATCTGTTAAGTGCTCGAACATTCCACGTGCAGGTTCATGTTTCGATTGCTGTGGTCGTCAGTAGAAATCATTCATATCCGAGGCTTTAAGTGGTCTCCGAATCACCATTCTTTTCCATGGTTGCAAAGTTATCTCTGCGCACAGCTCCCAATTAGTTTCCTTTTTATACGTAGCTCGAGGATATGGCTGCTGCTTTTGGCCATTAAGGGTTATCCGTCACCAACTTTTTCCCAGTACTCAGCAAGAATAACTCTTGCCAATCGCTGTTTCTTTGAGCTAAGAAGGCAATTGCTTTCTAGCAGAGCCCTATCCCGAAGAACTAAGAAGACTCTTTATAAGACCCTGATCATCCCAGTCCTGCTTTATGGCTCTGAAGCATGGACTCTGTCTAAAGTGGAAAAAGAGATCCTCAGTCGCTTCGAGAGAAAGATTCTTCGTCTAATTTTCAGTCCCGTTTATGTTGACGGGCTTTGGAGGAGAAGATTCAAAGACGAACTGTACAGCGACAGCGACCTAGTCAGAAAAATGCTCATCAGTTGTTTAAGATGGCTGGGACATGTAGGGCGTAGAGTCTTCGAATCAAACCCCAAGGGCTTGCTTACCCAACATTTAGACGAGGTACTAGGTCGAGATACTAGCAGCCACCAGGTGTAGAGTATCAGCCGATATTGAGAAGCACACTATCTTCCGTCGAACAGAGTTTTCTTGAGCTCGAACTCCGTTTCCTGTACAACTTAACGCTCTTGCATCAATAAGCTATGATATCAAAAGAGACTTGCCTTTTTCTTATATAAACATTTGGCATTTCCAATTCGCATTAAAAACATCCGGCCCTTGCATAGATACCTGTGGGACCTCACCATATGTCATGTCATCTGGCACAGCAGAATCAGTTTCCTCAAATTTAAGACAAATTCTCTGATTCTTGGTGTATCCTACGTATGTACCTGGCATGTGATGCATCAAAGTGACATAAGACGTCTTATTCTTGGTGTCGAACGAGTAATATGACTTTGGCCCACAAGGACGTAAAAGTTCTAAGATCCTCTACTTACTTATTTCAAGTTGAGGCTAAACTTCCTTACAGTAACATAGTAAAACTGATCTTCCCCATTCAGTCAATATCTTTATTTGGCATCAAAAAGTCACGCCAGTCCTCGTAAGTCTTCTTAACAGTGTTCAAGGAAATCGCCACACACCCGTTTCGTTAATCCTTTTCATCGTCACCACCTGTCAACTTCAATACCCGCATCGTTTCCATGTACAGCCGCTTTGCCAACTCCTTGTCCTTTGCCAGTTCCGATGGTGTTGTAATCTCACAATCGCTGCAATCAAGGACAAGAAACGAAAACAAAAGACAAAAAAAAAAAAAAAAATATAATTAATTTC
Source organism: Xylota segnis (assembly GCA_963583995.1). Lineage (NCBI taxonomy): Eukaryota > Metazoa > Arthropoda > Insecta > Diptera > Syrphidae > Xylota > Xylota segnis. Next base: position 41,214,093 of record OY757236.1, on the reverse strand, counting down.
AAGGAGTCCTTCGATAGAGCTTACTTGAAGTATTCTCCTGAAATCTGTTTCAGTTGTGGATCGGTTGCTAGACGTATGGCACACTGTGCACCTTCCTGTGGGTTCTTCATGAATAACCACATCCAAGGATATGTCATAAATCTGACACACATAGCCGACATCAAAGGTGAACTAAACAGTTTGAGTATAGAGATACATTGTAGGTATAGTTATATGCACATATCTACGGGTGTGTACGAGTTGTGTAGGTAGGTATAATTAATAAAAATAAAAATTTGTTTCCCATTAATTCTGTAACAATGATTAGAGACGTCAGGACTCTGTCATAAACCAACCTTGGCAACAAAGTTCATTGTTATTAAATTTGCTGTATGCCAAAAATATTCACACAGCTAATGAGTTTTCCATTCGCCTTGAAATTAATTAAGGACTCGAGGAGCAGGGGCGGATAGAGGGGATTGTGTAACAAGCTTACACTGAGCCCCGACAGGACGAGACGCTGTGGGGTGTGTGTGTGTCTGTGCTGTCGTTGTGCTGCTGAAAAGTTTTCGTTCTCGCTCCCTCTCTCTGGTAGTGGAGAGGGCAGCATTATGTCTTTTGTTCTGTTTGCGTTGTTGTTGGTTTTTTGTTTGTGTCTTTCAAAGTTTTCGCACAGTTCTGACGTCTAGCGATGGGATACAGTCTGTTCGGCAGAGATTAGGGCGTAAGGATACCGAACTAGACTTGGGATGTAACTTGTCAGGGTTCTCCAAAACTTGGTAGAAAGATACGCATACTCCATTCGGACCAAATAAACTCGTAGGTACTTGGTCCAACACTTGCCGATTGTGCTCGCTCCAATAACAGCAATAACAGCTTGTTGACATTGCCGCTAAGCCAAAAATGGGCCTCGTCGGGGAAGATGATTTTTTGGCCAAAATCCGGATCTCTGACAAGCATTTCCAGCACCCAACTTTGATTCTTGCGCCAGGCCCAAACCCATTGATGTAGGCCCAAATCCAACCACAAAATAAGCCGATTCGGCAAAATGGGCGCCGAACCGACATTTCTGGTTCTTTTTCGATTCTGGCCGCTACGGTGGCTATGCTTTCTTCGTCATTTCGCACCCATCTCTATCTGGTTGGTGGCTTAAGATCCAAGAGAGTGTGGGTCCATGGTGAGACGGATAATAATAACGGAAATGATCTGAAGTGTTGTCCCCTTCTCCACAAGCGTCGGAGACATAAGGGTCTCTTGAGCCTAACACACTAAAATCCTTAGCGAAAGGAAAGTGTCCTTAGAAATTCAATAAAATGTCTAAAGTTTTTTCTGCTGCGAGACAGCAAGGATACCACTGTGCCATACGAGATAAAATTGTCACTGAAGCCTCTTATCAAGGACGCAGGTTCAGCTCAAGAGAAATCACTCTCCGACTCTTGTTTAGAAATCTCATCAAGTGCGACCTGAGACCCAGACAACAGTCAAGAAGTTCGACTGAATTCAAGGAGTTTCAGGTACCTTTACTGTCGCTTGAGACGCAAATACTCCGATGCCTCCATCTATTCTTAACAATATAGTCGGCAGTCAGAGGCATGCTTGCCTAATAAGTATATAGTAGTCCGAGTAGGAGTCATCCGTGAAAATTCGACTTAGGCCCAATCCAAGCTTTAGTCAGGAGTCAGTCCTGAACGGAGGGCTAGTCGAATCAAAATTTACACCGCAGCCGAAGTTCTGATGTCATTGAGTCAGATGGCATATCCATGGAACTGGGTTCGAAGGATAAAAGTCGCATAAGTTCATCGAAACTCCAGTGCGAAACTATGGGTGTTAGCAGCCTTTATACGTTGAAGTTTCCGTAGTTTTCTACAGCCTCTACGTTGTCTAACTTTAGTTGAAATGATATTAGGCTTACTCCACAGTACGACTTTAGTTGCGTCGGGCTATTCCTCTTCACTTTGGTATGAATACGGTCTTAGGCCATTGGCATTGGATTAGAAGTTGGAGTACAAATAGTTATCCTCATTCGATGTGATAGTACTGCCATAATCGTCTTTTAAATCCCATTTCAGTGGGACCGTCCAAACTATTCTATCTTGAGTAGCAATATCCAGTATTCGGTAAGTAATATCCTTGCCAGATAAGTCGGTTACAAGAGGCAGTATTAGTTTGGTATATGTACCTATTCATCAGACACGTATGAGTAGTCGAAAGCATGCCCAATCTCTAGAGTATCAGCTCTTAGTCTTTAGTAAATCGAGTCTACAGTATGCAACAACTTTTAAGACATTCCTCTCTTAAATGTCGTTTTTCTCTTACGTCCAATTTTTGTGAGCATCTGACAAACATCTGAGGGTATAACTGTGGCTTTGAGACCTAGCCTGGACCCCATACGGTCTTGTCACGCCAACCCAAAGTCACTTGATACCTCAAGATATACGATGCTGGACGTAGATTGAAACCAGATGGACTGAACTGTGACCGCGATTTGACTGTGATTGATCGTCCAAGATTCGACAGTTTACAAGTCAATCTTGACATGAAATATGACATCTCTTGCGGTCCCGACATAGAGGCATTCATCCCATGAAAGAAGGTTGAAATCGAAAACCAAAAACTATGTCCATACTCGCACGTGGCATCTGTCCACCTTTTGGACAGATTCCAGCCAGTTTTGTTATGCAAACAAAATTCTTTTTTGAAAATGTCCCCGAGTGCATGCCATAACAATGCCCTTCTAGAAAAGACCATCCAACCGAAGGCCCTGCAGATCCCTAGCAAAACAAAAACTGCATCGTTTTCTTTAACGTTTCCAAAGTAATCACATCAAGACCCCAAAGTACTCCCAAAAACGCCAACACTCCAAGATGCAAACATTATCCTTTGCACTTGCCATCCCTGCCTGTTGTGCACTCAAGTAACAAGTAAACCAAAAAACTCTTAACACGATAACGGTAACGAAAATTGAGAGATACATTGAAAGTTTTCATCACGAAACTTTTGTGTTTAAACGGATTTCACTTTGCATTTCCAGCCATCTTGAGTGTGGGTTCCTCTCTCCTCTCAATGTAAGCATAGACATGACCCTCGGGCATATTTATTAGTGCTTTGGCTAAGTTCCGTCCAATCCAATCGAGAAGATACACCCCCAAGTCCATCCGGACACTGAGGGCAATATCCTCCCAAAGGAGATGTTGTAGGTGGAGTGATGAAGATTGCTTCATCAACATGAAATGAAGAATAAGAAACAACCTTCAGGACAATACAGCTTAAAGCCGACGCGGGACAAAATTCCATTAACACTCCCCAAACCTAGGACGGCGACGAAGACGACGACATTTACCATGGCATCGAAGTTCTGCAGCCATGTCGGTGGTGACGGGTGCGTCGTAATGAGAATTCCATTATACTCCCGATGACGACGACGGAGGGTGGTGGTTCCAGGTGTGAAAACAATGTGCGCCAGATGATGGAGTTGTGCTTCTTTCTCACCGTCTTCGTCATCGTCAGTGGAGTCCTTCTCCAAGCATCATCACAGTGGATTGTGGCCCGGCTGCTGTTGTCGTCTACGTTTTTGTGGCTTTTTCGTTCCAGGGGGCATTCGGGGGATTGAATTCTGCGGTTGGCCGCAGTGTAAAATCGTTTCATTAAATCGAACTGTGTGCTGTGGGATGTAATTAGATTTTACACCACACAGAGCTGTGAATCGATTCGGATTGCAGGAGCAGAAGCAGCCGCACCGCATCACCCGCGACAGAGAGATTTTGCATAATGAACTGGAAATGAAATGTGGTCAGCAATTAGGGATTGCATCCAGGCTCTCCCTGCTGTTTCGATGTTTGTTTAGAATGAAAGGTTATAGGTTTGGTTGACGTGCCCCAACCACCAGATACTGGATATGACAAAGTGCATTTCGGTTGAGAAGGGAGTCTATGTATAGCCAACCCTGTGCATCCGTCCATCAGTCAAGGTAACGTCGTTTGGCGAGATAAGTTTTATGAATAAGCTGTCATAAAATGTTAAACGCATTAAAAGTTCCTAACTCCGGATATCTACCGGTGATGCTGACAGACCTTCCGGAGAAGTAATTAACTGAATAGGTAAACTTTTAAATGGCTTCCATTAAAATTATGAAGCACCACTCATCAGTTATAAAATCACCCCAACCTCAGGAATGAAAGGGTGTGCAGATGGATACATTTGAGAGTCAGACTAGCAATTAAATGCATGGCTCACCTTACAGTGCAACCGCAAATGTCAAGAGGAAAATAAGTGACCGACATATGGCTGATTTGGGGGCTTTCCTGAAAGTTTCAAAGTTCTGGAGACGATTGGCATGCCTCCAGTCCCTCAATGCAACAAAAGTGGATATTTGTAGATTTTTGTGCTACACCCAGCAATATAGACGAATCCGGAATACTACTCCTCTCTTCGACTCAGATGACGGAGGTTTCCCAAAGGCTAGCTCCAATGACTTCTCACGGCCGTGAGCTATAACGTGGAACTACATAGTAGCAAATGGGTGCTACAGTCAACGTTGACTATTCGAAAGGCTTAACACCCAAAGGCTCTATCAAGGATAAATTTTATGGTCCACGTGGTCTGAGCGTGTGTGGAGTATGATGTCAAAATCCCACCTTGGAACTTTAATTCAAAAATTAGTAAGGAAACTAACTATCTTTGACAGATTAGTCGAAAAGTGCTGCCTCAAAGAAATCACAAATGGATACGTAGCAGATCGTCCTATGGCAATGAGCTGTACTTAGGTTGCAACCTCATCTCTTTAGAAAGTTGAAACGCCGACTAAATGCAAATAAATGTCGATCCTGATCACTCTCTTGCTGAAGCGAAAGCGAAGAGTTTGTCTTTCCAGCTCGAGGAAGGAAGCCACTACTTCCATTGCATTGAGAACTGATCAAACAATGGAAAGAGGAGCTCAAATCCCTAAGCTCTAGCCATAGCATTACGCTATGGTAGGTTCCGGGACATATGAGCTTTCAAGGAAACGGAAGGATCGATGAGTCCTACCGCCCATTAGCCTCCTTTCCTCCAGGCTTTCAACGGACTTCCGTAACATGGCCAGTGCTACGTGAAGCGCACTCTGTGCCTGCCGTATTTCGAGGCTACTTTGGATACAATATAACGAAAAAAGGACTAAAGAGCTCCTGTCTTTTAATAGAACCCTTCTCATCGACGTCATCACAGGACACAACTCAATGGGGGCCCACCTGAGTAGAATGGGATTTATTAGCCCAGAGGCTATGCACTGAGACTAACGAGCTAACAAGCCCCCTAAAACCGACTTAAAATTATAACGATAATAGGTTGGTTCAGGAAACAATAAATTTTTTGTTTTTCATATTCTTTCAGGTATATTCGGGGAACACAATGGATCCTTCGAAATCCGAGTGAGACTGCTCCCTCTTCATAATTTCGCAGTCACCCCCTTAACCTAACCTAACTTAGTCCGATAAAGAAGGAACTATTACGGTATCGTTTCAGGCTTAAAGACTTATCAGGGAGATAGAAAATATCTATCTATTGTGTTGTAGTTGTCCTTTACACTTTGTTTTGATGTCCTGTGTACAAACTCTGAAGACCTGAGCTGGTGCTCTAAGTCGTCTACTTTTTGGAGTTTTGAAACTTATAACACAATCTGTGACTTGAGTCTTTCATGAGAGTCTGAGATATCCGGAAAATTCTTCCCTGTTTATAGAAGAAGTTTCGAAAAACATGAAAGTTCAAGTTAAGGATAGTAAACACCTACATCAGCTCTGAATTCTTCAAAACATGGTCAGCTAATGTGCGATCAGATGAAGGTCTGCTGGTCTCTGGACATCTAGACGTTACAGTCACGCCTCTATTTTGAATGAGTGGATTATGTTGAAGCTCCTTACAGAAAAGGATCATATCATAGAATGGAGGCAGAGACTTTAGGTACCGACGATGAAGACAGTATGACGGAAACTGGGCTCTACTGTGGGTTTCAGGATGTAAACTGCTTCTTCAGATTAAAGGATGGCTTCAAATTGTGGAAATGCTTAAAGAGGACATTACTTTTGGAGTAATACTTACATATGTAGATAATCAAGCCACCATTAGTACGTTCCAATCAACATCGATAGCATCCAAGCTCGTAAAACTATCTAAATGGAAACTAAATGAGATATCAACAGTCAAGAAGGTATCCCTCTGTTGGACGCCATAACATGTCAACGTTTTTAGAAACGAAGAAGCGGATGAATAACCCAGGAACTAGTTAAGACCAGAACAACGCTTAGTACACTTAACACAGAAATAGACGTAAGGGCTCTAGAAAAGCTACCAAATGCTGATGGGGATTTTTTAGAGACATGCCCTGTGGTCAGTTTCCATCAAGAAGAGATTCAGCAAACTACGGAAGGTTTACTTCAATTTTGCGAAAGCTGCAGGGACGAAGAAGAAATAGAGTCCATTCATCATCTTCTTTGTGCCTTTTCTGACCTGGCTCATAAAACAATGTTATTTACTTCTTTTCAGAGGTAGATTAGCTACGAAATGTTGGCGTCTAAGTGTCGATTTAATGTTGGATTTGTTCTAAGTTCTCATGAACCCTTGGTGCTTACGAGTCCGATCTGACTAAAGATTTCAAGCTGTCAGTTCGTACCTTCTTATGGGATTAGGAACAAAAAAGGACCTTCAACCTACAATGTTCATCAAAAAGGCAGAAGCAGACCCTTGGGAAACTCAGCGATGGCTTACCACAGGGATAAGTACTCATCCCTTTACTCTTTATATGCTAAATGGTATTTCTATCCTGACAGATGGTGACTGGCCTTTCTTGATGTCACATACACACAACAGAAGGACATGCAATTAAGCAAGTCTACTCTTTCTGTCGACTTTAAACCGACTTTTCTGACTTGCCATGGTCTGAAGTATAGAAGGGTTTGTCATGTCCTTGATATTCCTTGCATTTGTTACTTACCAAGTAGCTCACTTTGGTTATCTCGTACCTTGTTTCAGTTAGATACACTACAGTCACCACTATATGGTATTTAATTAACGAAGAATAATGTCCTTTGAAGAACCATCGTCCCTAATAAATCAGCCCTGTTTGTTTTGACCACAATCAAGTAAAAGTTATCAAAAACAAAATATTGTTTTGTTGCCTCGAGTACCACTTCGTTTCTCTTTAACTATTGTCTTACTTTTAAAGACCATCCCTGTGTTTATTTTCTCGGCCAACCTAATGGATGTCCTTCTCTTGTCTCTGTGTCTTTGTAAAAAGTAGAAAAAAAAACAATTTCAAGTGCAAGAAAAACTTTGTAAAAACTTTTTAATATCAAATATTCACTTTCACTGAAAGTAATTTCTCAAGTTCCACCACAAACAGATATAGAAAGATAGATTGAGGACACCAAAGCCACTTCAAACGAAAAATGTATTTGTTAAGACTGCTTGGGGTAAATGAAACTCCCAGTGCCACCCTCTGTTGTGGTCTTTACTGAGAAACCCTAGATGGCCAGGGTAATATACCATCGTTTGATATTAGATAGCAACATAGATTGAGGACGGTCAGTATTGGGTTTCGTTTGTTTAGGGAGAGTATGACCACGAAGGGAAGGTTTATCATTTAGTCGTCTTCAAGTGTCAGTTGCCAGTCCTATTTTTAAGAAAACAACCTGTCAACAGTTAATAACGTCCGTCCCCTCACATAATATGCAAAAAGGATTTCCGTGCAAAAATCAATTAAACGAATATTTCATCGGCATCCGTCTGAACTTTTGCCCTGCGATTCTGCTATTTTAAATTTTAAATAACTCCGCGACTTTTCAACATACAAAGACTTAAATTCTGTCTTTATTTATGTACTCGTCAACAAAAAAGAAGCTTTTGCACGGCAAAAGGACGAGAACGAGAACGAGAAGGAGAAGGAGAACTCAGAAGAACAGCCAACCAATAACCCATTCTGTCTTATTTATTATTTACTCAATCAAAGGAACTCCTCACAGCACACTGTTCTGGTATTGTCTTTGACCCATTTTATGGTAGAAATCCTTTGGTATTGCTCAACTTTGCCCGAGGCTCGAGAGGACATAAGTGCATACTTCAAACTACACAGACAGGGTCCTTTGGACTCTCAGAATTCAATGAATAGTTTTGCATTACTTTTCCTCCATGTGGCCCGCACCAGCGAGGACTAAGCAATTTTATGTCCTTTTGCCAGGGATTATTTTGTCTCTTGGATTTTCGCAATTTATCTCGTCGCTTTTGTTATCGGTTTTATGCCATCGATGTGCAATTAGATTGAAGATCATCGATTTGTAATTGAATTCTTATTCCATTCAGCAGATGCTTTTTTGGAATCCTTTTTTCTTTTTTTTTTCTTTTTTTTTCTGCTCTTCCTTGTGTTGATGACTCAGGGGGGGTTTGGAAGGAAATTCCCGACTCATGATTGGAATTTTAATAATAATTTATAATGACGGGGTAAAATTTGCACGTACAACACGTTTAATACTTTGCTGATGGCTAGGTGTGCGGTAGAATTGGTAATGTGGTGCCTGTGGAGCATTTGGCCGTCAGTCTTGTGGGTTTCCTGCGAACTTGTTTTGTATTATATTACAAGGACTATTTATTCATTTGATTTCGAAATGATTTGCAGCAAGATTTAGCCTTAAAGTCCAACTTTTGAGCTATTGGTAAATAAATTGATAAAAAATTAGGATAGACTCCGGGAGAATCTATCAAGTCTTCGATAGTCCCAAAGTACATAAAAAAAAATCCCGACAGATCCTTGAGACAACATGTCTTTAAGACATCCTTTATATAGTCCAATGTCCGTGCCTTACACTGCACTAAGTCCACGAGGCAATTCGGGTAGGACAAGCCATTTTCTGGAAAACCAATAAAAAACCAACTGGTTTGACGACTCCTTCGCGCCTTTTACAGTGCACACCCCTGATGGAATATTCCTTATGATACTACAAAGCGACAAGGAGTATATCATCCCGCGGCTGGTGATCATTTTCCGCCGGTCCCTTAAACCCATGGATATACCTTGAGCCTGGAATGAAGTCCCAAACGTTGTAAACTGTATGCAACACGAGCACGAGGTCAGTTTCAGGTCAGAAAATGTCGGATTCCCTCCTGGAGATAAGTCTTCAGTCCAACATGCCTATATGTATATAAAGCCGATCTGTTGAGACAGAAACAATTTAAAGTTTATTGTCCTTCAGTGCATTGCGGAGTGAGGGCTTCGCGGTTCGATCAGCAGTGTTGTTTGGAAAAGATATTTCATGTCTTACCTCTCGCTAACGTCTGACAAACATTCGAGAGTATAAATGTTATTAAAATGCCCAAGAAAGCACTGTAGATTGGTTCTATCACCAAAATTTCTACCGATTTTCCTGCTAAGAAAGGCTAAGAGCTTCTCTTCTTTGCTTCTCATAGCGGTCCTCGGCAAAATACAAAGGGCTGTGAGAAGGTAGGCACTAGGTTTCATGAATTTTCATGGATTTCTTGAGCCGAATTTAATATCCGAACAGAATATCCTGCTGGAATTGTGCTAAGAGGTGGAGGTTCCACGATGTGCGTAGCTGGTTCTGTGGCATATTAGGATGAAACGTAGACCTTTTGCCATGGACCTGTGCAATATAAAAGGCGCTCGGCCACATGACACAGGTAGTCTATCGTCACCAATACAAATCAAGCTTCTGAGCATCCATCGCCGACGGAGACCTCAAGAATTTACCTCGAATTCTCTAGCTGTATCACCTTAATCTACGATCTTGCGACAATATCTCCGAGGTGTTGCTCCACTCGATGTGAGTTTCTGCAACAAGATCTCTGGCACTTAAACTTTCCAACTATATTCGTTGAGATGACATCAGTTCCAAAACGTAGATCAAGGTATTTGCAAGATCGGGTAGCCAGAGAACGACTGCAGTTATTCCCCTATAGCTGCCTGTCACTGTATGACGTGGTAAGGATTCGTTTATAAAACTGAAGAAGGTTTAACTGCAAGGCCATCGTTTATATGAACAGTTGTGGTTATCACCCTCTGAAAACATTGGGAAACAATTTCTGTTCAAATGCCCAACAAAGGAGTCAACAATCCTGAGAAATTGGTTTGGTGGAGCAAACAACTCAAGAATAAAACTTAAGAGGATTTTTTTTTAGGAGACCGTATACTGAAATAAGGATATACAGTATAGTGTATCCTCTAAAAGCAAAGAGGCTTGCACTGTCAACTTTAACATTTTGCGCAACAGGAATACCCTAAACGTAGTCCTGCCAGCGACTTGTAAAAGGTCGGTAATGATGAGAAATAATGGGCTGTTCTATTGATACAAGACTCTGCTTAGCAGAGCCTACTAATGACCTGTAGTAGGACATTTAAAGACACCAATATTCGAGGCTAACTGGCTCAGGTTAGTTTATAGAAATGGGTGCCCTTCTTGACACGAATTGTCAAAGACTTACCTAAACCAACTGACAGTTCATATCGCCAAGTTAGAAGACCCCTGAAAACCTAATTTTAATCTCCGACGGCTGAAGTAAACCTTGTTCAGGTCAATGTTCCTAGAAAGCTTTTTGTGGCTTGTGCTGCACAAAGAGCCAGGCGGAGTTTTAGTTTCAGGAAGGGTCTGCGAGGAGGTTTTGTGTGTCCCTACCGTGGCTAGTTTATCCGTTTTTTTTCAATTTTTGTTTCGAGACTCGAAGAAGATACCAGCAGCAGTAGCTACATCGGACAGACTATGCCTTCATCTCAATCGCGACTGGTTCGTTTAGTGAATCTCTAACTTCTTTAGATGATAGGGTGAGTGCGGCACAGTTGCTTGATATTTGCTTCACAGTTCGAAGAGTTAACATATTCGTCCTTCAAAATCATTTTGTAACAAAAAACTCAATAAAACCTTAACTAACCCAAAAACATTTAGCTGTCTGAGAGACTCCTAGTCAATTTTATTAAGGAAGTCATGCAAAACATGGTGCCCTACGTTATCCTGACTGCAGTACATAGCAGAAAGCTACATGGGTTATGTAAACATCGCACAGGCATTGGAAGATCCGAACGAACGACTGGATATTCCGAGAATTCCACTAACACGAATTGACATTTACAAATTTATCTTACCACCACCATCACCACCACTACCACCGGCGACAACATCCTTGCATTCGAATTCAAGCGAGAAGAACAAATTCATTCAGCAATTCATCGCCTTAAAGTAACGCAATTTGTCATCCACTATCGGTTCAATTTATCCACGCTATCTACGACTATACCTAAAACTAAGTGCCTCCTCTCAACTCCTCCACGGTTAACATTCATGCACACACGCATCGCCATTGATGTGTCCTGACATCTTAAAATCCATTACGGATATAGTTCGTCCTTCCTTCCATACGCCATTCTGAAAGAATTTTTATTAAGATAACGAAGTATAGCTCCGCTATTCACTTCAGGACACCGAACTCATTCAATGCGAGTGTGCGAGTCGGGGAACACCCAACATTACTTTTTGGGGAGGACGATGGCAGGATTGCTTCCTCCTCTGCACACACGCTCACATCCTGTTTGGAGTACACAAAGCACAAAAAAAAAAAAAAAGGATCACATCAAGGAATGATATGTGAAGGTCTGTTTGGGGAGTAAATAACTTGGGCTCATTACAGCGAACGGTCGAATGAATTTTCTTCTACAGCAGCGGATGAAAGAACAAATTTACTCGCTACTCAATGTGAGCGTGAGGGTCCACTTTTTCACATTTCGTCCTTAATTGCAGGCTGAAAAGAATTCTGAAGTGTTACAACACAGTGGTGAGTATATATTTTATATGGCGCATGTGTGTACGCGGCGAAATGTGTAACGGAAAGAAGGAAGAAGTTTTTGAGAGAAAAAAAAAGGATTGCAGCCATTGCTCATACTTATTCAGTGCACAGTATGTTCAACCAAAACGTTGGGTATTAAGGAAGCATTCAACGTTTTTGGCGGAAATTTAATTAACCAACTAATGACTGCTTCACACAGAGATTACTCTTGCATGGGATTGATAAGGGATTTGCTGAATACACGTAGACTGCAGGAGTACCTCAGGGGTACGTTGTAGACACTCTTCTTTTCACTCTCCATAAACGTCTGATAATGCTCTTCGACTGAATGTTGTCTGTTGGTCTCTTAAAAGTCAGAGAAAGGAAGTAGTTGTTCTGTCACTCAATTCAACAATTTCCTTCGCTCCACATTGACTTACCCCCAACAGCACCCCAGGCAGTCCAAGACAAGTCCTTTTCAGATTGCAGTATCTGCATTCCAAATATCCTTATGTTAGTTTCAGCTTTTCTGTAGGTTACACAGGAGTTAGCTCAACTATGTACCTTGATTGGGAAATTGAATAAACAACCAATATTCACGAAAGGATTTCTGGTGGTCGACACTGGAGTGATATTTTCTTCGACTCACTAAATCTAGAATCCTAAGCTGTGTAAGGCTAACATTATTTTCACAGAGCGACCATTGGAGGTTGGTGGACCGACTAGTTTACTTGGTTGGGTACCTACTACCTAGTCACAATGAATAGGTTGACAATCGTATGGTTGAAACCCTAGCTCTTCTCAGCCCTAAATTGAGCAGAAACCTTGCCTATTGAGGAACCAACTGTAGGTAGCTTACTCCAATCTGTTTCGTTAGGTCTTCTGGTGCAGCATACGGCGATCAAGTGGGTATTGAACAAAATACCAGTAATTCCTGGATGATTGTGTGTTCACCGGTGTGGTCTGGGCTTTAACCCCTAAAGGATCGATTTGTATGCGAATAGTCAGGCAACCCTAACAGCCTTTGAAAATCCAAATCAAACTCAATATTTGTGGAAGAATACAAGGAACAACTTAATATCTTGGCAACCTCCAATCTGATATGGACACCTAGTCACTGGATTATAACACGGAACTAAGCTGCGTATAAACTGGCAAGAAAGAGCGGAAAAGATCTATGCGCCTACGGTTCCAACCTTAGAAATAGGGGCTGGATCTAAGCAGGACACGGGTGAAATGGATGCTCGGTCCTATACACGAGACACATCAACCTAAACGGCCATGCATAAAGGACGTTTCTGGGAACATTGAACCCAAGCCAGCTCTCCATATCCGAATCAAACCTCCTTTCACTTACTTTAGGTTTTTTTGCCTTCTACATCAGACAGAGATCCCAATGGTATGGACAAGATAGAGTCTAAGTCCGCTGAAATTATAGTTTAAGAGTTCAAGGTATCGGCACATTTGCTAAGTGTGCTTTCGTCGGAGAGCAAATTTATAGTCGACTTTTCCTGCATTCAGGACCAGCTTCAGCCAAACTGTGAGACTGGATTGGACTGCAGTCGAATTTTTACTAATGGCTCCAAAAGTAGTGATGGTCCGTTGTTGGTGTATTTGTGGTCACCGACAACACCAGACCTCGCTTCTCATGAGCCAAGCATGCATCCATTAGGTGGAGTGGTCGGACTATTTCCCTTAAGGCCTTGCTCAACCCTGAAACCTGTTTCAAGACATTTCGAGAGCACAAGAGCTTCATAAATTTGGTCGCAAGGCTCAGCTATTTGACTCATGTTTGGATTCCAGGTCGGTCACAATAGGTTTGCGAAAAATTTGTTTTTTGACGATTTTGCTAAGCAAGGCTCAGAGGATGATTTCTCTGTAAATAAGCCTGCTTTGGGTCTTCCCTCGTGTGTCGTGTGCCAATTGTGTGCGGCATGGCTCTCCTGGATGCCTGCAAATCAAACGTATGATCCCGAGTTTCTGTAAGAAATCAGCGGTATTCTTGCTGTGTCTCTGCAGAAAGACTGACAACTTAATGGGGTTTTTACGGAACACTTTCCTTTCGATAAGGATCTTAGTGTGTGAGGCTTAAGAGACACCTTTGTATGTGTCCGACACTTGCGGGACGATGAGGGAGACGATTCTTCTTATGGTCCTGCTTTCGCTTGGATCAGGCGACAGATCTTCGGTGCTGAAAGCCTCTCATGTCGGGTCTTTCGAAAGTCGAGAATATCCAGAAAAAATGGGTAAAACTGGAATCTCTTTCCTGGTACTACAATGGGCGAGTTTTGACTGAGTGCTCGCTCCAGTGATGCGATGCCAACTAAATACTGACTGCAGATCCCTTCCTTGTCACACATACTGTGAGCATGCGTCTGACTTATTTACAATTTGCTATTTGTCCAAAGTTCACGAACCGTAAGTAAACAAGAAGGCAACTACCTCATAAGAAACGGCAGAAGGCGAAATATGAGTGCGCCTCCATGCCATGTACCAAGTGTACTCCGATTGTGTTGACTTAGGTCATGAAAGGTGATGGCAGGGAATTACCCCCCAAACACACAACATACAAGCGCAAGGACGACGACGACGACGACTACGACGAAAGTCTAGAAGATAAAAGGATGAGGTATCTCTTTCATGTCCGATTTTTCGATGCTTTCTCGTCGTCTCGTCCTCGAATCCAACAGCGCGCGTTTCTTTTTCATTTTCTCCTTCAAAATTCCATCAAGTTTTCTCTGCCAAATATTGGCTTAGGAAGCTGGCCGGGTACTAACTTTTCCTTATTATGTCAGTCGGGTATTAGAAGAAGAGTTGATGAACTCCACTCGGGATGTTTAAGAGTCCCCTCGGCAGTTTAATTACCAGATCAGTGCACATGTAAAGTATACTAGCACTTGAACATGCTGCATGTCCTTGTACGATGAAAATAGGGTGATTTACTTGTGTGTGTTCGTCCTTTTTTTTTTTTTTGAGTATTTTATTTGAACACCCGGGTAATTTGCCTCACTTAGCATGTACTTGAGTGAGAGAGCGATTCCATGTTGCAGATTGTTGCTTTGGCAACAAAACGTGTTTTAAGGATCTGAAAGCGAAACTCGTTGGGGAAAAGAACTAATTTTAGTCTCTGTGTGCATGTGTGTGTGTGTGTGTGTGTGTTCGCCGCAGGAATCCAATATGTGAAACGTTCGATATAGAGAGGATAATATATGCAAATGGTATTGCGTTTCAGTTTTAACACACTATTTGCACCAATAACTATGCGCTACATGGCGGGAGGGCCGGGTGAATTACCAGAACACTTACGTGCAAGGATGCCATTATTCGCAACACGATTTGAACGTGTAAAAAAAAAAAAAAAAAAAACAAGGAACAGAACAGGAGTCCTTGCGGTGCTATGAATGATAAGGTATTCGCGCGAATGGTGTCTTGGAGAAGTTTTAGTCACGTCGTCGCGTCGCCCCGGTGTTCTTCGGTTTAAGGAGCTGTTTTCTAAAATGAACATCCATGGTGGTGAAGGAAATTAATTGGAGGTTGATATCTAAGGTTGCCACGAACGGAATAGTTTGTTAGATGAGTTCATTTGCGCGAGGTTGTTGACAAAGATATGTTACCTCGGAGGAACTTTCCTGATAAGGAGTATATTTTTGCGGAAAAACTTCGTAAAACTTTGCTACACGCAGCATAGATGACTTGATCTCGAAGAAATAACTTTAGCGGAGTGAGGTTTTGGCCCTCTGTTCCTGAAAAAGGCAACGAAGTGGAAACTGGCTGTTTTTGAATAATGGATCTTTAAATAATCGTGCTTCGGTTTGGCCAAGTTCCTTAATTCAGCGAGGACTTATATTATCCTTTGACAGATTCAGAGTCTTGTTTAGCAAACAAAAATATCGGAAGTTCAAGCGTAGTATGGCTATTTCCATTCAAGGCCATGGAAGAGGTGTTGTTTCAAAAGAGTTCTTAATGACGACGCCCTATTTTTTCAATAAAGTTTCTGGATACGTGTTGTGAACACCGATTTGCTGGACGTTTTAACTCGTCCATGTTTGCCATGTTTGATCCTGGAGGGACTACGCGTCAACAACTATAGCGAACCTCCAAGTTTTTTTTTATCAAAGACGGCGTTTGCTCGATTTTACAGGTTTTATCGTTCTCAGGTCCGTCCATTTCTGGCTCAACAGCTTCGTAAAGTCAGTAAGCAAAATTCATCCACGAAATCCCTTTACATCGTCGTTTTGGTGCGAGTTTCAGGCTGGAAACACTATGGCGACTTGGGGCATATGTGGTTTTAACAAGACGACCCCACATGCTATACAACTGGTCAGACAATCGAGTTATTAAAGTCAAAGTTCCGTGACCTCATTGCCTTCAAAAAGCCAACTCGGCTAGGCACTCGTAGAGCTATGTCAAGGCCATGATCTATGCTAATAAGCCAGAGTCTTAAAAATAAGTCATGGATAAGTAGTTTTAGCGCATTCACTCATGCTGGTATCTCTGTGAAGGACATGACATGAGAATAACCCGACTGAGAAGCTTGCGATATTCTGTTGCAGAAATGAGGTTCAGAAGTTTTACCAGAAGGCTACAAACCCCGAACCGAAGCCTGTTGGGAAGAACAAGAAAGCCTATATCCCTGCGATTACCAAAGTTCCGTAGACAGGGAGAATGGAGGCTTCAGTGAGGTTTTAGGCCAGAAAAGTCGACCATCGACCAAATTTTTATAGCAACAACTTCAAATCGATATCCACCACATTTTTATCGAGTTCAATGCTGCCTATATGACATTCATACAAAACTAAGCAAACCTTTGTTTAGTTTTGGCATTTTTGCTAAATTCGTCTGAGTGTACTCCAGCTGACGATGGAGAATGCATGCTGCTTCATCAAGATCAGACCTCACCGAGACATTTGATGAAATATTTAAGCAAATTTTTTCACCGAACTAAGGTAACCCTATACCTTGTCCGGTCTACATAGACGTTAAGTCGAGATAGAAATACAACCGTGAGCTATATGAGTTGTATAATGGCATCGAACTAGTCTGAAGAGTTTTGGAATCTAACCAGAATGAAAGGCGCCGTAGAGGAAGACCTAGACTAAGCAGGTCCGATCATGTCGAAGGAAATCTCAAACAAAAGTGAAGACAGTTAGGTAAAGATCAAACTGGATTGACAGACTTGGTCTATCTCGGATTGTAGCCTCACCAGAAGTTAGTAAGCTGGTTACTAGCTGAAATCAAGTACAAGAATGAAAATAAGCAGCTCTCAGATCTTCGTAGCTCTTGACTTGTTTTGTCCGTCATGGAGAAGACTGAGCATTATAATATTTACCTCTGCTGGGTGTCGGAATTCCGGGAAACTGTAAGGCCTTTGAACTCTTTATTTTACCGGAGAAATGGACCTCAATCGAAGCTTGAACACTGAAATGCAAGCTTAATACTATCGAGAGTACAAACCTCAAACCTTAAGTGCACAAGTGACAAAACAAATTTGGCAAAAGCTGGATCTGAGCTGTCAAACCAAATCAAAGAAACAACAGGCCTGAATGAGAGATGGCTTGTCTGAACTAGATGGCTTTTAATAATTACTGACTTGTTGTCAAAGACAAATCCAGCCATTTCTCGAGGTAACCGAACTTATGCTTTAATAGATCAATAGTTTCACCAGTTGTGTGGCATGTGGCACCATCTTGTTGGAACCACATATCACTAATGTCGAGTTCATCCAATTTTGCCAAAAATAGTCTTCCAACACGGACTCCATGGCATGAAATTTACACCACACAGCCACTTTTTGCGAACGCAATGGAGTCTCTTAAAGCACTCGTGGATTTATTGCTGTCCAGTGATGCACATTTTGCTTACTGATAAAGCCATTAAGCCAAGAATGAGCTTCACGGCTGAAATGACATTCAGGATATCTCCACATCCCCAATCAGAGTAGTTTAGGCCCTTCAAATGTTCAAAAGGTTTCAATTCTTGAATTGACTTGATCTTGAAAGGGTGTAGGCCAAGATTTCTATGTAAAATTCACCACAAGGTGGATTGAATCAACTGTTTTGGCTTATTTTGAACTGAAGCACTTATAGCAGCGATATTTCCGTTCGTTCGTCCAGTCCGTTGTCTCACTGGAACAAGGACATTCAATAGTGAATGTGTTGACTCGATTTAATCCACTTTACCACGCAAAGCCTGTCTGGTGGAACGACTACTAAGACCGAGAAATGGAGCAAGAGCTCCTTCGACTCAAAATTTCGATCGTAATTTTTAATAGTTTCTGAATGTTGGTTGTTTATGAACTTCATCATCATGAAAATGTAGACTTTTACTGACGTTTCGACATTGTCAGATCATAAAAAAAAGTTTAAGGGTGCGTTGGTTTGAAAATACAAAATTGTTATGTCCCTATTGAAAAATCCTTTGAGATGATAACACATCTTCAAGTAGAGTACCCATCTTAACGCAGGCCATAGTAGGCCCAGTCGACATTTGAGGCATTTGAGCCTTAAACTTCAGGGTCTGCACAATAGCTCCATTATGATGCTTTTGTGTCCTATGTGTGTGTCAATTTCGTTAGGTACACATCCTTCCAAACTTCAACTTCCTTTCCATCTCTGGGTAAAGTACTTTAGAGGACTTCCAACCCTCAGCGGATGTATAACATTTAAAAGAAAACATGTCCTTCACCTCTAGACTCATCATCTCAATGTCCCAAGTATCTACCTACACGAGAATCCTTATTTTTGTAAAATTAATTCCAACGCGCTGTTGGTTTGCAGCTATGTTTCTAGACACTCAAGTGCTTCGAATTTGTTTTTCAACTTTTTCCGTCATTCCATCGTGTAATTGAATAAAGTTAAGCAACGAGTAAACGTGCCACTCAATTTCCTTTCCAACCAATTTAACTTTTCAATATTCGCAATCTTTTACCGCGCTCCAGCCATTTCTGCTTATTCATCCTCTGAGCCAAGTCGAAATGCAAAAAAAAAAAAACAGAAAAATACTCGCGGCCGCTGTTACCGCTGTTTGGTTTTTATCGACAACGACATGAAATGGAAAACTGTCGATGATTAAGTTTCCACATCCTTGTTCCGTCGCGCCCTGCAAAAGTGCGAGTAACCACAGGAATAACTCCCCAGAGAAGGATACAGAAAAGCCGCCGCCGAATAAATAGAATCCTGTTGACTTACCAACGTAAATGCGATGTTCCTCTCACTAGTCCCGGTGTGCACGCGTTCGCCGTTACCGTGGTACCTTCAGCAGGAGGGATGAGAAAGAAAAAAACACACAGCTAGAGGATTATGTACAACAAATGGCCACGAAAGGACACCCCATAATCATATCCATCAACAAAAAAAAGAAACAGGAAAACAAAAACTCACCTTTCAATTCCCTGGCCAGCCATTTGGTGGCCAAAATAACAGCCAACTTCGAGTGCGAGAACGCATCGCGTGCATGGAACTTCACGGACCAAGTGCCCACATTCAGCGGATCGTCAAAGTCCATTTTGGCCGTCGCGTGTGCATGGGCCGAAACATTGATAATGCGACCGTTCTCGGACTTTTTTAAATGCGCCATCAGCAGATGGGTCAACAGAAACGGTGACAGATAGTTGACTTGCAGATGCATTTCGAATCCATCGACAGACCTCGCCTCCGGATGAAAGATAACACCAGCGTTGTTGACGAGGATGTCCACGCGCTCGAACTCGGCGCGGATGTCCCGAGCGAATCGCCTTACACTGTCAAACGACCGCAAATCGAGGCAACGCGCTTCGATGGAATAGTCTCCGGCCGCCTGACAGCGTAGCTCCCGTTTGAGTATGGCCACCACCCGTTCGGCCTTAACGATGTCCCTGCAGGCCATGATTATGTGTCCTCCACGGGCGGCCAATGCCTTGCATATCTCCATGCCGATGCCGCTGTTGCCGCCGGTTACAATCACAATTTGCCTCTCGATTTGATTCACATTCGGACAGCGCTGTCCACCCATCAGGGTCCTGCAACGAAAGGAGAGCGGAATTCATTTTAAGGGTTGCTTAACCAATATAATCGTAATCCTTCGCACTTGCTGTATCTGTGTGTTTATTTGCTCGTGCTATGGTGCTGTTCGCGCATTTATAGTAAATCTCGTGTAAGAGCCTTCACAGCTCTGCATACTAATTGCGAACTTTTTCGCTGCTCCTTCGGGTTGATTGTTTGCTTTGACGAGCGCCGCGCGGGGCGGGTCGTCCTTACTGTTTGTGTTATTTTCATTTTTTTTTCGCTTCTCCTCGTTGATCCTTTTTGTTGCGTTTACATTGGGGGTGCAGCAGGAGGTTGGGGGCAAACTTCAGGGAGAAGTCGAGATATGATTAATGAGACGGAGGAAATTCAAATTGAATTAATGAGATGCAATGACTGCTCTGGTTGGATCGCTCGACTGAAGTTTGCTTCAATTGAGAGCCGTTAAGCGGTTTTTTAAGGAAACAAATTAATTTTTCTTTTGTTTGGGAAAGTTTTTTCTACTTAGTTCAGTCATTTACATATATTTTTGGGGGAGTTTTCGGTGCTCGCACAGTGATAGATACTTTTTAGGTTTCGAACGAAGAGTTAATCTTTTGGAGTGACAGTGGTTGGTTTTTGGCCAAACTGGGGGTGTTTTTAAGTTGTTATCCTTGACGATATACTTCTGGGAGAGGTTCATTAGAAAACAAAAATTTTAAGGTACTTTCCTTGATGCTGCAGATACGTCATCACAGTGAATGCCAAGAAACACCTGAAATTTAGGTTGAATAATCGGAAGGGAGTGGATGGTTTCATGTGCGCCGGTTTGTTTCTTCAGAATTGAGAGAGCCGGGGTAAGACGCAAGCTTAGTCAATAACGACTGAGATCAGTAGAATAAAAATGTGAACTTCGGTTGGATTTGCTTAAGCATAGATCTCGTCTCAAGCTGTAACACCGAAAGGAACCCCCTGACCTATAAGTCATTAATTAGAGAAAGTATTTGCAGATAGAAGTTAACTAAAACAAATGCTTACCAAAGCTAGACATACTAAATACCATTAACTGACCAAAATGAGTAGACTTAGACGATTAGAGCCACAAAGGATTAAAACAACTATATATCGAAACTGTAACTGACATACGTGAGATGGTGTCCCAGACGTTGCTGTGCTCAGTCCCATTTTGCTTACTCACTGTATTAGTCTGTACAATGCATCAATATGAGCAAATGGAATGCAACCAGGACGAGTAGGGGAAATGGTAGTGCTTTACTTAAAGAGTGAGACGATGCGACTTGTATTAACATTTGGAGTTATTGTGACTTCCAGTGTTTGAAAAATTTGGGAAGGATTTAGCGGATGTAGTATGTTCAATATATTGGAGAAGAGAAACATTAAGAACAAAAGGGATCTTAGTAGAAAAGTAAGGTCACTGCTAAGTGTGGGTTCAAAGGGGCTTTAGGGAGATCTACACCTTTCTGCTAATTTTGGTTAGTTTTGCCGAAAAAATATATTCAGTGAGTGATGTACAAACTATGTACAAAAGCTGACATTTTAAGTTACCAAACGTAAAAAACTTAAAATGTCAGCTTTTGTACATAGTTTGTACATAGTTTTAAGTTACCAAACGTAGACCGTGGTAGTCAAAGGGTAGTGATGCGGAATATATGGAGCACAAGCGCTCTCACGCCAGCCTCTCACTATCAACTCCTACTCTACACCTCCACGTTGGTGGCTGCTGGGTGCCTAGTACCTCGGCTGGAGATTGGGTAACCAACCCCCTTTGGAAGGTCGTTGGTGGCAGCAAACGAGAGAGGGGGGAGGAGTGTCTTCTCACTAAGGCACTTCCTCTTGATCCAGGCGGTAGCGGACGAATTTCCCCCAGATGGAATCAACGATGGCGCCTACGGTTCCAGTCAGGTTGAACTACTAGTGGTATCCCTATATGAGCTGCTTCAACGAATGTGAATCCCAGGTCTATAGGGATCTCCAACACTAAGCCAGGGTGTTGGATAAGAGTTGGTGGCGGATGAACCCCTAGTGGGTCAACGGCAGCGCTCATATCCCCGAAGTGGGTTACTGGCTCCGGAGAATTTCGGCCCCTCGTCCTAGGGGTAAAAAAATGGAACTGGCCCTCCAGGTTGGGGGTTGTGCGTCGGGGTAACTTCCCTACCACATAAAAAAAACTCAGCAGTTCAGAAACGACCGCAAGCCTCGGAAAAGGACGGATTTACTGTTGACGACCCTGCAAATAAGATGGCTAGGACATGTAGAGCGGATGGACATCAACGCTCCGGCCCGAAGAGTCTTCGAATCCATCCCGGAGGGACAACGCAGTAGAGGAAGACCTCGCCTTAGGTGGCGTGCACAAGTGGAAGAGAACCTCAACCAACTTGGAGTGCGTAACTGGAGGCAGTTAGCCAAAGACCGCGCTAACTGGAGAGGCTTGTTGGTTGAGGCCCAGGTCCACCCCGGACTGTAGCGCCACCTAAGAAGAAGAAGAAACGTAGACCGTAGTAACACTATGACCATCTTCCCAAGAAGTCCTTTGAGATGCATACCTAGAAGAAGCAGAAGTGTGTCATCTTATTCAAACCAAAATGCAGTCACTAGAGCCAGCTCTCATCCTGACTCTCTTAAAGGAACCTCGATTAGAGAGTGCTCTAGGACATATTTCTCTTCCCAAGACGTAGTAAGTGTGTATGACCCTCAAACTCTCATGCCAGGGGATCTCTAATGAGGGCACGTATCTTTCCAAAACATTAGTGGAAAGGGGACAATTGATCAAAAGGTTTCAGTGCAACATATAAACATATAACTTCACCGAATATTCTAACCTTACTGAGGTCCTAAAAGAACGAATTCCCAGCTTCATCCATCACATGACTTACACACAATTGACAGTTGTTGACTCCATTGTTGTTCAGTTAGACATGTCCCCAATTCGAATCTCTAAAGGTGGGTATCTCAAGGGGCACAGATTTATGGGAAATTTTTGATTTGAGTGGAATGATGATCAGATGGGGATTTTAAAAATATTCGCCAGTCTGGAAACCTTTACACAGACAGTTGGTGTAAAGAAGTGCATCAGTACTTCGATTTTGAGAAAAGCATCCAAAAGCAGGACAAGCTTCGTACCAGATTGCCAATGAATCATTAAAGATGGTCCAACAGTAGCTTTTGTTAGTTGTCCTGGCTTAAGTGACGCAGTGATTAGAGACGTGATATCAATATTATCTTCAAGGATGAACAGCAAACACTTCATAAAGAATGATACATTGACTCATGAATTTCCAGATCTAAGCCAAACAAGAGAAGTCTTGTAAGGATTGAGTTTCTTTAAGACTAAAAGGCACTTTTTGGTCTTCAAGATTTCACCAACTTTATGCCATGAATTAATGATAAGTCTATGTGATCTGCATACTCGTAACCAGTGAATTTCAGCTCCTAAATAACTAACTAAACAAAGTATCTCTTGTGGCCTAGAAGACTGGATTCAGAACGTTTCTGATGTATACCACGTTAGACTAGTAAGGATCATTGCCATTAGCATGGTCTGTCAGACATAATGCAAGAGTCTAGCCTCCATGTTAAGAGGGTTTGAGGTTTTCCCGGCCATTTGGAGTAATGCTTGACTTGGTATGTCATCAGTTAGAGGTAAACAGATACACATGACAATAAGGGTTAAAGTGTTGAGCTAAACTTGGTGTGGACTTGAATTGAAAGTTAGACGAGCAGTTCTACGCTTTTTTGTGGACTATCGTGAAGCATTCGATTCCACTGTTCGTGAAGCGCTTTTTCCACAAATTATATAGGATGGGTGTCTCCAGTAAAATTATTAACATACTGAGAGCAATGATTTTTCAACTGCGATGGGAGTAGAGCAAGGTTGCGTCCTAAGTGCTCTTGTATTCATCAATGACATCACAGAGAAGTACTGAAGCTCAACCGTGGAAAGATTCCTGCGCTTATGTATGCGGATGGCCGGCAAAATAGATGACATGCACTTGGAGGAGGAGTACTGTAAGGATTTGTCTGTTATTAACTGCATTACTCCAGCGATATGTTTAGCACTTTATTACAAATACGGGAGTAGTTAGCAAATCGACCAGACTTTCCAGTTTTTTGCCGCAGAAATCATTACACACACCAGAGAACTTGTGTGTGAGTTCGTCCTATTCGGTCAATAAGGAACATTACCCCAATGAAAGGAAGCGTCGTTCACAAAAACGCACATAAACCAGATCCTACTGATAAAGATCCAATCCATATGTTGGCACTTAATCAATTGGATTCTGCACAAATAAGAGGAGGACGATAGTTTAAATAAATTTTTAAGCGGATGCCTTCAGGATCCTCCACTACGAACCACAGTACATCCTAGATTGATTTATGCCATCCAATCCGATCCAATTTTTGTGAACTTAAACTCCCACATTACCGACAAAACTTTGACACTTTGATACAAAACCTACTACACTTCTATATCACTTTTCACTCACCTAATTGTAACGATAATTCCAACTGCAATAGCAGCAATGATTGGCCACCAGGTTTTCAGTGGATCTGCATTCTCAAATAATGACATTACATTCTCCATTTTCGATTCTTTAGACAAATACTGGAACTTAGGCTTACAATTTAAGAGAAACTTAAACAATTGCACTCATGTGCTTGACACTATTACACACTTTTACTACAATTTCGGGAAACAACAGTGAATGCACATTGTCAACTGAACAATTCAACCTGACATGCAGTTCGGACAAGATCGCAATTGTCAACTGCCCAACAAAATAATTATATTCAACAATTGAATAACTTTTACATCTGAGGCAAGTCCTACACTTGGTTTCTTTACTTTGTCTCGGAAATGGACATTGGAAACAGAACGTTTTTAGGGCAAAAAATGTGGAGAAAAAGGGTAGTCTATAGCCCACAAAACTAGACACCCACAATCGTACCATATCTCCTATTCTAACATCTCGAGCCAGATATTCTGTTCCTGTGTCTTCGAGGCACATACTAGCTTAGCTGCCGCCTCGAAATGTAAATAGGAAACAGAAAATTTTTCAGCCAAAAAATGTGTGAGAAAAAGGGTAGGGTATAGCCCACAGAACTAGACACCCACAGTCTTGCTTTATCTTCTAATCTCACATCTCGAGCCAGATATTCTGTTCCTGTGTCTTCGAGGCGCAAACTAGCTTCGCTGCAGCCTCGAAATGGAAATAGGAAACAGAAAATTTTTCAGCCAAAAAATGTGTAAGAAAAAGGGTAGTGTATAGCCCACAGAACTAGACACCCACAATCTTGCTATATCTTCTAATCACACATCTCGAGCCAGATATTGTGTTCCTGTGTCTTCGAGGCGCAAACTAGCTTCGCTGCAGCCTCGAAATGCAAATAGGAAACAGAAAATTTTTCAGCCAAAAAATGTGTGAGAAAAAGGGAGGTGTATAGCCCACAGAACTAGACACCCACAATCTTGCTATATCTTCTAATCACACATCTCGAGCCAGATATTGTGTTCCTGTGTCTTCGAGGCGCAAACTAGCTTCGCTGCAGCCTCGAAATGCAAATAGGAAACAGAAAATTTTTCAGCCAAAAAATGTGTGGGAAAAAGGGTAGTGTATAGCCCACAGAACTAGACACCCACAATCTTGCTATATCTTCTAATCACACATCTCGAGCCAGATATTGTGTTCCTGTGTCTTCGAGGCGCAAACTAGCTTCGCTGCAGCCTCGAAATGCAAATAGGAAACAGAAAATTTTTCAGCCAAAAAATGTGTGAGAAAAAGGGAGGTGTATAGCCCACAGAACTAGACACCCACAATCTTGCTATATCTTCTTATCACACATCTCGAGCCAGATATTCTGTTCCTGTGTCTTCGAGGCCCAAACTAGCTTCGCTGCAGCCTCGAAATGCAAATAGGAAACAGAAAATTTTTCAGCCAAAAAATGTGTGGGAAAAAGGGTAGTGTATAGCCCACAGAACTAGACACCCACAATCTTGCTATATCTTCTAATCACACATCTCGAGCCAGATATTGTGTTCCTGTGTCTTCGAGGCGCAAACTAGCTTCGCTGCAGCCTCGAAATGCAAATAGGAAACAGAAAATTTTTCAGCCAAAAAATGTGTGAGAAAAAGGGAGGTGTATAGTCCACAACACTAGACACCCACAATCTTGCTATATCTTCTTATCACACATCTCGAGCCAGATATTCTGTTCCTGTGTCTTCGAGGCCCAAACTAGCTTCGCTGCAGCCTCGAAATGGAAATAGGAAACAGAAAATTTTTCAGCCAAAAAATGTGTGAGAAAAAGGGTAGTGTATAGCCCACAGAACTAGACACCCACAATCTTGCTATATCTTCTAATCACACATCTCGAGCCAGATATTCTGTTCCTGTGTCTTCGAGGCGCAAACTAGCTTCGCTGCAGCCTCGAAATGGAAATAGGAAACAGAAAATTTTTCACCCAAAAAATGTGTGAGAAAAAGGGTAGTGTATAGCCCACAGAACTAGACACCCACAATCTTGCTATATCTTCTAATTTCACATCTCGAGCCAGATATTCTGTTCCTGTGTCTTCGAGGCGCAAACTAGCTTCGCTGCAGCCTCGAAATGGAAATAGGAAACAGAAAATTTTTCAGCCAAAAAATGTGTAAGAAAAAGGGTAGTGTATAGCCCACAAAGCTAGACACCCATAGTGTCGATGAGACGATGGGGCACCTGTGGATTCTACCATGGAGACAGGTGCAGTTTAAGCCTATTTACTCAACAATACTCACCACAAGGGGGGTACCTTTACCTACTTTTACAACAAAGAATGATAGCTAGCCACTGATGAAGTATTTCGGAAAACTGAGAATTAAAAAGTAAGGCAACGACAGTGGAATCACCTATGCATGGAATGTGTACACTGTAGCTCGTGTCTCATCTACTTCAGTGCAGAGGTGTAGATCTTCTAATACCGCAGTGCATGAACACCTCCTGTTCTCTATCATCCTGATCTCAGCTGAGAAGTTTGCTTTTGGCCAGCAGTATGTACCTTCTCTTAATTCAACTCGTTCAACAGATAAAATTGACAGAGCTCTCCACGTTAAATAAACAAAATCCTTCTGTCCACCGTTCCACACAACAACAGCGCTAAAACCATATATTTACGACAGCAAAAGGTGGTAGAAATCGAATCCAACAAGCATGCTTATCCACACCTTTCCATCCCTGTTTACCTTTCGAATAAGATATTCCCTTTCGTTTTCGTTTTCGTTTTCGAAACATATTCCCATCAATTTTTGATAACAAATCCGTGTACATCAATCGGTTTCGACGTCAAAATCTTCCAGACAAACACTCTGCCGAAAAGAGACTCCACCACTCGCCTTCCAGATAAACGTATATACACTTGCAAAGCCGAGAAGTAAACACCCCCGAGAGCTATCGGATTTGCTTTTCTGTTTCCGGAAATTCAATTTAAATCCCAGCACTGCTCGTGCAGGGAGTTTGTCAAACGATAGACGATGATCTCGGCAGGGGGTGCGTTCCCATAAATTAACGTATTAACATGCAGTGCTACTCTCACTCGCGCGTTTAGTAGTTTAGCAGGGCATACGCTTCCTCCGAAGCACTGCACTAGGAACACTAAATTACGAGTACACACATTCAGTCATTCATTTATGCGCGGGCGGTACTGCTTCTGGGGGTAGTGATGCTGGTGGTGGTCGTGACTGGTAGGGACTTCATAAACATTTCACAAAATTTCACATTAACTAGGTGCTGCAGCAGACAAATACACAAGTTTGTTGTTACCGCGCCGGGACTAAGGGGCTCCTTGGGGCAAGGTGCTGCACTGCGAGCTATGAGTTGTGTATCACTGCACCGCAAACCCTATTTCGATACACAGCTCAGCCCCTCGTCGGTCTGTGCCATCATTAGAAACTGTATAGAGGGTGCCCGCATAAGGTTCCTTCATCCGTAAGTGATTGCTTCGAGTGCTGACGACGTGGTGGTCGGGTATCGGTAGTAGTTTCTTTGGCCGAACAACTTGAACAGATTTGCTTGCCTTTCGGTAAGAGTGTTTGCTTGTTGACGATGAGGTTGGGTCGTTAACCGAACTGCTGCCGGAACTCTCTAGACTATCCCGTCGTCGCTACTTGACTGCGATTAATCATTTTGGACTTGTTGTGCGTTTTTCATCTGCTCCTCCTCCTCTGGTTATGGCTTTGGAACACGGCACTTTATGGCAGTCAATTTGGTGGTGGCGATATACGGACCAAGCCTTGAGGAGCCAATTCATATGGAAACCGCGCCATTTGGCAAACGATCGGAAGTACAATGGCTGGGGGTTGGCCGATGTGGATGTGTTTCCCACACAGTTGCTAGGGATTTAATGAGCTTTCGATTGGGAACATGAGTTGTATGTTACACGGAGAAAACACGTGCCACATACAGGAATGTGTGCACATACTGTACCCCGGTCGGGCTTAAAGTATTCCTGCAGATGCTGATGAGAGTTTAATCGAAGAAAACCAATTTTGACATCGGAATCCTGCAATTTAAATCGATGTCGTCTTGTTTTTATGTGTTTATCCTTAAAGGACCGTTCAGCGTTCCAATTGGGATTACATTTGCATTCTGTTAGTCGCAAATCGATTTACAGTGACTGAGAGATATAATTACCATTTCACAGTGAATGCTTTCAAAGACATTAATTAACTTACGGATACTTTGCAATGGTAATGTGTATACAGCGTTGGGTCTTCTACTGAGAGGAATTAATTCCCTAATGGAAGGTTAAGGAATTGTATTAAATTAGCCCGAGCTTCAAGAGGTTCCAAGTTTTATATTTTACAATTGTTGTATCTATCTGTAAACAGGCGCAGTTTATCATCCAGTCACGGGTAATGATGTCAGTGTCAACTTTGAAGAGTTTTCTTAAGTATATCAGGATCTAGTGCCAATTCCATAAAACGTTCATGTTTTCCACGTTGACTCATTATTCCTTGGTAGGACTTGCACTTGCAACGAAACCTACTCTTACCTGCAGGTAAGTCTAACTACTAATTGCCTTGATGAAGTCAACAGTTTCAGTAAAATCGAATATACCGGGTACCTTCAAGGTCAAGTACACCAGAGGGGTCTACTAGATGTGAGGAAAGGAATCCACTTAAACCATCAAAGAAGTAGGCTCTCCTAGTACTTACGTGGTTGACATGCCTCAAACCATCATGGAAGTCAGAAAGGATACAATTTAGACATCAGCTCCACATGGTGGTACACCACCAATGAGATCCTATCCAAGATACTGTGGAACTATCTAAGACCTTTATACAACTACGAATGAGGCTATTGCCTCGACCTAACACCCATTCTTAGACAAATCTTACAAAAGCCCAACGATATAGCTACCCATCAACTTTATATTGAGTTTGAAGATGCCTCGAATGCCTAAAACTTGATATTTTGCAGAACTGATCAATCTTTCTATCTCCAGATTCGCAACACCAAGAAGGAGAGACCTTCTGTTATAAAGACCAAGTAATCGACGTTCGCAGGCACAGCCATAGTTCTAAAAGAAAGAACGTTTTAGGACCTTGTATGGGTTTGGAGCCCAATCCTTAAGTAACTATTTGTCCCAATCTCCAGACAATCTTGAGCTTGGGAGGACGTTTAAAAGGTGCTGGTGGGATGTTGACTATTCATGGCGAGACATTTTTCCTAGGCTGCTCCCTAGTCCCAATCTTTAACCGAGCTTGCCTAGATCCCTAGTTCTTGGGCTTGGACATGGTTGCGCTATATACTTCTGTCTATGTCCTGATACGCATCAAAGATCAGTTAAAACCAACCCATCGAAGCTCATTATACACACAAATTGCAGCCTTTACAGCTGTGATAAACAAAGAAGATAGGAAGGTGGGTGAAGGTAATGAGTTCTATATAATAGACACCATAGTGGGTCCAACGGGATTCCTAGACAACCACTACTCCCTGCTAAATGTTGCTTTTTCACTAATAAGGTATTAGGACCCAACTTGACCTCCTAGACATGAAGGTCACTGCAGTATCTGCGCACCTGCCTGACCCTGATTTGCTTAGTTTTATGATTTCACCTTTTATTTTATTATATCCTTCTAAGTTGGGCCCTTTAAGACAGATGAAGCCACATTTAACTATTAGATCTCTATGGCTATCTCCAAAGCACTCAATCCCAGGAATTGTAGGAACTATCGCTGTATTTCTTTTCCAATGTCGGTATAATAAAGACAATACATAACTGAGGATGTCTAAGGAATTCGAAGTCCAAAGTGGTAATGGACGTTCACCAAGTGACAGCAAATGTGGAGAGGGAAGCAGACGTCGTTGAGCTGAAAATTAACTCGGCAAAAATAAAAATGTTCAGCCTAGAACCGAACTCATCAAATCATATATGCATCGCTGGACAAACGGTTGAGAGAGCAGAGAGTTTCCAATACCTTCGGAGTATTGTCTCCACCGATGGTGGGAACGAACTGGATATAGCCAGCCGAATAGACAATCCAAAATCTGCGTTTGGGATGCTATCCACAGTTTGGCATATTGATGAAATCAGCTTAAACACCTAGCTACGACTGTTCCGTGCCAACATTGAATCCGTGCTGCTATATGGATGTGGTACCTGGAGGATGACCGTCACTATCACGAAAAAGCTGCAAACATTCGTCAATACGATATATCTTTAGGATTTTCTGGTCAAACCTTATCTCTAACGAACAGCTTTGTCAGAGAACAGGCCATGAACCTATGGGCACAACTATACGACGACGAAAGTGGCAGTGGATTGGATATACTCTCCGAAAGGGTGACAGGTCCATTGCTAGTCACTCGATGCAATGGAACCCACTTGATCAGGATGGCAGGATACGCGGCGGTCCTAGGAGCACGTAGAAAAGAGTTGGGAAGAGCTGAGGCACGTTTCCAGAAATTGCATACGATGGCACGTAGACATTGTAGGGAACCACAAGGGAATACAGGACATAAGTAAAGTAATACGGAGAAGTCAATGAGAACAGGTTCAAACTTGATTAAGTCAAAGAAACAAAATTGGTCCGTCCACATCGGAGCTCATCCGTATTTTGGATGACCAGAAAGACTGAAGCTGTATGGGATTCCTATCAAAATTTCTTCGTTATTTATCTGCGTTTACATTTATTAACAGACATTTAGGCTCTGAAGCGTTTAACCATTTTTTCCAACCATTGTCCACATTCAGAGCAGGATCTAGAAATACTCTAACCACACCAAGCATGAGTACTTACTTATCTGCCCAAAGCCAGTACCTCAAGAACTCAAGAACTATTCAAGAGTTCTGTAGGAATTTCTTCTGTCTTTGTATGTATAGGATGGAAGCGACACTCTTATTTTAACCGACCTATAAGCTTGGCATCTCAGGCAGAGGCTCTTCACGCTTGGGGAACACTTTAAGTAAGTAAAGTATAAACTTATCTACATCGTAGTTGCCTGATCCAAATACTATCTTAAGAAAGTTGGTATCAACCAGTTGGACATATGTCGACTATGCCCTAAGGATAAACAATCTACCGACCATGTTTTATGAGAATGTGTAGCCGTTGGTTCAAACACTTCCAAGGCACTTCACTTCGTTTTTTTAATGTCATCTTCTCCTTAGGTCTCACAATCTTAAATTTCGTTTTGCGAACAGCCACTTCACTTCCGGTTGTCCATTTCCTCCATGACCAGGTTGTGACTCTCGTTTTTATCTAATTGACATCCACTGCCGACATTGATAAACAAATATCCTGTCAAAGTCACTTATAGCAAATGAATGATGCATGTCCCACTGAGCCTGCCGTAATGGATTGCCGAGATTAGTTTCGAGATAATTCAAGAATATGCTCACATCCTCTTAAAAATGATGGATCACCCAAGGACCATATGCCTGTGTGTTGACACTTATTTGTGTGTGACTTTGACTTGCCAACTGAACGTTACCTGTATAAAAGCCAAAGCACATGACTAACAAATTTACCATCACATGGGCTATCGGTGATGTATTATTCGATGAAAAGGAAAAAAAAAAAAAAAAGTAAAAAACGAATCGAAATCCAGTCCAAGGAACAACACCCACACCAGAGCAGCCCAATGCGTTGCGCTACCTTTCTCGAATACAAATGACCTGCCATGTCGAAGGCGATGACATGTTTTCAAATAATGAATCCTGATTGATGGTACACCACTCTCAGGCTGGTACACGAAAACAAACAAATACACACCCAGCCCCAACCACCATACCATACCATACTCATATCCTGTTGATTTGAATCTTCACCCTCATTGTATCCTGAAATTTGATTTTTATGATGTGAAATTGATGAATTGCGGTTCTTTTGTTTGCCCACTTGCATGACTGTGTTTTTCTGTTGTCGTCCTCCAACACGTGAATCGCATTAATAATACACAGAGCATGCCATTATGTCCTTGCTGCCTGCTAATGGCAAATGGTTTGCATAAATTGCATAAATTGATTTTATGCAGCGACCGCATAGTAAAATAATTCATCAGCAGGACGACAGGGGTTGGGGGCGAAGGTATGTAAGGTTTTGATCCTGCTAATTGATTATCCTGACAACAATTAATGTCGACACAATTAGTGTTTCGATTTGATGGTTATTATAA
The DNA here is from genome assembly GCA_963583995.1 of Xylota segnis. Classification (NCBI taxonomy): domain Eukaryota; kingdom Metazoa; phylum Arthropoda; class Insecta; order Diptera; family Syrphidae; genus Xylota; species Xylota segnis. The sequence continues at coordinate 41,181,666 of OY757236.1, read as the reverse complement.
ATAAATTAGCAAATCAATCGGCGCGCCTGAATTGGGTCTGCATCCGGCTACATTTACGCTCGATTTGACGCACAATTGGTATGCTCCTGAGGTTTCATTCAGTTCCATTTCAGTTACAGCCAAGGACATCCAAGTGGGATGCATAAATTTATGCTAAGTAATCATCCTTTTAATGGAGCAACATTTATCAAGGTACCGACGAATTTTTCCTCCTTTTTTCCACACGAACTTCTCAATTTTCCTGATTTATTGAAGGCTGACAACTGCAAGGATATCTTCTTCAACCTATACACACACATACACGTAGTGCTGCTTCACAGGAGGAGGAAAAGTTAATACAAAATGGTGCAACGGTATAAAATATTGATGCAAAGACACAAATCACAAAAAAAAAAAAGTATGAAAAGGACGAAGGAGTTTGTTGGTTTCTTCTTTTTTTTGCGTCTTCTCCTGATGCTATTAGCGTTCGACACGTAACGATGCATAAAATTGATTTTGAAGTCCTGAAGTGGAAAACTGGATAATTGAGGTAATAATTCTGCAGCTCCTGGTGCTTACAGGAAAACAACATGAAAAAAAAAATGCTGTCGAAGTTTGGTTAACATCCTTTGCCAAAAATTATGCATCACCTCGGAATGAGTTAAGAGCATCAGAGGCTTGGGTTTCACCTTGTCGCGCAAGGAAAGGTGGGGTCAAGTTTTTTTTTGTGTTTTTCATACTAAATTTGGAAAGAGATGCTGCGCTAAGTGGGAGACAATGGGATACGGGTTCAAGGTCCCAAGAAGGGGGAGTTTTGTTTATCAATCACACTTTATCGCCTTTTATAAGAGGGACTATCAATCAGATGCAATCTGATCTGGGAATATTTACGACCCCGTCATGGTGAAGGAAGAATAATGTCACAACCTGATCTTATCACTCGCAGTCATTTATTTTTTGCAAGAAAGTTCTGGTCGAGGACATTGTGTGGTGTTCCGAGGTTCTTCGACAGGGTATGACTTTATATAGGAGATAGGAGTTTATGAATAAGTCATGAAAGATTTACCAACGAGCTATAAAACCTAAAGAGATTCATGAACATTCCTTGCTTTGAGGGCTTTTAGCAGCCCTCTCATCTCTACAATGACATGTTTTTTCCCGTGGCGTGAAATCTTAACCGGGAAATGGACAACTCGATCACATCAAGATATCCAGCCATTACTATCTACACCTACGTATTTGTAGGCCCAGTGTAGTTGAATCACTCACCTCTTACGAAGAACGTAGAATTTTTGGATCACATCATTCTAACACGCTCTGGTGGGCTCCTAGTCACGAAGATATAATCGGAAATAAGACAGCTGACTCACTTCCAAGAAAACTGCTTGTGATAGACCAAAGTCGAATTCTTCAATGGATTAAGCTTCCCATATGTCCTTAAACTTAGCAAGCGAGTTGAATGTAAGATCTTACCGACAGTCAATCACAGACAAGTTTATCATTTGTGATGAGATGCTTGTCTCAAGGAAGCCAAGATACTACTAAAGTCAGAGTCAACAAATTTCTACAAAGTGACAGGAAATCGCCTTCACTGTTGGCATGTGGCTTCTAAGGAATCACAAAATAAAACCTAAACTCCCGGACGAAAATATGTGTAGAGGCCCCGAAGATATGTTCATTGAAAAACAAAATTCTAGACTTCTGAAGAAGCTTAGTTACCAACGAGTAGCAAGGAAGCAGAAAAGGAAGTGGGATCCACTTCTGTTAGACCATGGTATGATAAGGTTGAGTCTTTCTTCCTTCATCAACGAAGCTACCTATTCTAGTCCAAAGCAAGTCTAAAATAAAAACACTGACAGGAGATACTGCTACCAAATCCTTCATGACCATCTTCATCCAGAAAAAGTAGATAGGGCGTCAGACAACCAATAACTTGATTGTCTTTCCAGAACTTTCATTCTATTTTAATTCCTCAGACTGTAGCTTTAGATATCGAAGCTAGACTACATAGAGCCATCTACAGTAGAGTCCAGGAAGACAATCAGAAAATGAGATTGCTTTCGTGAAATTGGAACCTGACCACATATGGAGAAATGCGGGCTCCTTCCTATAATGTAATTCTTCCTATTGGCAGCATCACACTTCTCTACTTATTGATCTTTACAAACATGTCACTCTAACTGCTCTGAAGTTGTTCGACGTGGCTAACTTAAGGCGATGATTTGTTCAAATGTATCTGAGTGTGGCTCTAGAGATCCTAGAATATCTAGAAAATATGTCCGGTACTCCTAGACTAGTTTGTGACCACATCCGCTTTCAGCAGGTCAAAATAAAGATGATGAAAGGTCGAAAGATCACCTTTTTAGATTGGAGTAAGTTAAACCAGGGAGACAATTGGCGTTGGTCGACAAGCTAAAGGGGGACATTTAGAGTGTCATAGTCGGCATTAACAAGGGTTCTCTGGTACCCGTGCATTCTTTAAAAATGGTAATCAGGTATGTCCTGAGCCTCACTAGCCTTAGTATTGACGAATTGATTATGCTTTTATATGGTAAAGGGCTCCAGATTCTCTCAACAGTACTTTTTTCGAAGAATTGTGATTAATCTAGATAGTCGGTTGAAATTTCATAGCTATTTGACAGAGTTTGAACTTTTGAAACGTTCACTTCAAATGGTTTTGAACTGTTTGAAGTTTGCTATTATCTATACAAATGCTGGCCTGCCACAATGCTCTGTTCTGTGTCCTACACTGTTTCTTTTTTTTTCATAAATGATATCTTATTTGCTACTTCTAATCCAAAACATTCCTTCGCTGACTAATAGTTGCTCCCAGACTCATGTATCTGCTCCTCATCAAATTCTGAATTAAATGCTTCAAAAACTATCTTCTGCCTTGCAAGCGTAACCTAGGATAGGTTAGGTTAGGTTCGTGGGTAGGCGAAATTTCACATCGCCACTGTGGTGTCCCTTGCCCTTGCTAAACCCTAGTCTTACAAATTTGTTTCATGTGAATCACCAAACCATCTGATGAAGTTAAGGATGTCATTAATTGGTCTATTGGATAATTCTTCATAAATTTAAATCTAAGTGACGCAGAAAATGGGTTGTATCCTCCGGCTTCTTCATCTCCACATCCCCGACAAATATATTCATCTGTAAGTCTTAGATTTTGCATGTGGTTCCATGAGGTTTTTTCAAGCCTAACCTAAACCATCTATCGAAACCAATGACACTAAGAACGCCGCAAAATGTCCAGGTGTCCTCAAACTATCCAAGAAGTACTTTACCCTTTCTGGGCTGACTGCAACATATAAGGAGATGTATTCCTCCCCAAATTCTTGTCTGGTCCGATGCACCATCGTTTGACTCCTTAATATTTTACCTTCAAACCGTGACGGTACGGTATAATAATAAACATGAATCTGGAATGCTCTCTCAAGTTCTATTTTTTAAAACCAAGTTTCATCGGCATCTCCGATCTTCCAAATTTTCCTGACGTCCGCGCTTCCTCTTAATATTATAAAGGCAGCCCTTGAGCACTTTTCGGTACAACATTTTGCTTGTTTATTCGTGGTATCGTGTGTTTCAACTTACGAAAGCCCAGCGTCCTTCGTCCTGTCAATCTGTAACATACATATCTGTGGAACATAACTTAGGACATGACCACGATTTCCAAATTAATTCTGCGTTCTTTATGCAAAAAGAAAACGTCAACTTAATATTTTTGAAAATTTGTATATGTTTATTTGTTTTAAACAAAAAAAAAAACAAAAAACAAATAAAAATGTACGTCAACCTAAAATATAAAACTGATGATGTAACGATTTTTATAATTATATATATATTTTTTTTGTTTCCTTTTATTTATATATTTCTTATGGAATTTCGCTAACTAGTTTAACTGACTTATAGACTGTATAAACAAAAATAATAATCATTTTTTTTTGGTTTTTCTTTTTATATAAATTTGTTCATTTATTGCCACTAGATAAGATTTTTAATTAATGGAAATGTAACATTGTGAAAATAGTTTTAAATGTATAAATAGTTTAATTTTGTTTTAACATAGGTAAACCTACATAATGCGATAAAGTGTGAGACTTTGGTTTATATATTTTGTTTCTTCTTATTTGGATACATATGTTGAGTGATATAATTTGTTTTGTTTTATTTTAACTTTTGTCAATAGTGATTCTTACATACCTATGAAAACCGAGAGCTAAATTAAGTGTGGATGTGGATTTATGCAGCAATCTAAGAGTAACAAACTTATACAAAAAAAAAAAAAAAAAAGAAAGAACAACTCAAATGTAGATACAATATCTATTTTCTTTGAAAATGGGGGTGAAAAGTGAAAATTTATTTACATTTGTTTTAACTTTAATTGTAAATCTTACTTGGTAATGTTTTTGCGACACAGAAATCACAGATTTGAAAATGTGCAACAATTAATTGTTTGTTTTCTTTCGTATATAATGGTTTTTTTTTTCTAATATATTCTATAAGAATCTAATACAAGTAAACAGTAAACAATAAACTCAAAGATAAAATTAACAATTTTTAAATGTAAAGGATGTCTAACTGATTTTATTTTATTTTTTTCTTAATTACAATTGTTTTACATTTTTGGTTTTGGTTTTCTTTAAAGAGCTTAAATGTTAATTTTAAATATTAAAATTAGTATCACTAATAAGCTTGTTGCATCTTAATCATAAAATTTAAATTTATTTATTTACTTTTTATGTTTTGTTTCTTGTTTTATTTAAATGATGATCATTTTGGTTGAATAGTATATTTAAAAATATTATTGGTCGACTTGATCGATTAAATATACGTGAGTGTTTTGTTTTTCTTTTTTTGTTTAATGTTTAATAATTTTTTTATACAGTTTTGTTTTTTACTTTACGGTTTAATGTATTTTTTTTTTTTTTAAGTGTTTTGAATTATATGAATTATCTAAAAAGTTTTATATTTTCAGAGTGAAGTGAAAGTCAAAAGGTCGACTTGCTTTCGAAACAATAGACCTTTATGATATCGTTAGGGAAAGAGGGCTGTAGATGACATACCTAGTAGTGGATTCAAAATTCATGACTGTGACTTGGAATACATTTAAGAGAAAGGTACTCTCTTACAACATTGATGATAGAGTTCTATGAGGCTACATGTCTGGTGGCGTTCTATAATGATCATTGCTTGGGCCTAACGTGTTATTACGCTCATACCCCTTGAGTTTTTGATGAGCTAAATTTGTAGATAAAACAGAGAGTTCTTTGAATGAAGTTATTCATGTAGTCAAGCATTGTTCGCAGACCAACTTTGAAATTCAAAGGAGACACCAGAAGAAGTGCTAGTTCAAATTAAAAAAAAAAAAGCTTTGCTATATAAAAATTGTCAAGATAGGCGGTAGTAACTATACTGGAAGTCTAACATTTAGTTGTATTTATTGCCAGGAAGAGAATCTACAGCTCAAAATTGGTAAACTAGTACGATCTGGAGAAGAAAAAATTTATTTATATTTAATGGTTAAAAGCGTTTGTACTAGCGGCATCAAAGGTGTTTTGAGAAGTATTGGTCGTGCCCAAGAAATGTAGACAAACATCAACTCATGTCCAAGATCACTAGAACGATTCTAGATAAGAATAGGCAGAAAGTAGTCGAAAAGAGATTCCTTTTTATTTACTGACTAAGGACCGTTCATACTTTGAAGGCTTATTTGGCTTGGGCCCAGGCTACCTTTGAAATTTTGCGTCATCTACATATATACTGTGATAAGTATTGTCAGTGGATACTTATGTATTACTAGTGAGGATTTATAGACAGTTTTTGTTTAGAATCACTAGACACTGTTAATCCTTACAGTATTTCACAAAGTTTAATTCTATAGACGTTTGTGAAAATTTTCGAAAATTGAAAGAGATTCAAGAGTTGTTGCTTTACTCCGTTTTACGAAAAATACTTAACATTACAGGTTTGGCAAGGTTACCTTTAATAGTTTAAAGTACAGGGCAGTAGTATTAGACAGATGACAGAAGACAGAAAGGAAATAAAATCAAATGCTCTATTCTGCACGACAGTGCTGCTCAAATGCCATCCTATGCTATCCTATCAATTCAATGTAAACTAAGTAATGACAACGAATGTTCAGTAATGGGATCTACTTATTCACAAGCATACTAGTAAGAGATCGATAGAAGAATTCTTTCCTTTTAAATTGCACAAAGTTCACAGTAGAATTAGTTACGACTCTCTTGGACGTAGCCATTGAAGAATTTGGAAAATGTGACTCCACATGCTAATTGGCTTCTTAACTTAAAACCAACGTTTCCAAGAAAATCAAATATTTCAGAATGCCCTTAGATCGAAATCTAATCTATTTAGAATCACTATCTGTGCACTAAGACCTGTTTGCCCTTATTCGAGTCTCTAGACGTACTATACGTGTCTCACTATAGTTATGCCTAACTGATATGGTAGGCATGGTAGCATGGTCCTTCAATGCTCTGATAACCTCAATCACTCCTGGAACTGGAAATTGTTACCAAACTTGACATCAGTTCGGAAGTTCAGAAAAGTGGGTTCGCTAATTCTGTTTGTCTGTCTGTCTGTTCGCTCGACTGCAACCTAATCAGTCTGAGATCTGGTTCCGTGGGATCACAATTCGAGATCAAATCGGAATTTTCATTCCAAAGGTCGATTCATTCCGATCTCATTCCTTGGGGCTAATTTTAGTAAAAATGGATTTTCAACAATTTTGACAAAAGTTAACAGACGGAATAACACTTTTCATCACCCAATATCACATGCCTTTCTCTTTTTTAATTAATTTTGTCTCTTACAATGGAGCTAGTTAAAGACCGCGCTAACTGAAGAGGGTTATTGGTTGAGGCCCAGGTCCACCCTGGACTGTAGCGCCACTAAAGTTTCTAACAATGTCATGCAATTCAAATGTCAAATTAGTAAGACCTGTGTACTTCCTGTATAGGTTTGTTACCGTAAAGACTCTCCAGAGATAGCGATGGGATCGGAATGAGGATAACCTCACAACCCTACTCTACCTAGCATAGGCGTCATCGACACAACATCGAATCTATTGGCAGCTCGTATAGATTCAGTTTTTAGTGACTTCTTGCCACAAGGCATAAAAAGGGTGGGCCATCTAGTGGTTTCTTTCTAAATCATAGGTTATTTTGACACTGACAGCTGTTCCCCTTTCGAAATCTTGACAGGAAGTCAGTACCAATACCGCGGAATGAAAAGAGTCACTTTACGCTTGAACAACGTCAGAAAATATTGAAAACTTATTGGACAACGATTTTGGGAGAAAAATCTTTTCTGACGAGGCGCATTTTCATCTCGACAGCTACGTTAACAAACAAAATTGGCACATCTGGGGCTTGGAAAACTCGCACGTTATTGTCGAGAAGCCGATGCATCCACAGAGAGTGACAGTTAGGGGCAGATTGTGGAGTGGTTTCATCTCGAAAAAGATGCTGGGAACAACGTTTCGGTCAACCGTGTGCGTTAAAGAGCCATGTTAACCGACTTTTTTTTACTGAAATTGAAGACATGAATTTGAATGACTTCTGGTTCACGCAGGATGGCGCGCCATGCCACAATCACTCTTTTGCACACTAAATTCCCAAATCGTGTTATCAGCCGTCTGGGCGATGTCAATTGGCCGCCTCGGAGGTGCGATTGATGACACCTTTGGCCTTTTTTTTTTTTTTGTTAGGAACCGTGAAGGACCGATGTTATGTCAACAATCCGGAAACGTTTCAAGCACTTAAGGCCGATATCATCCAAGCAATCCGTGAGCTACAGCCCGAAACCATCAAGATGGTCTTGGAAAATTGGATTGGCAGAGTGCGCTTCTGCGAAGCCGACCCAGGCGGCCATTTGAACGACGTTGTGTTCCATAAAAAGGCCATAATACACGGAAAACATTAAATGTTGTTTATTTTATTGGATTTTTAAAAAGAAACTTGTATTTGGCCCACCCTTCGTACTACCATTTTCGCCAATCGAACCTTAGGATCAAAAAAATAAGAACAAATCCACACATAGACTTTCGCTCCACCCTGTATTTTATATTTATAAATTTATTTGTTTCTTTTTTTTACACTCTACTTTGTGACGTGAACATTTTTATATATATTCTATTATTTTTATAAATATGAATAACAAGGCAATGGAATTTTATTTAACTATTTCTCTCTATTTTTTTTGTTTTCTTTTTCGATTTGCTTATTTAAAATATTTACCAATTTGTTTTTGTTTAATGCATGTAATCGTGGCTGAAATTAATTACAATATACAATATGACTATTCGTTAGATATATGTATATGTGTTCCTGCAAATAATTTAATAAAATAGGTCTACCAGCTTTAGTTGTTTTTGATACTTCGGCGTTTTATTTTGTTTTTCAGTTTTCTGTGCTAAAGCTATGTTCAATAAAAAAATGATTTATGTTAATAAAAATATATGTAGTATGTACTTTTATGACTAGTTGTTGGTTTTATTCTCTTTGCTGTTACTGATTGTGAACGATGTAAATAATGTTGGTTATGATTTCTAAACATTACGTTTTGGGTCCAATCGTTTGCTTTTGCTTTTGGTGATGTGATATTGTTAACATCTGAAACGGAAAGAGGGGGGGAGGGTGGAAATTTATTACCAACATATAGTGGGATTTGTTAAATTAATAACCAGAAATAAATAAAATCAAATTGACTTCGATGCGTAGCCATTTAAGACGTCTTGGGCTCTGGGGATTTATCGCAGATCCTGTCAGGATATCAAATCCAAACAAGTTTTATCCAATTTTCAATAATTTAAGTTTATTTGGTCAATACGGTTTTGATTTACATAGAAACGAGTAGGCCTGCCCTGTGCACACACACGTCCCGATAGTGGACATAGTCATTAACACCCTTGCAGTAAATTGCATTGGATCGTCCTTGTATCGAACACCTTTTGTGTTTGCATCTCTCTCTCTGAGGTGATTGTGTTTAGCTAGGTTATGTATGCCGTTTCAATCGAAACTTGATTTAAACCTGCACCAGGTAGTTTGGAAATTGTATTGCCGTATCTGTGGGTACATATGTAGAGATTGGATACAGATAGTGAGTCCTGGTTGGCATTGAATATTCATGAGTTGTGTAAACTGGGTTCCTTTTCAATTCAAATTCTCATTTTCGATAAATCACCAACGGAGAGAAATATTTCGGAGTTTAAATGTAAATGCAACTCTCAGCCATTAATGAATATTCGGTTGATGGGCAGGAAGAGCAAAAGGGTTTATTGATATCGAAATGAAAATAAATTGTTGGGTGCGGACCGAACTGTGACGCCACTTAAGCAAGGAAGTAAGTCGGTAACAATATCACATTGGTTGGGATTTTCTGCATGACAGTCATTTTCTGTAGAAGGGGAGAGTGGAAATCAACAGGAGTCTTCAACCACCGGTTTCTGTAGAACATTGCTTGTGTTTCAATTTGACAGGATTTTGAAAATTTCGTTATTTAAACTTGCCCCCTACTTTCGAACTGCAAAATCTTACTCGATGCAATCACTTCACATAGATATATGTATATTGATTGGACCGATAGATAGTTGATGCCCCATAGGTAGTGAATTGGTCTTTTATAAGATGTTAACACTCTTAGTTATGTTAGTTAGTTACTAATCCTTCCACTGAAGCTTGCTTAATTGAACATCATTTAGTTGAACCTTATTTCAAATTTTAAACAAAAGGGTTTCTAACGTAGACGCTTGGGGGACCCCATTCCTTTACTATTTGCCTAGAGTATGAGTACATGTAAGTTTTTCAGAAGCTAGGCTAGGTTTCGTACGGATCTGTTTTGCTACATATTTGTGTTTCCTTTTTTTTGAGTCACTGACTACCTAGTTCCTCCACAATGGCCCATAAGGATACGTGGAGTCATATTTTGAATCTTTTTCGCCATAGTTCCCGAAACTTACCTCAGACCGTATAGCTTTTCTAGGTTTTGACCACTTTTCCTTATGGAATTTCTTGAATTATTTTTTCAGGGTATGCTGACATATTTCACAGAATAGTTCAGGATTTATAAAAGATTCGTTTACCCTTTGTTTTGGTTATGCATTCACTACTTAGTAGCACTCTGTTCCGTCAGGGCCTGGTATCCGATAGTGCTTGTCGCATGCATCCCCATACATTGTGGGACGCAACCTCTAGTCTTTCATGAGGCAAAAATCATTTTGAAATGAAATTTTCTAAATTTCTCATTTATTTCGACCTCAACCTCATTGTTCTTCAAATTCATAATTCTTTCGATCACAACCTAGAAAGGAGCCAGGTCCAGAAGCAGTTCCATAGTGAAGGGCCCTGTTATGCTTACTTTTTGTACTTTATTGTGTGTCTCTCTTATAGCGGCCAGGTACATATGTACATACTTTCAGGTGCAGAGATTTCTCTACATAACAAAGAAACAATAAGCCCCTATCTCGATCTCTTTTTGTGGAGTTTTTACTTCGAAGCTTGGGGTTTAGTATTGAAATGCAATGAAAGTGCCCGAAAGACTTATTGCCAGCTTTCCAGTGCCATGCAAATAGTATTATTGCTAATGTGGCCCAGAAAGGTATTCTAAATCCTCTTCGTTTGATCTGCTAAACCTCTTTTAACCTCTTTGATAAACAGCACTACTGCGAGATGCAGTACAGGACCTTGAACCTCTGAAGATTGGGGCTTGGAATCTATTCATATGAGTCCGAAGTTGCATACTCACTAAGACTTCCAAATCATGGCAGTATGTCCCAACTGGAAGTCCTTAGAATCCCCAATTTGTTCTCTAAACTATATGAACAATCTAGGAAGGGGGCGATGTACTCGTATATATGGACAGCCAAGACGCTACAAAAGTCACAGTTGGACGATATTTAGTCCAGCATAGCATAAAACTCATAAGACGAAATTCAAACACTTTTAAGAAGACATTTACCATTCTTCAGAGGCTTCGGGATACAAGCTCTTAGTGAGCCACGAAAGAAAAATTACGGAAGCTGAGCTTACTTAATACATGACTCCATTAGTCTGTGCAAAACCAAGAAGGCAACCCTCGGTAGATATCATTTCGTAGATTTGAGCGATCTGTCAGGAAAGCCGCTTTAAACCGTCCAAAAAATTAAAACAATCTCAAGACGTTTCAAGAAGGCCACACAATCAACTCTAAGCCACTACTAAAATTTGGTCATTTTTTTTCATTTCGGTTGCTACATGAATGCTCAAGTCGCTCCAGGTTTAATCTCTAGACAACACTTAAAATTTCTTTCAATGCCTCACCTCTCGCGAGCATCCGACAAACATTCGAGAGTACAACTGTCAAATTGCCCTTCGAATATTGCATTAAACAGTAGGCCCTTCCATTCGTGCAAAGAATATAGCACGTACAACACAAATGATTAAAAAAAAGTTGAACTTAACTTTTATTAAATTTCTATTCATGTGGGTAGGCATGTTTTAAACTTTCGTTGCTTCTTGATCGTCTTCCTTGGAATGTTTATTTTTCGATTTGGACGTATACTGCGACAGAGGTAATTGCCCCTTGGTTTCCGTGGAATACCCGTCATGTCTCGAATGCTCGTCAGTTCACCTTCTCCAACTATTTCCACTCATCCTTGTTTCCGAACTCTCTGAATCTCTTTATATCAAAAATCTTGACCCGATGGTCCCACTATAATTCTAAAAAAAATAGTGTGGCCCACCATCCCTTCATGTCTCTATTCCAAATCGCTATATCACAGGGAGTCTTTCTCAAGATTTTACGTAATCACCTTCTACAGAAAGGGTCTTAAGAACCAAGTTTGCAACTGTCGGACTATCGCAAAACTCTCTTGAATACCGAAAGCTCTTTGGAAGCGATGTTTCTGATACAACACGGACGCGGAAGACACCTTAACGCTCTGTGCGCATTAGAGGATGCGAAAGAAGTCGAAGTAACTTCCCTTTCGTCTTAAGTACAGCCTTTGACAAAATCTCGCACTAAAGCTTGAAACTTTTCACTCGGGTTCTATAGCATGGATCAAATCTTACTTTAAGGACGACCATACAAAGTCCTCATTGGATCTTCTTTGTTCGACCACTTAGGCCCCACTTCCGGAGTTCCTCAAGGTAGCCATCTTGGTCCTCTTATGTTCATCTTGTCATTTAATGACGTTGACTTCAATATTTAAGGGTTTTTAAGAAGATTCTTATCTATCTACGATGATGATATGAAAATCTACAGACATATTTCATCGCCTACTGACGTCCACTTCAAGCAGACTTCTATAACTTTGCAACCAGGTGCTCATTGTGAAAAAATGTCAAGTTATTACCTATCTGTGACGAACTTGATCCTTCCACCTCCTTATTGTGAGGTTTGGGTCCTACGTTTGACAGAGAGCTAAATTTTGGTCATTCATGTCATTTTCATCGTTAACAGACCCAACTCTGTGCTCGGTTTTGTGAAGCGCTGGTCTAAGGAATTCTCGAGCCTTCATGCCACAAGATGATACTTTTTCACGAGACTTAGCCCTGTCACTATACGTATTTCCTTTGCATCGAAGGTGTATAACGTAGATTCATTCGTTTTGCTCTTCGTGGGCTTCCTTGGACAGATTCAACCTTCTCCCCATTTGAAGATCATTTGAAAGTATGAACGTACAGTCTCTTCCAAAACTCCATGAAATTACCGACATTCTCCTCATTCATCAGTCCTTGGTGGGAAACACTGATAGTCCCGTACTGCTGCAAATTATATCCCTTAACACACATCCACGCAAACGGTGTTCTTTGGGTTTCCAGTGCAGCAAGTCCACACTTCGAAATAAATATGGAATCAGTCCTGACTATATGGAAAGCACAGTTCTATAAATGAACGATCCCAAACTTTGAGCTATTTTATGGCCAAGCTTTCGAGCTATAAGAACCATTTACTTCCATATCGAGCTCAAGCCTTAGTTATAAGTGATACAACTTGGTACATGAAACTAGAGGCAGTTAGCTAGAGATTGAACTCAGAACTATAGCCCCACATGTGTAAGCAAAAAAGAGAGCTCCATACCACTATAAGTCTGTTTACCAACTCCCTTAGGCCCTGCTCTTTTTAATCGGACAGGCTTGTTACGTACCTTGCCTACCCCAATCGATCCTCTAATGTCGAAATTAAAATTAATGCAAATAGTCACCCTGTACACCTTTTTAATTCTTGACTACTTACAATAGAAGTAGCATTTTGCATAATTAATGCCCCAAAAAGGTACGGCTTCCATAAATAAACGCCTAATAAAGGTAAAGGCCTATTAAAGCAGCATTCATGCTCCAGCGAGGCTCTTTAATTATAAATTTTACCTCAAAGTTGAATGTTATTGTAGAACTGTGCGCGCCTGCCTTTCGGGCCACAAATCCATGCTGTCCTCTCTGCTCCGTCCGCCGTCTGTCGTCTGCCATCCGTAATTTCCTGCTCAACATTGTGTGTGTGCGTCATTTCAATCTAAATTTAGTGCCGGAGCAACTATTCAAAGTCATTCCATCAACCCCATCACCCATCATACCCACCACCCCCAATGGGGAATGTTTTCTTTAAACGCTATTCGATACTGCAATTGGCAGCGCCACAGACATCGGCGGCGGCGGCTGGGAGCGGTGTCATCCCCTTCATCCATTAATGTGCCATCAACGGGCTCATCATTCGGTTCGTGGTTTTATGGACTTTTCCATTTTTATTTGCATATTCATTGCGCGCGGAGGCTACTTAATCAATTTGGCCAAGTTCCACGGAACCAAAAATAGCATATAAATCAATTAATGAGCGCTCGCTGCCGTAACCAGTGAGTAAAAATAATTACCAGCGGGGTGGAATTAATTGCTCGGGCCCGTCCTTAAAGTCGTGACCTTAGACGGGTGAAGTATCTGATTTTGAACGGGTGGGGGTGGGCGTACTTTTTGGTATTTTTGAGTGTAGATTCGTATCAATTTCACTTTGCCCTTTTGTTGTCTATTGTTTCATTGTTTTTCCCGGCCCCTCCTTCGTTCGAAATCAATTTGGAATTCTAGCTGAGGAGTTACGGATAAGCTGTTTGGGGTGCGCGCACAGTGTGGCGGACAGGCAGAGTCGTGTCTTTGGATACGCCATACGGGTGGATCATATTCCACGATCTTTTGGTCTAATGAAGTACGAAGTTGGGAACATTCGTCAACTCTAATTAACATGGGCAGAGGGGATATCCACGGCAGGATGTTAATGAAGACTACATTATAATGTAAGTCGACCCAGTTAGGGTGGATAGGTGACAGGAACAGTTCATGAAATCTAGAACATCTCTCCAAGATAGGGAACGCAAATGCCCATATGTAGCGAAGAAAAGATGGCATGGATCGCAGCTCAGGCCCACGTACTTCAACAACCGGACAAAGAACCGTAGAAAAGGACACTGTATATGTGAAAGAATAATGGGAAATGGTCAGAATTCTTTAGAAAAATCATCTTGAAGGCAATTGTAGACCTGAAGAACGTTGAAGACCACATGGTGGCATAGAATCTTCTCCCAATCGTGAAGGGTACATCATAGACTGAAAGCATATCCTTCAAGGAGGGACCTTTGATTACGCGTTGGACAGCACGCTGATCAGGTTAGTCACTCAAAAATCACTACCTTCAGACCCAAACTAACAAAATTATGTAAAACTAAATCATGATAAGACTATAGTCCTGGGTAGAAGGTATTAACCTACCACCTACTCCCTTTGAGGTTTTAAGCAGGTTCAAGGACATAGTCACCAAATCGGTATGTGAAGCCAAACACAATGCTAGGACAAAACAAACTAAAAAGAAAATGACGAGAAGCTAAGTAACTCATATCGCCAGAAGGCTTTCTAGGATTATGAACAACCTAGCCATGGAATATCAGCTTACATAAGTGCTCACCAGGCGTACATAGATCCTTCAACAATTACATCAACAAAACCAACCAAACAAAGGACGTGTCTCTACAAGATGTTTTGGAAAGCCAAGGATAAGATGTGTTTCGGGGTTAAGAAAACAGCAACGTGCGTATATACTTATTTATTCGAAATGAACCAGGGTTTGAATCAGAAAAGGGAAGTTAGCCCGCACCCCTCATATGTATTTGTGCTGCCGTACCTAAGGTTTCAGTGATATATTCGGAGCCATAAAGTAGGACTGGGATGGTCAAGATTTAATGCTTCTTTGAAACAGAACCATACTAGCAGAACCATATTGTCCCGGGACACCTATTCAATGGGCTTCGGAATCTATTTGCCATGTCAGATGAAAGAAACCTCTCCAGTTAGTGCGCTTCTTGGCTAACGGCCTCCAATTTCGAGCTTCAAGTTGTTTGTGGTCCTCTTCCACTTGCGCTTTTGGACTTGAAGTCAATAAAGAAGTTTTTTTCAGTCTTGACCTCTGCATACCCAACTTCTTTCAAAGTCCTCAATAGCGAGCAGCTGAGTGCACCAAAGTCTAAGCCATCCTTTAAATGTTTTTTGGTTAAGTTTTTTGTTGAATTACATCCATTTGGCCCAAAACGCAAAGGGGGAGGAGATATGTGACTCTTTTGCACTTGACGTGAATTTAGAGGTTTTTCCAGTCTTGAACTCTGCATACCCAACTTCTTTCAAAATCCTCCATAGCGAGCAGCTGAGTGCACCAAAGTCTAAGTCATCCTTTAAACGTGTTTTGGTTAAGTTTTTTGTTGAATTGCATCCATTTGGCCTAAAACGCAAAGGGAGAGGAGATATGTGACTCTTTTGCACTTGAAGTGAATTTAGAGGTTTTTTCAGACTTGACCTCTGCATACCCAACTTCTTTCAAAATCCGCAATAGCGAGCAGCTGAGTGCACCAACGTCTACGTCATCCTTTAAACGTTTTTTGGTTAAGTTTTTCGTTGGATTGCATCCATTTGGCCCAAAACGCAAAGGGGGAAGAGATATGTGACTCTTTTCCACTTGAAGTGAATTTAGAGGTTTTTTCAGACTTGACCTCTGCATACCCAACTTCTTTCAAAATCCGCAATAGCGAGCAGCTGAGTGCACCAACGTCTACGTCATCCTTTAAACGTTTTTTGGTTAAGTTTTTCGTTGGATTGCATCCATTTGGCCCAAAACGCAAAGGGGGAAGAGATATGTGACTCTTTTCCACTTGAAGTGAATTTAGAGGTTTTTTCAGTCTTGACCTTTGCATACCCACCTTCTTTCAAAATCCTCAATAGCGTGCAACTGAGTGCACCAAGCTCTAAGTCATCCTTTAAACGTTTTTTAGTTAAGTTTTTTGTTGAATTTCATCCATTTGGCCCAAATCGCAAAGGGAGAGGAGATATGTGACTCTTTTGCACTTGAAGTGAATTTAGAGGTTTTTTCAGTCTTGACCTCGGCATACCCAACTTCTTTCAAAATCCTCAATAGCGAGCAGCTGAGTGCACCAACGTCTACGTCATCCTTTAAACGTTTTTTGGTTAAGTTTTTTGTTGAATTGCATCCATTTGGCCTGAAACGCAAAGGGAGAGGAGATATGTGTCGATTTTGCACTTGAAGTGCTAGATTTTGCTTAGACCCAAGTGGTTGCAAGCCTTAGTTATACCCGATTTTACAAGGAAAACTCAGCTGAACGAAGTTATCTCAAAAATTTTAGAGTTATCCTGGACGAGAGTCATGTGCGCTTTAGTTTTTGGCAGCTTTTGGGTAATATGTGTTTAATCACCCAACAAGGTCCTTTAGATCTATGCGGCTGTCCGATGTTTGGAGTAGAATTATGTTAACCAATACAAGACCTTTTCCAAGGGCGTTCGAATATTTGTACTGTCTTGACGCTAACGTTATGGGCAGTGCTATTGGAGTAACCTATCGCATTGAATTTTAATCACATTTCGCGACACCTAAACTGTGACTCTAGTTAAATGCGGCTTCCTTCAGATTGGCCCTAGAACTTCGGTTGTTGTTCAAAATGAGAGCTGACATTTCTTGAGTTCAGAAGTTGCTACTTTAAGTTCAGCAACGTACGACATCACTGCTTAGTATATCCAGCCTAGCTCAACCCTTTAAACTCTTTCAAGATCATGAGGTATGAGAGCTGGACACGGCAAAGATGTTTTTGGATTTCAAGAGGCTAGGGTCTACTGTGATTGTCCTGCTTTTCTCTTCAAATTCCACTTAAATAGAGTAAATGCTGCAATGGGCTACATTTTGTCTGATTGCTCCGGTGGTGTGGTTCATATCTCGCCAAAACCAAAAAATACTTTAGTGAGTTATACTTATCTTTGGTTTTGGTCCCCTTTCCGTAAAATGTATTCGTCAATGTCGTTGCATGTCCTTCATCTGCGCGTGTTCCTGAGCGTCTGTCCTATATTTTTTCCTACCTCTACATAGGTATCTGTATATACTTATTTCGGTGTGATTCCGCTAACAGCATTCTCCCACTTGTTTTCCAATCTCTCTAAAATAAAACAAGGATACCAAAGGTCCCCCATAATCCTTGCGCTCATAATACCAAGCCCACTCCCATCCACAAAGCTCTCTAATCCCAGATTTTCACATTCAAATGAGTAGAACAGGAAAAGCAAAAAAAAAAAAAAACTCCATTGGATCCATTAAAAGTATGCACTTGGGGGCGAACAGAGTTCTGAACAATGAGCAGCGAAATCCTTTTTTCATCCTCGAATTTCATGTCACACAATGCGACGAATGAATGAATTCATGACAAGCCAAATCCGCAACAGGATTGGTGGTCCACAGGCTAACTGGAATTTTGTTAAATAATGCATTCGAATGGAATCACATCAACTGGTCGAGAATTTCGTCAGCTATTGGACTCCTGATCTCTCGTCCTTGATTGTCTCCCGGGTTATCTATTTGTATATTTCAATTAAAGACCAATATTTACCTGCTGCCTGCTGCGTTTGTATTTGAAAAAAAAAAATAAAAATAGTGAACTGAATTAACTGGCAGCTGATGATGATGATGATGAGCAAGGATTGGGGCACCCAGGACATGCAGTGTGATTTAATGAAACTGAATTGGACGCTCTGATGCAGATTGAAGCGTGCCACACTCCAGTGGAGCTGTTTGCAATCGGGTACTTGATACGTTAATTAATGCGAGGAACCCTGAACCTGATGAGAACACAAAATTAAAAGCGAAAAATTCACTAATTAAGGAGTAAACACGGGTAGTTTACAGCTCTGATTAAATTGTTTAAATTGCGACAAGCTCGATGCTCTTCATCATGGCAACACTTTAGATGGAAGTCTATTCTGAATCGGGTGGGAACTCCCCGACTATAGTGTCAAGCGTCATTCTAACAAGCAGCGGGAGAGTTTGTGCCCCGAAATTGAGTGTAACTAGTGATCCTTGGTCAAACAGCAGTGACGGTAATGAAGGAACTCGAATGAAAGAGAGTGGGACTAGCAACTCCTTTAGTAGGCCATTGATCTCATTCAATTTTCTTGTAAACATGTTCAATATTCAATTTAAAAAGGTTGTCACTCAAAATGCTAAACCTTTACATCCATCACGTGGTCAGAAAAACAATTTAAAAGGATTTGTAGGTAATTGAAGGATCAAATATTTGGTGAGCTTGGATGCCTCTGAATGTCCTGCATTTTAAGATACAGACCCAAAGATATTCAATGGCCTTAAATGTGTTTAAATGTCCTTTAAGTAAGGATGTTAACAAGCGTCTGATTTAACTAAAAAAGGATTGTGTTCCAGTCATACTTTTCAGTTTTATTTTTCAAACTAGACTTTGTGAAGGCTACCATTTCAATTGCAGTGTTCGCTCAATATCAAGACGTAGACCTTACCTCAATCGTGTGCAATCTAATAGCCCTAAGTTAGTTGACTTGGTTAAACTTGAACTGGAACTCGCAACTTAGTATTTTAAAAGAAAGGTTGCTTGGTTTGGAGTAGGCTTTCACTCTTAAAAATTGAAAAATTGTCTTGTGCTACTCTAGAAAGATGTAGGCCTAGAACAAGGTTGTTGGCCTAAGACATTGATATTATGGATTATGCCAACAATTTATACATAATTTTAGGAAATACTGAAATATTAAAAAAAAAACATTCAAAACCTTCCACGATGTAAAGGTTTCTTTTGAAAATATATATTGTTTTGAGCTGTGATTTTACGCCTTTGAACTTTTTTCCGCGATGACATTAATGGCCGATACCATGTGAACAATCCAGAGACTTAGGCAGTCAAGAACAAAATAAAGCAAGCTATTCGTGAAATATGATCCAAAACCATCGAAAATGTATTAAGGAATACGCATCGCAGGATGGTCAAATGGCCAAGTCAGTCAGCAGAGGCTGTCAATCCTCAAGTCAGACTCTTTTCTTCCAGCTTTTGTGTCACTTTTTTTTCAAAATTTTGAGAAACATCGAGAAAACACATTTTTCCTTATTTTACATTTTCCTAAACTTGGAAAAATTAATTTTTTTCCAAAAAATTTGAAAAAATGACGAGCACATAGCCCACTTTTTACAAAAAGTGTCCACTTATGCTGGTTTTCCAGATCCAGGATCGCTAAAAAAGAGACCAAATGTTGTTGGATAGTTTTCGGAAAGTGGAAACGCTCTTAGAAAACTTGTCGTTTCATCATTATAAGGAAGTCTTTGGTGATGGTTGTTTCAATATAAAGAACTCGTATATAGTACACAGTTGGATTGTTATTTGCTAGTAAGAAATACTTTTTTTTATAAAAAAGCGTTGAAGTCATTCCGGTCGAACGAGTTAAGAATGCCCCTTTTCTTAAGCACAGTAATTTAAAATTAACTTTCTACATATGTAGATCCTTGGTATATTTTGTATTTATTTAAATGCGGAAATTTTATTTTTTTTTATTATATTGGAACATGTGTCCTTTACGGAAGTTTTTGACACACCAAGCCTTTGAGTAAGATGTGATGACCAAGATATGTGGTGAGAGAGAAATTATTTATAATTTATTCGAAACCTTTGGGATTTTGGGTAAAAAGGAGAAACAATTTGAAAATCAATTTTCTGAATTTCGAATAGAACAAGACTTAGAAAGTACAAGTTTTTCAAAACTGTAGATTAAAGATTCCTCGTTTAAATGCCAAAATACTGAAAACGCCTTTAAAATGTTAACTCTTTTAATATTTGATGAGTGTACCAAGGAACGAGTTAGTCGCGTTTATTCAGTCTTCTTTCAATAGAGCTTCTTTGGTACTCCTTGGGCACCTGTATTTGAGTTCGAAGCCATCAGATATAGGCATGTCTCACAGAAATGTCGATAGCGTGACTTGACTTTAGTATGTTCCACTAAAAATTGTGTTCCATGTATGTAAGTACCAAAATTGATATTAATTCTAGATTTTTTTTTCAGGTTTTGTCCTATTTGAGATTTTGCTTTCTTGTTTGTTCTGGCCACAAAAAGCCGGTCAACATCGCTATATACCTGAGACCATTGACGGTAACGGGGTCTCCTTCCTCATTTCGAAAGAAATAAGGTCCGATGAAGGCGTCATGCTATAAACCGTACCAAACAGTCGATCTTTGTGGATGCATTGATGCTTGCCAAAACACTTGTGGATTGTGTTCATAGCTGCTGAGCCAACAATTGGGCCTCGGCCGAAGAGATGATTTTGTGGTCAAAATCTGGATTTCCAGTTTACATTTCCATCTCTATGTTCGTCCGACTTCAACTCTAACACGACACAATCCTATGCAGATGTAGGGCCAAATCCAACCTCGAAATAAGCCGGCTCCACTCTCTGGCGATGCCCTACTCAGCAGATCGGCGCCATTTCTGGGTCTTCTTCAATACTGGCCACAACAGTGGCTATATTTAATGTATTTCCCATTAATCTATATCTGTTTGGTGACTTAAGGTCCAAAAGAGTGTACTCTGGCATGAAGCATGATGACAACTGACCTCACGTTGAGTATTGATAACTGATTCGGAATTTGAATAATATTTTTAAAAAATTTCTGCTCATTTGATAAAAGTAAAATAATGCATGATGGAATGGCAAACTTAAATTCATATCTCGTTAGTAACATTGGCAGCTACTGAAACATAAAAATTAAAAAAAGTATCATTGCTATCTGGTCACCCTTTATTGGCAATTTCAGAAGCTGTGATGGAGAGCTCAAAAGGGACAAATTTTCGAAGTATTCCATGAATTCGAAGGCAAGAGAGTTGCAACAAAATGCACTGTGGAAGGACAAGAATAATGGATGACTGACGATCCTCTACTGGTGACTAATATATGCTCGGTGGTTACTCGGAGTTACCATAATCAGAGCCACAGGCTAGTTAAACGTCAACTGATCTAGTCGATTCTGTCCTTAATTTTAGGTCGGATCCACTCCAATGATTACAATGAATGTAAGCTGGGTTGATGTTAAGAAAAGGTCCCTATCCTTGATGAATCTAAAGTTGCCTTGATCCGTCTCTTGAACTCGATTAGGCTCTGGTAAGAGCATTTTAATTGAATTGTTGAAATAAAAACTTGTTCGTTCCCACTATACAATTTTTCATATTGTGTTTTCGAACGTCACAAAGGTTAAACAAAGAAAAAGGACTGAAGCGGACAAAACGGGCAATTTTGCCGGCCAATCGACAAAACAGGACATTAGATGACCCGGAAAGGCATCCTCTAAAATGTCCAGCATCGCGCTAGTTGCGTGTGGGATTGTACCGTCCTGTTGGGACCACATGTTTGGTTCTTTCCTGGGGAATCTGACCGAGAGACGATGTCCTTTTTAACTAGAAGAACAAAAACATATGTATATACACACTTTTTACCAACCCTGGCCACAGCTTTCCACCTCTAACGTAAACACTTTGTAAGCAAACACATTGCCACCTAGATTTACCATCCAAAGTGTAGGGGAACATCCCCAACTAGGCCAAACAAGGTTTTATCAAAATGGCACAGCTGTGCTAATTGGGTTCCACTTCTACCTCCTAGGCCAAGCATGATAGGTACTTGCCTTGATAGCTGGCTTTACCCACTAAAACCCTTTTGCCATTCAGCCAGCACACATTTAACCACTTAGCACATAATTAATTCAGCGCGCCTTAAATATGTTTCCCTTCCCCACAGCATGAACGACAATCTTTTTAAAATTGCTAAGACATTTGTCGGAAGCCCTTATCCCCTCCAGCTTCACATATGGACTGGAGTCCCCCCCTCCGCAACTAAGCACAAAGACGATTTACTTTTTCTTCCTACATTCATCGTATTCGAGGATTAAAGTAATAATCCATCCAAAATCCGTCTTTCAGTTGACAAACACAAAGGATTTCGCCTCCATTGTTATTGACGGTAGCATCTTCTTTTGCAAACACAGTCTGCTCCTGGTGCCGCCCACTTTGGTGAATTAAATTTTTCCTCTGTCGCATCTTTTCAGAATCCATGAGCCTCTTTGTACCAGAGTTACCACTCCATGACACTGTGGCAAGTAGGTTTCTGTTCGGAAACGACCCTGTAAATTTTTCATGTCACTTACAAGGAACAGGATTTCAATTCTCTTTTTTTTTTTCGTTTCTTTTTGCGGTTTCCTCGACTTTCTACTACATCACCAATTTGACAGCCTTTAGAGTCATACGATGGAAGGTGGGGGAGAGTAGGTATCCAATTATTTTCACACTTCGACTATGAATGTGTCCTTCGTCGGTGTGTCAAGGATATATAAGACTTGTTACACAAGCACAATGGGCACAAAGGCTGGAAAAGATGTGATTTAAAGTTATTGACCGTTAATCATAGTCTGTGACTGAGAGGACGGATGTCTGGTTTTGACTTACTAATACGAATTTTATGATATTCCTCTTGAACTTTATGTTGTGAATATATATTCGAGACGTCTGTTCGAGAAGGACATGTCTGGTGTTGTTGGATACAATAAAATAATGTAGCCAGCCTGACCCAAATTAATGAATGTTCATGTTTTAGGACAACTTGTAGAGGAAACACATATAAAGCAGGAACATCATGAGAGTACAAGAAGCTATTATTGTCCTCCTCTTGTGGGTGGTTATTAGAAAGGAGGGTTATTAGAGGCTACGGTCGGGCTTCTGCTTGTTAGGGGATCAGCAGGTGGCGGTTAGATGAACGGCTGTTCGACAAAAAGCGTGTTACGGACGGAATTAATAAGGAACCCGTGAAGTGTGTGCAAAGGGATTATTACATGGTTACCCTTCCAACGGTTATAGGGTGCTAGATCTTCTCAAGGAAATGAAGATGAGAAACATGACTTATGCGTGAAAAGAGAATGGGTCAAGCGTGATGTGATATGTGTTTAACATACGACTAACAGAGCACATATCAGTTTGGTACAAACTGCCAAGATTTCCTTCACTATCTGTGGTTAACAATACCCTGGCACACCTAGAAGTGATAGGACAAAACGTCAGCGCATGATGTGCAATTAGATACAAATGAGTGAGAATCAAAAAGTAGAGTGAAAATCAGGAATTTTATATAGAAAGTTTTTAACCAATGCTACCCACAAGATTCGAGACTAGTTATTTCAACTTATAGATTAAGGACCTTTTGAATGTGGAGAAAGTCCTTCTTTTCGTACTTTACGGAATGCCGTATGATTTTTAGAGTTTAGGGCTGAATGGTAAAATAAGTCATTCTATGTTCAGAAAATGTCTAAGACTCTCCAGTTTCTGATTACCAGAGAATCAGAGTCCAAGCGGCAAAACAAATTGTTCTTTAGTAAGAACAGAGTTGTATTAACTCCTCACTTAATACGAGTAGACGAAGTCATTTCGAATATCCAACTGGCGACTTCTGTGAGTTGAAAATGTGGAAAAGCCTAGTATCTACTCCACTTTTCTGGCAGTAGTCCAACATTCGGCAGCACACTCAATAATACCAACATTGTCTTTCGTATTTCACAATCTATTCTCAGAAATACACGTAAAGGGTCCATATAATCCCTGGACAAGTCTATACATATATGCTCCTCCATATCGCTCAAGCGCCAGACTCTTCTAAATCAAATTTATGAGTCCAATAGGCTTCAAGTACCAAATTTCTAGATTCAGGATTCAGGATTCATGTATCCTCCAGCTTGGTGTAAATGACTTACAAGTATCGAACAGGCTTATCATGAGCTCAAAGTAGTTGTTAGGTAGAAGTATAGGTGCCTATTCCCCGCTTGCGGTAAGATTCTCTTAAGCCAAAGGAGATCCATTGTCCTGCTGGTCGCTTTCGTTACTCCTGGAACCATTTCTTTTTTCGGACGAATTTCCAAATTAAATTTTATTGATATCCGAATCGGAAACATTTTGAAATTCCTCGCAGAACTTTTCACCCAGAATCAGGTTTCTTGATGGGAATAATGCATGCCAACTGCAGAGAAGGTGAAATGGTGTTTCTACCTCCATACAGCGATATGGTTGATCGGAATTGTAACTCAGTGACCCGTCCGTAATTCAACCTATGCCTGGTCTGCTGATAAATAATAGACCGTTGTTCTGCGTCTCTCAACTGTGGCCACTTTTGTCCATCTTCCATTTGCCTGATGCAGACAGAGCTAATGTACAGATGCTGTGCCTTGTCGTTTCAGTTGTTCGATGAACCTTCCTTCTGGTAGTTGATCTGCTTACAATTTGCTTGGAGGTTCAAATGGCCAGAAAGCCAGGACTGACGAAGACTTAGCTGTCAGTCTATCCGTATCCGTTGTGGATACCAATCTCATCGACACCCAGTTAGCGGCTTAACGAATAGCCATAACCTCTGTTTAAAATGCACTGCAAGAGGAAGTGTGTAGCTGAAAACACGTGCTGAATCAGGAGAGTTTAAAAACACTTCAGCTTCCACGGCCTCACCTATCTCAGAGTTTAAGGTAAAACTTATGAACATTTTTCTTCAGTTTAGAACACAGCCCGCGAGCTCCACAGATGTCAGGCAAAGGCCACAGGCTTCACCGTGATTTTAAGGATGGTTTAGGAGATTTGAATGACTATAATTCAAAAATCTATATAAAGAGGTTTTCCGACAATTTTTCTCCTTCGCCCTTCAGACATCCGCAGCCACGCCCCTTTGTTAAAAGTTTAAACAAAGTTTTATACCAAAAAAAGCAGGTCTAACTTATTAATTGCTTTCCTTATTCATTGGTCGCAAGATCCCGCCCATTTTTAAGAGGCGTTTTGTCGAAAAAAGAGTGTTTTTCGAAATGGGAAGGTCGTATGTGGAATGTCTCTTTAAATTTTTGAATTTACCTAACCTATATAAAATCTGTGCAAGGACAAGTTTTAAGGTTAAACCATATCGACCCACTCCCATCCTATTCTATCATCGAAAGGATGTTGCTTGCAACTAAAAGACAAGGAATGTCAACCACAACCCACAAAATGTCAGATTGCATCCTTCGATGAACTTCTGCATATTCATGAATGCCACATACATACATATGTACCTATAATCGAAGAAGAAAATCTGTGTGTTCTTCCTTTCCACACACATTGTGAGTAGAAGGTTCTCCTTACCGTTCAACAGCCCACAGCCGCCAGAGTTCAGCCCACAATTCTAATTAAACTTTTTCTAGGTGAATACGAACGAAATCGCAACAAAAGCTGAAGGGTGCCGGGTGCCATAAAACAATTGCGTGGAAGCCCACCAACAGGGCTACGCCTAAGTCGAGCAACATTATGATTATGATGAATGTTCCCAGTCCCCTTTTATCCATACGACGCACGGTGTACACCCGCGATACTCATCTACTATTCAACCTTATTCCACGTGTAGTCATGTAGTCAGCGCCTTTACGACTTCTGACAGAGTCCTTGCGTTGGAGGGTGGATACCAAAGTCAAAAATAGTTCAGTGCGTACCTTTAATTTGCTTTAAGAAAAATCGAGTTTATCCTTTACAAGGATACGATTACACGAGTACTCGTATTTACATGTCACTCTCTGTGGAGCCGATAAAAGCGCACACGACATTAACATTACTAGTGCCACTTGGAGCCTAATGAGAGTTTAATGACAGGATTAGAGAATGCCCCACCCCAGCCGAAAGGGCGTTGTAATGATTTTCCCATTTACTTCAGTTTGATGACGGTGCTGCCAACTTCATGATGACATATGATGGCGTACGTATCAGGTGCAATCGGAAGGGGTTCGGCTGTTTCCTGTGGAGCTGGATGCGAGAACCGATGTTTAAACAAAGTATCTGAGTAATTTCCTGAGAGTCGAAAATATTCGAATGTGTCGTCTTTTTTTTTATGTGGATGACGTGGATGGGAGCGTGCATGGGTGTTAATGAAGTCGTGATGAACATATGCTGAACACACAACCTTTAAGGATCATTTGTCTTACACTGCGGGTTGAAGGTTTTTCTGTTAGCTAACAATTTGTTTTCTTATTATGTTCGTACAATATGGCAGACGTCTTGGAATTATGATTAATAGGGCAGGAGGACGGGGTTGGGGTTAAAAAGGGTGCTCCATCTGTGAGGATTTAAATTGCACTATCACGGCTGGAGACAGGAGAGTTTGGTTATTTGATAAATTGAAATGTCAGCCGGTCTCTCCTGAAAGATCTACGATACACAAAGAACAAGGGGCGGCGTAATTGTGTTCCAGCCTGGGTAGCCACCGCCGTCGGTTCGAAGGAGTGTTGAACGCTAAGTGAAACACTGAGTGCAAAGGTGTTTCAAGCAGAGGTTATCTTAGGAGACGCAACCATTAGATGGAAGGATAAGGATTAAATACAAATCACACTGTCAGTGGAATTTAGTCGGACGGTAAACGTTGACTGTGACTAATGTGGAAGCCCGAAGTGGAGTTGATGGAAGGATCTTTTATAGAAGTTCTTGGGATTAAATGTCGTACATTAAGGCACAGTTTGAAATGTTACATTTATTTATGATACCAAGGATGGCAAATACCTGAACCTGACACTAGAACGATATACATTCTGGAAGCTGATCAAATGGAACAGGCAAGACAAATAGCTTTAGCTCTTCATACTCTATACTCCGCCACAAAAAAATGACTATCTTTCATTCCTTGTAAAGTACTGACAATAGCACCGTGTTCAATCCACAAATCAAAACTAAGTGCGATCGTATTTCAAAAGTCACCATCAGTCATTGTAATCTCCAAGGCTTCACCTAGTTCATGTTCAAAACAATGACAGGGCTAACAGAGTCCAATATGCCTGCAATATCGGCCAGTTTGTTGAGACAGCCCTGCATGAAGTTGCAGGGGCCTTTCATTGACAAATCGTTGGGCCCTTAAGAAATAGACTTAGCAATCTTGATAGAGGTCCCATCTTCTTGCTGGTACCTACAAGAAGAAAGTGACTAAATCGATAAAAACGAAGACGAAACCACACGAAACCATACGAATGATTGAACATAGGCACAACTTGGAAGACGATACTTGGCGACCCGGGCGCACTATTTACGGTCCAAAGATTTATAGCAATCCCAGGATGGGTTAGGGGACCACATAGCCAACAACATTGCCATTTAGCTTTCTTTAAGACAAAGAGACAAACGATTCTGCGGCTACATCTTCTACCTACTTACACTCCTAATCACCAAACCATCGATGTATTATGACTGCAGAGACCAAACTCTTCAGTTGTGCTACGGGTCCCGTAACACTTTAAGACAGAGGTGGTTATAACTGATTGGTACATCAATTCCCTGTGACTGCGTCAACAAGTATAAGTGGGTAGTCGAGGTCCAGGTCGTCCAATCTTCGATGAAATGAAATATCTGGATCTAGTGCTGGATAAGAAACTTCCTTGGGCGAACCATATCAAGCTGAAGAAACCCAAAGGATCCTTCTGGTAAGACATGCGATTTATTATCGAAAAGGCTGTATGACTCTTAGAAAATCTTTTCTTCGTCATGTTTATGTAGTTAAGTTGGCTCACGCATTAGTATGTCCCATCGAAGTATATTGTCGTTTTTTCAGAGTACGTCATGCCTTCGTCTAAATGCTCAGCTTGATGTACTTCCCCTTGTAACATTTTTCTTGAGCTCTGCAATCATAGCAATCTTCTGTGGATCCTAAGTTTCGAGACAGTAAGGTAAAATGTGATAAAAAGATTCAATGCAAGTGTAAAACTTTTTAAATCTATCCACCGCCACGCCCATTTTTCAAAACTTGGTTTAATTTAGTCATTTCTGAACTCTCTTTTGTTCTTTTATGTCGAGAAATTGATAAATTTCTTGGAATGTCTTAAACCAGTTTGTAAAACACCTTTTTTTTCGGCCTAATCTGGCTCGCTAGCAACTCCTTTACCAGAGATCCCTATCCCTATCCTTTGACCAATATGGGTTTATTGTGTACAAGCTAGATGCAGCAGAATTTGTAGATGGTCCCCCACCAGTTTAAACTTAGAATCAGAATATCAGAACTTTTAGAGGTGTTTGCCAATCTTGTGTACTCTCAGCCACAGAGATAGAAAAAGTTGAGTATCTCCAAGACAATTCGTAGCAGGAACTAAAAATTGAAACATCTCTTCGTCATCAAGTCCAAGGTGCATCCTGCCGGTAACAATGGAAGGGGAATCCTTTTAACGATCTTCAAATGTCCAACTTGGTTGTGTATGCGGAAGGACTTTTTGCAGAACAATTGGTAGGAACGTATTGGACTCATAATAGCTACTCAGGCTAGTCCTTGCACATTTTGTAGTGCGAGTAGTCTTGACTAGTCTAAAACTATTTTTAGTAAATGCCCACATAGTCCAATTCATTCTTCATAGCCATCTCTTACAAGAATACAGTAGGGCTCAAGTTGTAGGAACAGCTCATACTCATGGTGATACATATGCAACCCTAGTTGCCTTTTTTAAGCTTAGTGTGACTTAGGACCTGTGGTTTCAACAAGATTGTGCCACTCAGCTGGTCAAACAATTGATCTATTGAAGGGAAAATTCGTCAATCGAATGGCCACCTCTCTCATGGGATCTAACCCCGTTGGATTCATTTTTTGGACTTACATTAAGTCTTTGGTTTAAACCAATAGGTCAACAACGTCGCTCGGAATTAAAAGCGAAATAGCCAGCGTTCCGGGTTATATGTGTGAAAGTGTGGTAGAAAAATTCTCTCTCTGACTCGAAAGACTCGACCGCAGCAAGGGTGCTTCCGGTGGTCATATAAGGGAGATTAAGTTCCCTACTTAATTTTAGAATAGATTTCAGCCAGATAGCTCAATTAGTCTGTGTGTTATTTACGTACAGAATTGTTATGTCCTTATTGGAAAACCCTTTATGATCAGAGCGAAATGAGTCGTTTCAGAGCGTTGTATATCAGGAAACCACATTTCAAACATTTTATGTAAAAGCTGCATAAATTGCCAAGAAAAGACCTCTTCCGGAAGTCCAAGTGGACGTCCACTTGATAGATTCGTTTCCTGTGCCTACGACGCTAACTGTCAATCAAAGCATCTGTTCCCTTGGCACCTACATCCATATACATATGTATTTTTCAAACACAAGAGCTTCAGTCTGTCCTGGGGAACATCGTTCATTCCAAACAGCTAGTTGACTATCCTTCCGGAATAATAAGAAATATAAGACCCAGCTCCATCCGGGTCAAGTCCCACGTAAATAATTCATGTACTTCATTACAATCCATCGGGGATTTGTATAACCTGAGTTACCCACTGAAATGCCAAATCTGCATACCCAAACACAGCCTACCATGCATCACGATCCCATCTCACGTCGCTCCGATGGTATACCACCCTTTCAAATCTCGTATCACCCTTCACCTGAGAATTTAATTCGCATTGATTAACGATTTCCATCCAAAGCAATCAATCTTTTCGAATATAAATCACTTCAGGATAAATGAACGGTCAGACCCTACAAAAACAAAACCAGCGACAAGATTACAAAGCTCACCGGTACCAGGACGACTTAATCAGTCGTATCGATCTCCCAGAGGGCTCACTTAATTTCATTATCTTTCCAAACCTTCCGCAGCACCAGGTACACCCCTACCCATGAATACTTTTATAAATTCCTAAATTTAATTGAAGCCAACTCAAAAGCAAGACCCGTGCCCAGTGGCGGGGATGCCAAATGCCGGAGTAGATGGGCAGTTTGTTGGCAAATTGAAAAATAACATCGCACCTTTTTTTTCCGGTATCTCTGACAGCGCAGAGTACCCACCCGTGCCGTGCCATGCCGTTCCGAATTAAGGTATATTCATTTGAATAAATTTCAAAATTAAAAAGCAACATTGCTTACGACGTGAAAAAGAGGACAACATTTGTCCAGGATCTCCGTACAGTGCTCCGGTACACACACACACAGGCAGAGAGACACACACCGACATGGAGCCGCAACCCCTACAGATACTCAATCAAAATCGATATTATAACATGAGGCAGGAGAGACGAAGCGAAAGAGATGCCCTTGGCCAACCGCAAGGTTAGTAATTACATTCTAAGTGGAGCACCACCCGGGGCTGAGGGGGGGCAAACCCAGCACAGTCCCGGAAAGGAGAGCACATCTGGTGTTCCACTTTCATTACAATTACAAAGTGCATTAAAGCGAAAATGATTTTAGGTTCATTTTCAGATTGTTTCGAGTCCTGCCAATGCTATGTGTGCCGCCTCCTTCGCAAAGGACGACGACGACGATGACGACGACGATGACGATGACGACGAATACGACGTCGTTGAACGGTTGAACGGGTGGGCATGGGCATGATTATGAAAACTTCTCAGGATGTGTGTGCGGTGCTGCGTTCGCTTTGTTCGCCGCGCGCCGCGCGCCGCGTCGGTTTCATTAGATTCGACGAGGACATCTATTGGAAATGTGAAATTATAGTTTCTTTCTTTGGCCGGAATTAAATTGTGCAGAGGGGCTTAGAAGTCGGAATGGGAATCGATTTTTTTTTTGCAGTTTTAGTGTTGGCCTACATTGAATGGGAGGATATATAGGATTTTGTTGTCGCTTTTGTTGTGGCTGCGATGGTGAACAGGATGTGTGTTGTTAGAAGTGTGTGTCCTAGTTTTGAATGAGCAAATATTTTTCAATAAGGAGGGGGGAAGCTCTATGAATCCAATAGCTAAGTTATTAGTTTCATCGGGTCTGCAGGAAGGATTAGCAATCCGAGGATTACTCGACTGAATCGGTTGGCTTTATGAATTTCATCATATGTCGTCGGAAGTGACTACATTTTGAGTAGGATGTGCTAAGAAGATGGCAGGATGCGTTGAAGATGTGACTTTTTCAGATCTTGGGACAGTTTCAGGGATGACCGACGGGATTTTAGTTAAACTAGAATTTAGTTTGTCATACTCACCTTTATGATGAAGCTCAACAGGAAGGGCATAATATGTTACTAAGGACCCGAAGAATTCTCGTAGATGATGAACAATGTGTTCCTGATATGCGCAAGGGTGCGTTGGTTTGGTTTGGTTGAAGTGGCCGCCAGCAGAGAATACCAGCCGACTTAAACCAGTGGTAGGTCCATTGTGGTACGAGGCGGATCAAAAGTGAAAGTGTTTGTCTACCTACTCGTTAAATCCAGTTCGAACTTCTAATGAACCGTCAGAGACTATTTATGTCTGTTTTTGTCATAAGTCGCTACAGAACAATGCTCCTAAGTGAAGCTTCCTATTACGGGGAGAGCTGGCGAAAAACGAATAAGGTGGGGGAACGTTTCTTCATCTTTTTCATCCAAGCAGCTTCTACAAAAGTCTTTCGCAAAGAGGCCTAGTCTTGTGGCATGATTGCCTATAAGACAGGGCTCCGTGGTGACACCTATTGTAAAGCGTATGTAGGTGCAATTTTTTGAGAGAGATCAAGCCCTTTGAGACTCAACAGACATGTTGGTCCACTCTTCTTTCTAAAACTTATGTTCTGACAAAATTTGATTTGGTTTTATCCGGCAAAATGGGAAGAGTTGTTTCTAGTTTAGCACTATGTCCCGGTAGCAAACCCAGGCTAATGTTGAACTTCTGATCCATCTCCTTAAGAGATGATTGGCAGGAATCTGGAGGGGATGGTGACGACGAAATTCTTATCAAGGTTTGGACTTAGAGTGGTGTACTTCGTATTTTCGGAAGGGATTTTGAGTTTTTCAGAATAGACCACAGTATGGTAGCTTCGAGATGAGCGGCTGCACTTGCTGTCATTTTTGGATAAATTTGTCCCGAACCGGCGTACCAGTACAGGCCTTCGTTTACATAAATAACCGTCTTACATTTGTACCCTTCTCTAAGGCTGTCTAACAGACAGAGAAGTGCAACTATGGCTTTTGACTGATAGTTTTCCAGCAGGATTCTGCTCCATTAGGAGCAGGTTAATCTGAAACCTCTGAGAGAAGGAGGTTCGGCTATGAGAACTTAATATTTTCTAGATCAGGATTCTAGCTCAGTTTTGTTGAGGTTTACACCCAAATCACACCGAAAAGCATGAGCGCTATTGAGTCAGACAAGGGCCTAGTATTCAGAGTCGTGGAACAAAACGTATTTGCAGATCCTCGACATATTGTCTAGGATTGTCAATATCCCCTGTTGTACTATTGAAGTCTTTTTTAAAAGTAAATGTTTATTCCATTGACACTCCTAGGTATCTCCTTTGTATTGGCCAGTCTCGTATTATAAAGTTTTAGTGCAGATGAAGACGTGGTACTTCGACTTTACCCTTTCTTAGCTTAGAATAGAATGCTATTTTTGTTATGAGCCATATTCTGGTGCTATTACAAGGTAGTTTGACTATACTGATCTTTACGAAAGACCATTGTTAGGGTTTCTTATCCTGCTAATGAATCTTTAAGAAATATGCACTTTGAAGACTCTATCTGTTGACCAGAACGTCCATCCACATAGTGGCATGTACTAGGGTCAGGTGAAACAAATTTGTTTTACGAAGCTTTAGCCAGACCAATTATTCTCGGAGCTATTGCAATCTGCCTGATTGAAGGAAGGAAGGTACCTCAGAATATCTGTTTTCTAACTTTACAAAGTTGGGATCGGTATCATGGAACACTACGATCAAGACTGCCAATGAGAATGGATGCCATGCCTACTCTCATTCCACTGGATCTGTATTAGAACAGTCTGGCGGTCAAAAGTGCTGTAAGACTAAAGGAAGTACGATCCTGATCATCGAACTTCTTTAGCCATGCAACGAAACCGATCACATGAACCCGATCCATGCATTTAAAAGGGGATACACGGATTCCGGATAGAGCCTACTGGAAGGACCATTCACAGGTTGTTTAATTTGTACAAAAGATATACACAGTCAGGTAGCTGTACATACGTTCTGCGGTAAGTAGATCAAAGCTGGCTACAAATCACTTCTGGGATACATATCCAGAGTCAGTACGGTGACCCTCTGATGGGTATCAGGGCATATGGATATCTTAGAAAACGAAAGGCATGATGACCATTCAAGGGCAGGGATGGTCACTGCATGTATCTCAGGCTTTCCCAATAGCTATGCTCCTTTAAGAAAAATTTGAAGGTGGAGGCAATCGAGTATGCACTTATCTAGACACACGTGGAACGACCAGGTCAATTTGAAAAGCTCTAAACAAGAAGAGATGTGTTTCTCTGGAAACATTTAGCCCCCACAATGTACAGGTGCTCTCTGGTATAATTACTGTGTCATTGGCATTCACGCGGAGCACCCCGAGGTACTACACAATGACGTTTCAAAAGTTCCACGGACGATAAAGAAACTGAATTTGTCTGACACTAGCTGTGGGACTATACTGCCCTATCTGTCAGAAGCAGGGCAACTCTCGGCAGTGATTTTTCACTGACTTAGTGAACGTTGATATTATTAAGCTAAGGGAACTCCTGCGATTCATATCACTGTCGCGGTGATTCTAGTTGCAGTGATTTTCTAGGCATTTCATGGGTTAAATGTGTGTCCCCAATCCTGTTGGTCTAAGTCATTGTCGTTTTGTTAGTCAGTCGAAAATATGTTCCTGATGACTTTCTGATTCAATTATGGGTATTTGGATGTCAATTCCAATGATGAGAGGTCTATGCTGACACTGCCGGAAGTAGTCTTTCATCATTACTGCTGACTATGCAGTTCAAGGTTCGCTTTCTAGACAATACAAAGAATGTTTTCATTGTCCCACTTCTTGCTAACGCCTGACAAACATCCGAGAGTATAAGTGTCATGAAAGAGCTTCTCAAACAAAAATTGCCCTCTGAGCAGCAGAACCATATAACATGTGCACTGAGTTGTTGATTCCTCTGTAATACCTCTGTTATTGGTGTTGGTGACGAGGTTTCCTTTCTTACTAATCGGAGAACGATGCTCAGTTTCAGAACCAATCACCAAATCATCTCACAGTGTGCTGTGTATAGTTCAGTTCCTGGGCCATATAGTCTTGTGACCTAATGGGACATAAGCCTGGTAATGTATTGCTTAATTTCCGATTCATGGGTTGTTGCGAATGATTGCCCTCCAGAATGAGGCCAGTACTTCCAGATTTTGAGCATCACTTCCGTTTCCAGTACAGCAATCCCGCCTTTGTCTGGGCAGACTAGGGTTTAAGAACGGGAAACGTTTCCAATATTTCGCACCCCTTCTCTTGTCTGCTTGTAGAGCTGACGAACCCCTTTAGTTCAAGATTACAGTGCAGCTTCAGGTGTTTTTTTAGACACCCATGGAATGGACGCATCTCATCTCACATCCTGTAGAGGAGTTATGTACATACATATATCTGCTTTATAGAGTTCGAATGCTTTCGCTTATTCGTCTTTGAACGTCGCCTGTGTAGTGCATGATATCCTTCATAAGTTTACTGTGATTGTTAACTCAGTCCTTTCCGAAGTTTGCCAAGCGAAGCCTTCGCACGAAGGAATGTAGAGCTTTAGGCCGATATTTGCGTAGTTCCCTTCTTCCTTGAGAAGAGAACTTAATTCGTCAACCACTATTTCGCTCCTTAATCCGAGTGGATAATATTTAAGGACCATAGGAATCTGCATGAGAGAGAGTTGATGTTGATACCTTCCTAGCAAATGTTCATAAACCCGGTTCTTCTGGCTTTAAAAGCCTGACAAGGACTGATTTATACTACAATGCTCATACATGGAACTCATTTCATCCGCAAAACCCCACACACATGGGATCCATGTGTCAGTCAAGACGACAAATAAATACCACCAATCAAAGCCCCAACATATCGACAACTGAAGGCGCTCAACAGCCACTTCCTTAATAGAACATCAACTGTACTACACACAGTGTTCCAGGGCCCAATCAAAGAAAGGAATTAATATTGAAAGCCACTTACAACCAATATGTGCGCCACTGGCAATCACAATATCCATTCATTAGTTCCAAAAGCGAACACAAACAAATTGAAGGACAAAAAAAGAACTTAAATACCTACTCTCCTGCCAAAAACATAAAAAAAAAAAACACCGAAACAAGCCGCAACGTAACCAAAGCACGTCCGCACTTCTGCCTCATTGCTGGGCATGTATTGCAATTTAATTTCCTTTGTCTTTTGTGATGTACCCACCTATATCAATCGATCGATGCGTATACCACTCCACAGCAACCAATCGAACTGAAAGGACACGTCCGTTCCGACAAACAGGAACAAAACTTCTCCCCCAAAACCGAACGAACGCATAGGCAAACAACAAAAACAAAACACAGACACAAGAGTACTCGTACCCGTGCCGAACATATAAGTGTTATTGCTCTTCAGCACCGCTTTCAGATACGACGATGACGACGACCATAAAACGAGCATCCCCACGCGAGTCCTTACCGTGAAAATGAGAGAAATGTGTTGTCCCTCGCTCGATGTGTGTCAATATGTTTACACTTTCGTCCATTCCCCCACACTCCTCCCTTAACTAAAGAAAAAGATTTCCTTTTCTTCCTTTCTAGCTCATAAGCTGAGATTTCTCTTTCCTTAATTTCATTTCATGGAAACCTTCCTCATCTTGAATTCAATCCACGCGCACATATGTGCGAGTATAGAAAGTCACTCCTCCCAGAAGGACACCCTCATTCTTCACTTTCATGAACTGCACACAAATCCTCGATGACATGTGAGTAGCATTCCCAGAATTTATTATATTTTTCCATTCACCATCACACCAGAGGAAAAATATCCTTTAGCCAGATAGCCTTAACAGGGGCATTCGTACGCGCAAGGACATTTCATTTTGGATAACGTGTCTGGTCAAAGAAGTGTTAGTTTTGAAAGAATATTTTCTCACTTTTCAGACGCAGACAAAAAGGCAACCACCAGCCAGCAGCCACCGAGAGGAGAACTTTGCAGACTTCTTTGGAAAAGAGTTTCCAGACTTTATATCAAAAGGGTTGCCAGGGACCTGCCTCCTCCCAGAGACGCACAGCCAATAGAGTGTTGTGTGTGCGTCTGTGCTTGTGTCAGAAGTGATATGCTACGACAACGAGTGCCAGGACGAAATAATTGCCTTTAGCCGGGTTTGTTCTTTTATTCACTGGCAAATCCATGTGGAATACGTACAGTATACACGTATAAGGACGAACGATGGAGATTTACTTCGACGCATATTGGGTTTTATGGGACTTCATGCCACGGGATGGGGAGGCCAAAGGAAATAAAAGGATATAAACTTTATGATTGAATTAAACTTTTATTACGTAAATAATTTCTTAGCAGCCTTTAGGTTGTGAGGATGTACATACGTCACATCGGGAAAACCAACCAACAAGTTGATCCTTCGAACGAATAAATATAAATTGTGTGAGGATGTGCATATACATATTTTAGGCGGACCCGAACACACATTTCACTTGGCATTTAATTAGCAACTTGGCGATAAAGAAGTTATCGGCGTGGGAGGCCAAATTACAGTCTGTGCTGGAATGGAATTACTTTTGGCCAAACTGGAATCGAACGTAAAGCGGTTAATGGATATAAGTTTCGCCGGATGCATCCTTCGTAGAGACTGATGGACCAAAACACTCACAACACAATCTCCCCATCTAGTGCTACCATAGGTTCATATTTTAGTTTCCACAATTTATTAGGGAAAGCAGCTTAATGAGGAGATGGCATCAACTTGTCCGCTCTCAAGTTAGCAACTGCAACTGCTGACACAGGTAGTTTGCATCTCTACGAGCGACTATTGGAAATAAAGCGGAGCATAGCGGAGCAAAGCGGTGGAGTAAAGCACTTTTCTTATATGCAAGAGCCGCAAATATTCTTTATTTATGTGAGTTGAGTTGCTGGGAATATCATAACTTGAACTACTCTTCAGAAAACACAATAAAGTCGTATAAAATTCTGCCTCTGGTGTAAACAAAATTCCACACTAGGACAGTGGGTCATGGGTCATAGGTGCTCCTTGTTCACTGGCCATCATTTTGGAATAAACTTATAAGCCTATAAGAGGTAGACGAGGTAGAACGAACCATTGCGATGTTGACTGTAGAAGCTAGTTACATACTTTGCAATTATTTGCAACACTTTCTCGAGGATTGTAATAGATCTATGTACTTCATCCTAACCTAGAACTACGTATTCATTGAAGAAAACCTTTTAGGCAATACTATGTACATATATACAAACTAATCCAATCTACTATACATTTGTGTCAGGATTCAAAACCATGAAATACACATTAGACAACCTTGAAAGATGTCACAGGTTACTTGTGCAAAGGACAGGCTCTTTTAGAAGTTCATGAACGCATCCCGAAGTTGTTATTTGAAAATCCATTGCAACAAACTTGGCATCTCATTTTTAAGACTCTCCAAAAAAGTTTCACCTTTTGTGTGATATCTGATCCTGCCTAGTGCTGGCCACCCTGTTTCTTTTTGGCTCATAAATGCAATTGACGGTTAATACAGTGTCTAGTCTGTACAGGTGTGTTTCTATAGTCCAATGAGTCCTGTTTTGTATTTCTTGTGTTCTAGATCAGTGGGCGCCGTGGCTCAGTGGTTAGTGCGTTGGACTATGGAGCAAGGGGTTTGAGGTTCGAGTCCCAGTCGGAATACCTAAAAAGTTTTTCATGGCCCTACCTCTCTGACAAACATCCGAGAGTACAAACGTCCTGAGAAAGCTTCTTAAATATCAAACTGCCCTTCGGACACGGCATTAAATAGTAGGCCCCTTCCATTCACGTAAAGAACATAGCACGCACAACACGAGTGGTTGTGAGAAGTTGGGCCCTGGGTCCCATCGACCTGTTGCGCCAAGTATTTTAGACCAGTAGGAGTTGGGTAACAATAGCCTTGACAATTGCCCAACCTGTGCCATCTTATGTTAGTCTCTGAAAAGTGTAAGAGGATTCTATCCAATTCTGTAAACATCTTTCGCGACATCCTCCTTGCACTGTCCCAAGAGACGAGAAGAAGACATTGTCTATTCTAGGTTGTTAGTGGCAGCATGGCCTCGTCAATGAGAATGACTGAGTGATGGTTAGATGAAGGGCTAGCTTTCAATAAGTCGCAAGTTTAGAGTATTGATACATTTGTCCTGATACTATTCTATAATTTAACCTTTTTTCCAGCTCACTCTGGATTTGAAACCTTTTCTGAAGTTCCTAAATCCCCAGTGAAGGACGAGTGATATAGAGTGCAGTCGAGCATTCAGAGATTGTAATGTTCAGGAGGACCATATCGATGCAGTATATGTAAAGGATTTTTGTTTTAGAAGCGGAAAACTTAAAATTGGATTTTACTATCCATAAAAATGGCCTAAATTGGACGACAATTTTATGGCATTACTGAAAATTTTTGAATAAAATATTACGTATACGCCACCGAAATAGGCACATTCTTGCTATTCCTGCCTTCTGCTGAGGCGATTTTGCTCAGACAAACCAGGATATTAGTTGTTCTAAAGTCTGAGCACAGATTCGGTGGGATCCTTCTTCGCATTGTATACCAAAAATGAAAATATTGAAAATTCTTGAAAAAAATTTTCCGTATTCGCCACCGAAACAGCCACATTCTTGCTATTCCTGCCTTCTGCTGAGGCGATTCTGCTCAGATAAATCAGTTGTGGTCTGCAAGTTCAGCATAGATTTGCTAGGATGCCCTACATGGTAGAGAAACATGAAAAATGATATCGGGCATGTGGCTACCGCGACTGGCGTGTACCTGACACAATCTGGAAATCCAATTTTCACATACTTTTCGCAGTAAATCAGGCTGTATTTCGGCAATAACGTGTCGAATGTTGACTTCCAAGTGGTCAACTTTTTCTGGTTCATCGACGTGGACATGCGATTTTACAGCACGAACAAGTTGACCATTCCTCCAAAGTACCGACCTTCCACTTAAATGGATCAATTGTTTGACTAGTTGTGTGACTTATGGAACCATCTTGTTGGAGTCACATATCACTGATCTCAAGTTCAGGCCAAAAATAGTTGCCCTACATGCAATTAAAGCGAGCCTGATTGATCGTAACTTCTGTCACTTTTTGAGGAATTCGCCATATATCCCACCGGCCATATACTTGAAATCATATTCAAACCTTAATGCCATAAAATTTTGTGTAAAATAAAGCTAATTTAAGCGAAATTAGGTATATTGTTCTGTATTTTTGGTCAGCTTAAAGTTTTTCGCCTCTAAAAAAAAAAATCCTTTATATCCATAGAACCATGTCAGACATTCGAATCAAACATCCATGTAGGTGCAAAGGACATGCATAAGCCGTCTACATATACCTACACGAATCATTGGTAATATCAAGTTAGACTTGCATCACACTTTCAATTGCTCTAGACTTTCCTTGAGGTGCAAGAGTTTAAAGCAGCAGTATCTAGAAATTCGTGAAATAAGCACTGTGACAGGCCAGACTTTTTGGACCAAAATACGTGGAAGTATACTCAGTATAGGGATTCTCTGAACGTTAATGAAAACTGGAGCAAAAGAAAAGGAGTCTTCACGTGGAGCCATGTCAGTGGATGGCGTCTTAAATCAGAGCCCCGGCAAGGCACTCGAGGATGTGGTTAAATTGGATTTTACCTTCATTACCCTCCATTCCAAATGGTACCCAATAACTTGACTGTTGAACAGAGTTGCATTAACATATATACATATGTCAGGTACCACGGGTTAGTTAGGGTGGGCCAAATCCAAGTTTCTTCTTAAAAATGCAATGATATGAACAAGGTTACATTTTTTTCATGTATCCACCCTGTAAGTCCTGTGCCAACTCAGTGAGCATAGGGCATCAGCAACGCCTGTGCGCCATCTTATTCGGTTTACTCCCTCCAACTCTTTCCAAGCTCTCAACTTCTCCTCCACCGTTCTACGCCATGTCCGTGGATAAACGGGTTTGATGAAGGACAAAAATTAAAATTGTCCTTGTCGCTTAAAATGTGACCAAACTCTCAAAATGCCACGCAAACATCTGTTAACGAAGGTTCAGATGGTGAGCCAGTGATTCCTGTGGTCACCTCCCAAATAGTTCAATGCAGTACTGGCTCTACATTAGAGCGAACCAGTCTCAGCTTGGTCTTAATCCTGTTGCACACCCTAAACATCATTCCGAAAGCAGATTGCGCTCTCCCGAGTCTGCTACTAACATCGTGATCGGTACCGTCGATAGTCGAAATGTTGCTTTTCAAATAAGGTTTCAGTAGTCCTTTACCAGAACACACACTTTGTGCGACATAATACTGCCGGTTGGGTCGGTTCTTGATTAAGATTCGCACTAAGTATGGTGGACTACGTAATTCTTCAGTCTGACGGTTCCTTTAAGAAGAGCTTATAAGGACGGTTGCAGTTTGAAAGTGGATATTAGCTTCCATAGGATGGTGGTCACGTTCCAGTCCAATGTCAGTTGCACATCAAATATTCAAGAGAAAACCTTTCAAAAGTTGGCTAATAGGAATATGGTTACTTGATTTAATGTATGGTCATTTGAGGTTGCCCCTACGATAAGACGATTAATGGTCCAGAAATCACCAAAATATCGATTGCCAAAGTGTCCTTATGTTGGTATTCTTTCAGTGCAAGGGTTCCAGGATATGAGACCTGTTACCCGTTCGCCACTAAAACTCATCACTTCATCAATTGTCCAACAAATGCTTCAAGGAATCTGGTATTGTAAGGAGCTACTTTAGCTGAGTCTAGAAGTCTAGAAACATGTCCACATTTCAGAAAAAAACCATCATTTTATTTTAGGTACAGCAGGTTGCTATTCCACGCTATCTTGTCTACAATAAAGGTACTAAACTGTCAGGACTTGCAGGTTATACATGCGTAAGGGTTCATACACGAATTTACCGGGAACCCTTACCCCAAGACTCCCTTAAACTGGTTCAGAGCCTTGTTGATGTTTCAAACAATTTTAGATTGTTGGCATTTGTAGGTCTCAATCAATTGTGACTCAGTTGTTTTGTCGTAATTTACTTCATTTTTCAAAAAAATGGTAACTGTAGCCCCATCCATCCATCCATCCATCTCCATTGAAAGTCCTTCCGTGCCTCCTTTATCGAGTTTCTGAAAGTCCCATCTTCCGTGTCCATGATCGTTTGTCAAAAAACTGTTTATCTAATCATTTCAAAACAACCGGATTACATCAATGTCCTTACAAGTTGTTTACTTGCAATAAAACCGTCTTCAAGTAGTTTTTAAACTGTAAGTGCCTTACAAATTAGGGGCGTGCTGTACTCTCGTACAAAGCCAACAAAGTTTAAATAAATTGTCAAAACTATTATACCCGTCAATCATTAATCATCCCTCTCGTCCGATTGCCTTCCAATCACACTGTGTGCGCGCTACGACCCTCCTAACCTAATAAGCCAACATCAGGATAAACTTAATTGAGACAAAGGACAAAATGCTAAATTCATTTGCCTAACACTCCAATATACATTAACAGCGAAGGACACTTTGCGTGATCCAACACCCACTCAACGGATACCCGGTCGGTCGAAGCTTCGACAACCTTTTTTTTTTTTTCGTTTTGCTAGCAAAGTCAATGCCAATGAAACTTCCTTAATGGCCAACGAATGGAAATGCTGATACCAAAGGATATACTGCCTAGCAAAGCCTACCAAAAGAACCGTAAAAGGCCGAATTGTTTGCCTTTAATTGTCTGGCGATTATATTGACGTTGGCGCCCTTGCCTTTTAGTGGGCGCTAGCTGCTCCACCTACATCCTTTCTGTTTCTCTCTCTCTCTTCCTGCATCGTACCCTTTCATTACAAGGACTATAGTATATATATATTCCCTGTTTTTTTTTTCTGTTGAACGCTTTAACAAATCGATTCGCATTCGAGAAAGTATTGATTTACGAGCACTGACGGCGCAAAGTAAGGCATTCAAATCGTGACGACCGTCGTTATACTTAAGTGTCAGGACTTCGCAATGGAGAGCACTCTCCCTCTGTCATCCCCTGGCAGCGGGGCAAAGGAGTGAAGTAGAAAACGTTTCAGCTATTAGTAGACTCAGGCCTTTTGACTTGGTTGTTGGCTTTTTTCGTTTTTCTTTTCCCGTTTTGGTGGTTAGACAAAATAAATATTTCCTCCGAAGAAGATGGAAGCAATTTTTCTTTGTTCCGCTTGGTATATCCTTTTATTGACCGTTGAGCCTCATTATTACAATGGTGTCGACTCGACTGTAAACAGTGGGCCTACTGGCACGTGTGGTGGTGGGTGAGCCTTGGGACCAAATTGGTTTCCGTTGGTATAATCCTTTTCGTGACAATGCCAACTTTTCAATTGCATTTGAAGGTACACGAAGGACGACTATACATATGTACCTCCAATGAAAGTAGGCAGCAAGCAGCAAGCAGCAGGATGTTAGATTGTTTATTAATTTTTATCGTTATGCCTCGGTTGGTTTATCACTGTGGCTAAAGGATTAATGAAACGAGGACATGCCTGGGGAGATTGAAAATTATGTGTGTACACACACGGTGCGAGAGTAATTTTGAAAATCCTTGCCAGGATTAAAGGGATATCTGACGGGAACCGTAACATACGGTTTTTATTTTGTAATTACAATTTTTCTAATCACCCGATTGGGCTATTAAACCGAGTAAGCGACTCCTATATCCGTGGAATGTCAGCGCATTAACGAGATTAGGATCCTGATGTGGATGAAGGGAGCATTATCAGAATTTAATGAAGGCTATAACAACGAATGGTCGATAACAAGAGGAGCAAGATTAATGTAACTTCGTGTAGGATTAGGGGAAGAACTGTAAAGTGTTTTATAAGACTTTGTTGTGAACAAAGAGGTGTTAAAACTTTTTAATGGAATGGAAGTTCGGTGACGTGACCTGTAAACACTTGTTTTACGGGTAAGGGTTGCAGGTGTCGAAACTATTAAGCATCAAATTATGCCCTGAGGTTCAAGATCAATATTTTCTTGTCAGAACGAGGCAACAGGCTATTATAGAAATAATCTCATACTAATCACCCACTAAGGACAATTTAATGGTTGTTCCACTTCAAACAATCTAAGTAGTTGCTCAGGGCCATCAAATATGCGTAAGAACTGTGATTAGCAACAAAAGCGTTCACAAAACTTTTCCTATTCCCAAATCAGGTCAAACAATCCTCCCCTCCTCAGCATGAATGTATCGAGAATAAAAATCCTGCGTCAGCTTGACTCTTCTTCTCAATAAAAGCAGACACGTTCACAATCCCCCACAGACATAGACGACCCGATAGAAAATCAGAGACGCCCATCATTAGTCAATTAGGGAAATTGGATAAAGCCAAAGTATAAATATTTATTATTAACTCAACGCGGTATGGTATGGTATGGCGGCGGCGGCGTCTATGAGTGGATACCCATGTATCGAGATTCACAAAATCAAACCACAGCTGGAAACACTACTCCCTGTATAAACAAGAATATAAAAAAAAGGACACCCTAACGAGGAGACAACAGTGACAAGCACCCGCACATGATGATGATGATGATGATGATGGTGTGCGGAATTAAATTTCACTATTTCACACCCTCTCGTCGCTGAAATCTAGGAACAAAAGGCGCACAAGATGACAAGGTAAACACAAGAACACTCCCACCCACGTCCAAGTACTTTCAGGACCTTTGTCACTCTGACACTATGACAGTGTGTAAGAAACAATGTGTTGGCGCGCGCTAGCTGTATTGGATATGGCTGTTATACAGGCAACCCCCTGTGCGATGATGTCGGGCAGATAAAAAGAATTCTGGAGCAACTACTACTGGTTAGAACAATGAAAAGATATTGTTCATTACTCCCGGGGTATCTGTACCCTTAGTTTCATTTATAATGTTTTGCATACAAAGTTCAAAGGAAGTCGCCATAAAACCGAGAATGAATGCAATTGCAGAGAGTATCCTTGGGAAGATATGGTCGTAATGTGGTAGAAGAAAAGTAATGCAACTTCTTCTTTTTAAATTAAAGTTTTGATATGACAGATACAATGCTGGTGAAATATTCATCTTAAGAAAGATACATAGGGACCATCTTTTACAATCTTACTTATTA
This sequence comes from Xylota segnis, assembly GCA_963583995.1. NCBI lineage: Eukaryota > Metazoa > Arthropoda > Insecta > Diptera > Syrphidae > Xylota > Xylota segnis. The sequence goes on along the minus strand of OY757236.1, from coordinate 41,137,264 downwards.
CTTTTAGCAAATCTAATATTTCCTATGCTGCAGTCATTCGATTTATAACTTAGTTTTGACATCCCTGTCTCTATCACATACGTCAAACCGAACTGTCATTCGAGTCGGTGTATGTTTAGTTTAAGGTTTGGCATTTGACAGTAAGTATCAAGAATGGGTAGAACATACGCGTTCAGATGATTTACTATCCAGTGGATACGTTAATAAACAAAGTTGTCGCATTTGTGAAAATCCACTGTCGAAAGATATCAGGATCCACAAAAAGTCAGTGATTGGTTTTCTTGGGAAATGGGGAAGGTGTAGCCAATTCTCATCCCTATAGCCAAACGTTAGCCAAATTTGTTGGTTTCAAATGGATGACATGTGGTTTCAACAACACGATGCCACATCTCACACAACATGACTCGTTTCCCTGGCTGAGTTACTTCGTGTTTTGCTGATGTGAACTGACCACCAAGATCGTGGAATTTGTCGCCGTTTTTGTCGGTCTATGCAGCAGATCATGTTTATGAACACAATCCGCAAACTTTTGACGAATATTCGTCAAGTTATGGCCAGTTATGGAACCACAAAATGGATGACCCTATCCACTTTTCCTTCTACTTTCGTTTTGCCTTGTACCTGTACCTACAGGGTAAGTATTGGTTTCTTGCAAATATTTCGAGATGGAGAAGTTTAAAAAAAGGGGTCTGCTAATTTTGTCTGTCTCTCTCCAAATGGCTTAATGGTTTTGCTTCGAATTGTCAGATCTGCAGGGTCATATCTCGAAGTGAAATCGAAATTTTCAAACTGACGTCAGACTTAAAGGAACATTACCTAATTAACTTTAACATTTTGGTAAAATTAATACTTTCAAAACCAGGTTAGTAGTTTTAGATACGTTTAGATAGAAAAAACACCTTTGCTGATGAAAGGAAAGCGTTTTCTGGACCTAGTAGCCCTTCTATAGGATCTCCCCGACTAGAAATGTCTAAGAAAATGAAAAAGGGATCTACTATCTCTCCTACTGTTTACCTTTAAAATTATCTTCTCCACAGATCCTTCGGAAATAGGGCCTTAATACTGTAATCAGATGAGATGGTAAAAAAGATTTGGTGTTGTCTTGAAGTTGGCTCAGAAACTCACGCTTACTGAAGTGTAACACAGTAATCACTAACCCTCGTCATTCTTAGTGTCTGACATGTCTCAAGTGGATTATGAAGCTGGTTGACAGTTGACTTATTAAAAGACATCCATGTTGTGGAGACCAAGTGGTAACTGCAACAAAATTCTTTTTAAATTATTGTCGAAGGTAGTAGGCTATACTTTCCGCCAGTTCTACAAAATGTGGTCTGGTTCGCCAGTATTGCATTGAAATCAACCAGGGTAACTTTAGCCTCAAAGCTAAGGCTTTGCACATTTCTTTTACCAAGGAGTTCGTAGAAGCTGTCTTTGGTATCTGAGTAAACGCATGTCAAGCATGGTTGCGGGGGATCGTAAAAAATGTAATCATTATTTTCGAAAACGGACGATGGCTTCATAACTAATGAATTTTTTTTCTCGAGAAAGGTCTTTAGTAAGACCCACTAGGGTAAGCGACCAAATACATGTCTGATCGGTAATACAAACGCTGTCATTGACCCATTAAAGGCTTCTGTACTCTTTTTCAAGACCCTGTCTCAGTCTTAAAAGTACTTATTGACTTGGAGTTCACAAACATTATAGAAACTCCGTGGATTCAATGCAATTAACTCTGAGATGTTTCTTATTAGTACAACCACTCAACAAGAGAAGTCTCGCTTGGCACTACCGTGCTGAAGCTAGCCAGTGCATCGGAGTATCGAACTCCAAATCGCTCCAGCTCCGTCGGTTGTACACTATTAGATAGCAATGCAGCAGGATTTTTCTTTGTAAATACAAATATTTGGGGCAACAGGTCCACGGATATGAATCCATAGGCATACTGTTTAATGCCGTGCCCGAACAACAATTAGTTTTTGAGAAGCTTTGTCAAGGCAGTGATACTCTCGGATGTTTGTCAGGCGCTCGCGAGAGGCCGGACCGTGAAAGAACTTTTATGTCTTGTCTTGGAACCGAACCTTCAGCTTACTTCTTGATGAATTTAAGGTCTCTTCGCTTAACTCATACAAAAATTAAACTTATCTGAGTTAGAGGTGTTTAAAGTTTCCCAACTCGTCCTGCGATACTAACTAGATCCGGCACTATGCTCCGTTTACTTTATTTGTTCTGCTTACAGTACAGCAGAGCAAGTCTAAGCTTGTTTAGTTTGACACATAAACCATGGACAACTGTGGGTCAATAAATCCTTTCGTTTCCTTAATGCAATGTCCAGTTTCTACAACAAACTGCTTCTAGAGAGTACGCCTCTCCATGACAAAGACCAACATAAAGCAAAAACGCAATTTAATTTAGCTCAGCCCCCGACCTTCGTGAATAGTTAAACCATACTATCTGCAGCAGGCCCGCCCAATTATTTATTACCAATGTTACAACAAACCATATTTAAAGAAGCAAACTGCCCAACTGCATAGTTATAATTAATAGCACGTGCCGCCCCTGTCGTGTACCGTACGTGCATATCCTTTCTTTCACTCTGTGACGGCAGCCTTTCTAATAAAATATCACTCCTTTTCAAAAGTAATAAATCAGAGCGTCCCCCCTTTACGTTTTTTTTTTTCTGTAGTCTAGCACCGACTTGTTTGGAAAGGACTGCCATATGTAGCTACCCACATGAATGTGTAGGAAAAAAAAGTCACAAAAAAGAGGAAAAATTTCACTTTTCAAGGATATGAAATGTTTTAGCTTGATGTGCACGAATACAAATGCAAGGAGCTGAATGGTATTAAATCGAAATAATATTTCCACTGCCATGCAAGGATTAGGGTATTGAATTCATTATAGCCACTCTCGTGAAAGAGGTATGGAACTTGTTATCGCTCCTTTGAGAGAAGTTGCGAAACAAACAAACAAATAAAGGATATTCCAACTGATTATTGCATGAATGTTTCATTGTGGTGAAACAGTTTGTATATTCACCGGAAATGATGACGTTTTTAGGGGAGAAATTCATTTGGAATTGTTGGTTATTATTTATGGCTTACACAGTAAATAGCGTTCGACTACTTTGATTCGCGCAAGGTTCCAGGAAACAGGAACTGTTGTCATCCTGACTTGATGCAAAACTGTAAGGTTGTAGTTGAAATCATGTTTGTCAGTTTAAATATTTTTTCGAAAGAAGAGTTCAGAGCTCACAGGAGCAGTCGCAAAATGCCTCCTTCATAACCTTGAGCTTGTATGAGATACAGCACCGTTTTCTTAGAACCACTGTTAGGATATGTCGATGTTGTTGAGCTCTGGTCACAGAAAGTCGGTTAATATAGTTCTACCTGAGACCATTGACGGTAGGGGTCCTCACTTCAAGACCAATAAGGTCCGATGATGCCGCCATGCCATAAACCGCACCAAGTAGTCAATCTTTGTTTATGCATTGATGCTAGGTCGAACCCTTGTGGATTGTGTTTGCTTCAGTAATGGCGTTTTCACTTGTTCAAACTGCTGCTGAGCCAAAAACGGGCTTCGTCCGAGAAAATGATTTTTTGGGCAAAATTTTAATCTCCAGCCAACATTTCCCGGGCCCAATTAGCAAACTCAAGGTGTTGTACATGTTCGTCCGGCTTCAATTCGGCACAACCTTATACAGATGTAGGCTCAAATCCAACAACAAAATGAGCCGGGTTCGCTCTCCGGCGATGCCCAATTCAGCTTATCGGTGCTAAACAGACATTTCTGGACCATTTGCAATACTGGCTGCTACAACGGCTATGTTTTCTTCATTTCGCACCAATCTCTGTCTGGTTGGTGGACTCAGGATCCAAAAGAGTGTACTCACGCTCACAGAGTGACGAATTGCCTGCACACTGAAGCCATAATGATGACCGTCCTCACGACGAAATTCACAGTGCGTATTTACAACTGAGCTGGAATTCCGATAAAATTTTTCAAATAATTTCCGCATGTTCGGCAATCGTGAAACGATGCAACGATGCGGTCCTCCAAACGGATATGCTCGAACACATCTTTTTCTTTGGAATAATCAGGATATCAGGATAACCGCAGGATATCGAGGACACCCAAGTAAAGTTTAATGAAATTATGGATCATGTCCTTTTCATACCTAATGAGAAAGAAAGACTTTGTTTGACGTGGGAGAGAGAATCACCACAAAAGAAGTTTCAGATTGCCTGATGTATTCTTACTTTTTGATTCTCAGTTTTAAAACCAACCGCTTCTTGTAGCTAAGATGGTAAGCCATATTGTTTCTTTGGCATCGAATGTGACATAGTAAATGAAAATAAAAGATGTCAAGAAGGTTATAACTTTAATCTGAAAGTAACGGTGAAGTAGATGGAACATTAAAAGATGGTCAGCAACGCTGAGTGGTTAGAGCTACTACCCATACGGAGTGGCATAGCGGAGAAGCCCGCTGGGTAGTATTGTGACCGGTATAAGAATAATATTTTTAGGTGCTCCAGTTGACTTGAAGGATTAAGAATGGCAGAAATAGAAGTTAGATAATACCACTGTTGACAATGTGCGGCGGTATGCATGAAGTTCCGCATGACTTAGAAATACTGTGACTAGGTGTACTTGATGCTATACTATCAAAACTTTTGAATATGAAGAGAGGAATGATTTAACAGGCCCATTGGCCTGGATTGACTGAAAACCTGACGAAGGAGTAGGCTCTGGCTCATACCCATCTGAACCCGAAATTGCCCACTCAGAACAATAGAGGGTTCCAAGTGACAGTATTAGCAATCGCAGAAGCAGCAAGTGAGCTATCCAGGAAAGTGCACTCTAGAAAGATGATGAACCTGACAATGTTCATTTCCTGCGTTCTAGCGCCTCTGGCTCCAATATAGAAAAAACCTTCAAGAGACTGTCTAACGAGAGATGCAACGCCCTCCTATCTGGTCGTGTCTTCAGAAAACTCTGAAAATTTGTTATCGGCAAAACTAGACAGATCCTGGCGCTTAATAGACCCAACTTATAATTCTGCACGGGGAATGCGATTAGAAACTGATGAGCTCTGCCGAGGCTGTAGCGACACAGCAGCAGTAGAGTGCACATTTCACTTCCTTTCCAATTGCCCAAACCTATACAGAACTACGAAAGCGACCCTCGGTGAATACCAATTCGAAGACCTGGGCGACCTATCATTAAAGCCAACACTAACCATTTTGAAATTCATAACAAATTCGGGGAGGTTCAGGGAGGACCTGTTGCAAAAGCTAAAAACCAACTTTTGTCTTTTTTTTTTTAGGTAAACACGGCAGGGACTCGCAATTGATCCTCTAGTGAACCGAGTGTTGGGTGCACATGCGGCCACCCTGTTCCTTGGACATTCATGTTTAAAGCCAGGGCTTTTTGCAGAAGTGGATAGGAATCTGGGCCACGGGTGGTGTCTGGTGTTCTTAGATCAATGGCAGACACCGGTGCATCTTTTCCAGCCCTTCGAACTGCCATATCACCACAAGATTGCCTGACTACTGTTGTAAATTTCAGGGAAAGATTATAGCAGTCTGACTGACTGTTAACTCAATAGATTGCAGCACTATTGTCCTCAGTGCAAGTAGGTAAGTATCATATAAAGAGTCAACAAATATTACATGGTTCGAAACGCTCACAATCCTCCAGTTCTCTCAGACTTGAAGTCAGACGATCAGGTTCACATAAGGTTCTCTTATTCAGGTCGATGTGCCTTGAAACTCTTCATGCATGTGCAAGGATTTAGCCTACATCCAGTGTCAAAAGAACAAGTTGCAGTACATAATGTCCTGCACCGCATAACACATAAGATGAAGATACCAACCAAAAGGAATTTCTAGACATTTTCACCTAAAAACAAGATGTCACTCCTTAATTTACCACAAATTGTATTTACTGCCCACTGACACGTAAAAAAATCCACCAATCATCAAATCAAAATGTCAAAGACGTATCCGATCCTTTCGCCAATCGACATGGCCACCCAAATTGAAGAATTTCTAGAATTCCTTTGCGAACCCACATCCGCCTGTTCCCTGGCGGATTAAATTAAGTTAAAAGAATTCGCCATGTGCCGGCTTAACGTTCTTTTATCTCTACCACGCTCCAGTTGTCCGAGTGATAGTCTGGCGGCTATGTACATACCTCCTTTGTCGTCACAAAATAACGAACCGAAATACTCGCATTGGGATTAACCCAACTGGATACGCGAAGGACCCACTGCCACCCGCCCTCCAACTCCATCGCAACGCTCCGCAATAGTATCAAATTCTCGAAAAATAAAGTGCACGACTGGATCGTACGTACTTGCACCGTAATGCTATAAGTGCATAATTTTATCAGGATTAAAGTCCAAGTCTTGCTTATCCCAGTAAAGTAGGCGTGGCATTCCGCGTTTCGATGGAATAATAGTCATAACATTGTAGGAGTTTACTCAATGTTTTTTTTTAAAAAACACCTTTAAAAAGTGGGCGTGGCCAGATAAGATGTTTGAGTGAATTATAGAGAATCTTAAGGCCTATTACTTTGCTTAAATAATTTTTTCTCAATTTCTAGTAAAAATTTTGAAAAAAAATAAGTTTTATAAAAGTGGGCGTGGCATTCCAAAATTTGGTATGCCATCATTTTGCACTTGTCTTATAACCTACAAATAATAATTTTTAGCCCAATCGCCGCACAAATACCCGAGAAACAGCTGATTTTCAATATTACCGTTATTCGAATTTTTCGTGAAAAACGTGGTATGCCACCTCATAGCATATGCCCAAACTAACCCACACATCAAATTTTATCGAAATCGTTAGAGCCGTTTTTGAGAAAATCCATTTTAACTGAAATCGGCCTTAAGTAAACTACCCTTAATTTTGAGGTTAGAATGAAAATTCAAATTTCGCCTCTAGGGAATATCCCACAGACCCTATATATGAAGTTTGAAGTAAATCCGTTCAGCCGTTTAGGCTGTAGTCGAATATACAGACAGACAGACAGACTGACAGACTGACAGACTGACAGACAGACAGACAGACAGACAGACAGACAGACAGACAGACAGACAGACGGCATTGGCGGACCTACTTTTTTGGACTTCTCCATTATAGTAATGTCAACTTTGATTAAAATCTCGAGTTCCAAATTTTGCACGAATACAATACTTGCCCTATAGGTACCTATAGGTGCAAGTAAAAAAGGAGGAACATTTTTCAAATCCCGAAAAAATATTGAAAAAATAATACAATTCCGTTTGAATACACTTTGGGACAAGCTGGTATCCTGTTTCATTGGCTAGGTGGTGATGGTGGCGGTGGCTATCAGTCCCTCTTTTGTTTCTTTTGATTTGCTGATTCTTCCTGCTGATATCAGCAGTTCATTATAAGGCAACAAAATCCAGGATATACACACAGAAACAAACAGAAGGTTTCGCGTTTACATCTCGCCATTGTTATGCACACAACTTTGTGCCAAAATGAAAGAGATAAGGAGACAGAAAAGGGACCAGCTACTGACTGATGCTGGCTGGGTGTCCTTTACCGAAAAAGGGGTAATTCCCTACTTGTATGTGTGTAGGGGGGAGAACTTTTAAAATTTGTTATTGTCCCTTTTTTTTTTGCGTGATTTTTGTTTTATTTTTTGTTTTGTGTTCAAAGGACACCACAGAAGGAAACTTTCTGTGTTTCAGTGTTTACTTCTTAGTGGTGACTTAGCAACTGTTGGCACCTAAATTTATCTCCCCGGACTTAGTAGGACGAAGACAAACATGGCAAAGGGATTGCTTTTGAACAAAAAAAATCAACAAAAAAAAAATAGATTTTCCTTTTGGGTCCTTTTTTGTTAAATGCTGATATTAAATAAGTTTATGTTGGGATTTCAGGCTTTCCAGCAGGAGGGTTTAATTCATTTAAAAATATAAAAAAGAGCAGAGAGAAAAAAAATAAGGGATTCCCTTTGATGTGTTTGATAAAGGACCTCTCGTCTAAGTATGTACTAGAGCACGTTCTTAAGAATTTCGAATTTGAATCAGAAATGGTTTGACAAAAGGGTAATACATATGTATATGACTATTGAAGATTTTCTGTTAGGTACACGTGTTTCAAAGGAAAGGGTAAAGGCCTACATATACTATGTATGGGAAATCCTTTTTTGGTCTCATAGAGTTACACTGATTGGATAATGCCGCAGATTCGAAATGATACGATAAGAATGGATAGGGTCGGCAGGAGGATTTGCCATGTGAACAGATTCCCTATAAAGGGTAGAGTTGGTATCAAAAATTCGTTACAAATGATTTCCATCTTTCTGATTGATTTCTCTGAATGCCTTCTTACCCTATCCAGCCAACCACCCGGTGGCGCCGTGGAACCATGGCATTGTGAAAGTGTTGCCTTCACAATAGACAGGCAGATAGGAGGCAAAAACATGTAATCATCGCTTGATAGGAGGGATAACTTTCAGTGAAATATTGGCATCCACTTGGCTTGACTTGACATTAACTGACTTCTTGATGTTCGACGATTATTGACCTATTATTCGGTTATTTATGGAATGTCCTTGTAGTCTGTTTAAATATTACAGATAAGACCTACTTTTCTACTATTCAAGTCGTGCGTCAGTCCTAACCATTAATTACATGTCAGTCAAGTGCTACTCAGTATTTCTTTTTCTATTCTTTTTTTTTTTTTAAAGAGGTCCTTCTTCCTAGCTAGGACATGCTAAGCTCTTGCCGTGGAACAAGAAAATTAAGTTAGTAGATTAGGGAGGGGATTTTTTTTCGAGTCCATTACGGCTTGGATTAACAGCCTTTAAGCATTAACGGGGGGGAAGAGTAATTACTCAAAAATGTATTTACAGGGTGGAATGTTGAGTCGATGGAATTCTTTTATAAACGGGTTTACAATTTTAATTAAAATAGGAAATTTGAAAATTTACGGAGAATTTAGGAAATCACTTTTGCCGTCAATCGAGGAGGTTTGATGGCTGCACAGACAGACGGTGATTCATAATAGACTAGGTGTTCCGGTTGGCCTCAGCAGGAAGATTTTTTCCGCTTCAAGGATTTGGGAGTTTCAGGGGAGTTTGTGCAGATAAAGTGAGCCACTGAGTTGCTTTCTACGTCGAGTTCTCTAGTCGAGTTGTGGAACTTGGAAGCAATACATCGTTCTTTGTTGCAAAGGCTGATTGCATTGACATAACCTTCTATACTAGGATCTTTCAGTTTTGACCTAGTTATATAGTTATAAACGGATAAATCATAGCTAGCATCAATTCTAGTTCAAACGAAACATGAACCAGAACTCGTATCTATTTATTTTCGGACAAGTCCAGAAATAGACTCCATACTTGAGTCCGAAATCACTAGCACGTCCATATGTGAATCCTATGTATCCAATAACAGGTATTGGCAACCTTGCAGAGCACTGAAATTAAAGCCACAGTTCGAGGGGTATTTTATCGTTTTTTGGAGTATGGTTTGGACACGTTTGGAGCTTTCCGAAAGTATATCTCTGGAGTACGATAGCTGCCAAGTTACAAAGTCACCTTCTCAGACCAAGGAAAGAATGGTTACTGTTGACATCTTTTAGGACTCGAGCTATTGAACAAGTGTGTCTTTGCATTTAGGACCATTGGACCAGGTTCAGCAAGGGTAGGTAACATTTGTAGCAGAGATAGTTGCTAAAAGTTTGACTTTTGCAGGGAAGTCAGTTATATATTGACCGGAGAACAGTCGAGCAAAGATAGTTAGAGCTTCCAAGAAAGTTGTGACTCCAAACGTACGACTCTGATAAGCAATACCCTACTCAAGGTGACATAATTTTATATGAAGTTCATATGCAGGTGAGATCTGTACGACAAGATCTACTTATGTGAACCAAAAAAACCGCACTCGGACGACTACCTTGCTCAGGTCAAGATAGGTCTGTGGATACCTTAGATTCCACAACAACGGATAAATACTCAGAGGAAATTTAACGCTGAACGACTGCAATCCCAACAAAATACCAGAAACGTCACCGCGTCTACTTCTTGAGAAGTCCTATGCAGCTGATGACCAGTGTTATCGATGCCATGAAGCTATCAGAAATGCCACAACTGATGTATTGGGCTTCATCTGAGCATGCCACCCGACACTGTTAGTATGGCGTTACCAGAAGCCAATGTCAAGTTAGAGAGGGCAACAAGGCCTATAGAAATGAACAAAGAAATCTGATAGTTGAATCACAGTTTATACAGAGGATATGAAAAAGCAAACTCAGCAGGTGCTATCGGGTAGAACGAACTATTCAACGTGGACGATCAAAGGCAGATTTCCGTCCATTCGACCAGAAAAAAGTGAGGATAGCAATACCCAAGCTCAGTTTCACCAAAGCTACTATCCGCCGAGCTATTTAAGTCAGCGTCGGACGACTTGGAGATTATACTCGAACTCGAAGAAGGAAACTCTATATAAGACCTTCCGCGTCTCTGTCCTCCTCTGTAGAGCAGACTCATGGACATTCACGAAGTCGGAGAGAACTATCCTCGGTCATTTTGAGCTCAAAACTCTTCGGATGACAGTTTATACAGCGGCATAGGACTGGTTAGAAAAGTATGTAGTATCAGTCGTCTACGAAGGCTACGACATGTAATGTGAATGGACCCTCCGGCTCAAAGAGTCTTCGAATCCAACACGTAGGGATAATGTAGTCGAAAATCGAGCCATAGGGTGGAATCTGACCTATTCTTTCACGTACATAACCTCCTGCTCTCCTGAAGTCTTTCCTTTCAGTTCCGTCCCACATGCGTTACTCTAGGAAAATTGCCATTTCAGTGACTGTCCATGTCTCCTCTTGTAAGTAAATTTGTCAGGACTTCGTTTGAATACAACCGGCATATGATAAGAAAGGTCCTAACTCGCCATTCTTCAGAGAAACAACTCCTTCAAGCAAGTGACTCCTTCAAACCTAAGTTTTTGCACTCTTGTCGGATATTCTTTTTGAGAACTTCCAGAGTCTGTGACTTCAAAAAACCACATAGAAGGAAGCCTGAAGGAGTCAAATCGAGTGATCATGTCTTCACAATAGGCGACCTGGAAACGAATTCTCAAAATGACCATCGTCGCCCAAGCTATGTGTGCGGTTGCACTGTCCTGTTGGATCCACATGTCCAAGCAAAACTCATTGATCATGATTCTGTATAGCTCACCAGTCTCGTTGACGACTCACATCTTCCGTCAAAGTTGCGATTTTTCCGTCGCAGAAGAAGCACTACGAGGCCTTCTGGTGCCTCCTCTGTCACGTTTAGTTCTAGTTTCAGACAATTGTCAGATAAAGTATTCGTATTCCGCGATCTTGAGGTACAGGGTTGAATGGCATCCATCTGCTTACGTCACAAATATCGAAACAAAAATGACAGTTTCCGCCATTTGGAAAGTTGTATCTTCTTCCGACAGGGTGATACATTGTGGGCAAGTTTGTATCAACTTTTAGCTCCGGACTACAAAGATATATTTTACAAACGTCAGAGCAGCAAGAGAAAGATCGTCTTTTACCTCAAGGAACCAAAATCAAGGAATTTGTATTAAAACACGACGTGAAGTCAGTCTTACAGCGAGACGTGGTTTGCAACTGAAGCTCTTTTCTAGCATTTTCTGGTTTTGAAATGGAAGGAGCTACTCTTACATACATTTTTGTTAAGCAACTATGAATTTATTTGACAGCACAATAAAATAAATTAACACCACCCTGTTCGCACATTTAATGGTCACCCGGTGCTGGGATATAAAAGTCCCATCATTACTAGGATATCCCCGACAATAAGTCACATCACTGGTGGATGGTGTGGTACTGCCCATATTTCCTGCAGGAAATAGCTCCAATATTTCATTTTGCTTTAATTAACCTCCGCCACACTCTGTCGTCAAAGGCCAGCAATGGAATTACACCACAAAAACTTAGGGTGTGGTGGTGTCACCGTGTTCACCGGACCATGCCAAGCCATATGGAAATTCTCTAATATGTGTCGACAATCAACAATTGTCAAGGATATATGCCTGCACACATACAAGCGTATTGAATGGATTTCTATTTTCGTTTGCGCGTGTCACAGGAAAGCTGAATAATGACCATTTTATGAGGATTGGCCCAAGGAACCCAAGTGCTGGTGGCATCGGTGGTTGGAGAATGAAGGCACAATAAGAGGATGTGATAGCATTTGCGAATCTCTCTTGCCATGTGAAAGGATAATGGTGATTCCTTCTTATTGTGACGGGAGAAGTGGGCGGCTAAGGCATTTCGTATTTTTAATTAAAGAAGAAAAAAAAAAGAGTGGAAAAGCCTGTAATTAGTTGGATATGATGGAACAAGGCCGGTCCTGTGATGTAAGCTTATTGTGTCCTGCACGTTCCACAATGTCTGAGGAAAATGCTTTGACATGCGAAATCAAAAGACCGCAATCATAGTGCCATTATGTATTCATTCAAGGACAATCCCCAACTCACACAGTATATCCTTTAACTTTAGTGTGTTCCTTGAATGTCATGAGTAAGTCGTTGATGACTCGGTTGAAAGGCGAGTTGCGTCTAAGGAGTATTTACTTTTTTAAAAGGTTCTTTTGTGCGATCTTTTGTAAGGACATCGTTCCTTGTGACGTAATGTCATTGTGAAATCACTGGAGAGGAGTTAGTCATGATGACTATTAGACAGGTGCACAGTTTTAAGTCCCATGTTCGAGAATATCGAATGAGATTGATGTACAAACAGCCTTAAGTAGTGTTTAACATCTTGCGATTAATATTTAATTGGACATCACTTAAATTGCCTGTCGTTTATAACTTGTCAATTAAATCGGCAAACTTCCTAATTAAGTATATCACCACCACCACCAGGTCTGCTCGTGAACTGGCGTTCTTGTAAATTATTACGGACGTGTGGTTAGGTTCATTACGACATGATTTCCCATGGGATATGACATGTTTATTGTCTGGTGTAACGTCAGTCGATAGGGCTTTGAATTAGGTGATTGATTGAACGACGGAAGGGAAGGTAAACTAATTTTCCAATAATTTTCTGTACTATCGACGGACTTGTCGTCTAGTTAGGTGGACTTACCTTGCTTTAAGCTGTTGCCTTGCTAAGAACACACTCGACTGTCATGTGTCATGATTAAGTACACCCAGGGTGCTAGAGACATGTTGCCCTTAAGTTAACAGCCTTTCAGGTAGTGATTGTCTACTGACCCCCAATTACCGAATAGTGTGTGGACAGAGGAGTATCACTGTGGAGGAACTTGGCCAAAAGATTTACCATTACATTTCTTAATGAATATTTAAATAATAATGTTGTATTCACTCTGATGTACCATAAATCGAAAGTCGTTGTTATTTTCAGAATCGATTACCAAATGCGAAGAAAAAAATTTGCTTAGACGTGCCATGAAGCTTTCTTTGTCTAATTTTAAGCCAAAATTGGCAATCGCTAGGAATAAACAGGACCGCTTCTAAGTAAAAATGAGAAATGACTTAACCTACCTCCTAACCTTAAAATACTTCGAGGCGCAAACTAGCTTAGCTGCTGCCTCGAAATGCAAGTGGGAGACAGAAAATGTTTCAACCAAAAAATGAATGAAAAAAAGGGCAGTGGATAGCCCACAAAACCAGATACCCACAATCTGGGTATATCCTCCAAACACATATCTCAAGCTAGACCTTTTGTTTCTGTGCATTCGAGGCGCAACTTAGCTTAGCTGCTGCCTCGAAATGCAAGTGGGAGACGGAAAATTTTTCAACCAAAAAATGAATGAAAAAAAGGGCAGTGTATAGCCCACAAAACCAGATACCCACAATCTGGGTATATCCTCCAAACACATATCTCAAGCTAGACCTTTTGTTTCTGTGCATTCGAGGCGCAAACTAGCTTAGCCGCTGCCTCGAAATGCAAGTGGGAGACAGAAAATTTTTCAAAGAAAAAATGTATGAAAAAAAGGGCAGTGTATAGCCCACAAAACCAGATACCCACAATCTGGGTATATCCTCCAAACACATATCTCAAGCTAGACCTTTTGTTTCTGTGCATTCGAGGCGCAACTTAGCTTAGCTGCTGCCTCGAAATGCAAGTGGGAGACAGAAAATTTTTCAACCAAAAAATGAATGAAAAAAAGGGCAGTGTATAGCCCACAAAGCCATATACCCACAATCTGGGTATATCCTCCAATCATATATCTCGAGCTAGACCTTTTCCTTCTGTGCATTCGAGGCGCAAACTAGCTTAGCTGCTGCCTCGAAATGCAAGTGGAAGACAGAAAATTTTTCGTCCAAAAAATGTTTGAAAAAAAGGGCAGTGTATAGCCCACAAAGCCATATACCCACAATCTGGGAATATCCTCCAAACACATATCTCAAGCTAGACCTTTTGTTTCTGTGCATTCGAGGCGCAAACTAGCTTAGCTGCTGCCTCGAAATGCAAGTGGGAGACGGAAAATTTTTCAACCAAAAAATGTATGAAAAAAAGGGCAGTGTATAGCCCACAAAACCAGATACCCACAATCTGGGTATATCCTCCAATCACACATCCCAACCTAGACCTTTTGTTTCTGTGCATTCGAGGCGCAAACTAGCTTAGCCGCTGCCTCGAAATGCAAGTGGGAGACAGAAAATTTTTCAACCAAAAAATGAATGAAAAAAGGGCAGTGTATAGCCCACAAAACCAGATACCCACAATCTGGGTATATCCTCCAATCACACAACCCAACCAAGGCCTTTGTTTCTGTGCATTCGAGACGCAAACTAGCTTAGCTGTTGCCTCGAAATGCAAGTGGAAGACAGAAAATTTTTCATCCAAAAAATTAATGAAAAAAAGGGCAGTGTATAGCCCACAAAACCAGATACCAACAATCTGGGTATATCCTCCAAACACATATCTCAAGCTAGACCTTTTGTTTCTGTGCATTCGAGGCGCAACTTAGCTTAGCTGCTGCCTCGAAATGCAAGTGGAAGACAGAAAATTTTTCAACCAAAAAATTAATGAAAAAAAGGGCAGTGTATAGCCCACAAAACCAGATACCAACAATCTGGGTATATCCTCCAAACACATATCTCAAGCTAGACCTTTTGTTTCTGTGCATTCGAGGCGCAAATTAGCTTAGCTGCTGCCTCGAAATGCAAGTGGGAGACAGAAAATTTTTCAAAGAAAAAATGTATGAAAAAAAGGGCAGTGTATAGCCCACAAAACCAGATACCCACAATCTGGGTATATCCTCCAAACACATATCTCAAGCTAGACCTTTTGTTTCTGTGCATTCGAGGCGCAACTTAGCTTAGCTGCTGCCTCGAAATGCAAGTGGGAGACAGAAAATTTTTCAACCAAAAAATGAATGAAAAAAAGGGCAGTGTATAGCCCACAAAACCAGATACCCACAGTCTGGGTATATCCTCCAAACACACATCTCAAGCTAGACCTCTTGTTTCTGTGCATTCGAGGCGCAAACTAGCTTAGCTGCTGCCTCGAAATGCAAGTGGGAGACAGAAAATTTTTCAACCAAAAAATGAATGAAAAAAAGGGCAGTGTATAGCCCACAAAGCCAGATACCCACAATCTGGGTATATCCTCCAAACACATATCTTAAGCTAGACCTTTTGTTTCTGTGCATTCGAGGCGCAAACTAGCTTAGCTGCTGCCTCGAAATGCAAGTGGGAGACAGAAAATTTTTCAACCAAAAAATGAATGAAAAAAAGGGCAGTGTATAGCCCACAAAGCCAGATACCCACAATCTGGGTATATCCTCCAAACACATATCTTAAGCTAGACCTTTTGTTTCTGTGCATTCGAGGCGCAAACTAGCTTAGCTGCTGCCTCGAAATGCAAGTGGGAGACAGAAAATTTTTCAAAGAAAAAATGTATGAAAAAAAGGGCAGTGTATAGCCCACAAAAGCAGATACCCACAATCTAGGTATATCCTCCAATCACACATCTCAAGCTAGACCTCTTGTTTCTGTGCATTCGAGGCGCAAACTAGCTTAGCTGCTGCCTCGAAATGCAAGTGGGAGACAGAAAATTTTTCAACCAAAAAATTAATGAAAAAAAGGGCAGTGTATAGCCCACAAAACCAGATACCCACAATCTGGGTATATCCTCCAAACACATATCTCAAGCTAGACCTCTTGTTTCTGTGCATTCGAGGCGCAAACTAGCTTAGCCGCTGCCTCGAAATGCAAGTGGGAGACAGAAACTTTTTCATCCAAAAAATGAATGAAAAAAAGGGCAGTGTATAGCCCACAAAACCAGATACCCACAATCTAGGTATATCCTCCAATCACACATCTCAAGCTAGACCTCTTGTTTCTGTGCATTCGAGGCGCAAACTAGCTTAGCTGCTGCCTCGAAATGCAAGTGGGAGACAGAAAATTTTTCAACCAAAAAATTAATGAAAAAAAGGGCAGTGTATAGCCCACAAAACCAGATACCCACAATCTAGGTATATCCTCCAATCACACATCTCAAGCTAAACCTTTTGTTTCTGTGCATTCGAGACGCAAACTAGCTTAGCTGCTGCCTCGAAATGCAAGTGGGAGACAGAAAATTTTTCAACCAAAAAATGTATGAAAAAAAGGGCAGTGTATAGCCCACAAAACCAGATACCCACAATCTGGGTATATCCTCCAAACACATATCTCAAGCTAGACCTTTTGTTTCTGTGCATTCGAGGCGCAACTTAGCTTAGCTGCTGCCCCGAAATGCAAGTGGGAGACAGAAAATTTTTCAACCAAAAAATGAATGAAAAAAAGGGCAGTGTATAGCCCACAAAACCAGATACCCACAGTCCGGGTATATCCTCCAAACACACATCTCATGCTAGACCTCTTGTTTCTGTGCATTCGAGGCGCAAACTAGCTTAGCTGCTGCCTCGAAATGCAAGTGGGAGACAGAAAATTTTTCAACCAAAAAATTAATGAAAAAAAGGGCAGTGTATAGCCCACAAAACCAGATACCCACAATCTAGGTATATCCTCCAATCACACATCTCAAGCTAGACCTTTTGTTTCTGTGCATTCGAGGCGCAAACTAGCTTAGCCGCTGCCTCGAAACGCAAGTGGGAGACAGAAAATTTTTGAAAAAAAGGGCAGTGTATAGCCCACAAAACCAGATACCCACAATCTGGGTATATCCTCCAAACACATATCTCAAGCTAGACCTTTTGTTTCTGTGCATTCGAGGCGCAACTTAGCTTAGCTGCTGCCCCGAAATGCAAGTGGGAGACAGAAAATTTTTCAACCAAAAAATGAATGAAAAAAAGGGCAGTGTATAGCCCACAAAACCAGATACCCACAGTCCGGGTATATCCTCCAAACACACATCTCATGCTAGACCTCTTGTTTCTGTGCATTCGAGGCGCAAACTAGCTTAGCTGCTGCCTCGAAATGCAAGTGGAAGACAGAAAATTTTTCATCCAAAAAATTAATGAAAAAAAGGGCAGTGTATAGCCCACAAAACCAGATACCCACAATCTAGGTATATCCTCCAATCACACATCTCAAGCTAGACCTTTTGTTTCTGTGCATTCGAGGCGCAAACTAGCTTAGCCGCTGCCTCGAAATGCAAGTGGGAGACAGAAAATTTTTCAACCAAAAAATGAATGAAAAAAAGGGCAGTGAATAGCCCACAAAACCATATACCCACAATCTGGGTATATCCTCCAAGCACATATCTCAAGCTAGACCTTTTCTTTCTGTGTATTCGAGGTGCAAACTAGCTTAGCTGCTGCCTCGAAATCCAAGTGGGAGACAGAAAATTTTTCGACCAAAAAATGTATGAAAAAAAGGGCAGTGTATAGCCCACAAAACCATATACCCACAATCTGGGTATATCCTCCAATCACACATCTCAAGCTAGACCTCTTGTTTCTGTGCATTCGAGGCGCAAACTAGCTTAGCTGCTGCCTCGAAATGCAAGTGGGAGACAGAAAATTTTTCATCCAAAAAATGAATGAAAAAAAGGGCAGTGTATAGCCCACAAAACCAGATACCCACAATCTAGGTATGTCCTCCAATCACACATCTCAAGCTAGACCTCTTGTTTCTGTGCATTCGAGGCGCAAACTAGCTTAGCTGCTGCCTCGAAATGCAAGTGGAAGACAGAAAATTTTTCATCCAAAAAATGTATGAAAAAAAGGGCAGTGTATAGCCCACAAAACCAGATACCCACAATCTAGGTATATCCTCCAATCACACATCTCAAGCTAGACCTTTTGTTTCTGTGCATTCGAGGCGCAAACTAGCTTAGCTGCTGCCTCGAAATCCAAGTGGGAGACAGAAAATTTTTCGACCAAAAAATGTATGAAAAAAAGGGCAGTGTATAGCCCACAAAACCATATACCCACAATCTGGGTATATCCTCCAAGCACATATCTCAAGCTAGACCTTTTCTTTCTGTGTATTCGAGGCGCAAACTAGCTTAGCTGCTGCCTCGAAATCCAAGTGGGAGACAGAAAATTTTTCAAAGAAAAAATTTTTGAAAAAAAGGGCAGTGTATAGCCCACAAAACCATATACCCACAATCTGGGTATATCCTCCAAGCACATATCTCAAGCTAGACCTTTTCTTTCTGTGTATTCGAGGCGCAAACTAGCTTAGCTGCTGCCTCGAAATCCAAGTGGGAGACAGAAAATTTTTCGACCAAAAAATGTATGAAAAAAAGGGCAGTGTATAGCCCACAAAACCAGATACCCACAATCTGGGTATATCCTCCAAACACATATCTCAAGCTAGACCTCTTGTTTCTGTGCATTCGAGGCGCAAACTAGCTTAGCTGCTGCCTCGAAATGCAAGTGGGAGACAGAAAATTTTTCAAAGAAAAAATTTTTGAAAAAAAGGGCAGTGTATAGCCCACAAAACCAGATACCCACAATCTGGGTATATCCTCCAAACACATATCTCAAGCTAGACCTCTTGTTTCTGTGCATTCGAGGCGCAAACTAGCTTAGCTGCTGCCTCGAAATGCAAGTGGGAGACAGAAAATTTTTCAACCAAAAAATGAATGAAAAAAAGGGCAGTGTATAGCCCACAAAACCAGATACCCACAATCTAGGTATATCCTCCAATCACACATCTCAAGCTAGACCTCTTGTTTCTGTGCATTCGAGGCGCAAACTAGCTTAGCTGCTGCCTCGAAATGCAAGTGGGAGACAGAAAATTTTTCATCCAAAAAATGAATGAAAAAAAGGGCAGTGTATAGCCCACAAAACCAGATACCCACAATCTAGGTATATCCTCCAATCACACATCTCAAGCTAGACCTCTTGTTTCTGTGCATTCGAGGCGCAAACTAGCTTAGCTGCTGCCTCGAAATGCAAGTGGGAGACAGAAAATTTTTCAACCAAAAAATTAATGAAAAAAAGGGCAGTGTATAGCCCACAAAACCAGATACCCACAATCTGGGTATATCCTCCAAACACATATCTCAAGCTAGACCTTTTGTTTCTGTGCATTCGAGGCGCAACTTAGCTTAGCTGCTGCCTCGAAATGCAAGTGGGAGACAGAAAATTTTTCATCCAAAAAATGAATGAAAAAAAGGGCAGTGTATAGCCCACAAAACCAGATACCCACAATCTAGGTATATCCTCCAATCACACATCTCAAGCTAGACCTCTTGTTTCTGTGCATTCGAGGCGCAAACTAGCTTAGCTGCTGCCTCGAAATGCAAGTGGGAGACAGAAAATTTTTCAACCAAAAAATTAATGAAAAAAAGGGCAGTGTATAGCCCACAAAACCAGATACCCACAATCTAGGTATATCCTCCAATCACACATCTCAAGCTAGACCTTTTCTTTCTGTGTATTCGAGGCGCAAACTAGCTTAGCTGCTGCCTCGAAATCCAAGTGGGAGACAGAAAATTTTTCGACCAAAAAATGTATGAAAAAAAGGGCAGTGTATAGCCCACAAAACCATATACCCACAATCTGGGTATATCCTCCAATCACACATCTCAAGCTAGACCTCTTGTTTCTGTGCATTCGAGGCGCAAACTAGCTTAGCCGCTGCCTCGAAATGCAAGTGGGAGACAGAAAATTTTTCAAAGAAAAAATTTTTGAAAAAAAGGGCAGTGTATAGCCCACAAAACCAGATACCCACAATCTAGGTATATCCTTCAATCACACATCTCAAGCTAGACCTCTTGTTTCTGTGCATTCGAGGCGCAAACTAGCTTAGCTGCTGCCTCGAAATGCAAGTGGGAGACAGAAAATTTTTCATCCAAAAAATGAATGAAAAAAAGGGCAGTGTATAGCCCACAAAACCAGATACCCACAATCTAGGTATATCCTCCAATCACACATCTCAAGCTAGACCTCTTGTTTCTGTGTATTCGAGGCGCAAACTAGCTTAGCCGCTGCCTCGAAATGCAAGTGGGAGACAGAAAATTTTTCAAAGAAAAAATTTTTGAAAAAAAGGGCAGTGTATAGCCCACAAAACCAGATACCCACAATCTGGGTATATCCTCCAAACACATATCTCAAGCTAGACCTCTTGTTTCTGTGCATTCGAGGCGCAAACTAGCTTAGCTGCTGCCTCGAAATGCAAGTGGGAGACAGAAAATTTTTCATCCAAAAAATTAATGAAAAAAAGGGCAGTGTATAGCCCACAAAACCAGATACCCACAATCTAGGTATATCCTCCAATCACACATCTCAAGCTAGACCTCTTGTTTCTGTGCATTCGAGGCGCAAACTAGCTTAGCTGCTGCCTCGAAATGCAAGTGGGAGACAGAAAATTTTTCATCCAAAAAATGAATGAAAAAAAGGGCAGTGTATAGCCCACAAAACCAGATACCCACAATCTAGGTATATCCTCCAATCACACATCTCAAGCTAGACCTCTTGTTTCTGTGCATTCGAGGCGCAAACTAGCTTAGCTGCTGCCTCGAAATGCAAGTGGGAGACAGAAAATTTTTCAACCAAAAAATTAATGAAAAAAAGGGCAGTGTATAGCCCACAAAACCAGATACCCACAATCTGGGTATATCCTCCAAACACATATCTCAAGCTAGACATTTTGTTTCTGTGCATTCGAGGCGCAACTTAGCTTAGCTGCTGCCTCGAAATGCAAGTGGGAGACAGAAAATTTTTCAAAGAAAAAATGTATGAAAAAAAGGGCAGTGTATAGCCCACAAAGCCATATACCCACAATCTGGGAATATCCTCCAAACACATATCTCAAGCTAGACCTTTTGTTTCTGTGCATTCGAGGCGCAAACTAGCTTAGCCGCTGCCTCGAAATGCAAGTGGAAGACAGAAAATTTTTCATCCAAAAAATGTTTGAAAAAAAGGGCAGTGTATAGCCCACAAAGCCATATACCCACAATCTGGGTATATCCTCCAAACACATATCTCAAGCTAGACCTTTTGTTTCTGTGCATTCGAGGCGCAAACTAGCTTAGCTGCTGCCTCGAAATCCAAGTGGGAGACAGAAAATTTTTCGACCAAAAAATGTATGAAAAAAAGGGCAGTGTATAGCCCACAAAACCAGATACCCACAATCTAGGTATATCCTCCAATCACACATCTCAAGCTAGACCTCTTGTTTCTGTGCATTCGAGGCGCAAACTAGCTTAGCTGCTGCCTCGAAATGCAAGTGGGAGACAGAAAATTTTTCAACCAAAAAATTAATGAAAAAAAGGGCAGTGTATAGCCCACAAAACCAGATACCCACAATCTGGGTACATCCTCCAAACACATATCTCAAGCTAGACCTTTTGTTTCAGTGCATTCGAGGCGCAACTTAGCTTAGCTGCTGCCTCGAAATGCAAGTGGGAGACAGAAAATTTTTCAAAGAAAAAATGTATGAAAAAAAGGGCAGTGTATAGCCCACAAAGCCATATACCCACAATCTGGGAATATCCTCCAAACACATATCTCAAGCTAGACCTTTTGTTTCTGTGCATTCGAGGCGCAAACTAGCTTAGCCGCTGCCTCGAAATGCAAGTGGAAGACAGAAAATTTTTCATCCAAAAAATGTTTGAAAAAAAGGGCAGTGTATAGCCCACAAAGCCATATACCCACAGTCTGGGTATATCCTCCAAACACATATCTCAAGCTAGACATTTTGTTTCTGTGCATTCGAGGCGCAAACTAGCTTAGCTGCTGCCTCGAAATCCAAGTGGGAGACAGAAAATTTTTCGACCAAAAAATGTATGAAAAAAAGGGCAGTGTATAGCCCACAAAACCATATACCCACAATCTGGGTATATCCTCCAAACACATATCTGAAGCTAGACCTTTTGTTTCTGTGCATTCGAGGCGTAAACTAGCTTAGCCGCTGCCTCGAAATGCAAATACAAAACGTCTCTGACTAGTTCAGATACCATAGCAGAGTTCCAAACCACTACACCACGTCTTTATATCTCATCTTCTACCCAATATATGATACGTCATGTAAAATGGGGGCATACTCTAAGGCGTGGGGTAAAATCTGTGTTCTACACTATAAGGATATTCATAACTCCTTACACGTCTTTTCTCAGTTTTGGATAGGTAAACGTATCAATATTTCCTTGTAATCCTCATGTCAGTCACTCAAGCGTCATCTCCACGAGCTCATGCAACTATAGACTTCCACTTCTAAGGAAATCGATCTTCGCAGGATTAATTTTTCATTCTTCTTCCAAGCGTATGTATGTATGTATAGGTATAAAAAAAGGAACAAAAGCTATGAGTTTAATGAGACTTTATTATCCAGTGCCATAAGACTGCAAAGCACTTCGAAGAGTCTACAAAATAATTCATGACTTCTAGTGCTACACACGAGAATGCAGACTAAAGCACTCGAGAGGATTTAATAAATTGAGAATCATTCCTCATTTCGAAATCCAAATCCACATCGCGTACACCACACACTCAGTTTCCAATTCCGCAAAGAAAAGAAAGAAAATCCTTCAAGGAACGTATGACTTTTCTCGGAAAAAGGAAAATAGATCAAGTATGCAGTCTGCCGACGAAGCGAATCCTGCACACACAGGACTGACAGCGTAGTCAGCATCTGATGTGCCACTTATTTCGATGAAGTTATTCATTATTTTGTTTTTGCAACACTCGCTGCCATAGTCATATTCTCCAATACAATGACGCAACTTGATTCGGTCCTACATGGCGTATACGTATTACTTTTCTTTCCCCATCCACAGCCGCCCGAAGGACGAAACCCAAGGAAACATGCTGTCTGCGATGTGTTGTACTACATAATTCTTTATGACTTTGTATGACTTTGAGTGTATCGCAGCAAGTTTATAGTTTTTTAATATCCTTTGGCCCGATTGGGTCAATTGCTCTTCTCCTGGCCAGGAGTGTGGTAAAAATGAAAAACCATAAAAAATTAATAATAATGCGACAACAAAGGAAATATTTACATGACACGGAATCGCTTGTTACTGGTTAAGTGTTTGTGTGTGTAGGTAGTCTGCTTTTGACTTTTTAATTAAATGCATGTATAGGTACATATGCCTTGGGGTCAAGCGGAAACAACTCTTATTGCCCTTACGGCGGGAATAAAACAAGTGTAGCTGCCTTTGTAGCACCGCTTGTGGTGTTAATTTGCATTTATTTTGGAGTTTTTCAACTGTGACGGTAGCTTTCCGGTGGCGGAGCCTCCTTGCTGGGAAAAGGATATTTTGTAGCTTTTGTAGCAGTTTTCTAGTATCTTTCGAGTATGGAAATTAAAACATGGAATAGGCGTTGTCATGGTGTTTGCCTTCAGTGTGCTAACATCTTTTTGCAGAGAGTAAATTAAGTGTACACTCACAGATACCTGCATGGCGTGTTGTGTTTTGCTAAATGGAACAAGAAATAGGAAGAAAAAAAGAGACACATGCCAAAAAGTAAAAAGTTACTTGGAGAGGTTAGGATACTAGTCCTTGTGGAATCATTATTTTAAATGCAGAAACTTTTCTTATGAAACTAAAGTCACTCGACATTACAACCATATCCTTAAGGAGGGTAGGACTCACTGATGAACAACGTCAGTCGCATGCTTTTCTATTGGACAATGGTCAGCGATGATACCAATTATAGTATTGTCATGCAATCCGCTAAGGGACATTAAACTCTTAGAACCTTTTATATCCAGCTTGTTGCTAGACATTTGATGTCATTTGTTCTCCTAAGATCTGCTCTCGAGAGAGGATATTGCTTTCATTTAACTTTGCATGCAGCAATTGGAAAACCTAAGGTAGCTTCATCAAGACCCTCATTAAGTATAACAATCGTCAGACGATATCGTTTTGATTAATCAACTTCTGCTGCCAAAAACTGTCAAATACTATCGGTGGAACAAACTACAAACCACAACGTTCATTGGTATTGTTTAAACGACAATCGTCTTAGAAGTTACTTGATGAGGGTCGAGGCAAGTTAGGTACAGTAGTTCAATGTTTGAAAAGTCCATCGGCCCTACAATTCCCTATAATATCACCATGACCCGGAACAAGCGAAAAATGAATGAATGGATATTCTGTACCCTGTATTTAGACTGATCGACAGTTTAACCGCCTTCATGCGAACTTCTGGCAAAAAATCCGAATAGGTTCATCCATCAATCGAATTGGTGCCTTGAGTACCACGACAATTAAGTCTTTTCGCATATAAGCTGGGTACACATCTTGCAGGTACTTTGGGAGCCGTAGCTGATGTTAAACATGCTCTTCCCAATACTTTGAAGAGAGTCCCGCAGATCATCGACCACCTGCCCTCCGAACACAGTTTCAACAATGGCTACAAAATCTCGATACCTAATAAAACCGAATGGACTCAACGTGAGATCCTGTACTACGAATTTTTACGGATGGATCCAAAACTGGGGACGGAGTTGGAGCCGGACTTTTCTCAGAGAACCTAGGCATCCACCTTTAACCTTTAACCTCCCACACTATTGCAGCATCTTTCAAGCCAAAATCTACACCATCCGTGTAAAACAGCTGATTGGCTGACGGCTAATGCTATATCAGCATCGGATATTGTCATATACATCGGCAGTCAAGGAGCTATCAAATACCTCGCATCCAGCACTACGAGATCAAAGGCAATGAAACGCATTAGCTAGAAGAGGTTCCTCTGGTCTAGATAGCATAAATGTCACCGACATCGAGGCACCAACGTCGTATGTTAAAAACCTGATTAACGTCGATCATCTATGGCATCGATGGCATCAGCTTGACCATTGCGAGACTGCTCTGACCATAGGACTCCTAAAACACACGAGAGGAGAATTCTCCATGACAGATAGTTAATACGCTAACCGACCACTGTGCTATAGGAAGGCATGCCCAAAGATTGGGCATCCCCTACAATGACTTTTGCAGAATCTGTAGGAACGAGGAGGAAGAGGAGACCATCTGTCACCTCCTATGTACATGCCCAGCACTTGCCAACATTAGAAAGGCGACAATAGGTAAAAACCTTTTCAACGATCTCAATGGTCTGCCTGCACCGCCTGCACGGCTAAAATTAGCTCCTTCACAATGGACCTTTTCTGGTTTAAGTGCATCCTCATCGAGGGCCGGTCTAATCAACCAACCAACCAAGTCCGTACTACATTTACACAATGATGAAACATCAGAACAGACGGGTCAGATAAAGGCAAGAACTCTTCAAATGATGTCACAGAGCTAAGAGCAAATGGACACACATTCCCCACCAGGAACTACTCTCGGAACTTTCAGACAAATATGTACATACATTGCAGAACTCACTGCAATCAACAAAGCAATATCCAAGGATTGGAATACGCCTACCAGATATCCCGAGCATCCAGTCAGGGTTTAACAGAGGATATTAGACTCGTTTGCATTGGATTTGTGCCGCAAAACCTAAGGGCTGGGCTGTCCAAAATTTGTCGATAATATGAGGCATATCTCGGGTTCTTCATGAACCTTTATCTTGGAGTGAATAGGGAAAGTGATATAGCTATGCATTTAGGTAGAGAAGCGGTTCTTTGAAGAAAGGTTGAGCCTTTTTGTTACCACAGAAACTCATGTATTCATAGAACTTAAGTAATCCAGCCCATGGAGTTCAAATACCGGATTAGTTCTCCAAACTCTTTTTCAGCTATCTCGACCAGATCCAGGAAAAAGAATTTCGCTGGGATGTGCTGCCTGGTGTTCGCTAGAACAAACCCGACAACTCCAAAGCAAGTGATGTACAGAGTTAGTACCCTTCCGCTTGTGCAAAGGTATTGCTAGACCTCTTGCAGTGACCTCTGAGAATGGCAACAATTCTGGCAATATTTGGTCTTAATTTACCAAGTAGCTCATATGACTTAAGTTTGTTGTAACCAGGCTACAACTAATCAGCCTGTTCCACTTGTGTTTGACAAGCTGGAAAAGGTAAAGATCTATATGATACCCAACGGAGCTGCTAGTGAGCCATTAAGGGCCGGCTCTTCAGCACGCTCAGTACCCTCATAATTACTTTGCGCTGAGACCCAGAGACTTGTGATTTATTTCGAGGATATGGCGACCGTAGCAATAGCTTTGATAGCACCTTCGCTGTCTGAAAGGATAGTGACATTGTGTTTGAATGTAGGCAGTTCTTTCAGCAAACAATCGTTTAGGAGACGAAAGCTTAGTTTTAACATAGCTTAGGTCTAGTTCAGGTATAGTTTAGTGTAGTCAGGCTTAGATAAAACAGTTCGAGTATCTATTCCCAACCTTCTCCAAGGCACCCTTCCTTCCTATTTTTTCGGTCCCTCCGATATCGAATGGAGGCTTCACGTAAGATAGTCGGATCTCTATGACTAAACAAAGAGCTGGACAACGTAGAGAGGCTTTCATCTAGCTACTGATAGGAAATGAAATCATAGTTTCCGGTGAAGCTTCTTGTGAGGCATGAAGTCCTCTCCACTTAAACATTAGGTTTACCCTATAACTTGTAGTGCTAAGGAAGGACAACAGCACTTTTTTGAATTAAGATTGCAAATATAAGTTCAAGTTAAAACTAAACCAGCAGTCAAGAGAGTACTGAATATAAATTAGAACTCCCTGTGTGCAAACTGGGTCACTCTAAACCGGTCTCAAGTTCATCAATTCAATTTAACTTGTCAAAAACTATTGCAATAGTTTGCAAAGTCCTTTCATTCATAAGAATAAAAGTGGTTTATTAAAATGTTCCCTTTTGATGTATTAAATTCGTTAAATTGCGCAGATGAAATATTATAGGACCCTTCTCCACCCACTTCACTAGAAGGACCTTATAGCATAAATCTACTTTCCAAACTAAATAGTTGTCGTAGCGTATAATATGTCTACTAATTGCAAAAGTTTGCATTTTACCCTGTTTATGCAATAAAAAAGGACATTTCTTTCAGAAATCCTTCAGCAGGAGTATTCTGATTCAAACAATATCTTTGTTTATGTCTAAAGGGCTCAACACGGGACGTAGATACTGAAAGATGAATTGTTATACTCATGCACATGGACATGAAGTATAGTACACATTCTGATACAATTTATCGAACATGATATCAGCCAAATGCCCACTACGGCTTCAATAATTAATATCCATGAGTTATTGGCGATTTAACGTAACACAGATACTCCTGCACGAGCATTTGTAGTAATTCAACGAACCGTGCCCTTCAGTTGGCCGATTATTTCGACCATAAATATCGAGTAAGCCGCAAAACGTTTGGCAAACTGAATACGAATTTCGCCAATTAATGGTAATAACTTTGATCGATGATTAAATGGCTAGCCTAATTCTCGCAGACCACTAAACGATTTTAAATATCCTTCAGCGAGTCAGGATGGGTTACAAAATTTTTAGATAAACTCTGTAATACTTACTTTAAACATTATTGCCCTAAAGGGGGTGAAACCGTCAGTAATACTCACCTAAAAATAGAAAAAAAGGACATAATTTAGTTTGAAGGATATACAATGTTTGTTGGTTAAAATTTTTTTTTTTGTTTAGGCCTAACTATGGACGGGAATGGTGTCAATTTTAACCAATCATTCTAAGGCTATCCACCTAGCCTTTGTAAGGTCCTTTTTTACAGTCAAAATAAATTGCATTTTACTTGACCATGAGAGGTCTGTTCGGGATCCGTGGGCTAACTCATCACAAAAGCGCTTTGGCCAGGTCGGTTGGTATAAAAGTTGGCACGAATGACAAGAACCTGTGAAGGATAAAATGGATCGCGCTGACTGATACAAGGATGTTTTCAAGAAAAAGACAATAAACGCTTGGAGACTGTCCTAGACCAACTTCTGTATCAAAAATGCATCAAAGGCAGGTAGTGTAGGGTTATGAGATGACACAAAACCACAGGCACTCAGGGGCCCATCGCGATCCCCCCAGAGCCTTTTGGGTAAGTAGCCTAAAGCGCGACCAGCTATGTTTCACTATTTCCCAGATTTACTACGATCTAACATAGCCCGATGGCAACCAGACACTAACTTCTGACAACCGCTTGTGTGTTATATTATCTACACGATTGGGGAGCAGACTCTTAATAGTTATACTCTCGGATGTTTGTCAGATGTTTGCGAGATGTCCGACCTTGATGGTTGAATGGCGATGGACAAGTGGAAGTTGTCAAAATGTCTTCAGTCAAATATGTCCAAACGAAATCTATGCTGGTAATGTTGTTAATGTTAAAGAATGAAACAGGTAAGGAATTTTGGTTTCCTTGTACTCCTATAAACAGGTACATAGCTGTGAAGACTGACATATTCATTAGCATTAACTACATTGACCGATCATTTAACGCTAAACACATTTTGACAGCTTCTGTCTCCATGCTTGTAAATGCACTCACATGCTGAGATCTGTCAACTTCGTCGATATTCGTCAAAATACATCCAAAGGCGCTGTCAAAAAGGCCATATAAGGGTTCGTAAAAGGCCAAGACATACCTACGCATAGCTTTTATCTATAAGGCCCTTAGGATTCTACATACGTTTTGGTTACTTTGACGAGACATGCTGCTGTACCATAGACGTCCTCCTTTTCCGTTGAGTACCACTTAGGGTTTTCTGATGGCGTTCTTCAGGTAACTCAGGGAAACACTTTTCGTTTCGTCGGATCATTGTAGGCTGAATTCATCTTCAATGCGGATTAGTACACTCGTCACTTATGCCTCGAAAAATAAAGACTTCTTGTTAAAGCCTGTGACATACTACAAACTTGCTTCCAAATAAGCGCTGCTTCTCCTCCTTGTAGTAAACAGCTCTCCATATTTTGCTTTCCACGACTCAATCCATTGCTATAGAACTAGCAGTCTAGAGACTTTTTCTTTTCTTTTACTTTAGAGTAAGTATTCTATGTGAAGATACGAATGTAGGTTCATCACTACATCGACGCACCTAACAGCCATCCAAGTCACCACTTCTATCTCAACTAATTCGACTCTGGTCAAAAGATATAAAAAAGGAGCTCCAATTCCTTAGGTCTAGGCACACCGTCAAGCTATGTTGGATTTCAAGACATATGGGCTTCAAAAGAAATGCAAGGGGGTATGAGTTAACTAGACGAAGCTAGATCAGGAAGCGGTATAACCGCCAATTAGCCTCCTCACTTCCGAAATCTGTAGCAAGATGCTCTGTGCTGGATGGAGCATATTCCCTTCGTGAGTGTTTCAAGCCTAGTTTGCGTCCAATGCAACGACAAGTGGGCGAGACACAGCCACAATTGAATGGCGATCCACCTCAGAAGAATAGGAATCAGCAGCACAGACCTATGCAGAGGCGGTGACATAAAGGTAGAGGAAGCCACAATGCACAGCTCTACAAATGCCCAAATTTCAGCAGAACCAGATACCTAGCCCTCAGGAAAGTATCTTGCAATGACCTTAACCAACTACTAACAATAATTTATGTCGAGAACGGGCTGTTTCAGGAGAGCTGCTCCTGTCATGGATTAATCTGTTGGACTATTCCGTGTTCTCTTTTTTTCAGGTATCCCACACCGGGAAACACAATGGATCCATCAAAATCCGAGTGAGACTGTACCGCTTTGGATGCAGGTACCCCTTGAACCTATCCACTTCGGCTTAAGCTTCCTGGTAGACCAGGTATCGCTGAAGGTATTCACTAATAAGCTTAAGCTGGAATCACCAGCTAACCTGACTCCATTTAAAGAATTCATTTGCTTCCACCTGGTTCAAGGGAACAATCTTCTTTATTAAGACGAGAGGGCCTTAAAAGAATACGAGGCCCTTGATGAAACAGATACAGTCTCCATTTTACCCTCTTATTTCAAAAAAAAAAAAAGATTCTATCAGTTCCATAAAAAAAAAATTATAAATCGTGACGCTTGAAGGATGCTTCTAGTTACACTCGAATCCCTCTACTCTGATATCCTTACAGAGCATTGCACCAAAGCTGTTCCTAGGTAGAAATCGCTGCACAGGTTCCTCGAAGGTGCAGCTCTATAACTGCTCTTCCTCCTACCACTGGGCCTTTAAATAGAACACAGCAAGTAGAAGTGGATCTCAGGATCGATACAACCCAACCCCTTCCTGCAGCACACACTGTTCACCCAAATCCATTCAAAAATGCCTACAAGGCCTTATTCCTGTTTCCGCATCATTCCTGTGGGTTTCCCTGCTCCTTTCTCGTACTCGTACATAGTATATTTTTAATTTGACTTCAGAGGATGGGTAGGGGTACGGTTTTTGTTTGTTTTTTTTTTTTTTTTAACCATCTTCATCGTCCTTGTACAGTGCCATCTGTTGATCTAGAAATTGCCACCACTCATCCCTTGGAGTGTGTACCAAACACAAAACCCAACCGAAGTGGAACACAAGTGATAGAATAGGGTGACGCTGATGTAATAATATTTGAATGGGTTCTCCTTGTAATCTGTTCAATTATTTAAGTGGGTATATGTTACTCTCCGAGGCTGCGAGGCTGCACGGGGGTGTCATTCTCATTTGTGAGCCTAGA
The DNA here is from genome assembly GCA_963583995.1 of Xylota segnis. NCBI lineage: Eukaryota > Metazoa > Arthropoda > Insecta > Diptera > Syrphidae > Xylota > Xylota segnis. Next base: position 41,106,326 of record OY757236.1, on the reverse strand, counting down.
GGGTGGTGACTGGATTCCTTGCCGGGGTTAGTACGTGCTAAGCTTTACAGGTTATTACATGCCATTGGACATTCGGGGATTGAATTCAGGATCCGTAATTGTCATGAGGTTTTACGCATTCACATAAATTTTGATGAATCTTACCGTCGTAGTCCTTGTTGTTTTCCATCTTTTCCTCTGCGCTACGGTTAAGGTTTATTAAGGCAATTTGCCTTGGGTTGGTTGGTTACTCGTACTCGCACGAAAGTTTGGGTTAAGGGACAAATTGAAGATTCTTCTGATGGGCCATTCGTATATGACGGCGCATCCCTTCTCTTCGGTTGGTCCTTGCTAAGGCATTAAGTAAATTGCCCATAAAATTCTGTGTGTTGATAAATTTGGCATTCTTTTGTTTTTTTTTTGGTTCTAGATATTAAAATTCCATGTTGTTATGAAGTAAGAATGGTTCTTTGTTTCAAAAAATTGCCTCCGGAGATTCATGGTTTTGTAAAATTTTTTGGAAATAAATTGATGTACGGTGGCGGAGCTTTGCAGAAAGTAATGTTTGGTGTATCCTTTTGGCTCCTGGCAGAACGTGGTGGCATGTAAACATTGAATTTCAGATATATTGTGTGAATTGAGATGTAAGCACTCCTATCGATGTAATGGGTTTAATGGGTTTGATATCCTTTTTAGGAATGGAAGTTGTTTTTTTTTTTTTTTTTATTCGAAGATGAGCTAAGCTCGTTACTTTTATCGTAAGGCATCGCATTTTATGGGATTTTTAAATGAATTTCAGATTGAATTTCAGTTAAGGCTAAGGACGTTCCATTAGTTGTTCATGTTGGCAAGTGCAGGCAGAGGGAGATTTTGCTTTTTATTGCTTGGAAGTAGGTATTACAGAGGCGGACCGTATTGGTGAAAAGCTTTTGAAATTGTAAATATCTCTTTATGTTCAGCTAATAGGATGTTAGGGTCGAGGATACAATAACTTTGGGGAAAGAGTATCGATCCTGAGATCCACTTCTACTTGCTGTGTTCTATTTAAAAGCCCAGTGGTAGGAGGATGAGCAGTTATAGAGCTGGAAAGAGTAGGTTATTATGAAATTTGTGTAATCGGCGGAATGGGTATCTAAGGAGCATGTACCGACTCATTGCAGAATATGGTCGGGCAAAAGTATCCCCAACGAGTGGAACTTCAGATCCCCAAGAGAAGAGACCCTCTAAATTGCGGCAACTACAATGGAATAAGCCTTCTATTGCTGCATTGATATCTTAACTTCTGTGTTGTGTGAATGCTTAAAACCTATGGTTTAAGGCCAGAAAAGTTCACCATCGACTAAATTTTCACACTAAGCCCGATCTTGGAAAAAACTCAGGAATTTCAAATCGACACTCACCACCTAATAATTGATTTTCAGGCCGCCGTTGACAGCATTTACAGAAACAAGCTATGTCTAGGTATAGCATCCCTGCAAAGCTCATCTGGTTGTGTAGGATGACAATGGAGAATGGTAGACTGCTCTATCTCTCCACACACCGATTCCTTTGATGTCAAAAAAGGATTAAAGGATAAGGATGCGATTTCCTAACCATCGTTCTGGAAAAAATTATGCAGAGCTCACACGCCAACATCAGTGGAACAATCTTTCAAAAGTCCGTGCAACTGCTTACATATGCCGATGGTATTGACATACAAAATTGGAAGAACAAAGCATGATATCCGTAGTAGGCAGGCTAAAATGTGTTTAAAGGTTAATGAGGCCAAAACGATGTATATGCTGTTGACCAAAGAGGACCCACAAGATTGATGTGTTGGTCAGAAAGTCACTCTCCACAGATATAACTTCGACGTAGTTAAGGACTTTGTCTACCTAGGAAGTGCTTTAATTTTAAACACTGAGACCAGTCTGTGCCCGGAGAGTCTACGATTTCAGCCCGAAGGGACGGCGGCGTAGAGGTGGAAAGAGGAAAGAGAGCTCAATCAACTTGGTGTGTGAAAATGGAGACAGTTGACTGAAGATAGAGCTGATTGGATAGGCTTGGCGGTCCATCCCGGACTATTTCAGCACCTTAAGTAAGTAAGTAAGGAATGGGTATATCCTTTAGCACCTCCAGTCAACCCGATTCGAAATCGACGTGGATTACAGGTGCACGTGTTAAGATGATTGAACCAAAGGTGGTTCTTTGGTAGGAGGTCAAAAAATTGATCGCAATGAGCTTATAAAGTTCATCGTTGCATCCTTTTTCTCTTACTCCATCAGTAGCATAGAACACTGCGAGGAGGGATACTTCTCATCGTCTATTCAGTCCGAAGAAGCAGTGGTATCCTTACTCATGACAACTGAGCTTTTGAATACCTACTATTGAACCTTCTGATCAGGCCTTGATGTTGCGTCTTCTTGTGCTTATTAATGATAGTATTGGAATTTCATGTTCAAAAAGTCACGCGATATTGACAGTGTCTTTGAAGTCTTATTTGGTATGCTTCCTGGTTTAATTTGGCACCCAGCGTTCTCCAAGGAGCAACAGTTTAAGTGAACTTTAGGCTATCTGATGTTTTCAGTCACAATTGTCGAGTAATAAGGTGTCATGTCGAAGCCATCTTAAATGAGGCATTCTATCTCACATCGGCCAACAGAAGGGAGAATTGCATTTTAGATTTAAATTTTGTAGAAATGTTTCAGTGCAAATGTAAAAAACTTGTCAAATCTGTCCACTGCCACGCCTACTTTTAAAAACAATATATGTGCATATTTTTACAGCTGAATCCGAAAATAGGTATTAAGACCAAATTAAGGGGTCTTCTGATAGGTGTTCTCGGCTATGCATAAGGTTCAACAATGTTGAAATAATATCTCAAGTTTTTAACACAATTGGGTTGCCCTATACTGGTTCAATTATTCTAGCAATATTTATAGAAACAGTCAAGGGAGTATGTGGACTAACTCTTTTTAGAATAAACTGGAGGCGGATGAGTTGGGGCATATGTGACTTTAACATGACGTCCGAGCCCACTTGCTACGCACCTGGCAACACATTTTATAAAAACATACAAATGTTCATAAATAATAATTCAATAGGCACGGGATGGAAACAATTTACTTTTAGTCCTGGATGCTTGATTGAAAGATACTGTGGCTTATGACAGAAGCTCATTGTTAGTCTTGAGAATTCTAAGAAAAGGGAATCTCTCCTTCCAAGCCTTTCACATGAACGTAAGTAAATTAGTCCCATTCCAAGTAAAATTGGATTATCTACGTGGGAGTATAGAAGGCGAAATTCCATGGTATTTTACTCATATGCATGTAAATATGTATACAGGTTTGCAGGATTCCAAGTTGTATCTCCATATTTTCCATAATTAATTGTGTCCATGATGTAAAAGGACGAAGGGCCATGTGGGCGTCTACTGGCTTTAAGGCAGAACACAGACGAATCGAAGATGAATTCTAGAGTTGGATGTGATGTCTTTGGACCAAACACCAATGTCTTGATACCTATGGGAACTTGCCCCATAATATTCCAGGCCATGCCATTGATACCTTCGCTATATCAAACCTTAATGTGAGTATGAAGGCGGCTAAGATATTCATCTTTCTAGACACAGGCAGCACCTAAATAGCTATCGTCTTCATATCAAAATGATGCTACGATGCAGTAACATCTTTTTTGAGGTATGTACAACAGGTCATCAAGAATCGTCCCATATTTTGACAGTCGATCTCGTCGTTTGTGTCCACTTGAAGTCCCTTGTAGTCGCTCAATTTGCTTTTTGTCAAATCCCTGCACAATGAACCCTTCCATACGTACCCATGCCTAATGAATGGGACAATGAACTTCGTCTGGGCCACTGGGCAAATGTCACAAGGTTGAGATAATCCAAACGAATTATCATAACGATCAGAGTACAAGTGACAGCCCGCTGTGTTCTGTCAATAGTGTCAAAACTCGCATGGCAGCGAGTCGGCTTGTCTAAGTTCTTTTTTGAAATCAAAGGTCTCGGTGAGTTCGTTACCGATTTTGATGGAGCAGCGAGCGTTCCCCATCGTATCCTGCATAGACGAACGAGTTTGGCAGAGATGTCAAAGTTGGACATGGGTAGGTATAGCACGTCTGAATAGATGCTGTCATATGCTGCTCCGAAATCGATGAAGAGGCGGTGGATATGAATTTGGATTTCTGAGTTTTTGACCGACTGTGTACTTTTCTGAGCTGAAATCACATTAATCGGAGCCGATCACGGTGACGTAAGGTTTCAGACGTTCACACAATATGACAGATATGATCTTGCACGAAATATTCAGTTTGCGTAACTCAGGGAATCGGCCACAGGGCTAAGAGCGAAGCTTTCATATACCCGTCTGACCAAATTTTGAAGATGAGTCAGTGTGTGGCCTCTATCGGAGTCATCTCCAGCTGAGTTGCACAACTCGAGCAATATGGCATCAGGTTCAGCACCCTTGTTGGTCTTAAGCTTGGATTTTGCTATTCTTTCTTTGCTTTGGCTAGAGCGACGGTAATTTAGGGTATCATGGTCTATGTTCAATGGTTCATTCTGATCTTAGTCTTCATCACTCTTACACGGTCTGCAGGAGCAATTTGTGCGTCTTCTCAAGCCACGCGGCATACTTCTTCATCTCTACAGTTTTTTGTACGAGGTTTGTTGGCTTAACATGTTCGTTCTCTTGTTGGTACATATTCTTTAGGGGCGTCGTCGTAGCTCCAAGCCAGATGCAGAAAGTATCTGCATACACCTTAAGCCGCATCTTTCCTAAGAAAAGTCCTTAGACTCAGCCAATGCAAAACTACTTCCCTGTTTACTGATTTATTCATAGATTGCCCTCGAGAGTCAGATTAAAGCAACTTAAATCCATAGGACGTGCGTGTATCTCCTTGCCATAGACACTGTTTATATGTATTTACCATCAACACCAATCGCCTACGGATACGGAATAAATTTCCCTCTCTCACTCTCTGCTGCCATAACCTAACCCAGTTCTGCCAACATCCGAAGGATTTTTATTTATGCCTTGCGTTTGTGTATAAAGCACAAAAATCCGCCCCCTTCCCAACCGGTAGCTTGTGGGATGAATGTAAATAGGTGTCCCAGGACGTAGCAATCCCGAGTTCGGTTCACTGGCGTATGAAGCATTAAAGCGCGCCTCTGGAAAATTTTCATTTCACAGCACAGCAATGATTTTGTTGGTTCATTTTAATATTGAACCTCCAACCTAGTCCTGTAAGGCACTGTAGGAGCACAGACTTACCACCTCAATCTATGTGTACACATAAACACCTCATCGCAGGATCAATATTTATTACGATACCATGGCCGGGTTTGTTCAGGCGATATCCGCCGTCTGGCACTAAGTAAATACTCCACAACCGCACCGCGTATAGCTTATGAAAGTCATCGTTTTGCGAGTTCTGGGAACGGGCTGGGAAGGATGGGAGGGTGCTTCCTGAGCCATAGGTGGACAATGCTGGGTGTGGGTGAGCCATGTGCATGTTAACATTGAACACATTTGCATAAAATTCCACTGTGATTCTATTTTCAGTTAAGTAATACATTTCCAATCCAATAACATTGAAGGGATTTTCTCCTGCCACCCGGCACCGCGCCGCCGGGGATGATGGCTGAAAAGGCGAAGGCAGTCAGGTGCGCTTCTCTGTATGGGACAGGATCTTAACCAGGTGCGCTCTCGTTCTCGCTCTGTGGCTCAGGTGGCAGTTAACACACTTGAGTGGAACAAAAAGCCCTATTCTCTGTTTCACTGTGTGAGTGCTGGTTGTGTGATATAAACTGTCTCTCTGTGGTTGCATAGGTGCTATGCGGTGGATTCGCATCAAGTGTGTGCGGTATGTCATGTGTACATTCATAGATTGTGTGGAATGGTTGAGTGGCGTAGGTATTTGTGGTCTTAGCCGTTGTTGTTTTATGCCATTAAAGGGATGCTTTGAGGACAGTATCATAGTGAAATCCTTGTAATCTGATCTTTTTAGGACCAGGATTTGACAATGTTCCCTGTTGGTATGGGAATCTCTTTGGGTTCTCAACTGTGGGTGTGGCATTAAAGTTTCATGAGAAAACAAGGAAAAAGGACACTGAATTTTGTTTAAATCGGTTTAGTAATACGATGTAATGGAGCGAAAGTGGGACTGCTGCTCCATGAAAAGTGACATCATAAAGGATACACTAAAATACGTTATTCAAAAGCGGAACGAGGGCAACCTTAAAATTCTATAAAAAGCCATAATCCGTGAGTCTATCTTCTGTTCATAAAGGGAGTAAAAAACTCACCAAAAGAAAAAGAAAAACTCGGAGAAAATGAACTGCAGAATGGAGACACTAATAATGAGGTGCATTCACTCATAGGGACTATAGGGACAAAGAAGGCGTTCCACAATGCTCCATACTCACATCATTACTGTTGAATGCAATGTACGATGGTATATCCAGAGTGTGAGCACCACATGGAGTGAAATTATAGGTTTCACTGACGAAATAGTGATCGGAAAACTAGGCAAGTTCAAACTGCTACTATAACATCTGTCCAACAGTAGCTAGAATCTAAGAAACTAGCTTTGATAGAAGATAAGGCAGAAGCAGTTCAAGGAGTGAGTTACACAGTGCACTCCAAAAGTTGGATTATTATAGACGACTGACGAAACTTTGGAAAACATTTGAAGTATTGTATCAAAGACAGCTCGAAGTTGTCTAGAATGCTGGCCAATGTTAGGGCTCCAAGAAATATCAGGAAAGGACTACTGTCTAGAGTAATGACTGCACAAATGGTTTGCGGATCCTCAGCCTGGTCAGAGTAGTCAAGACATGATAGGACAATAAATGTATCTACGAATGTGGCAGCAACGACGGGACGCAGAAGAAGGTGAAGTAAACTACAGATTCCCATCTTCTTGAGGAAAGACGGAAATAGGTAAGTAGGTGAATTAAATGTCGGACTGCTGAGGTATGGTTAGGTTTGAAGTGGCTACAAGCTATCGCCAGGCATGTAGAGCAATAATACCAGCAGGATCATGTAATCCTCCATACCTACTAGTGAACCCAATTTAAGCTTGTAATGAAGTCTAGTAGAATCTTAATGTCGATGTTAATAAGATCACCTAGCAGGGCAGGCTCAGAAAATGTGGAGAATAGATTCCACTTCCTGCGAAAATCATTCAATTTCACTCCAATTCTAGTTGTGTGATTTCTTTTTAGACAATGCAATGCCCAGTGATGACACAACTATGTCCAGGAACCCAACATATGTGAATAATAAGCTCCTTCTCTTAGAGTGACGAACAGCAGTCTACAACACCCTTTAAATTATGAGAAAAGGATTCCAAGGATTCGATAGCTACTTGACTGTCTGTGGTAGATACCACGCCAAGATCGGACTTCTTTAATTGCGATTAATTGCTCCTGGAACAGGTTACAATGATTAGGAAGACGGAAGGACAGACTGAGATTAAGTTTATCAGAGAAAACCCCCACACATGTAAAAGTGGATCGATTTGTCTCCAGAAACACGTCTTCCTGCAAGAATGTCTTCGAAGGGATGGTTACCTGTAAGTTATTGTCAAAGCTTAACCTTAGAATAGGGTAGTCTGTGTTATCGAAAGATTTTTCAAAATTTTTCAGATATTGCTTTGAGAACTTGAAGGTGAAACAAACTGCAGAGCGTGTCGTACGAAGCGCAGCACTTATGCATAAACAAGCTCAACTTCCTTTTCAAGAATAGACACAAGTATCTTGCTTCATTAGAGAAAGTTAAGTATATACCATTGAGCGAGCGGGAACGTCGACCTATTTAGTCAAAAAACTGGGCAATAGTCATTTGAGATGGCTCGCACATGTGGAACGACTGGACACCAATGTTCCAGGCCACAAAGTCGTCAAATCAAAACCGGAGAAGCCGAATTAATTAGCAGAATTTAGTATTTCGCAGTGAAGAGTATCAATTCTGCTCTATGGAGGTTCACAACCTCGTCTCACTGCCCATATAGTTAACATAATCAATCTCATCAATCTCTACCCTCAACAACGTAATTGAAGTGCTCAAATGGCACCTGCGTGAATCGATACAAGATTATGTGCACACAATCAATGATTCCCTAGCTGATATAACCAATAAGATGACTCTCTGGCTATTAATATGGCCGCTCAGATGGAACGCGTCGATGCTCTGAGGAACTATACTGCTTCCACCAGGCTGGCTATGACCGAAATCATTGAAGAATTAAGGTTCCTATTTGGCAAGCTTGACCACATAACCACTGATATTAAAAGCGGATTTCTTTAGAGTCCTGTCGGACTGCTTTGATAGCCACTGCTTATTCGTTTACTATAGGCCTAACCTATACTTGGGTAAAACATTATGAGTACCGATACTCACTCATATTTCAGTCCGCCAGTGTCCGCAACCTGGTTGTCTATGTAGATTTACTTATGCTTATAACCATTCAACGTGTACAGGCCTAGGTGATACCGGAAATCCGATGGCTGTACTTAGAATATTCCTGAACCAGTACCTTCCTCTATTTTATCCGGGATGGTACATATGAATACTGGGTCTATGACCACATCGCTTGTCTAGCTCTTTCTAGAGGCAAATTTGGAATTGATTTTGAAGCCTCGGTAATGATGGTACGGTGTCCAAATAGATTGCTTTTCCACTCCGAATGTTGAGGTGAACATAGATTACTTTTCGCCGCAAGTTATTTAGTGAAGATGTCAAGAGGACATAGCCCGAGCATGCCTATATAGACGAGGATTAATGTCGTTCTAACACACCACATGTTGAATTCTATATAGGTTTGTAGCTGCTATGACCACCAGACAAGACTGGGGCAGGTTAGGATGGCTGGTCTAACAATGGCAGTATACATCCAGTGAATAATGCCTGGTTTCAGCCCAGAATGCAAGAGAATGTGTAAAAAGCTATTAAAGTCTTCCTTGTCCTGCCATATACCCTAGGTATCTTGCTTAGCCAGATATTTGGAGTTGAGTTCCATTTAGCCTAAGTGGCGCAAAGGCAAACTAGGTCGGATTTCCGTTCATTGCCACCAAGTTTGCGGCCAGTTATTCTACGATTGTGCCTGTCACTAGTATAACGATGTTATCGTCATAACTGATGGCCATAGTATCGGCATGAATGTACGTAGCCCTTGGGGAAAAAAGTAGTATCTCTCTGGAAATATTCAAATTTTGTCATCTTCCTTCGAATTTCCCACAGGACTCGAGGGAAGATAGGATACTTTCTTTATTCTGTTTTGGAATTCATGACTAAAACCCTTATTTGGAGAAGCATCTCTACGCTCTCTGCATTATGAACTATGCCCTGTATCGTCCCGTTTTTTTTCCAAGTTAATCAAAGTTCAGTGTCCAAAGAAAAATGAGGATTTTTTTGATTTTTTTTTTAAAGAAAACACCAAACCAAACCGAGAGGAATGTAAATTGATAGAAATCATGGCGATAAGGAATTTCTACAACATCCTTTTAACATAATTTTACATTTCATCCGAATCGAGAAGGATTTTTTTTTTTTGTTCTTCATTGTCAAGACCCCCTACCCGCTACATGTGCAGACGTTGGAACAAAGGATCTACATACCATGAGGGGCTAGAAACACTCCTTAAAAGGGTTGCTTATCTAAGTGTATGGCATCTACTTGTGTTTTGCATTTTCTTTTATTCATTTTTCGTCAGGACTCCTCCTTGTTTTCTTTCAAATACACCACAAGTATCTGACAGGACGAAGGAGCAGAAAAAAATTAAATAAGAAGAAAAGAACTGAACAAATTTCCATGATGTAATGATTTTAGCTGTCATACCGACATGATGAGCGAAATAGGTTTTTCGACGCATCCTCTCGCCCCCTTCAGTCGAATTGGGTGTCAAGTGATAATGGCAACCAGAGTTTTATATTGTTTTCTTGACGGTTTTTGGTTTTTTTTTTCTTTTTCTATTTTTGTTACCAAATCGACACGATTGAACTTCTTCTCGGAGGAGGGACTTTATTTGTATTACATTGCTGGGGGGCAGTTGATTGTGAAATGCTTGTTTGGTTTCGCCCAGGAGGAGCATATTGAAAGTTGAGAATTGCCTCTCATTAATGGTAACGTCAAGGATATTCCATCCAGCAAGAAGCCATAGAAACAAAAAAAAAAAAATCGATAGACCATTTCAGAGGCATAATTTTGTTGTTTGCATGTCATTATGTGGATATTCTGAGAAAATGCTTTAATTTAACGCATTATGGTCTCGAAAGTAGTGAAGCATTGAAGCGGAACGTAAATTAAAATATTTTCCAGGGATACACACCCATACGTCGACTATACTGAAAAAAAACTTTGAAAACAGGTTTTTTTTTTTTCGTTTTACCTACTCGCAGAGTGCTTTGAATTATGTGGCTTTGAAATCTCAACGACAGGCACGTGTAGTGGGCTGTAAACTCTCATCCAGTTCTCAAGGCTGTGGGATGTACTTCAGGGTTTGCTCTTCGAGTTTATGAGACTTCCTCGTCGCAGTTATAGCAAGGATTTCTATTCAACACATTGGATACAAAAATGCTAGCTCGGAATTTGCTTCAAGGACATACGTTCAGTGGAGAACTTGGTCACTTTCATCAGATCCATTGGCTTAGTGAGCCTCTATCTACCTATCAGTTCGACAGTGGTATGTTCTCCAGTGAACAGTGAAGTTTTCTTATGCTGCTGGGCCGTGATGAGCAAGACTGATCCACCGAGCAAAAGAAAATTGGCCACTAGCTGGTGAATTCTTCATTTTCAACTGGCAATGAACTATAGCATAGCCTATGGCTTTAAAGGAATAGAGACAAGACCCCACTGCTCAGAACACGTTTACTCCACTAGTAGTTTTCACAGGGTTAAGCCTGCCTACACATGACCTTTATCCTTTAAACGTTTTTGGTTAAGTTTTTTGTTGAATTTCATCCATTTGACCCAAAACGCAAACGGAGAGGAGATATGTGACGATTTTGCACTTGAAGTCAGTAAAGATGTTTTTCCAGTCTTGACCTCTGCATACATAACTTCTTTCAAAATCCTCAATAGCGAGCAACTGAGTGCACCAAAGTCTAAGTCATCCTTTAAACGTTTTTTAGTTAAGTTTTTTGTTGAATTTCAACCATTTGACCCAAAACGCAAAGGGAGAGGAGATATGTGACGATTTTGCACTTGAAGTCAGTAAAGATGTTTTTCCAGTCTTGACCTCTGCATACCCAACTTCTTTCAAAATCCTCAATGGCGAGCAACTGAGTGCACCAAAGTCTAAGTCATCCTTTAAACGTTTTTTTTTTTTAAGTTTTTTGTTGAATTTCATTCATTTGACCCAAAACGCAAAGGGAGAGGAGATATGTGACGATTTCGCACTTGAAGTCAGTTAAGAGGTTTTTTCAGTCTTGTCCTCTGCATACCCAACTTCTTTCAAAATCCTCAATAGCGAGCAACTGAGTGCACCAAAGTCTAAGTCATCCTTTAAACGTTTTTTGGTTAAGTTTTTTGTTGAATTTCATTCATTTGACCCAAAACGCAAAGGGAGAGGAGATATGTGACGATTTTGCACTTGAAGTCAGTAAAGATGTTTTTCCAGTCTTGACCTTTGCATACCCAACTTCTTTCAAAATCCTCAATGGCGAGCAACTGAGTGCACCAAAGTCTAAGTCATCCTTTAAACGTTTTTTTTTTTTAAGTTTTTTGTTGAATTTCATTCATTTGACCCAAAACGCAAAGGGAGAGGAGATATGTGACGATTTCGCACTTGAAGTCAGTTAAGAGGTTTTTTCAGTCTTGTCCTCTGGATACCCAACTTCTTTCAAAATCCTCAATAGCGAGCAACTGAGTGCACCAAAGTCTAAGTCATCCTTTAAACGTTTTTTAGTTAAGTTTTTTGTTGAATTTCAACCATTTGACCCAAAACGCAAAGGGAGAGGAGATATGTGACGATTTTGCACTTGAAGTCAGTAAAGATGTTTTTCCAGTCTTGACCTCTGCATACCCAACTTCTTTCAAAATCCTCAATGGCGAGCAACTGAGTGCACCAAAGTCTAAGTCATCCTTTAAACGTTTTTTTTTTTTAAGTTTTTTGTTGAATTTCATTCATTTGACCCAAAACGCAAAGGGAGAGGAGATATGTGACGATTTCGCACTTGAAGTCAGTTAAGAGGTTTTTTCAGTCTTGTCCTCTGCATACCCAACTTCTTTCAAAATCCTCAATAGCGAGCAACTGAGTGCACCAAAGTCTAAGTCATCCTTTAAACGTTTTTTGGTTAAGTTTTTTGTTGAATTTGATCCATTTGACCCAAAACGCAAACGGAGAGGAGATATGTGACTCTTTTGCACTTGAAGTCAGTTAAGAGGTTTTTTCAGTATTGTCCTCTGCATACCCAACTTCTTTCAAAATCCTCAATAGCGAGCAACTGAGTGCACCAAAGTCTAAGTCATCCTTTAAACGTTTTTTGGTTAAGTTTTTTGTTGAATTTCATTCATTTGACCCAAAACGCAAAGGGAGAGGAGATATGTGACGATTTTGCACTTGAAGTCAGTAAAGATGTTTTTCCAGTCTTGACCTTTGCATACCCAACTTCTTTCAAAATCCTCAACAGCGAGCAACTGAGTACACCAACGTCTAAGTCATCCTTTAAACGTTTTTTGGTTAAGTTTTTTGTTGAATTTGATCCATTTGACCCAAAACGCAAACGGAGAGGAGATATGTGACTCTTTTGCACTTGAAGTCAGTTAAGAGGTTTTTTCAGTCTTGTCCTCTGCATACCCAACTTCTTTCAAAATCCTCAATAGCGAGCAACTGAGTGCACCAAAGTCTAAGTCATCCTTTAAACGTTTTTTGGTTAAGTTTTTTGTTGAATTTGATCCATTTGACCCAAAACGCAAACGGAGAGGAGATATGTGACTCTTTTGCACTTGAAGTCAGTTAAGAGGTTTTTTCAGTCTTGTCCTCTGCATACCCAACTTCTTTCAAAATCCTCAATAGCGAGCAACTGAGTGCACCAAAGTCTAAGTCATCCTTTAAACGTTTTTTGGTTAAGTTTTTTGTTGAATTTGATCCATTTGACCCAAAACGCAAACGGAGAGGAGATATGTGACTCTTTTGCACTTGAAGTCAGTTAAGAGGTTTTTTCAGTATTGTCCTCTGCATACCCAACTTCTTTCAAAATCCTCAATAGCGAGCAACTGAGTGCACCAAAGTCTAAGTCATCCTTTAAACGTTTTTTGGTTAAGTTTTTTGTTGAATTTCATTCATTTGACCCAAAACGCAAAGGGAGAGGAGATATGTGACGATTTTGCACTTGAAGTCAGTAAAGATGTTTTTCCAGTCTTGACCTTTGCATACCCAACTTCTTTCAAAATCCTCAACAGCGAGCAACTGAGTACACCAACGTCTAAGTCATCCTTTAAACGTTTTTTGGTTAAGTTTTTTGTTGAATTTGATCCATTTGACCCAAAACGCAAACGGAGAGGAGAAATGTGACTCTTTTGCACTTGAAGTGAATTTAGAGGTTTTTTCAGACTTGACCTCTGCATACCCAACTTCTTTCAAAATCCTCAATAGCGAGCTACTGAGTGCACCAACGTCTAAGTCATCGTTTAAACTTTTATTGGTTAAGTTTTTTGTTGAATTGCATCCATTTGGCCTAAAACGCAAAGGGAGAGGAGATATGTGACGATTTTGCACTTGAAGTGAGCTTAGAGGTTTTTTCAGACTTGACCTCCGCATACCCAACTTCTTTCAAAATCCTCAATAGCGAGCTACTGAGTGCACCAACGTCTACGTCATCCTTTAAACGTTATTTGGTTAAGTTTTTGTTGAATTGCATCCATTTGGCCTAAAACGCAAAGGGAGAGGAGATATGTGACGATTTTGCACTTGAAGTGAGCTTAGAGGTTTTTTCAGACTTGACCTCCGCATACCCAACTTCTTTCAAAATCCTCAATAGCGAGCAACTGAGAGCACCAACGTCTACATCATCCTTTAAACGTTTTTTGGTTAAGTTTTTTGTTGAATTGCATCCATTTGGCCTAAAACGCAAAGGGAGAGGTGAAATGTGACTCTTTTGCACTTGAAGTGAATTTAGATGTTTTTTCAGACTTGACCTCTGCATACCCAACTTCTTTCAAAATCCTCAATAGCGAGCAACTGAGTGCACCAAAGTCTAAGTCATCCTTTAAACGTTTTTTAGTTAAGTTTTTTGTTGAATTTCAACCATTTGACCCAAAACGCAAAGGGAGAGGAGATATGTGACGATTTCGCACTTGAAGTCAGTTAAGAGGTTTTTTCAGTCTTGTCCTCTGCATACCCAACTTCTTTCAAAATCCTCAATAGCGAGCAACTGAGTGCACCAAAGTCTAAGTCATCCTTTAAACGTTTTTTGGTTAAGTTTTTTGTTGAATTTGATCCATTTGACCCAAAACGCAAACGGAGAGGAGATATGTGACTCTTTTGCACTTGAAGTCAGTTAAGAGGTTTTTTCAGTATTGTCCTCTGCATACCCAACTTCTTTCAAAATCCTCAATAGCGAGCAACTGAGTGCACCAAAGTCTAAGTCATCCTTTAAACGTTTTTTGGTTAAGTTTTTTGTTGAATTTCATTCATTTGACCCAAAACGCAAAGGGAGAGGAGATATGTGACGATTTTGCACTTGAAGTCAGTAAAGATGTTTTTCCAGTCTTGACCTTTGCATACCCAACTTCTTTCAAAATCCTCAACAGCGAGCAACTGAGTACACCAACGTCTAAGTCATCCTTTAAACGTTTTTTGGTTAAGTTTTTTGTTGAATTTGATCCATTTGACCCAAAACGCAAACGGAGAGGAGATATGTGACTCTTTTGCACTTGAAGTCAGTTAAGAGGTTTTTTCAGTCTTGTCCTCTGCATACCCAACTTCTTTCAAAATCCTCAATAGCGAGCAACTGAGTGCACCAAAGTCTAAGTCATCCTTTAAACGTTTTTTGGTTAAGTTTTTTGTTGAATTTGATCCATTTGACCCAAAACGCAAACGGAGAGGAGATATGTGACTCTTTTGCACTTGAAGTCAGTTAAGAGGTTTTTTCAGTCTTGTCCTCTGCATACCCAACTTCTTTCAAAATCCTCAATAGCGAGCAACTGAGTGCACCAAAGTCTAAGTCATCCTTTAAACGTTTTTTGGTTAAGTTTTTTGTTGAATTTGATCCATTTGACCCAAAACGCAAACGGAGAGGAGATATGTGACTCTTTTGCACTTGAAGTCAGTTAAGAGGTTTTTTCAGTATTGTCCTCTGCATACCCAACTTCTTTCAAAATCCTCAATAGCGAGCAACTGAGTGCACCAAAGTCTAAGTCATCCTTTAAACGTTTTTTGGTTAAGTTTTTTGTTGAATTTGATCCATTTGACCCAAAACGCAAACGGAGAGGAGATATGTGACTCTTTTGCACTTGAAGTCAGTTAAGAGGTTTTTTCAGTATTGTCCTCTGCATACCCAACTTCTTTCAAAATCCTCAATAGCGAGCAACTGAGTGCACCAAAGTCTAAGTCATCCTTTAAACGTTTTTTGGTTAAGTTTTTTGTTGAATTTCATTCATTTGACCCAAAACGCAAAGGGAGAGGAGATATGTGACGATTTTGCACTTGAAGTCAGTAAAGATGTTTTTCCAGTCTTGACCTTTGCATACCCAACTTCTTTCAAAATCCTCAACAGCGAGCAACTGAGTACACCAACGTCTAAGTCATCCTTTAAACGTTTTTTGGTTAAGTTTTTTGTTGAATTTGATCCATTTGACCCAAAACGCAAACGGAGAGGAGAAATGTGACTCTTTTGCACTTGAAGTGAATTTAGAGGTTTTTTCAGACTTGACCTCTGCATACCCAACTTCTTTCAAAATCCTCAATAGCGAGCTACTGAGTGCACCAACGTCTAAGTCATCGTTTAAACTTTTATTGGTTAAGTTTTTTGTTGAATTGCATCCATTTGGCCTAAAACGCAAAGGGAGAGGAGATATGTGACGATTTTGCACTTGAAGTGAGCTTAGAGGTTTTTTCAGACTTGACCTCCGCATACCCAACTTCTTTCAAAATCCTCAATAGCGAGCTACTGAGTGCACCAACGTCTACGTCATCCTTTAAACGTTATTTGGTTAAGTTTTTGTTGAATTGCATCCATTTGGCCTAAAACGCAAAGGGAGAGGAGATATGTGACGATTTTGCACTTGAAGTGAGCTTAGAGGTTTTTTCAGACTTGACCTCCGCATACCCAACTTCTTTCAAAATCCTCAATAGCGAGCAACTGAGAGCACCAACGTCTACATCATCCTTTAAACGTTTTTTGGTTAAGTTTTTTGTTGAATTGCATCCATTTGGCCTAAAACGCAAAGGGAGAGGAGATATGTGACGATTTTGCACTTGAAGTCAGTAAAGATGTTTTTCCAGTCTTGACCTCTGCATACCCAACTTCTTTCAAAATCCTCAATAGCGAGCAACTGAGTGCACCAAAGTCTAAGTCATCCTTTAAACGTTTTTTGGTTAAGTTTTTTGTTGAATTTGATCCATTTGACCCAAAACGCAAAGGGAGAGGAGATATGTGACTCTTTTGCACTTGAAGTGAATTTGGAGGTTTTTTCAGACTTGACCCCTGCATACCCAACTTTTTTCAAAATCCTCAATAGCGAGCAACTGAGTGCACCAAAGTCTAAGTCATCCTTTAAACGTTTTTTGGTTAAGTTTTTTGTTGAATTTGATCCATTTGACCCAAAACGCAAAGGGAGAGGAGATATGTGACGATTTTGCACTTGAAGTCAGTAAAGATGTTTTTCCAGTCTTGACCTCTGCATACCCAACTTCTTTCAAAATCCTCAATAGCGAGCAACTGAGTGCACCAAAGTCTAAGTCATCCTTTAAACGTTTTTTAGTTAAGTTTTTTGTTGAATTTCAACCATTTGACCCAAAACGCAAAGGGAGAGGAGATATGTGACGATTTTGCACTTGAAGTCAGTAAAGATGTTTTTCCAGTCTTGACCTCTGCATACCCAACTTCTTTCAAAATCCTCAATAGCGAGCAACTGAGTGCACCAAAGTCTAAGTCATCCTTTAAACGTTTTTCAGTTAAGTTTTTTGTTGAATTTCAACCATTTGACCCAAAACGCAAAGGGAGAGGAGATATGTGACGATTTTGCACTTGAAGTCAGTAAAGATGTTTTTCCAGTCTTGACCTCTGCATACCCAACTTCTTTCAAAATCCTCAATAGCGAGCAACTGAGTGCACCAAAGTCTAAGTCATCCTTTAAACGTTTTTTAGTTAAGTTTTTTGTTGAATTTCATCCATTTGACCCAAAACGCAAAGGGAGAGGAGATATGTGACTCTTTTGCACTTGAAGTGAATTTGGAGGTTTTTTCAGACTTGACCCCTGCATACCCAACTTCTTTCAAAATCTTCAATAGCGAGCAACTGAGTGCACCAAAGTCTAAGTCATCCTTTAAACGTTTTTTGGTTAAGTTTTTTGTTGAATTTCATTCATTTGACCCAAAACGCAAAGGGAGAGGAGATATGTGACGATTTTGCACTTGAAGCGTATTTAGAGGTTTTTCCAGTCTTGACCTCTGCATACCCAACTTCTTTCAAAATCCTCAATAGCGAGCAACTGAGTGCACCAAAGTCTAAGTCATCCTTTAAACGTTTTTTGGTTAAGTTTTTTGTTGAATTTCATTCATTTGACCCAAAACGCAAAGGGAGAGGAGATATGTGACGATTTTGCACTTGAAGTCAGTAAAGATGTTTTTCCAGTCTTGACCTCTGCATACCCAACTTCTTTCAAAATCCTCAATAGCGAGCAACTGAGTGCACCAAAGTCTAAGTCATCCTTTAAACGTTTTTTAGTTAAGTTTTTTGTTGAATTTCAACCATTTGACCCAAAACGCAAAGGGAGAGGAGATATGTGACGATTTTGCACTTGAAGTCAGTAAAGATGTTTTTCCAGTCTTGACCTCTGCATACCCAACTTCTTTCAAAATCCTCAATAGCGAGCAACTGAGTGCACCAAAGTCTAAGTCATCCTTTAAACGTTTTTTAGTTAAGTTTTTTGTTGAATTTCAACCATTTGACCCAAAACGCAAAGGGAGAGGAGATATGTGACGATTTTGCACTTGAAGTCAGTAAAGATGTTTTTCCAGTCTTGACCTCTGCATACCCAACTTCTTTCAAAATCCTCAATAGCGAGCAACTGAGTGCACCAAAGTCTAAGTCATCCTTTAAACGTTTTTTAGTTAAGTTTTTTGTTGAATTTCATCCATTTGACCCAAAACGCAAAGGGAGAGGAGATATGTGACGATTTTGCACTTGAAGTCAATAAAGAGGTATTTTCAGTCTTGACCTCTGCATACCCAACTTCTTTCAAAATCCTCAATAGCGAACAACTGAGTGCACCAAAGTCTAAGTCATCCTTTAAACGTTTTTTGGTTAAGTTTTTTGTTGAATTTCATCCATTTGACCCAAAACGAAAGGTTAGGGAGCTCACCCTCCTCTGAGTACATGTAACGTCCAGGAACAACACATCTGCAACTGGATTCAAAATCCACAAAGGACTAAACTGATGCTCTCCAGAATATGATCAATGCATAACTGACTGATTTCTGACATACACTCAGCGAACTCTCCAAACACACATCCAGGACATGAAAACATTTCAAAGAAAACAAACTCCTTGATGTCCTTTCAAAAGTACCTACTTGTAACATGTTTACATGACGTACTCCAAAAGTTCTTTAATATCCTAATGGTGCATCCTTGGAAAAGAAAACTTCTCACAATCACAAATGTCGCCTATGTTGGCTCTTTTTCAAAAACTCCCATAGCCAAACTGACATGGCAAACTACTCTCTCAAATAAGCTTTCAAAACATATCCTTTCTCAAAATAAAATTCAACAAATTTTTCAAACCAAAAAGACCTGAAAAATCTGTTCAATTTCTCCGACAACAAACTCAAATTGAATCAGGAAAATGAAAAGGAAGGCCTTCTTGCCAACATCCTGGTACACACTCATAATGCCTCCGCCCTCTAAGTGCCTTTCTGCAATTACAGCAGAAATATATTTGCTGTGCATTATAATTTCCATCCAAAAGAGGACTCGTTGGCTTACTACATCCTACTTGAACCAAAAATAGAAGAAAGAAACGCACTGCCAATTCCCCCTGAGGGTCTTACTATATAGCAAAAGCAAACGTGTACACGATGAGGGAAATATACTCAGAAACCGGAACGAATGTAGTTAGAAATTGGTTAACTAGAACAGAAACGAGCCGAAAGGAATAAAACAAGGACACAAGAGAAGGCAAATCTACATCACGTTCTCCAGCAAAGTGGAAATCGAAACAGGCAGGACAACGAGCACGACCGACAACTCCCACTCTCCCTCTACAACAAAGAATTTAAGAAGAAACTCTATCAACTCACACACAAACACACACCCACCCAGGACGATGTCCTGTCTCGCCCAGTGCTACCGACGACACACACACAAACACACACAGTCCCAAGAGAGTTGATTGACCTTAGTAAGGATTTTTATTTGATTTTTATTCACATTTAATGTGAACTGGACTTATTCCTTGTGAATAAGTCATAAAAATTACCAAAATGATTCCAGTTATCCTTCCTTTCGTATAAGTGTGTGTGTGTGTGTGTATGTGTGGAGGGGGAGGGGAGGGGAAAATTGGATTTGCCTTCATTTTATTACCAGAAAAACAGGTAAATTTCTACTTTTATGGGAATTTAAAGTCCATGGCGCCACACTGGCCCCTTCTTGACTTGACAGCAGCAGCAGCAGCAGCAGCAGCATCCTTAGACAATGAAGTTGTTATATGCGAATAGACTCTCTTCTTCCACCGAGAGAGATGAGTCTCTGTCAAAGGGATGCCCATGCCATGCCAGGTAGAAATTTTAGGTCACTACAACCAAGTGGAGGGAATAAATTCTTGGAATTTCCGCTCGGGTTACACGTGGAAATCCTTTTCATCCCATTTCTTTGGCCTCTTTATTGGATGAACTTAAAGTAAAACGAAAAAACAAAAACCAAACAAAATGCGTACAATTGAAGGATATGCGGGAATAAAGTTTTCTTAAAGTTGTCCTTTTTTTTTTGTTTGTTTGTGCCCCTTCTCTGGAGGGATTTATTTTGTAGCAACAGGACAACTGACAACGACGGCGCGCCCTGATGGACACTGGAGAAGATTTAATTCATCCAATTCACTGAACTTTATGATGCAGCTGGCGAGTCCTCAAAGTGGAATAGGATTATCAAGGAGAGAGCAGTTTTTTTTTCCTTTTTTTTTTTATGGGGAGCGAATTTAATGACGATGATGGTTTAGAAGAGGATTAAACACGAAGTAGGGCAATAATAATTGCAGTGCAACGTTAAAGTGGGATAAACGGTTGACATTTTTTCTCTTGCCCCACCCATTCTTAGTTAAGGCAGCTGGAGGTAATGAGGCTTAATAGACAGCTACTTTAGGAGTCTGTGACCATGCGGATCGATGGTTAAGTTTGTGCGATAATTTCAAGGAAGTTTCTGAAGGATTTTTCCTTACACATTAGGAACTTGAACATAAGGAGGATTGCTTAAAGTCCTAAGTATAATTATTTACAGGCTCATCACTAAGTCCAGTCGATTTACCAAAAAAGCGCACACAGGCATGTAAGGCACCAACAAACTTTGGTATCTTGTTCATTGGATTCTTGATTGATTGTCAGTGTTGGACCGCCTGGGTCCGTAAGGGAATTGAAGGGATCTTTAACCACTGGGCCGGTTAAAGGATTTCCAACAATTTCGACAGACTTCTGGTTTGTGTATGACTTATGATTGGGAAGGTTCTAAAGTGGGAGAAGGTTTAACCAAGTTCAAGAACGCTGCGAACTACGCCAAGTTATAGGCAAACACTACCTACGGTGCTCTAGGATTTGGATCATCGTTCTAACTCAAACCTTCGAGATATGTGGATCAGTCCCTATCCTCCAGTCTAAAATAGGCCAAAACGATTTTCCTGACACACCCGATATGTGACTCAGATCAACGTACTCTCATGTGGGTCTACGCCCAATGTTAATATTAAAAAGTTCCCAAGACATCGAGACATGTTGCCTTAAGAATTTTTAATTCAAAGTGGTATCCCACAAGGCTGCTTACTGTCACCACAACTTTTTCAAGCTATTTCCAAAGGTGATGGAATTTAGGTTAATGGATAAAGGATCTAGAAGCCATCTCGAGGCGTTTACGAATTTTTTGAAAACTTGTCAGAAAATTCTTCTAAGTCTTGGAAGAAATTTCCTCCTAGAATTTTGTTTTTAAAGAGACAGATTGCTGGACAGTGATGGTAGAAGTGTGGAGTATGCTCATGCACATCCGCGTCGCCATAATCTCTCAACTTTCTCTGGCTAGCTTTCATCTTATTTGCGTAATATTTTGGCATGTTATGTCCCGTAATTACGCTCACTGGAGAGGACAAGGATTTTTTACTTATTTGTGAGATTATCCCGTTTTTCATAGAAGTCGAGTATGGTTCATCCTCCACCATAATGTATAGATCCCAATCGCCAGTCTAAGATTACAGGATGGGATGTTTAATGTCGTGTCTGCCACGTTTAGCTCAAGTGATCCTTTTCCTGTCAGTTTATCGGGTCTTTCATTTCCCGGCACACCTTTGTACTCGGGGACCCAAATCTTACATTGTATTGCAGGCCAAGAGGCCATGCCCTAGTAATGCCATCATTGCAGGCTGTTTAGCAGTTGTTATCAGTGCAAGGACCTCCGCTTGGAAAACGGCCTGTCTGATAGAACTCTTACGTATCAAATCTGACAGACTTTCTGGGACGATTCTCGGGAATACGTGGCTAGTTCCTAGGAAATGCTACAATCTGTCCTCAATATCTTATACAAATCTGCGAACAGATGTGGATTATACGTTAAACCCTTGGAAATGGTGGTCGCACTCTCCACTAACAGAAGAACAATACCACCAATCCAGCCCTTGCGGCTTAACGAGACAGTACTCCAAATCTGCAATAAGGCAAGTTGCTTAGGTTGTGTACTCGACCGTAACACGTCAGAGGCGTCTCTACCCTTCTATACATACAGACAAATATTCGGTTAAAGATGAGTCCATAACCCTGCCACCATACACCAGATATACGCACCGGTCAGATCCATTCTGTCCTATGTACACCCAGTCTACATATTTCAAGGAAATTATCCAAAGTTTAAAACCATTAGGACCCCAACAACCATATCCTTTGAATCTAAGCATACTTATGCTTGCACTGAGTCCATTGGACTTTCACTTTAGGAAACAGGTAAGAAGACGGTACTGCTGTGAACGTTATCGCGAGACCTAAACACCGACAAGGATTCAGTATCGGTACATCATCTATTGGATTCCCCCTAAATGTTTCAACAGACTTCTCCTCCAATAAAAGAGTGACCCCTGGTATCCACTCGCCTAAACCCTTAACGTCTAAATAGCGCGCTCGTCAATACTGCCAAACCACAGCAGTATGCTTCAGGAAGAAGTCTTATTAAAACTCCACTCTCGACAATTGGTCGAGTTCTACATCGACGATAGCATGAACGGCTCCAGCACTTCTTAAATCCATCATAGCCTTCCAAGGCTGTCCAATGAGAGATGGAGCTCGTTGTCATTTTGCTGTGTGACCAGTCAAATTCCAGTACTTAAAAGAAGGAATTTAAGGCAGGCATCATTACCAGTCAGTCCACAGAAGTATGCGACTAAGTATAGACAACCTCTGCAGAGGGTTTGGCTACATAAACTGACTCCCTAACCGAATATTTATGCCTATGCAGAACCAGAAAAGCGGTCCTTAGTTTCGAAAACCTGAGCGATCTGTCGGGACAGCCACCACTAATCGTCCCAAAATATATGCCAACCTCTGGTTAGTTCAGAAAGGCCGCTTAGCTATCTCAAAGCCACAAACGAACTTTGTCTTCTTTTGTAGGTTTCTCTTCTATAGGGGCCCACACCTTCAACTTACCTAACTACCCAAACGCATTACTTTCTCAGCTTAGGGCTCGTTTGGTCTTCTCCTAGATTCGCTTAAATATGTATCTCAGTTGGACAGGTTTGGAAGGTTTGAACTGAGTATAGTGTGTAGTGTCTCTTTTTCTGTGACTAGTGTTTCAATGCACGTTTGCGTTGTCGGGCTTTGGAGGAGGAGATTCAACGACGAACTGTACAGCGACATCGACCTGGTCACCAAATTGCACATCACTCGTTTAAGATGGCTAGGACATGTAGAGCGAATGGACGCCAATGCTCCGACCCGTAGAGTCTTCAAATCAAACAACGCAGTAGAGAAAGACCTCGCCTTAGGTGGCGCGCACAAGTAGACCAACTTTGAGTGCGCGGCTGGAGGCAGTTAGCTAAGAAGACTTGTTGGTTGAGGCCCAGGTTCATCCCGAACTGTAGCGCCACCTAAGTAAGTATGTAACATGTTGTAACAAATATACTCTTTAGGCTTGCATATCAGATTTGAAGCTATTTCTCGAACATCATCTTCACTTGGAAAGCGTTGCTTGTATGATTCTGCCTCTTCTGCCACAAATGGATAGATTTTTCTTGCTGCCTCTTCTGCACAATTGCTTAGAACATTCCAGGTGCACACTTTCAGTCTCCGCTCCGTGAATTCTCGGGGTCTAGTCATCAAAGAAGATGTTTCGCCAGTATTCGAGGATTCTTCATTTCTACAAACTAATTTATTTCCCAGTTCACATGAGGAATTATTTCAAAATCCCGCTTGGCGAGTCCTTTCTGACTGCGGCGCGCGTTTTCCCCTCCTCCTTTCACATGCCTGTTTGATTTAAAATACATAAGTACTCCCACAAACGAAACAAAACATACGAGTATGCAAAACTCCGTTCTAACTTTTAATTGCAAAATTTTCAATATCCTTGAGAATTAATTTCATCCTCTCACTCAAACTCAAATCAACAAACAACCTATTCGAAGCGGAAATACAATTTAACAACATAATCCAGGACGAACAACAAAAACAACAACAAAGGCGCAAAAAGAAATAAAAATCACCAACAATAACAAGTAGTACTCTCGTAGATAAACTTACAAATCCAAAACGTACACAGATGTGAGTTTTTTTTCCGAGGATATTTCTCATTCCGCTAAGTATTTGTTTTGCAGAGCAGTCCTTGAGTATAAATCGCACTTCTGTCAGTGTTCCCACCCACTCCTAGAACTCATCACCCAATGCCATGCCATGGAACGTAGAACATTTATCAAACAGAACAACAGGACACAAAACTCCTGACAGGTAGAACGTGCATGCACACACAACAGATTTAAAGACAAACAAAAAGACACACACCAGGAGAGCCTGGCATATCCTCTAATTAAGACAATGTCAAAGGAAAAAACCTCAACCCAACAGCGGCAACAGTCGGAAACCGTAAAAACTCTGTCACCAGAGGTAGGAAAGCAACTTAAAACTTCCGCGTGACTACCGATGCCTCCTGTTTCAATTGCTCCTTTTTACTTCCTTCCTCCGCCCGGTGGCAGAGAGTAGCAAAAGTCCACGTTTGTCTGTCGACACACGCCTTCTCACGTGGCGGTGGTGTCGCTTTGGGGGCTTACCTCACGTGAGGAACTGGGGTTTTATTTTTAATACCCCATTTGGGGGTTGGGGCCTTCTAGCTAGCTGCAAGCGATTAAGGGTGCTACTGCACTGCAATGCATACTTAATCCTTCCGGTAGATAAAAAGTTTTCACAGCACTTGCGCTTCCTGTTTCGTCGTCTGTGTTGTGTTGGATAGTTAGGTGCAAGGTTAATCCTGGACATTAGCCTGAGAGTTTTCCTAAGAACTCATCCTTTTTAGCGAAACGAAAAAAAAAGAAAAACTCAAAACAGGGCAAATAAAAGAGGCTTAAGTGAGCTTTAGTCGAGGGTGGCCAGGCGGGTGTGCTCGCAACGAAAACTAAGAGCTTTGTTTGCCCCTAATGGTGCAGGATGTTGGGGCAATCTTTTCTGTTTAGTTAAGTGAGCAATAAAGAAGAGAAAGGAAACGAAGTGATAAAATAAAATATGAAAGAGAAACAAGCAGGTAATCTACTTAGTTTGTTCCAACAAAGACTACTAAAAAGGATCTCTGTGTTCACCTTGCAACTAGATTAAGGATGGGGCAGGATGCGTGTGGTAATTCGATTGTTTCGTCTCCAAATGGGATTCCTCTGTTGGATCGGAAGGACAAACGTCACGTGCCGAATTTAACAAAGAACATATTGTGGAGGATATTTCCTGCAGCTAATCCTGCCATTGGATACGTGTGTCGCAAGTGGTGCTTTTTTTTTTGTTGCAGTAGATGAAGCGCAAACATGTATCTTCTTCAAATGTCAGTCACGATTCAATCTATTGGACATATTTGCTCTTTGCCATAGGAAATGTTTGCAGAGGATTGATGTTCGCCATCGGAATGGATGTGTCATACTTTCGGTTACCATATGGTTGCCGTAGGTTCATCGTGCATCCTACGAATTTACGAGACAAATTTTGACGAAGGACAATGAACGGATAAATGGATTATTTGTACCATCTAATCGAAATGTCGTGCTCTAGCTGAATGGTAGGCAAAAAACAGGGGATGTAGAACTGGTTCTGGACAGGATCTCCTAACACTTTCTATAAAAACGTTGAAATGCCATACTTTTTACTTTTTTACAATCAATGTCAGGACAATAGTATGTTTGGGATGACAAATGACTAACGAAGACCTTGTCGAAGCCGAGAAGGGACCTCTGCAGGGACCAGTGAAGTGCTAGACCTTATTCTGTCTACTAAACTGAAGAGTATCGGTGAACTTTATGGTTTACACCTTTACCATTGGGATAGGCGATGCAATGCTGATGACTTGCAAGGAAATTTAAGTGTAACAAGCTCCTATAGACCTCTCTGCGACAGCATATACTCCAGATTGTGAACAATTCTTGTCCGAAAAGATCCCCACTGGACATGGACAGCTTTACATTGTTCTCTGACTGCGTACGCACTTTGAACGAGTATTTCTCACTTGCTACGCCTTAAACTGAGAAAAACTCGTCTGCGTGTAGGAATCCGTGAATGCAGTAATTTTTGAAAAAAACTCCTTTGAGTCATGTCGTTTAGTTCCTATTGTGTCAGTGACGATATGGATACCTTTTTTGGCCAACATATGGACACTATTAGTACAATCCTTCGCCTATATCCTTCGGACATTAGTCAGCTTTATAGGAAAATACAGAGGTCTCCTTATAGCACAATCAGAATAGTAGGACAAACTAGACAATGTATTGTGGAAGGATAGGTGTAAAAACTGCTCTACCAACCTTGAATCGAATAGTAGATGATAAAGGATTATACTAGCATACGGGATGATCTTCGGTGGCCACTCCTCGATCAACAAAACTATACTCTGCCGACGCAGAGTGGATGGGACACTGATGTAACTTTGAAAGGTCACTCCAACTTCTGAGAGTCCCTGACTACGATCAGCAAACTAACAACGTCACTCTTTACTGGATTCCAGGGCATGTCAGAGTAAAAGAACATGAAGCAACTATGAAACTAGCACAGAATGGTTTGGAAACGATCTTTTCAGGATCAGAGCTTCTACGCGCGCTAGATCTGCACAAAATACGAGAAGAGCTGGATGATGTCTCCCAACTGACACATGACTTCTGGGAAAACTAAGCAAATTACCTGACTGAGGTTAAGGAAAGAGCAACGTGTTCTATCAGGTATGACAGCAGGTTTCTAAATTTCACTGCACTATGGAAGAGTTCTTCGCTGCTCCATCAAGGTCGGTAACGATCACACCGGGACCTTTGACGTCAGACAAGGATTTAGACAAGGTGACGCGCTGTCATGTGTGCGAAACTCACAAGCCAACACGAGAGGCACAATCTTTCAAAAGTCTGTGCAACTTCTAGCGTACGCCGATGACATTGACATCATTGGAAGAACTCAGCGGGCTGTCACAGGAGCGTTCACTGGTATTGAAACGGAAGCTGCCAGAATGGGTTTAGCGGTAAAGGAGGGCAAAGCAAAGTATATGCTGTCAACGAGAAGGGACAAACAACATCGACGAATTGGACAGAACGTCACAATCGACAGCTATAATTTTGAGGTAGTAAGGGACTTCGTCTACCTCGGCTCTGCTATAACCTCTGAAAATAACACCTCAGCAGAAATAAGACGAAGAGTAACTCTTGACAATCGCTGTTTCCTTGGGCTAAGAAGGCGATTGAGTAGCAAAGCCTTATCCCGAAGAACCAAGGAGACTCTCTGTAAGACCCTGATCATCCCAGTCCTACTTTATGGCGCTGAAGCATGGACTCTGTCTAAAGCGGATGAAGAGATCCTCAGTCGCTTCGAGAGAAAGATTCTTCGTCTAATTATATTGCATTGACCGGTTTTGGAGGAAAAGATTCAACGACGAACTATACGAGCTGTACAGCGACATCGTTTAAGATGGCTAGGACATGTAGAGCGAGTGGACACTAATGCTCCGCCCGCAGAGTCTTCGAATCAAAAGCAGCAGAGAAAGACTTCGCCTTAGGTGGCGCGCATAAGTAGAAGGGGACCTCAACAGACTTGGAGTGCGCAGGCCTACCGATTCTTTGGAGCCAGTTTTCTCCCTCCCTACCATACATATCGACCGGAGGGTTGGTAATTCACACACTTGGTCACTCTTTGTGGATTCAATAGAGCTTCGTGAAATGTGCACTAAGCCATACTCTGCCATGAGCTTCATCACTGAAGATGATTCTTCGATGGAAAATAAATTATCTTCAAACTCCTGCAGGACCCAATAGGAGAAGTTTCGGTACTTCAAATGGTCAGGAAACTTCAGTCCTTTAATTAATTTGTTCCTGTAAGGATGTTAGGTCAAAATTTGTAAGAAAACTTTGTAACAAATGGAATGGAAACATGTCCTTTTCTTCGACGACCCTTAACTCACGTCCTTGTCAGTCCGAGACTGTCAGTTGTCAACTTAGCCTTGCGATACTCTTGTCTTCTGCCGAACAATGGAACTTGTCTGTACATTTTCGTCCCTGTTGCATCAGTCTCTGTGATTCCCGGAAAACCGAGGACAGATGTTGGCGTTCCTTAGGTAAGGGAACAGTTTACTATCAGTCCAGCAAAACTGTAGAAGTTCGCTGCAATTGCTCTAAGGTATCGTAGAGGACCTCTTCTAGTCGAAGTATGTCTGTTTCCAATCCTAACGACTGCGGACTTCATTGTGTAGAGTAGTTGGAAGGAGCCAATCCTTCAAGAAAACCTTTGAAAGTTGATGTTTCGGAAGGCTGAGGTCACTGAGTCATGTTTGGATCTCAGAAAACTTCTTTTAGTCCAACTAAACACAAGAAAAGTGGCACATGAAACTCATGAGGTCAGACATTGCTCAGGCAGATGAGGCGTTCCTACAGAACTTTTCAACAACTTATCTGCGGATTCCATGTGCCTAAGACATTGGAAAACAATACTTGTAATGTAACTGCAAAGTTTGCTTGCATCCGACGGATGTGAGCTTCCCATTTTTAAATAGGTCACCTCCGCCAGCTAACCCACTTCCAATATATGACAACAGAGCCTGAAACAAAATTAGTATTCAACAAACAGCCAAGGAATTACAATTGTAGTGAAAGAATTACATGTTCTAGGTCCACAAATATAAGTTTTCTCCTCGGTGGCCGTAAAGTCGTGACGGTTCTCAGCAATGAGTCCGAAGAGGGGTGCTCGTATTCAGATTCCTCTGTCGCCCTTCAACCCAAATTAAGAAGGCAAACAATGCATCTCAATTAAACTCAAGATAACCCCAAAACCCACTTAATTACACACTTCAACGGATCACTTCTCTTTAAAGGCAAACACAGAGCAGAGAATTGCAAAATCAATAGCTTCTAACTGGCTATTCAAATATACCACCTCTGACCAGGCACTTGACACCCGACAACTATGTGTCTGTAGTGTGCAGGTACAGGACAATCCCTTTAAAGGGTGTAATTACGTAAATTTATCGAAATAATTTATATGTAAGCACAATTCAAGTCCTTTTGCGAACAATAGCGCCTTAAAGCGAAGGAATTTCTCCAGCTTCGAGGACACGCCAAGGCGGTCTATTACGAATTGTTTATGTTGCATTCCGCATGCATTTCAAATGAAGGAACAAATTTTTTTGTAACCTGAATTGTTGCTCATTAAAATTTCACCATATCCTTGAGACTTCGTGCTCCGGCTATAACAGTGTTCTCGCTCTGTCGTTGTTGTGCACTTCGTTGGAGCACAGTCACGTTTGAGGTCAACAATAAAAAAATAAATACAACGACCGGGTTTAATTGTTCATTCCATGGTTTTATGCGCTGAACAGCAGAAAAAAAAGTAAAGTGTGTCCTGCAAGGAGAAGGCAGCTCTAGAAATAGCACTCTTGCTTGACACACTGTACAGAGGGGAGTTTTCTTGAGAACCCCCTAGAATCCAGTGTGTAAAATGTCAAACATGAAACTTCTGTCACTTTATGGCTTTTCACTATTCGTATGGCACGCACAATGAAATATCTCGCAAGGACACGCAAGAGGAGTGTTGCCACAGCTCACAGTAGGCATATTCGATACACCACCATCCCGTGCCACAGCATGAATATTATAGAATCAATAAAGCATCCAAGAGCCCACAACGAATTTCAATGAATCTTCCCGGTCTCATTGTCTATTTGGCAACATGGTTGTTGCCGCTGGCCTATACCTAAGGATACCCGGTGTTGGGAAAAGTGCGGGCGTGGTGTGTGTGTGTAAGAATGAAATATTTATGAGGCCCATAAAAGCTCTGCCCAGGCATCATCGGATTTACACACCAGCAGGAGCATTGAGACCGACACACAGCCTCAACCGTAAAGGGAACAATTTTATTACCACGGAATTATACTAAACTTCGACTCATGTGTTAATTTTTTGGCCACTTTTTATCCTGCCCCAGAGACTATCGGTACAAAGCGTCTATCCGTGTCCCCATTTCCATGGTAATATCGGGTTTTTCACATTTGGTCGATACTTTGTATTCGACCTGATTGGAGGACGTTGAGATTGTGTGGTTCGTCGAGGGTTCGTCGTTGGATAAGTAAAAGTTTTGTTTGCAATCTTGGTTACGTGCCGGCACAAGTGTGGCAGGATTAAAAATGCATTCACAAGGAACGAACAAATTGTTGCACAATTTATTTTCTTTACGTCATCTGTTAAGGAATGAAATCGCCTGAAGGACGATAGGTTTGTGTCCTGCTTTGTGGAAATAAACAAATGAAGGGTGGTGACGATGATGGTGGGAAATTTATTACTGTCAAGTGAAAAAGGGTTTCCTTTTGCTTGGAGCGATGTACAGCATAAGACTATCCTTCGTTTGAATTTACAGAGAACACAGAGATCCGTAAAAAAGGAAGAAGAATGATCATCCAAGCGCAAGGACTGTAAAAAAGTTTCAAACAATCAAAAGTTTGTAGCGCACTGATTAACTTGGCCCTTCTTATAGCCCTTCGGAGGAAAATGTTTTAGTGCAACACATTGGTTGGAAAGTTTCCTTTGCTGACCAGGTATACATACATACAGAGGATGAAAGTAAAGTTGCAGTCGAACTTTGGTATGTGGCATTGAAAGTTTGACACTGATTTTGCCACTTTTGAGAAAATGGGAGGTTTTGCGGGGACTGGAACCGGACCACCGTTTAGTGTGATGCGGATTTCCTGAAACTTTCAAAACTAGTCATCAGTGTGAAAGGGTTATGTCAGAAGTATGCACTAAAGGACATCGATCATGCCTTTTAAAAAACAGTGTTGACTTTAAGACACTGAGGTATCCATTTCCATCCGATCATCCCATTGAGGCCAAAATCTTTGATGTGGGTCCGGTCAAAGCAGATTAATATCTGAAAGCAAATAGGCTCCCAGGTGGTTAGTGGCTCTCATTCGATTAGGAGATGCACTGGCATCAGTTTGTGGAACATGCAGACTCTGAAAAGTGTAGTCCACAACGGTCCTGAAGTGTAGAAAAATATTCGATGGTCTTATTGAGTATAAGACAAAATGCTTGTAGGCGAGTATGGGCATGAAGGGTGGGCCATCATCCCGCTCGAAATCTAGACAGAAAGTCAGCATCATACCTCCGCGGAACGAAATGAGTTGCTTTACGCTTGAACAACGTTGGGAAATACTGAAAATTTATTTCTAAAGTGAGTGCTGTGTAGCCCAAACAGTGCGTTATTTGAAAAGAAGTTTTGGCCGAAATGAAGCTCCCACCGCGCCTGCTGTTCATGAGAATGCTTGCGGACAACACTTATGGTTCCCGTTGTCGTACGGTTCGCACAGACGTGAACGTGGCTGCTGTAGCCGAGAGTATGAGACTCAATTCACGAACATCAACTCGCCATCGATCTCAACAGTTCAACCTTTGACGCACTGGCCTGGGGAGAACTCTGCACAAGATCTCGGATTATTCGCTTACAAGGTCCAATCGACTGAGCAAGTGAAGGCGCTCGACCATCCGCTTCGTTATGGCTTCGCAGTAGGGCCTTAGAGCAACTTTGGGCGAACAATCATCTTTTCTGATGAGGCCCATACGGTTACGTTAACCAACAAAATTGCCTCATCTGGGGCTCGGAAAACCCGCACGTTATTGTCGAGAATCCGATGCATCCACAGAGAGTGACAGTTTGGTGCGAATTGTGGAGTGGTGGCATCTTAGGACCATTTTCCTTCGAAAATGAGGCTGGGATCAACATTTTGGCCAACGGTGGGCGTTACAGAGCCATGTTAACCGACTTTTTTTTTCCTGAAATTGAATACATGAATTTGAACGACCTCTGGTTCATGCAGGATGGCCATGACACAATCGATCTTTAGCGCACCAAATTCCCAAATCGTGTTATCAGATGTCTTGGCGATGTAAATTGGCCGCCTCGGAGCTGCGATTTGACCCCTTTGGACTCTTTCTTGTGGGGAACCTTGAAGGACCTATGTTATGCCAACAATCCGGCAACGATTCAAACACTTAAAGCCAATTTCATCCAAGCAATCCGTGAACTACAAGTCGAAATCATCAACAAGGTCTTGGAAAATTCGAGTGACAGAATGACCCAAATCAGTCGTTTCCACACGATTCACAGGAATTGACAGTCCCTCTAGCCCCTTGAACATTTGAAGGGATCATCAAAGACTATTTTATGGTTAGAAGTGGATGGATTTGACAACAGTGACATGTGGTTCCAAAAACATGGTGCCACATGCCACACAACTGGTCAAACACTTGATTTACTGAAGGAGAAGTTTGGTAAGCGTATATCTCGAAAAATGCCATTTGGTCTCCTTTTATGGGATTACGTTAAGTCGTTTATTTATGTCTACAAGCCAAGGAAGTTAGAGAAGCTCACGAAC
This sequence comes from Xylota segnis, assembly GCA_963583995.1. Lineage (NCBI taxonomy): Eukaryota > Metazoa > Arthropoda > Insecta > Diptera > Syrphidae > Xylota > Xylota segnis. Next base: position 41,073,865 of record OY757236.1, on the reverse strand, counting down.
AGTATCAAGCGCGAAATTGCAAACGTTCCAGCTGATGTGTATAGAAGAGAGGCAGAAAATTGGCTCCAAAGGGTCTGTCGCCTCAAACGTCCTCGCGGTGATTATATGGACAAGATCGAATTCTGTACTTAAATATAAGACGTCTACTATACTGAAAAGAAATTTCAGTCCAATATCTCGATTATTCTGTGTTTTATTTAAGTACAAAATTGTTATGTCCTTATTGAAAAATTCCCTTATGTGCGTTTCAGAGAGAGAAATAGTCAAGTTAGATTGGATTAAAGTATTCCACCAGCAACAGACCACAATCTCTTGCCTTTCTAGTATCGTTAAACACTAATACGCTATAAAAAAAAATATGAATCCTTTCATCATCACACAGCCAAAGTAGTTTCCATCCACTGTTTACCATTCCAAACGCGTTTTGCAGCGATGCCAAATTCAATTCAACTCACATTACGAGTTCGTTAAATATTCCAAAAATTTCCTCCCAAAATCATTCTATTCAAATATCCTCAGTACAACCAGAACCACAGCAAGAAACCATCAAGGACACTCCGTAATCTACACTAATTAACACAATTCCTGTAACTATTCGCATTTAATTTTCTGCTCTATTTCTCCATTTCCCTAAATGATAATTTCTTTCTCCCCATTGCTGTGTCCTGCGCGCGTCCTATTTACATTTTTTTTTCTTTAATAAATAAAATTAATATTAGAATAGCGTAGTTTACCACAAACTGTACTGTACAGCGAAATCTAGGGGTGGTCGAGGGAAAGCCTTCAATAATACCTATTCAGCGATGAAAAGCAGAAAAAGGACGAGGAAAACGCCCATGCAAACCCCACGGATCTTCCTTATTTTCTAAATCAAAAGCTAGCGGATACCGGCGAAGGAAAGTACATAGAATGTAGAATATGCCAAGAGCGAGCCTTCTTTTCTAGGAGCCAATGAATAATGTAACCAGTACCCACACATATCCAGAGCACAAAATAACTACCTTCCTACGGCGACCACAGGATCGTATTTTTTTTTGCGAAGTAAAATATGAATACAACAACAAACAGAAAAAAAAAACAGTGAAATGAAAGAACTGAGAATATTTCAGAATAACAATGATTATTATTTCTCGTTTATGTCCTTGAAAGTGTGGATGGGCATAAATTATGAACACAGATAGACAGAAGGACATTCTTCTGTGTGTGTGTGTGTGTGTATGGGTGTGCGGGCTATACAGTAAGAGTGGGCGAGGCAGCATACCTACTATACAGAGCCTCCTGTCATCTTGGTCAAGTGTTTTATTCAAGAATTCAAGTTATGCCCAGGGTTAGATTTTATATGTACCAACGTAGCACTGGAAAGGAGATACATACAATGACAAACTCCTAGGTTCGGTGGAACGTGGATACGCAAGTGGAAAAGGTAAATTGCGGTATTATGAACCGACAACTGACCTTATCCCTTGCAGAGAGAATATTCGACGAATTTGAAGCCACAAAATAGACAAGGATATATGGGCGACTATATGGGCGAGTATATGTACGAGTATTCTATGATTAACCCCCCCCCTAAGTGAAAGACTTGAAGATAAAGGATATTCAGATAATGGATTCTAATGTCAAGGTTTATTTTAATTTTCTACTGTGTGCCGGATTTTCAAGCAATTTATTGTTCTTCTATTCAGAATCTTTCCTGCGAATGTATGCCGTAACTGAGGGATACGTACAATGAGTGAAGGAGAACGGCGTTGGTACAAAGAAGAATAAGTTAATTGTTCTTGCAGTATCTACTGTAGTGGTGGAGGCAATTTTTTGTATCTTTAGAGGGAGTTTAGGATTTTTGGAATATTTGAATACAACAGGCTCGTCGAAACAGTAGCAAAAGAGGTTCAAAGCTGGTGCTACATCCGGCTAAGGATGCAGTAACTAACTAACAAAAGTGCTATTAGACTGCAGGTCCAACCTACATGATGTTACGAGTTAACAACTGACGAACAAAAGAGTGTTATAGTGGTCAATCCAAGAAAGATCTCGAAAGGCAAAAAAGAAGGTTGGTTCCCTTAATGTGAACTTTGTGACTGCACTTATATTTAGAGTCTCGAGAAGGGAGTTTCCGAAGACACTTATTGACATATGGACATAGCAGGTAAGCTATGCTGTGCTTATGATGCACAGAGACCAAATTTCCAACATGAATTGAGCCGCGGAAATTCAGATTCAGGATGTCTATATCTGGTTCGGTGGCGTATACGTAACTCAATTTTTCAAATCAGAATGTCTGACTTGAATTGAGCCACGAGTTGGTAGATTCAGGATATCTGTATCTGGTTCGGTGGCGTATACGTAACTCGATTTTTCACATCAGAATATCTGACTAGAATTGAGCCACGAGATGGTAGATTCAGGATGTCTGTATCTGGTTCAGTGTCGTATACGTAACCAAAATTTTCAAATCAGAATGTCTGACTTGAATTGAGCCATCAGAAGGTAGATTCAGGATGTCTGTATCAGGATGTCTGTAACTCGATTTTTCAAATCGGAATGTCTGACTTAAACTGAGCCACGAGAGGGAAGATTCAGGATGTGTATGTCTGGTTCAGTGGCGCTAACGTAACCCAACTTTTAAAATCAGAATGTCTGACTTGAATTGAGCCACGAGAGAGTAGATTCAAGATGTCTGTGTCTGGTTTGGTGGCGTATACGTAACTCAATTTTCCACATCAGAATATGTGACTTGAATCGAGCCACGAGTAGGTAGATTCAGGATGTCTGTATCAGGATGTCTGTATCAGGATGTCTGTAACTCGATTTTTCAAATCGGAATGTCTGACTTAAAATGAGCCACGAGAGGGTAGATTCAGGATGTTTCTGTCTGGTTCAGTGGCGCATACGTAACCCAACTTTTAAAATCAGATTGAATTGAGCCACGAGAGAGTGGATTCAAGATGTCTGTATCTGGTTTGGTGGCATATACGTAATTCAATTTTCCACATCAGAATATCTGACTAGAATTGAGCCACGAGATGGTAGATTCAGGATGTCTGTATCTGGTTCAGTGTCGTATACGTAACCAAAGTTTTCAAATCAGAATGCCTGACTTGAATTGAGCCATCAGAAGGTAGATTCAGGATGTCTGTATCAGGATGTCTGTAACTCGATTTTTCAAATCGGAATGTCTGACTTGAATTGAGCCACAAGAGGGTATATTCAGGATGTCTGTAACTCGATTTTTCAAATCGGAATATCTGACTTAAATTGAGCCACGAGTAGGTAGATTCAGGATATCTGTACCTAGTTCGGTGGCGTATACGTAACTCAATTTTTCACATCAGAATGTCTGACTTGAATGGAGTCACAAGAAGGTAGATTCAGGATGACTGTTTCTGGATCAGTGGCGTATACTTAACCCAATTTTTTACATCAGAATATCTGACTTGAATCGAGCCACGAGTAGGTAGATTCAGGATATCTCCACCTGGTTCGGTGACGTATACGTTACCCAATTTTTCAAATCAGAATATCTGACTTGAATTGAGCCGCGACAGGGTAGATTCAGGGTGTCTGTGTCTCTATTTCTGTCTAGTTCGGTGGCGTATACGTAACACAATTTTCAAACATTTTTAGGTGCAAAAATTTGCAATTTTCTTATGCTTATCGAGGCAGCAGCTACACTAGTTTGTGCTTATGATGCACAGAAACAGAATTACTGATTTGAATTGAGCCACGATAAGGTGAGGTAAAGCCTTTGTGAAAGTTTTGGGCGAGACATTCTAACAAAAATATGTTTTGATGGTTCATTGTCCTCGAGGCATAGTCGGCACGTGTCCAGATTAAGTTTCTTAAGGCTTTACACCAGCAACTCCTAACTATTGATCGTCTCTTGACTGAGCGGAGTTTCACCATTGTTGGGTACCGGAACATAGTGACATTCTATGGAAATGTAAGACCGATGAACCAGGCAACGTTACCGATAGTATCGGACAAAGGAACCTTAGAAATACCATGCACTACACGTTAACCGAAATGTAAGCTAAACACTATCGAGAGAACACATCTTGATCAACTTGTCCAGGGGCGAAACAAATTTTGCCAAGCCTGGCTTTGAAACATTCTGAGAATGTGTTCTCTTGATTGGATGTCAGAACTACGAGTACAATAGGTGGTTTCATGGACATGTTGAATAGGCAAGCATTTTACAAGCCTGGGCCTTTTGCAAACGACTTTTGTAGAAAGTACAGGGATGAAACATTTTATGTTACTGACCAGATCTCTCCTGCAGAAGCAAACTTCAATTGTCAGCCTTCTAGTATAACCATTTGGATGATCTGACAAATGTAGATATCAAGAGCCCCTAACGCTTGATCAGATTCTACAGACAGATTCTTTTCTCTGTGATTCTACCTCAATAAACCTATTAGACTGGCAGCCACTTCAGGCAAGCCAAACCAATACCTCAGGACACAGTGTCTTGTAAGTGTCCTCACGAACTTTCTAATGCTATCTTTCTTCTGTCCAGGAATATGCTTGTGGGATGGTGTGGACAGTCTCCAATATAATCATAGACAGAGCCAACTCTACCTCTCTCTACGGTTTGTGCTATGTACTTTGTAGTCTACTTAAGGTCATGAGTAGGTTTCTTCTCGGATGACCAAATACACGCATATGAGTATATGTACTAGCTCCAGTGATGTATGATTATAACTTTCAAAATAACTTTTTAAATACTCGCAAGTTCATCATTGAAAATCCTTCCTCCACCTTGTCCCCATACGAGTACCAGAAGGTGTTCGACTCCCACTGCGAGTTCTTGAACTCATAAATCATCAAGAAGTTCCCAAAATACCGCCGCACGTTTCCGTTCTAAATAATATTTATGTCCTACACCAGGTAGACTGTGCATGTAATCACTTGTTGGTACAACACAAGGAGCCATTAACATGCCCCAAACACAGCTATTATGACTCGAAATAGCAACTCCCATGTTTCACGTAGAAAACTCGTAAACAAAAATCGCGTAAAGTATCTAATTGCCAATATTTTCTAAAGACTCCCGTAATCCTGTAATCGAACTCGACATATTGAAATTGAAATCCTCTCCCTTCAGGAGGCAGTGTGCAAACATGATTACGATCCACAGAGCAATTTTTCCCTCAAAAGATACGTGTTTTTGCGAATATTTTATGTTTGTCTTGATAAGCTTCACAGCAACGGATTTGCGACAAAAGCCCCAACCCCTATGCCGTCGACCATTAACACCGGATACGGAAATACCCACATTAAGGTGTGATAAATGTGCAGCTCCGTGTATTATAATAAATGACTTTCCTTCGTTTTTTTTTTTTGTTTGTTTTTGTTTTTAATGCGAGATGTTGTCATCCATTTATTTGATAAGACCTTTCGAGCTCCTCCGTTTCCATCCGTGTCGAGTGCACTTAAAGCACATCATCCCTGTCCCAACTGTGGCGCTCCAGATGTACGAGTATCTGGATAAATTGTTTATTGTCGCGCTGTCAGTGGCAGAAGGTGAACTTTATGCCGATATCAATCAGAGTTTAGAGGAGAACAGCCGTGATTTGATTGGAATATATCAAAATTTAATATTACCCCAGGAGCCTATGGATGTCAGATAATTGGCCTTGAGATACACTGTTACATATTTTCTTTCACATGACAGGACGAGAGGAAGAGCTTACTGAAGTGAAAGCTTACGATTCTTTCATATTTGATTTTTAGATAGCGCCAGGCCAAAGGGATGTGATACACTCACCCGCAGGGAAAAGGTGGAATAAATTATTGAACTAGGAACGTGTATCTGCGAGATGCAATCGATTTTGGAATTTGTATTCTGGTGTTTATTTGCTTTCGGTATTACAGTCACCTTGGGTACCTGAGTCCATGGAGACTGTACGAGGGATACTGCATTTCTATGGCTGGCTTCCAAGTTGCCATGGCTTTGATCCCAGACAACACTGGGGAGCCAGACATAGTCTTACGCGCTATATATCCGCTCTCGTAGAAGTTAATTTAAGAAAGTTTCGACGTAACTCGAAAATTGGTTAACAGCGGTTTTATTTGCGTTGGAAAGTTCTGGAGAATATTATCTTTGGGAAAATATTTAACGCAGTGTTTTCATGGCAATGTTCTTCGGAAGGAATATTCTGTGAGTTTTCGTTTTCCAGAAACTTATCTTCATCCCAACACTTTATAGACGATTCCTCATCCAGGAGCGATTTATCTTGGATAAAAGTTTATACGGCTTTCCACAATGGATGGCAAGCAGTTCTGTCAGTGGCTTCCTGTTTTCCATATTAAGGGAATGTGAGCTGTATAGAGACAGTGCGCTTTGTAGATATCGAATAAACATGTTTAAGTAGAGACTTAAAATCCGTAATCGATTACTGCTTTTGAAGTTTCCTCTTAAACGTTGAATTGACATTTGAATACTCATTTCATTTAGTGCCCGGAGCCCTTGTCAATTTTAAGACCAGACACCTATAGACTCAACACTGTTGTGTTTTGGAAATCCTTTACACAGAAGCTTGTAATTTTTCGAAAACTGTGGTAAAAAGGTACGAGCACCAGGGAAGAATTGATTGACAAAGTAATGTGTCTTAGAAGACTACATGCCTCAATCCTTGATACTTATTTAAGGGCTTTCAATCAAGCAGCATAAACTGAAGGGTTTCCTGGTGAAATAATGTTCAGAGGTCCAATAGTATCCTGGACGTCAGAGAGACAGAGTCATTAAGGCTTTAAATAACCAAGTTTTGCAAAGCCTATCAGAAGAATACCTGCAACTAGAGGAACTCACTCCATAAATCGAATAGACGTTGTAGCAGGTAGCCACATGGCTTATATAGGCTATGAGGTGGTGTTGTTTGACAAAGGAAAGGACTATGGTATAAGAGTATAAGAACTATAAATAACTGCTTTTAAAAATAATAACAAAAGTATTTATAGGACAAAGTGTATACTTGACATATCTCATTGACAGCTCATAGCTTAAAAGTACTATGACTACCTTCACTACAGACCCTCTTCACTGAAATTTATTTGACATTTACAGGAGAGCGGAAGGAGAAGATGTGATGTGTTATGGCTATCAGCATTTTCAGATGTTTTTGAAATTTCCTGGATTTATTCTGACGTTTTGAAGTGTCAGTCGCTGTCACTCGATAATAGGGTGGAAGAAAAATTTAAAAACTACGAAATTCAAGAGGCAAAGGTACAAATAGGAAAATGAACCAATTGATTTGTGGTAAATAGGATTAGTTTTGTTTTTGAAAATACGTCAGAACTAATACGTCAAAAAATGTCTGCAGAAATGTTCAGACAGGACTGCCAAATTGAACCCGCAAATGTCAAGAAAAAATTCAGTCTGTCAGTCCTGAATGAACAGAGTCACATCACTAACGATAACTTGGTCTGTTTGCGCACTTTTTGAATCAAGATTCGTAAATTGTGAAATTTCAAGGAGTGGAGGAAAAATTCACTCAGAAAGAGGTAAAAGAACGCGAAAACTACGACATTTGCCCACTTTTAAACATCAAATGCTAATGTATACACAAGCAACAAAAAATGACGTACAGATATCTGACAGATTTGACAGATTTCATAAATTAGTGCAAAGAAATTTCATGCCCTCAAGTTCGTAGAAGGGGAAAATCCCTTATTCTCCCGTGTGCTCCTTAGGGAAAAACTATGAAACTTTAGTGTACTCAAGCTCGTGAATTTTCGAAGATTCATTGTTTTGGGAGAGTACGCGAACAGACCAGACCTACTATGTGACATAATATTGACTTTGATTGGTAGGAGAAAAAGATATATCTAACCTAAACTATTAAGCTATGTTCAGACGATTGACAGATGTGGAAATATTTGACACAAATACCTGACAATCATGTGACTTACCAATTTTTTATCAAAACAATTGCCAGGCAATGCCCAAACCACCATAAATTTGCAGGAATTGGGACAAAATGTAACAAACGTGTGAATTGACATTTGAATCAATTGTCAGCACATTTGCAGACCTGACAATATTTACAAATCTGGCAATCGTCTGAACATAGTTTTAGTTTGGTTTTTTTTTTTTTTTGACAGATCGTACCTTACCTACGTGGTGGGTCCACTGAAGGCGAATATTTTACCTGAATTTACTGGTAAGGGAACAGACAAACTAGTTTTACTAAAATATCTAAGCACCGCTTAACTAAAAACAACTTAAGCAACGTCATGAAGGATTCCACAAATAAAGTGCTTGACTGGGTCGTACATACCTGCACCTTTATGCTCAAATTTTAATCTAAGAAAGTGGGCGTGTCATTCGCCATATATTGTCCTCAGCCAAATTATAGAAAACTCAAAGGCCTATGGGTATAAATAGGTGCAAGTAAAAGGAAGTGTTCAGCACTCGTATCGTACCACCAGATACGAGTAAAAAAATGACACAGGGCTCAGAGAAAGTAGTATCACTTAAGACTAGTTATACTTCAAACAGTTAGCTTAAATTTTCTGCTGGAAGACAGAAGTACGGAACCATTCGTTAAGCATGTCTGTTTCCTGGAGAGATGTACAATCATCAATCGAGGTTGCAGCTTAGAATTCAAAGAAATCTTTGTCTTTCTCAGAGATTCCAGTTTGACCTTGTACCCAGATATGCAGATGGTATACTCGGAATGAGTTATCTCTCTGTTAAGCAAGGCGATAGGTGCCTGGCTATAGTCATAAACGCAGAACCCACCTCTCATCATCATAAGCTTCTGCTTGGCATACCTATCTTCCGAGTAGTGAAGCCTACTATTGTTGATCTTCTCCAAAATATCAACACCGTATCCTTGACTTCAGTCTGTAAATAGTACAGCAATCGACAAATCACACATCCATTTGAGAGTTTATTTTATCCCATTCAGTATTCAAAGACAACTAAGGACCCTCACCACTCGAGCGGTTGAATTTTCGAAACCATTCTTCGATGTCTAAGAGCACTACGATGACAGGATAATAAATCTCTATCGCTGGCCGAAATTCTATGATTCTTTAGGGGTTTTCGATACAATGGACAGCTCAGTGATTGAAGGCTTCCAGTATTAGTTTAAGTCAACCTGCAAAACGTTTTCGGTATTCTCCGATCATTTTGGAATTCTTTTGGAAGTTAATGTGGAAAATTTTTTCCCTATTTTGATACCACCTGATACATACAGAAGTTTTAAGAATACAAATTGGGAGGTTTTTCGACTAAGTCTACATAACTCTTTGACTTCAATTGGTGTACCAGTGGAAAGAAACATATCAAATACTGAAATAGATACCCTAATAGCCAAACTAAACGCACTAATTATCTCTAAGGTTGAATATCATTCTAATATTCATAATGTTACTGATCACAAGTACCACTGCATTTCGGATTTAACCAAAAAATTGATTGAACTAAGAAGAATTTGGCTAAAACAACTCAAAAGATTGTATCATCGTCATCTTAATAGAGTTAACCCGCAATATCTACAACTTCATTCTAGAATACAGTGCATAAGTAAAATTATTAAGGAAAATGCTAATTTAGACCTCAACAATTTCTTTAAGTCGAGGCTGAAAAAAATAAAACCATCTCCGCATGCTTTTAAAGAAATTGATAAGATAACCGGGCGCAGATACTTTGGCACAGATATCTTGAAAGATGTGCTCATCGATAATGGCCAGGAACTGATTGATACTCAAGCCAAACTAAATGCATTTAAGAACCTTTATACTGCAGATTTTTCTGAAAGAGCTCCAACCGATGACCGAAATTTTGAAATCGAAGTTTTATCTGCTATAAATCAATTTGAGGAAAGACATCTTGACCAAACCCTTTCCACCTTTTCAGCATCTAACAGTGCTTGTGATCCAGGGTTATCTCCGTTCACTTCACCTAATAACGTTAACATTTTCAGAACGTCGCTTAACAATAAAAAATCCGTCGGTGTTGATCAAATTTCAAATTTCATTTTAAAAAAATGTCCTTACTCCTTAGACACAGTACTTTCATCAATATTTAACCATTGTATCAATAATGGTTACTTTCCTGAAATTTGGAAAAAAGCCAAGATTTTTCCTATTGCTAAAAAGAAAGCTGCGAAAGAATTAAAGAACTTTCGTCCGATCTCACTCCTCTCTAATATTGGAAAATTGTTTGAGCGGGTACTAGCCGATCACTTACATAAATTTTGTGAAGATAAGGACATTATCCCAAACAATCAATTTGGATTTAAGAAAGGAAGCTCCACGGAGCATGCCCTGCTTATACTACAGGACAAAGTTGTTCAAAACCTTAGAAATAAGATATGTACAATGAGTCTAGACATTGACCTCGAAAAGGCTTTCGATTCGCTTTGGCATCACGGTCTTTTATTTAAACTCATAAGACTTAACTTTCCGAATTGGCTCATCAGATTGATATATAGTTTTCTATCAAACAGAACTTCTTCAGTATACATTGGATCGGAGCACACAGATTTTGTACCTGTGAATTCAGGCGTACCTCAAGGATCGATATTCGGACCATCCCTGTTTAATATCTACCTTCAAGATTTTCCTCTCTCAGACCCAATGACAGAAGAGCCGGGATCACTTCACTACGCTGATGATACCACTATATTGGCTAGCGACCTACGACCGAGTTTAGCTCTTAATAAAATCAAAGCAAAACTCCCAACATTAGAAAATTATTTTGAAAAATGGAGACTAAAAATAAATACGGGTAAATGTGGTCTCACATGTTTTAGAAATGCTAGCGGAAAGGGACATTACCGTGCGGTTAAAGAAAGCAAAAATCTATCATTAAAAATCAATAATTTTCCAATCCCACTACGTTCAGAAACAAAGTATCTGGGAATAAATTTTCACAACCGGTTTCTCTTTAATAAGCATGGAAGGGCCGTATTAAACAGGGCAAAAATAGTTACAGGAATTCTTAAACCATTACTTAATTCTAAACATGTTTTAGGAAAAACTAAGATACTAATATATAAGACCCTCATAAGACCAATTCTGATATACGGTTTCTCTACCTGGTTTACCATATCACCCACTGTAGCCAAAGAAATGGAAGTTTTCGAAAGAAAAATATTGAGATTTTGCTGTGGAATGTTTAGAAAAGCAAACAAAAAATTTTTCTCTAACAAAACTATATATGAAGCAACTCAGGTTACACCCCTTATGAACTATCAAATAGAACTTCTTCTCAAAAAAATGGAACGAACACGTTCACACTCTAACCCACTGGTAAGATCTTTAATGAACTCTAATATCAACTACAGTTTGAATGACAAATACTATTTGTCACCTTTAAACCTTTTAAACGAAGACTCATTACCTTCAATAAGACCAGGTACAAATAGACACCAGCTAGCACCGTTCTATGAAAAATCATCTTCTCTTAACTATAGGGGATGATACTAACTTAAAATAAATTTACATTATTTAAGGGATTGTTAGCGTAAACCTTTGTTTTAAAGCAGAGAGATTTGGATTTCCTTGGGGTTGTATAGCAATTTATATGAACCATTAAGGATTTTTCAAGCTTCTGCATTTGTTGTACGCATGCAGGTCCTGCAAACTACATTCTTGTGATATCTTGTAAGATAACATAATCTTTAGTTATAGTTAGTGTAGGTTTTAGTTTTAGTTTTAATTTTAGTCTTAAGTTCTAGTCATTAAGTTAAAAATGCTAAAAAAAAGCAAAGAATTGAATGTACGCCGGGAGCAAGCGTACACAAAATAATATGGTATACAAATAATATTGTAAGTAAATTTTGATTAAATATACGTATGTATATATTGCTTTACTTTTGTTGAAGTCAGACATATCATTAAGTCGACCAAATACTGTAATAAGAATGTGTATAAACAATGTAGTGATATCATTAGTCTCAATAAAATCTTGAATCTTGAATCTTGAATCTCCAGTATTAGTTTAATATTGACTTCGAGTTGCCGATCTTTCTTGGGATTTGTTCTGCCCCAGAAAGGCTTTGGAAACATTTTGGCATAACTCAGAGAAAGGCTTCGTACCTACGGTAAGGAAAGGGTCCTTTAAATGAGGTGTCATTAGCTATACTTCCCAAAACATTGGTGGATGTGTAAGCTCAGTCAAATTCTGACAGTTTTGAAGTGCAATTGGAAGACTTCACAGCTTTCACAGACAGACAGACTGTTAAATCACGAAGGATTCATCCAAACTGAATCCCAGGTAGAACCATTATTTATCTTCCCTAACTAGGTGTAACGATATAGCATAGAGAACAGAGGAATAAATTAGATTAAATTAGCTGGCGTGCTTCCTTTAAATCATTCAAGCGATACTCTCGCACCCCAGTTCCCTAAAAATCAAAGTTCTGGAGTGCGAGTAACAACTGTACCAAGACAGATATCTACATTAGGAACATAAATCCCCATAAAACTTAATTAACCAAAGAACCAAAAAAAAAAACAAAAAAATGCCTCGCTGGACAGGACATCCATCTCTATGCGAAGGCATTAATGGCCTCCGAAATACAGTCAGTGTGATCAAGAAATTTTAATATCTCAACGTGGCTACATAAACAATTAGCTAAACGTGCCAAAACAGAGAAATCCTTGTCAGTGAATGCCTTGATGGCTAATTACTGTAAACGATTTTTTGCGACCAAATAATTTACTTAATTCTCGAAAATGAAAAATGACTGTTTTTCTTCGCATAAAGGACGAACAACGTCCTGACCAAGCAAGTCACCTTGCTGCCCGCGCACATTATACGCTGTTTATCTAGGCACGTTGTCCTCGTCGTTGGGTGTGATCGTGTGGGCTGGCAGGATGGAAGGATGGCACAGCGGTACAGCAACAACCTTAATGGACTAAGTCGTAATAAACTTTTGGATTTTACTGTTGACACATACATTAAAATGTGTAAATCACACAAACATACGCACTTCGCACACAGGAAAACGCCTGGTACCTTGGAAGTAACGTCTGCTTGTGTGTTTACTTTCGGATGATAGGGTGATTGCACGTTTTCCACCCTTTGCCACACATACACTCACAGAGGACGCATGATGAGTAATAATCCCGTGCGCCTGGCAAGAGAGTGTATCTAACAATAATGAGACGTAAAGACCTCGCCCAAGACCAGGACCAAGGACTCCACTCTATTTGTATGTAATTAATGTTTGGCATGACACGCACGTAATTATATTTTATTAGCACATCCCATCCCAGTGTGAAATAGATGCGATTTTGCGTCGCTCCCTCCACCCACCCAGAGGAAATACACGCGTCTGGAAGACTAGAGCAACCACCCATCGGGTGTGTTAAGGATACGTGCATTCGGGCAGACGAAACGACAAAACACGGAGTACACCGAGGCGTATACGTAACGAAAATTGTGTTTATTCGTCGTGTGCACGGAAAACATCCTCCTGTTCAAGGTTCCACAGAGTGGAACATGAATTTGCTCTCGGTGTTGTAATAGAGGTCCTGGCCCACACCACCACCATCACCACTGACGACAATTGACTGCGCGTACTAGTTAGACATGCAGATTCGAATGTTCCTGCGGTTGCTTGCGGTTTTGCACAAATTGCCCCAACTGTCGTCGTCGTATTTCGCGAAGCGATGCTCATTGCGACGACCTTGTGAACAAGAAAACACTTCCTTTCTTGTGGGTGCGCTCGGTCTCGTGGTGAAACTAGGATTTATGCCTAGTTACCGGTGTGGGACGGCTTGTGTGTTGGGAAATATGAAAATACTCGAGGTGCTATGGATTACGTGCACTGTTTTCTTGTTTCCGGTTGTGTTTGGGATTTTTTCTCACTTCTCCTTCGCCGTTTCCTGTGCGAAAATAACATTTTGCATTTATGGTGGTTTTTTAGGGCGAAACCCTGCAACATACGGAGTCGGGTGGAGGGGATCTTTGTCCTTTTTTTTTCTCTCATTTTTGTAAGAATTTAAGTAGGATTAGGGAAATAAATTTTATTTAATATGAATTATAAGGCTTGTGTGTGAGAAAGAGGACTGAGAGGAATCTCGAGGATTTATGGCGTGACTGAGAGTAGAAAAGTTCTCTAAATTACCAGAAATGGTTTTTTAATGGGGTGTATTTAATAACAATAGATAAGGGACTCCAGTACACGTTCGTGTACACGCAACAAGGAACTTAAATGTAGTTGTTGTCCCTCCTTGTTGGGGCAAATAGATTGGGTTTATGAGTCCTGCGAGAGAGGTACTAAAATCAACAATATTAGTTTCGAATACTATACCTCAGAGCATTGTCTGGCTATTGAACATTGGTCGGACTCATTAGGATTTTGGAAAACTTTTCATTACTCTAATGCCAGCAAAAAACATGGACATATATTTAAAAAGGACTTTCATCTATGGAGGCAAACAACTGAGGAACACAGCATGAAGATGATCGCAAAAACATTTCTATGTTATAACCACGAATGAAAGGACTACAGGTGCAATAGTATCTCCTAGTTCCTTCTGAATATGCTAGAGAGGCCTCGAGACATGTATAGCCTCGTTGGTCTATGTAAGGCACACAGGCATACCACAGCATGCGAACTATATATGGCGAGCGAGGTGGTAGAGAAATTGAGACCACCCTTCACTAGGAGTCATATGTAGGTACAATGTCCTTTCTTAGACATATTCCATGAAAAGCGCTTTGGAAAGTTTCAATGTCGAGCATAGCGTTACTTGAAATCTGGGACTAGAAGTACCCATCAAGGATGCATGCTATACCCTCTCCTAAGGGTTCTAGTTATTGATGGCAAACAGAAGAAACTAACTAAATCAGAGAACGGGCCATGAACCAATACGACAAAGAAAGTGGCAGTGGATTGGACATACTCTCGGGAAGGGTGACAGGTCCATAGGTAACCAAGCGATGCTTACTCAGGATGGTAGGATATGCGGCGGTCCTAGGAGTACGTGATGCAGAACAGATAAGAAGGAAGCACGGCAACTAGGAAAGAGTTGGGGAGAACTGAGGCATATTTCCAGAAATCGTACACGATAGCGCGTAGGCATTGTCGAGGCCCTAGGACCCAGGTAGTAACTTTAGCTCAGTAAAAATTCCGAGACACATTAAATGAATTGTTGGCATCATCTCTGGTGAAACAGCGTTGAAAAATGGGCTAGAGACTCTGAGCTTTACCCGATCTGATAATCATTAGCAGAAAAGAGAAGATAGAACCTTTCAAAATTTCGAGTCTGCAAGAGAACGCTGGGGAAAAACTTAGTAAGAGTAAACCCTGCAATGATGCCCTGACCATATATCATGATAGTCAGACCAATTCTTACATATGGGGCTCTTGTAAGGTGGAACCCGTGCTTTGCACTCTACGCCTACGCCTTGACTTGGGATGTTTCTGTATTTTTGACCACTTGACACACAAATAAAACACAGGCGGCTAATAGTTCATTTCAGGTGAATGATGTAGGGCTCTTCAGGTCTAACAATGTGGGGCATTGCTCCTTTCTGAGAGAAGACATCCTAGATGAATCGAATGATATCCTCGGTACCCTGGACTTCGATACACCATATGAAGTTCTATATTCGGAAAGGAAAGCTGTCTCTCTACAAAACGAGATTGCATTATTTACAGATGATTGCTAAAATATATACCCTAGAGATACTGACCTTCAAATAGCCCTAGAACTCTCCAACACTTGCAGTTTATCCGAAGCAGGATTTCTAGCTTGTAGCTGTACTCAAAGCTGCTGAATATGTCTATCTACGTTAACAGTCAGACTGGACCTAAGGTTCTAGAATCTAACATCATACAATCTAAAATAGTCAGCAAGTGCCGCCCGATGTTTAGGACATTATGTCCACAGATCCATGTTAAGTTATACTGGGTACCTAGAAGGGAATAAAGGAACCGACAAATGGTCACAAAAAGATCAGAACTCCCACAAAGCAACATAGTAAACCACTGACCTGTGTGGCTAGAGAGATTCATCAACATGGCTCACTTAAAATGCTCCTACCTAGGAGACCGTTGGTTTTCTTAGGTCTATGGTCTATGTTAGATCGTCGATCGGTAGGGATTCTCTCTGGGCATTGCCATGGGACCAGGATTATCAAATGCGGATACCTTCAGACACTGTAGTGACCATCACGTCTCGAAGGATATTATACATCTACTTTGTGAATCCCAGGCCATAGCTCGGAGTAAACTAATAAATATTGGAAAGAGCTTCATTGATGTCCATAGCTTTTTGTTCTACTGGTGCACAACGACGCACTATTTAGCTTTGATACTCCTTGGTTCAGTACTCGATTCGGTATACAAATACAAATACATTGCATCCAGAGCCTAGCTTCTGACAATCCTTCGTCTTGTGCGTGTTATATTCTTTACATGAATGAAAGGAACCTACTGTTCAATGTCCGAAGAGGGTATACCGACCCTGTTCTTCGACCGAAACTTGAAGGGTCACTGCCCCACTTTC
This sequence comes from Xylota segnis, assembly GCA_963583995.1. Taxonomy (NCBI): domain Eukaryota; kingdom Metazoa; phylum Arthropoda; class Insecta; order Diptera; family Syrphidae; genus Xylota; species Xylota segnis. The sequence goes on along the minus strand of OY757236.1, from coordinate 41,057,389 downwards.
CTGGGAACAGTGTAGCCCAACTCTACACGAATGGCCCAAGACTGATAAAAGAATGTTCTCCGGGAAGCTCGATCTGAACATATCCTTCCTCCTCCTAGAGTATTGTAGCGCGTTTTCAGGAGAATCCCTTGCCTTGTCCTGGCTGAAATGTAATGCAATACCAGGGATATTAGTATTTTCACTATCAGTCCGGCAGTGATCAAATCCCTCAAATCGTGTTCTTTTGCTCTAAAGCGTGCCAGTGTTTCTCCTGATAATGGGAATTGTGAGACTGGCGAGCTCTCCAAACTAGATGCGACACACATGATCTTGCTGAAATGCTGCAGCCTTGGCTTGCCCACCGCTACATGCAAACTCCTGCTAAAGTTGGACGCTTTTAGTAGTACCAACTGTAGATGGGTCTATCTCCCTACTTGGAACATTTCAGCACACATCTGGGCTAGCCTTGAGCTGTCCTATTGAAGTGACCACCAGAATAGCCACGTTATCGATGTTCTCACTAAACACTGTCTAATACCCCAACATCCAAAAGGGCTTGGCTCCTTTGCCCATGATTTCTGCAGAAGCTGTGTGGATGAGAAGAAAGAAGAACCGTTCTCCACCTCCTAGGAACTTGCCCAACTCTGTCCCGCTGGTCCTCCTTTCTTTCACAACCTTCGCTTTCTGTATTAAAGGCTTTGCTTGGTCCAATTAGTCTCGGGTATCCCAATGGTGCAAACCAGGGCATGAAAATTGGTCTAAGTGACAGCCACTTCAACGTTTAGTTAAAAGTTATTGCTAACCATATCCAAGTCAGAGCCTTAATCGTCCCAAAGACACCAATTAGCAGAGATATACCCAACAGATGTATCCAGTGATAGTTGCAAATCTGCATCCGACTTAAAATATATTATTCCACTTAACACCCCCTTTCTGCGTAAGGATTTGTGTAAATCCTATAAGGAAACCCCTCAACACATGTTGGCATACGTAATACAAATGTATTCTCATGTTTTCCGACTTCTTAAGCCAGCTTACATCTCCTGAGTCCCCTTCTAGACGAGAAGAAGCGAAGACGAATCATTTAAAGGAAAAAAAGAAAGCCATCTCCTTTTCTTCTCCTTTAAATAATTGCAAAAGCAATTTTCACTAAGGATGTTCCCAATCCGATTCCAATTCATTCACCATTCACCATCACCATCACCATACACCAGCACTCCATTGCCAGCCATGGCTTCCTGAGATTTCTGTGCGTTGCGCGAAAATTATTATCCTGCATCACTTCCGTCGCCATTCACTAAGACTTCTTTTCATCGTGCACCGTCTAATCATCATCCAATGCGCGACCGTAAAAGTCGAGAAAAGATTCTCGCCTCCTTCGTAAATAATGATATATCCTTCATTTCTGTTCCCATTCATATCTGTACAGTGAATGTGCCTTGTGTGCTGTTTCGCAACCGCGAAAAAGGACTCTTATACACAGCACTACCTGTGCCATAATCCTTAGCAGTATATGACGGATGGATACACTCTACCTCCGTGCACTTAGGGATGATTAAAATGTTTTTATTTATTTTTTTTTTTTTAAAGGATATTCGAAGAATACATTTTGATTTCCATTCAAGGATGGCTAGGGGTGGTGGTGACTGTTTGAATTACGTCAATTAGTCGATAAGGACATCTGTAAAGTTTTGTTAGCCTGCGGCTACACACTGTGGTTTAGTTTGTGTAGACACTGTACACACAGTGGCCAGAGGTCAGTAATTTGATTATTAATTGAAATTTATTATTATCTGTTGCCGTCGAGTGGGATGGGAGGGAGGTCTGTCCCGAGCGACGCTTTGATTAATTACAAGGAATGCCAGCGACTGAGGTGGCACTGCTGGTCCGACGATAAGAAATAACCAATTAATTATTGTTGGCTGTTGGTCCCCTTGTGACTATATTTCTTTGGTATCCAATCAAGTCGAGATTTAAGTGGTTGTACAGGGTTGCCAATGGAACGGAAGACCACTTCATGTTTGATTGCTATGCCCAGGATAATTTGGTGGGATCCTTCGAATAATCGAGTAGCTGCTCCCAGGTGAACGAGTAGTGACGGGGTTGATGATTTCTACAGGGGTTCGCCACTTAATTCCATTTCACGTCATTAGGATGTTGCACGGCGTGGCAACAGCACTCGTATTTCAAAAGAGAAGGGATTCTCCAGTGGATGACTTGTGTTTCACTGGTAAAAATTCTATGAAAGTCCAGTGAGCCATGAATGTAACCCATAGCCCTTGCACTTATTTAGATTTGTACAGAGCCGTGGATATACCCGAACTACACTTCATAGAGAACTGGTCGTTCAGGGTGTCCTTCCCAAATACGAAAACAAAAAGTTCAGAAGGAACAGCAAGGTTGACAACCTCAGCAAGCGATGTAAGAGCAAAGACCTTCGGTTCACCTCGTGATATGATCGAAGTACTAACTGATCGTATGAAGTCGAACAATTAGAAGAGGTCCTGGACTACTATACCGCGATCCAGGATCAAATGGATGATGACAATACTGTGACATATACTATGGTGACACGGATCAGAAGGTGCACTTATTCGGATTCGGATTCGTCATACGCTACAGACTTAGCGTCGACATGAGGGCGAACGTCTTATGTGAAACCTAATACGCACTCATGTCCACAGAAGAAGGGGCATCTTTTGTTCTGCGACAAAAGGTTTAGGGAATGTCCTATGGAAAGGAAATGCGGACATTCTTGGTACACGACACCACATCTGCCAACGAACTTGAAATAGGCTTATAAACTTTGCCACGGACCAAATCGTTACCATGTGTCTGGTCACATAATTGACTCTTTGGATGGGGAAGTTCGGTAATCGTGTAATCCTGATGAAAGGTCCGATCGAGTGGTCACTCAACATTCGCCAAGTTGTTACAGAAATACAGCCTGCTTTACTGCGAAAATTGTGTGAACATTGGATCTCTAGATTACGCCATCTACACGTCAGTTGCGGCTGTCACATACCCGAAATCATATTCCAATGGGGCTCCGCTTTCGAGCAGAAGAAAAGGGAAGTTAATCCCTCGTCCTTCGAAGGACGAAAAAGAGCACCAACCGAAGATATTGAGAGATTATACTCCAGGAACGCTGTACCAAAGTCTCACCATTTAAAAAAAAAAAACAGGTTTCAAGGCAACAAGACCCGTACCTGTAGAGACCTGTAGGGACCCACAGAAGAAGAAGAACCCCGTAGTAGAGTCACTGAGGCTAAGAATATAGAAAACTTCTTCTAGAAACTGTACAACAGCGACAAAGACCAGCATCAACATTCAATCTAAACGATGATAGCAAAGACTAGCCACAACGAAGGTTAAATTTAACAAGCCTCCTGACTTGGTAGACCTGGTAGAGACCATACAGCAACTCAACACATTTCTAGAATTTGGTCAGACGAGTGTATCCCTGATGGATGTTTGTTCGATCCACAAGAAGGGAGACCCCATGTTGTGTGAATGTGAGAAAAGTCTCGTCAACAACCTGGTTAGTCTCCATCAGTCTAGTTTGAGACCAAATAAGTCCATAATCGTTCAAATTGACGAGCAGGTCTTCAAAGTGGTATTCGCCGATGGCGTTCTCTTAATTCTGCACAGGCCTGTCGATTTGCATTGAAAGTGAGATGAGCTCTCTTCTGCATCCGTGTCGCCGTAGCCTCGGCAGATGTTACCAGTGTCTAGTCGCATTCTCCTTCGGTGAACGGCTAGGAGGATGTAGCTGGTAATAATCCCCGTAAGGAGCAGAGGGCTTTGATTGGTTTTGGTAGTTTGTAGAGCTTTTGGAGACACGTCAAGGTGAAAGTGCGCCTTAGCTAGCATCGCGAAGGTTTGCACCATATGGGACCTTATAAGGGCTAGGAGCCATAGAATATATGCATATTACAACCAGGTACTTCCTGTACCTGAATGCCGCTGTATTCTGGCACCCGAAGGAGTGCAACGTTGTGATTGGCTGCGAGTTGTGCAAGTTTGAATTTGACCACTGTGGACCATACGTGACCCTACGTGGATCATCTTTTATAGATAATTCTAGTGCCTGTGATTGATAGGACTTCAGCTTGGAACTAACTGCCACGGTTTTGGAAGTCGAAGTGAGCGAGCAATTTCGGGTTTAGATGATTGTATACACGTGCCCACTCCGTCTCTGTTTTTGGCTGGACTGTGAAATTGTGAAATATTTTGATCGATGCCCTGTTGGAACCCAAGTGTGCCCATCTATCAGTAGTGCGTCCTCTTTCCGAAAGTTGGTTTGTACAAGTCGCATGGCACTCTTTGTACCTAGTTTGGTTTCAAAGGCTGCAGTCGGTGCGGTCCTGACGGCTCTCTGAAGTTTCTTGGACGATACAGATGCTTGGAGGTTATTCTGGGTAAGGTAAGGAACATCTGCAAGGGACTATTCAACACTATGCCGCGATCTCTATAGATGTACGATGGTCCTGGGCTTGAACAAGGTCCTTCAGCCGAGAGTTGGATGCGAGTCCGATGGATTCAATATGTAAATTCCTTTTGGAGATCTCTGATGGTAGACCGTGACGCAGAGAGGATATGGTCGCTGTGAAAAAGTGGGATTTGACTCGATCGGGACTAATAGTTTGGTATCTTTGTGCACAGGATCATGGACAATCCAACACAAATGACAACAGAAACGAAGCAACAACATTCCAACATTATGTCTCACTGAGCAGAACACTGACTGAAAACATACATCGTTTCTCTTTTTTTGTTAAAAAAAAGAAGTGGTCAGTGGACTTAAAGGTCATCACAACCCCATACATATCTTCATATGCATACCATCCTCCAACATCACAGGAGTGAAATCCTCGCGTGAGTTGAAAGCATTTGTGTTCTCTTGAACCGATATTTGCTTAACAATCAACATCAGCACAGTCATCATCAGAGCCAAAACTATTGCCAACATTACAGATGTTGAATCGCTTATTCACTCTCATATAACTCCCAAGTGTATCCGCTCCTTGATCCCGTGTGGAAATATTTCCAATTCACCGAACCCCTTCGTCTGCATGCAGTTCGCCAGTCGTTCCATAAGGACATCCACCGCCAAGTGATTTCTTTTATCATGCAAGAAACAACAAAACGCTGCTCATTCTCGGAACCTAGAAAATGGCACACAAAGGTCCTTGTAAACTACAACTTGAGCTGACACAGACATACACAATGATGACCATTCAAGTGAGCATCTCGTTCGCATGGTAAGAGCCAGGTCAACAACAACACAAGAGGTCTCGTCGCATGATTTAACCAATCGATTATGTTTTTCCAATGGACCTAACCCCCTTTATCTCCGCCCATCACAGGTGGATGACCCCCCGCATCCTGCAGTCGAAGGAGGATCTGCCCGGCTCTCCAGCCTGTCAATATTCACTTCAAACCGCCACCCCCGTGACCATTAACAGGTGATTTCGAAAGCAAATATATATGTATGCGACTATGATAGATGTCGAGGGGTTGGCTCTGGCGCTTCGGATATGCAGCTCCACTTCACGTGAACAAGGTCGGGCGGTGAAAATTGGAAAACTCCAAGGAGAGGTGGTGTCCTTCGCACGGAAAAAAAGGTATAAAAATAAAATTGGAAAATATTTTCGTTCGAATATTTTATGGTAAATATTTTCTGTGCCCGGAAATTTTGCTTCTGTTGTTTCGGAAGGATAATATTTGGACTTGAATACGTTTTGTGGGGGCGTTGGCGGGGTTCGAGTGTTGTTATACCAAACAATTTCAGGCGCATGGTGATATATGTACATACAAAGCGGAAGCAAACAATTAAGGCTGCGTAAATGGGTTTAGCAAATAGGACTGATATCCTTTTGAATATCCTGTTGGTGCTGTTGTGGCTTCGGTGTGAAGATGGTTCGGGCTATTGAATGCTTTCGATTCGAAATAGATTTTTCGACAGCCATTCAGAGTTTAAAATTGGATTTTGAACCAGCAACAGTGATAAATAGAAATCAATGAGTTTGGTTGGAGCTCAATTTGTGTGTATCGCGGTCTTCTATTTATTTGCGCAGAGCATGCCTTTAGATAGGCGGCTAAAGCTAGTTAGTCAGTCAGGCAGCCATCAGATTTCTTGCATCCAGCACAACGTGATCTAAGGCAGTGAAAGAGTAGTTGGACAATACAAACTCACTCTTTGCTGGATACCAGGTCATTGTAACATACCAGGGAATTGTGAGGCTGGAAGATGCTCCTCTGGTTTAAATAGTATAAATGTCACCAACATCGAGACAACAAACGTCCTTTGCTATCAACGTCGATGCGGTACTGTGAGCCCAATCATCGATGGTATTAACTCAACCAAGGCAACAACTCAAGACTGGTCTGACCGACCCTAAATGAGAGAGACACTGTGCTATAGAAAGACATCCTCGAAGAACGAAAGGGACGAAAAGGGAGAGGAGACCATTAGTCATCTTCTATGCACGTACCCTGCACTCGCCAACATCAAAAAAGGTAAACTAGGTGCATACCTATTCAACGATCTAAACGATCTCAGCACCGCCTGCATAGCTAAGATTAGCTCTTTGAAACAAAGGAGTAAATGGTCCACCTCTGGTCTAAATGCATCCTTACCGAGGGCCGGTCTTAATCACCCAACCATAAGTATACTCAGAGATCAGATGATCTAGGTTCCATGGCATCTGCTAGGACTGTACGCAGCCGGCATCTAGTGAAGGCATTTTTTTAAAGCTACACTAATAGACGTGGTAACCGAGGCTACTCGACATGCATTTTAAAGTTCAACCAATTGTCATACTATATCCTGATGCATTGGTTCTAGAACAAGAAATTTGTGACTTTCAGCTGATTATCACGCCAGATTCAGTCTTGCGAACAGCTAGTTCTAGACAATGTGGCTTAAATGGTCAGTGCGTTGGACTACGGAGCAAGGTGTTTCAGGTTCATTCCCTAGACAACGCCTACACCACAAGCGTCTGACAAACATCCGAGAGTACAACTTACCCTTGGATAAGACATTAAACAATAGGTCCCTTCTATTCGTGTAAGCAATGTAAATGATTGTGAGAAGCTAGGCCCTAGGACCCAATGTCGCTAAATATTTATTTCTCTTATTTCTAGACAGGCGGACTCTAACCAATTTTTGACTCCGGCGGCTTTTTCATCCCTGTTTGACCACGATTATCACAGAGCAAAGCTAGTCACAGAGATCTTCTCGAGCATGGCCGGTTCACTGAGGTAAAAGTAGTTTCAAAGTTGGGCGTTCTTTGTGCTTTAGTTACCATATCTGCTACCACCTTTGAGGCATAGTTCTCCTTCCTTAGTCACTGCGATAAATTTGTTTGTTCTAAGGGGTTCTCTGGGTGCCAATAAAATGGTCCACTCTGCTTTGCCACTTTGACTACCATATTTCGAACATCATGGGGTCATGCAAGGTGTGTGCTGGTGAGCTGGTCTCCTTCATAGTTATGCACGAAGTAGGTGTTCTATGGAAGAGTAGATGTTCTACTATTGCGGAGAAATGCTGCATCTTCTTTATCTACGTCGTCATAGAATTGTCAAAAGCATCCTGTCTTGCTCTCCTCTGTGGCTCATGATGCCAGCTAGCCTAAAATGGGATAAACTTTTCTGACACTATAGCCTCGTTAGATTGTTGGCATCTAAGTCATATCAGGTATTACTTTGCCCTGAGTGCTTTGACTCCCAGTCGCAAAGCCTTCTTGCTAACAACAATACTCAAAACAAATCTTTACATATCCTGTAGTATTTCTTCTGCAATACCCATCATGTCCTGTGTTCAACGAAAACCTAAAGCGTGGACATAATATTCAACTGCCCGACGTGTTATATCCTTACTTCGACAGTTCTTTCCCAAATGGCTAGAAGACGAATGACTAACCAACGACACTTCACTGCATGAGCTTCACCTTTAGCATGAGCTGAGTCAGACTAATGACGATCGACCTCATAAAGAGCATAACCTCAGCTTCCAGTACAGATATTATGACCCGACTGTCAAAAATACATTATGGGTATGGTCTGGCATTTTGAATGAGTCGATTAGTCTTAATAGAGAATGTAAGCCTCCAGGCGATGGTCATAGTGAACATCACGCCGGTACCGGCTATTTTTACTTTACGCTCGATCACAGAACTTTTATGTCAGGAACTACTTTGCTAAGAATCGAACGAACGGGGTTCAAGGCGAACTATCGATGGCAACGGGAGTCAAAAATTCATTTCGGTAGGAGCTGTTCAAGGCTTGTTAAAGCAGGATACCGGTCAGCTATAGACAGGTGCATTCATTGTAAGATTTACTTTTAACAAGCGTGAGCCGGAGACTGAAAAGCAAGAGAGCAAGAAGTGGCGTCTGGCCACTTGCTCTCATCATCCATTTATATGACTGTACTTCTACTAACCCAAATGATGGCTTCATTGGCAGTGTTCCTATTAGCTTGCACAAATCCATCTGTCATTGTCCTGATTCATGAAAATTAGTTTCCTTTTTTGTTCCAATTTCTGTTACAATTTAGATGTGATTGGAGAGGATTTTAAAAGGCGAATGTAGCTTATGACTGACGGGTCAGAAGGACCACATCACAAAACACTAGTTCTAGACGTTGACGTTTAATTTTTGTTCAAAACTTTACAGAAAAGAAAGGAATACAAAGAGTTTGAGTATTATTATGTAGTTCGTGGGATTAAGCTCTGAACTGGCGGTTAATGGTCAGTTCACGAGAGGTAATTCAGTGAAGAATCTGGTAGAAACTGTGAACGAGTCGCATAGGAGCCATTGATCCAAGGAGCACTCTACGAACTACTGTGGACAAATATAACTTTTAGGTATTAATGGGTTTTTGTTTAGTGATACCAAAGCTAACAGAGAATTAGTTCATGCCAACTGGTGGTTCTTCTGCTAACAAGGCAATTGAGTAGCATAGTAGTCTCTAGAATAAGTTAGGTTAGGTTAAGTTAGATGGCTGCAAAATAGTGAGGGATCTCAAAGTCTCACTGGGATCTCAAAGTCTCACTGGGATCTCAATGGATCCATTGTGTTCCGGACAAACTTGCTTGTCAGTGTTGGGAACGGCCCTCTTGAACCAACCCGTTTTAGTTATGAATTTTAATGTGGTTTTAGGGGCCATGTTAGCGAGTTCGTGGAGATGATCAAGAAATGTTTTCCCGAAGGTTTGGTGTCTTTTTCTGCTGAGGCTTGGGCATTGGCTGAGGAAGTGTGTCATGTCTTCCTCCACCTCAGTGTCACCGCAGGCTTTAATGTGTTCTATTCAGAGACAGAAGCTCTCTGGTCCGGCAGAGTGCATTCCACTTAGTGTTGACCATGTAACGGAAGATTAAAAAAGGTTAGTGGTGGTAAGTGCAAGAAGGGACATCTTTTCTTCTTTTAAAAGGGAAAAATGTTCGTAATATAGCTTCGTCCAAACCGGTGAAAGCCTGCCTCGACAACGATTGGGTAATGGAGATTGTATGATCACGAGCGTTCTGACCTTAGGTAGCCTGGTTCGTTCCATGGGAAGGTGTACTACTCTCAACAGGTTTACTTCTACTAGTTTAAGGTTTGGTCCTTGTGCTGAATGGACCTGATTGTTAGTGTAATATGAAGGAACACTATCCACCATAAAAGCACACCTCGTACCATTAAGCTCAATTATTGTTACATATAATCGTTTCCATCATCATCAAAAGAAACTTTCGTAACAAACCATTAAAATCAACTTTAATTGGCAACCTATATGTCCAGAAAGGTTAATTGCATTACGGTATATCATTATCCTGATAATTTGCCAACGTAAACGGCTTGTTCCATGGAAACAATTTCCATTTCTTCCTTTCCGCTCCGTTTTATGTTCCTTAACATGATAATGCCTCATGGTGGATGATTTTAACGACCACCCCCTGTGCAGTCCCAGCCAAATTGTAATAAACTTGGCCTACTGACGAATGAGCCAAATATGTTGACTGTTCAATTCAATTTGAAATTTTTCTCTCTCTCTTTCCCTCTCTCTCTTCCACACACACACACACCAATGCATTAAAATAATTTCAATTTATTCAGAGGACAAATGAAAAAAATAAAAAAAATAATAACACTCAACCGTTCATGAATTTTTATGGCTTTAAAGCTCTGACATTTCATGATGGAAATTCTCATCCTTCGCATATCCTGAATAAATATTGTTCTCTCAGATCCTACCAACTTCATATATGTATGTGTGTGAATCACATTCTCATCTACGGAAGTAATAACGAAGTGCAGCACTCACATGAAATTTACACTTCACTGGATGAACTTAACCATCAAGTAGGGAGGATTTATTTTTGAATTTTTTTGGTCGTCCTTGATGTTGAACAATAAAAGTCATGTAGATATTTTTTTTAAGATCCTTTTAGTCAAACATTACTTTCCTTCTTAGCTGTATTGAGAGTGTAGAACAAATGTACGAAACATCGAAAGGAATACATACATAAGTGCATGTGTATGGGAATTGATGTGACACAGTTCCAGCTTGCACATTTTGAAAGACCATATCCTTTGGAATCGTTGTCAGGCGAAGTAAATTTGAGTTGGTTCAGTTCACTTGGAAAGTCCTCTTCTTAGTGGGAACACAGTTTTTCACGAATGAAATAGTTCGCTCTGAAGGATCAGAATTATAAATCGGTAAGACGAACCGGTAATGGCTTTCATGTTGCAGAATTATACTTGGAAAAGGAGTAGGAGAAGTGGATAAACTTCGAATAGGATTTGGAAAGGATTTACTCTTCCAAAAGTTGAAGACAGAGGGTAGAAATGAAAACATTAGTTGACCTGGGAGTCAATTCTTTGTGTAGTTGAAAGCCCTTCATATGCCTAGATTTGTTCTTTCCTTCATGTATAATCAGAAAATCAGAGCTAACCTAGTTTCCAAGCTAGACCTCTTGTTTCCAACAAAAAATTCAGTCATGGACCCTTTGGACAAGGTCGCACTGTCAACGGCAATGAAACCAAGTACCTTTCTCTTTAAATGGCCAAAACTGACCTAATCCATGCTTAACAAAATAAACTGTGGGCTATGTCCTGATTTCATCTAATTTTCGGTCCAAAAAAGCCAAAATACGTCGACTATACTGGCTCGGCCACATCGAGCGAAAGGGCAATAATGCTTCAGCAAATAGTACCTTCGAATCACAGCCCCCAGGTTCGAGACGATAAAGAAGATCGAACCTCCGTTGTAAGGACCAAGCTATCGCAGATGCCAGAGCGTTTGGTCTGGACAACTGGAAGGAGCGTGCCCAGAATCGAAAACAATGGAAGGCTACCGTATCTCAGGCAGGGACTCCTCACGGGTCGAGAGCCCATTAAGTAAGTATGTCCTGATTACTTTTTTAAAATGTTATAAAAAGATTCATGTAATATTTATAAAAATTTTTAGAGAAAATCGATAAAGTCCTTGAAGAGGGAAAAATATGTTTCCTCGATTTGTCTCAAGATTTCGACAGAGTATGGTACAAAAACTGGAATTAAAGGGATGGCCCATATGTTGGTTTCGTTTTAAAAAAAGGCTATAAAAACACTGTACAATGCCACCATCCTATACCTAATTTTTCAATACATTTTCGAAGGTTTTTGACCCTTTTCATGAATAACTTGATCAATGTTGTTTTTAAGTGGCTGAATCGCCTGTAGATTGTTTAAAAAGCATCGATCTTTAATGGCATCTTATTCAAAAAGAAGCCAGCGGATAGCCCACCCGTTAAAGGGATGGGGAAAGGTAGACTCTAAGGTATCAAAGACTTACTCAAGCTCGAGAAAGTGACTTTCTGCTCTAATGCCTACTTCGATCAAAGGAAGAGTTATTTATAACCAAATGTCTTCGGTCTTGACGTTTCATTGTTAGTATGCACTTCTCATTTCTACTATTTTGTAGACATTTTTAACAATATTTTTTAAAACTAAACCTCTGGCTATATCGCAAGTAGTCTTTCTAAGTTATATGTATACGTGGTACATCTGATCTCAGACGTAAACAACTAGGTCGTGTTCTGAGATGAAGTTGCGTGCTCGAAAGGTTCGCCTACTACATCGGTTCGCGATCGAGTTCTTAAAGGGAATCTTAAAACCCAGTTGTGTCCAAAAGTTACAGTTCTTAACAAAACAACCAACGGTGACCTTTCTTCCTTGTCAAATACCACATTTTGATGATGATGCTAAATGACGATTTTTATTGAAACAGGGTTCTGCTGTTCCCACCGCATGGAACCAATAGTTGGAGGCGAAGTCATGTTACAGGTGAAAATGTCTTGAAATATTATGGTTTTGGCAAATCTGCTATAAGTTTGGGCAAGCGATTGGATTTCAGGATAATAATTCCTGCTTTTACAAGGTACTCTCTTTCTGGGATTTTTTTCTACCGACTACTGAATATTGAAGATGAGGTCTATGCGTAGGTGTGGCATGTATTATATGCATGGATGTATCCATTTTTCAAATTTCTCCATAGACTTTTAGTTTCTTCAATTTTTTTATAATTTTTTCATAAGTTATACAGAATGCAACCCCCTTTTCAAAAACGTACCTTGAATGCTGCTATAAAGCACATTTCTGCTTTGCTTTATGAATATCTTTAGGAATTCGCTAAGGATATGATTTATGCCAATAACCATCAACCACTCAAAATTTAAATTAGAGCTCTTATCCATATATCCCCGACTGTGATATATCCCCATGTAATGGTGGAGACTAGACTTATGTACGAAGTTCACAAACGGTAACAACTGAATTAAATGAAGTAACTCTCACTGTACTTTAAATTTAGTCTATTTAGTTCAACAAACTTATGAGAATAGTGAGTTTACAGAACAGAAACCCATACTGAGCTCAATGAACTAGAAAAATGACCTAAGCTAAGCTCCGCACTCTCTGACCTAAACTAAAATCCAAAAACGTAGAAGAGCCTGTACTTTTAAATTATTAAAGTTAACGACTGGATCGTCCGTACATGCTTGCAGCTTTATGTTGAACGTCAACAAGACGGGTGAAGTATTCCTCATTTTTGAAGTCATCCCGATACCTTTAAGCGGATGTTATCGAAGAAATTTCAGTAAAAAACTGATTTTTTCCCAAATACGCCCACAAAAAACGGGTGTGGCCATTGAAAAAGGAATGAGTGAATTATACAGGATTTTACCAACTTTCAATTATGCCTTCAAACTTTTTTTCTCAATTTCTAGTCAAAACGTAAAAAAATTAAAAAGGTTTACGAAGTGGGCGTGGCTGGTTCACGTCATATGTATTTTGAAAAGTTATATCTGTGCATATATTTAGTCGATTATACAGACAGACAGTCCGCACCCCTTTTGGATTTCCATGACAGTAATGTCAAGATTGGTTAAAATGTCAAGGTCGACATTTTTCTCAAGAAACCAATACTTGCCCTATGGGGAACTATAGGTGCAAGTTAAAATTAATACTTTTTTACTTGCACCAATACCTATAGGGCAAGTATTGTATTCGTGCAAAATTTGGAACTCGAGATTTTAATCAAACTTGACATTACTATAATGGAGAAGTCCAAAAAAGTAGGTCCGCCAATGCCGTCTGTCTGTCTGTCTGTCTGTCTGTCTGTCTGTCAGTCTGTCTGTGCACGAGGCTACAGCCTAAACGAGTGGATGGATTTAGATCAGACTTCATATATAGGGTCTGTGTAATAATCCCTAGAGGCGAAATCGGAATTTTCATTCTAACCTCAAAATTAAGGGTAGTTTACTTAAGGCCGATTTCAGTTAAAAGGGATTTTCTCGAAAACAGCTCTAACGATTTTGATTAAACTTCATGTTTCAATTAGTCTAGTTAATTGCAATCAGATGATGTATCGTGTTGCTTACCAAAATTGCCAACAATGGTACTTAACTTATAGCCAATTTGACAAAAAGTAGATTTGTAGGAAAACGGCTAGAAAGATTTAGTTCAAATTTAATATTCGGACTAGTACGAAGTAATGCAACATGATGGAGTACCACGTTTTGGTCTAGGTATGATACAACGGTACTTAGGAACAAGGTGACTAAAAGCCGGTTTGCTTGAAAACGCCTTCAACGATTTTATTTAAATTTTGACACATGATTAAACATCTCAAATCCTATCAGGACCTGTATCACATTTTTGGCCAAAAGTTAGTATAACGGTATTTTTCGCGAAATCGAGCAGTTGGAGCCAATTTATTCGAAAACGGCTCCAAGGTTTTTTATTAAATTTTACATTAGAGCAAGCCTTTTTAAACCCTACGAGATGGCATACAACGTGTTTGACCAAAACTGTTTCAAAAGGTACTTTACTTATAGCCATCTTCATAAAAATACGCTTTTCTCGAAAACTTTTCTCTATCGTTACTGTTTTATTTTCATATCTAGGCTTCTTTTTCAAAACTCTATAAGATGGGATACCACGTTTTTCGTCAAAATTGCCTATAATTCCACTTTCCTTACAGCCAGCTTAACAAAAACATGATTTTCATATCATATTAATAGACAAACATGAATTTTATCCCTACTTCTTTCTACTGAACCGATTTTCAAAATTCCAAAAGCTTTTCCCCACAGATGCTCCTTATTTTATAGTTAAAGGCCAGATTGATAACAATGGTACAATAGCTTTTTAAAGATAAGTCAATACATGTGCATTTACGGAAGTACACGCACACTATAGTGAACCAAAAAATATGTATGTATTGTACTTGACTTCTTGCACCATCCCACCGCAGTGTTGCTGCCCAGGTTTGAGTATAAAATTTCACCAGAAAGGAAAAACGTACCTAAAGTATCAAAATACGAATTCTGTATAATATTGCCATTGGCAGTGGAACTATGTCGCAGAATCAAAAAGTTAGAAATTGTTATAATGATGCCCTTTTATGGCATCTGTAGTCGAAAGTGAAACTATCAACATAGCCATTTTTAAGAAAACCAAGCATCACATTTAAATTAATAATCTTTTTTGATACGTATGTATCTATTACTTGGCAACACAAGAATTTGAGATATAGGTGCAAGTTTGTACGGCCCAGTCGTGCACTTTATTTCTTCTTACTTAGGTGTCACTATAGTCCATAATGGCCCTGGCTTTCTTATAGCCTGTCCTAAGGGTCTATTCGAAATGCGAGTAGACACTAAATACCTATATCAATAGTGAAAAAGGATGAGCTGTGTCCCTCCGTATATCGCATCTTTTTTGGCCCTAGCCTTTGAGCTAGGAGTATGAAAATTCATATTTTTTTTACACCTCCCCACCTTGTTTTACATGAAGTCGATAAGTTTTGTTAGTGCCAAATATTTAAATATTTGCTATTCACTCATAGTGTTAACTTCCACTTTTTGAGGGTATTTTCATTATGAATCCAATTTTGATGATATTTTGCATGAAACTTCCCCAAACATTCAAAGGTATCGTAGTACTCAATAAATGAACACATTACGGTCACGCCCACTTTAGTAGGAGGACTGATGAATAGAAAGAAGGATATGGTATTATACCATTCGCTCCAGATGAATTCTAGCTTTCCTGCAATTTAAATTGAGAGCACCTCCATAATATTTTAGGTATGTAGATCCATTTTTTTAAAAACTTTAAGCCTGCCGAACAAAAGCTGAAAGCCTATTAAATATTTTGTTCCACTCATGCACATAGGGAGCTCCTAGTGTTGTGTACAATGCGATTCAGCCCTGTTGCCTCCAACCATTCCATGTACATACTTATATGGAATTTCCATAACCGGGTGCAAATTGCAGAAATGGGGAATGGTAGTCAAATTTTAATCCCATTGGGATGTCAAAAATGAAGCCCAACCAATAATGATGCTTATTATATTAGTTTCAAAATAATTGCCTTAAAAATACTTTCGATACAATATTGGCTGGCAATCGTATTATTATTTTGAATAACATTTGCCACTAAACTTAATTGGAATATTTTTTAATAGATTTTAAAGTAGCTGTTAAATTTTTGCATACATTTTCAGACCGTAATGTGTGGCTAAATAAATTAATTGAGTGTTGATGTGATGATGAGACATTATTATGGAAAAGAACATCACGCAAATGACCTCCATTAAAGCCTCTTGCACGAGTGAATGCGCTGAACCCGATCCTATGTTGGTTCTGAAGTCTCTAATGTATGGTGACACAATAGACTTGACATTGATATTCCATAACCGCTGGGGTTCCACATGTGTCCGTCCTCAGACCACTTTTGTTTAATATAAGACCATATACTGAGGCTGGTCGTGTCTCAGGCAAAGACTCATCACGGATCTGTAGCTTCTTAAGTAAGTATACTGAGGCAACAATTCCAAAACAATAACACAATTTGAAATGTCAAACAAACCGCGCACTACTTCCTCACTAAAAGTTTCAGAGCTATAAGTCTGTTTTCCTTCTTGCAGAGCATCTTGAAGAGACATGTCGAGCTTCGCGTGCGTAGGTCTGCCCTGAAGATCCATCCTCTATCTGAGATGCATCATGCATACCAGGTTGGCAAATCCTGTGAGATTGCGCTTCAAAATCTGGTCTGCTGCAACTGACTGTGAGTTGGATAGGCAAGAATACGGTGATTTTCATCGACATAGAGGGCGCTTTCTACAATGCACCTCCTTTTGCAATTGCTTATGTGACTCTGGTAGACAACACCTGGTAGATGAGATATGGTATTGTGGATCAGGTCGATACTGATGGCAAGAACTTTGGCTGTAGATGCGGGCAGTGGCCGCCATGTTATGGAAGGTAGAAATAGCGGCTACCCGCAAGGTGGCGTTCTATCTCCACTTCTATAATGCATGGCAGTTGAATCTCTGTGACATATTCAATAGTTTAAACATCATCACTCAGAATGTGCGGGTCATGGTAACAGACTATCTGTGCTAACATGCAGACAGTCTTAGACATGGTCGTTGAATGTTGCACTAGGAATAGCCTTTCGGGCAATCCTTTGAAAATTGTGGTCGTTCTCTTTATCAGGAGGGGATTGTGGACAGTTCGACTCAGCCAGTCACTATCCAGATCTCCGATGAAACGAAATAACTGGGAGGAATCCTGAATAAGAAACTTCTTTGGACAAAGAATGTCAAGTCGAAGACATCCAAGTGGTTTTCATTTCTGTGACAGCGTAAGGGTACTTTTGGCATACAGTCCATGATAAACATATCAAGAGGAGATCAATCAAATCAAGCAAAGCATCTAGAGTAGAGCCAGGCGTACTAAGGAAATCTCCCATGCAGCCGAGACAGGCCGTTTTTTAAAGGCAGTCAGATACCTATGTGAAAACTCCCTCCTTTTGGGTGATAGCACCCTTACACTTATCCTACGACCCTGGTTCAATGGATATACCGCCGTCTGATGCAATGACACCGGAACTCTACTGTGCGAATTAAGAGTCGACTTTCTTTGCCTTTTGAGCCTAAGCTCGGCTTTACTCGAATAAGGCCTTGCTCAACCCTGGAACTCATTCCAAAATAGTTCGAAAATGCAAGAACTCTTTGAGGTCGCTCGCAAGACTTTGTATTCTTTGACCCTTGTCTAGATTTCAGGAAATAAGATCACCAATAAGATTGCTAACCAGGGCTCAGAGGATAATTTCTCATGACCTTCTCATGTACTCGGTCAGAGCCTCCATTGATGATTGGGTTCCTATGAAAACCGTTGTGTGAGGCATTGCTCCTCAGGATACAGACAGACTCTGAGCAGAAAATACCGCTTAGACAACTTATTTGCATTTTTACGGAACACTTTCCTTTTCCGAAACATTTGAGTGTGTCAGGCTTAAATGACACCTCTGTCTGCGATGGCTTCGGATCAACGATATTTCGGATCTTCGGTCTTGATGAGTTGAAGGCCGATACTGTATCGCTAAAGTGCATTCGCGGCTTTCTCTGAAAGTCGAAAAAATTCGAGTAAAATGGGTAAGACTGGATTTTACTTTCTGGCTGTGTCTGAGTGCTCCAGATAAGTGTTTCCTAATCCAGCAAAAAAAACACAGCAAACATCATGCAGCACTGAGGAACCTTTACAAAATCGGACTCAGAATCACAGCGAGTTCTGGTCACATGTTGTAAGTAGATCTCAACACAATTCCCTGAGAAGGATGTTGCAGGCGAGATCGTGTCCATTCCAATCGACACATGGGTCAACATAACTCCATACCTGCTCCATATCGATTATTATGTCCAGTTCCACATCCAACAATCAATCGTTTATTGTATCGCTTGACCCAGCAGCATGACTGACACCAGTCGGACTATGATTGACAACAATTCACTAGAAAAGGCTACAAATTATGAACATCGACTGATTACGTTGGAATTGATTTCTTTCCTAAAAAAAAACCTCGAAATTCGTTAAAAATTTTAATTAAAAACAGAACTTTATCCCATTATGCACATATTGCAGCCACCCTTCGATACAATAAAACACAGACACACACGTCGATGCGACTGCAAAAATCCTGAAAAATTCATAGTTCACCTAAAAACAACAAACAAACTGCCAAACTACCATCATGCAATTAACCGGGGAGAGTTCAACTAACAAAAAAAAAAAAAAAAAAACAGAAATAAATAAAAACTCTTTATCGACCCTGATGATGAAAATGTCCATCCATACTCCTGCTTCGTCCTTCCTACACATACATACAGTAATCTCGTGCACTGTGAATGACGACATACTGCTACTCAACACACAATCCATCTACTCCACGAAGAACAACAAAAAAAAAAACAATTTTTTTGTGGTAATCCTTCGTCCGAGATACGAGATACAGATCCTAGAAAAGAAAAATGAATGGGCGTTCATCCTTCTCAATCTGGATTGCAGTTCCATAGATACGTACATCCACCACGTAGTCACACATATGTATGTAAGGATTTAATTTTCAAATGGAAACCGCTTTTTCCCGTCTAAACGATGAAAGGCCCATATTCTGCAAAGGCAGCAGCAGAGAGAAATTCAACATCAATCGATTATAAGGACCTCGATTTCGACTTACCAATTCGGTTTGCAAAAGAGAAATTGCACACTGAATGGTGCTCCTTTCCATATGTCCTTGCGGCCGCACGGAGAAACGCATCAAATCAAATTTCCTTTCAAAGTTCCTTATAAAGGTTTCGACGGACATCCTTGCTCACAAACCATATTTCGTACACCGGCAGCAGCAGTTACATATGTACGTGTTGTTGGAAAAAAACTACACGAACACGAAAAAAACAAAACGTATCCCTCTGCGTGGACCGTCAACTCCTGGTGTGAGGGTGTAGCAACGATGAAGGCTAAAATATTCTAAAGCGAAGAAAGGCAAAGGTAGTGTATTCACACTTGAAATTCATAGATGTGGACGGAGAGGATTGTTCGTGCTCAGTGGTTCAGCTTAACCTATGGCATTTGACAGGAAACACTAGTACACAGTCTGTCTTGCAAGGGAGTTATATACTGAAACAAACTATGACAGATAAACTGAGTTCCTTTTATGAGTCTGTTGACACAGGACTGTCGGACTGATTGATTCAGATTACTTTCGGACAGGTATCCGACAGGTTTGACAGAAATTTCCTGCACTAAACTTCGTATTATGGGAAAATTGTGTACTCTCTCGTAAGCGCCCTCTTTTACGAAACACAAGAAACTTTTGCGTACTCGAACAATTTCGTGAGTTTGGGTAGATTTTCGTAAAAATACCTTGTTTTGGGAGAGTACACGATGGGGGCTATTGATAGTCCTGTCTAAGACTTTTTGACGTTTAATAGTTGGCGCCAAATGACAACAAATTCATTTTACAATAAAGTTAATGCTTTTACAGCAATTAACTTGGTTTACTGTCGTATTTCTATGGTTTACTTCACGAATATCTCAGTTTTTAAATTTGTTTCTACCCCTTTGTCGAGTGACAGCTATTGACTCAGTTTCTCCCTTGTTCGTAAACGTCAAAAAAAATCCAGTCCGTCAGTCCTGTATGAACAGGATCTATGGATCTGCGATCAATTTTTAAACTTTAGACGCAGATGACAGGATTCATACAGTCAACAACAACGGCTACTGTACTAAGTATCACTCTGGTATTATAGAAGATAAGACCTGGAAAACCATAAGTTTCTTATAAGCCACCAGCAATCTTTCAGCTAACATTAATTTTGGAAAATGTTTGCTGGAATAATTGACTTAAATACATGGTCCTCAAGAAATATGTCATTAAAAATGAACGATCATACGAAACCAGTATCAGTTTCCTCCATCAACTGGCCTCCGAACTCAAAAGCAATTCTCGACATATTCTGCGGATTGTTGGACAAAGTAGGGACAGACAAATCCTTCGACCAATGCCATTATATTCAAACAGAACTGACGATGAAAACAAAGAAGATCAAGTCTACACCACTATCTGGAGAGAAGGACCTTCAAACAAGTATTAAACTAGTGTAGACCAGTGCGTTCTTCGAAATTAGACGACTTAAAGACAACTTACCTAGGCAGAATAGTATTCACCATACATTCCTTCAGTGATTCTCTATCAAGCTCTATATCTGCTTGTCAATAAAATCCTCAGTTGTGCGTCGGATTCATGAGCTATTTGTTGAAAGATTCAAGCGTCAGACATGGTTAAATGGCTCTAGAGGCTCTAGATTTTTCGGAAAAGAGTAAAAAAGGAAAACTAGAATGGGACCTTTTACCTTTTGGTATACCGCGTGATATTCATTTGTGTGATATTCATTTTCAACCTTAGGTATCAGCGATGAGATACACCTCCTATTTTACTTTTACAGTAGATACCCGAAGCTTGTCGAATCCTTCCTGATATTTTGACAGATACATAGTAGGCTTCCAAGTCTATAGTCTATAGCTTCAATAATAAAGAGGCTAAGTGTCATACCCTGCATATACACTACAGCCAGCGTCGGGCTGACTTCATTTTGTCCTCATTTTGATTCAGTTTAGCAGGGCTATTATGAGCCCTAGGGCCTGACGGAACTTATAAATATAATTTCCTTGTTAGAGACACCAAAAGCTTCATCAAAAGTTTCAGACACCGCAACAGACGTACACATATTATTTCGGTCATGTAGCTACCGGTTTTTGATGGTTTCAGGCAGTCACCACCTTAACGTAACCTAGCAACCGGTTTGGTCGCAGCAGTATGCAGTTGGAGATCGTGGTGGTTGGGTGCTTTGGATCTCGGAGGTAGAGATGGGTCGGTGAGTTGATGTTTATATCCGGTTTTTCTCGGGTTGGGTAAGCCAGTCATGTATTGATTGACTTGTCAGGTGGTGGTCTAAACGTTAGTCAATTGGTTGCATTCGATCTGGAGTGAGTGGTTAATCCGTTAAAGGTACTCCATCCTAAGTAGATGTCGGATTTTATAGGAAATAGTACAAATTGTCAATAAAAATCTGTCCATTCGTTATAATTTCGACAAAGGTTCTACCAGCAAAAAAAATTATCAAAGTTTCAAATTTCGACAACCAAAAATGACGATTCGGGGAATGTAAAACCAAGAAACTTAAAACCAAAATTTTAATTTGTTTAACATAAAATTTTTTTGAATGACAGAGAGGCTCTTAAAATTCTTCCCTAAACCTTCACCGGCATTTCGAAATCGACGTATTTTCCGTCAACTTTTGTATTTACGGACATTTACAGGATCGAAATCATTTTTGTCAGAATTTTGTACCTACTTTCGCAATCGGTTTCCCCAATCTCGCACTCAGTCCTGTATGGAGACGCGTCTCAGTCTAAGCTAACATTCAGCATCAAGTAGAAAATCCTGATTGATGACTGCCCCGACTCTAGGCCATCAATTAGCGAGTGAGTCTAAGTTGGTTAGTAAATCAGTCTGCCTGTCATTCTATCTGTCAGTCTATTAGGGGATTCAAGAGCCTGTCCATAAATCAGTCAGTCATTCACATGGAGTAAATATTTGTTTTATGGTCATTCACTGAGTCAGAGGAACCGTGCGTCTGTCGTGATTGTGGCACGTCGTTTTACCTGGGAATAGGTGGATAGTCCGGTGACTGAGTCAGTGGGGCGATCAATCAGTCAGTCTGTATTTTCATTCATCGATTAGAACTCGACTCAATTGTGATACTGCGATGCGTTATGTGATATTTTGCTTCCAGCATGCTGAGCATAACATCAACATCATAAAGCATTGCCACCAATTCAGAAAACCCCCTTCAAAATCAGCGAAAGGAGTATTCTTGAGTCACAACATTGTGGAATAGAGAAGCGTGTTCTCATTTGCATTTTTGTGATCGAAAACCTTTCCGCTGTCTCAGTTCATAAAGTGCTTTGAATTGAATATTTTTTTGTTTTCAAAAACCTTTTACTCTACCCAATTACTTTGACCTTGAAATCAATTTCGGAATAAGGCCTATATGACTGCATTCATACTTCTTCATCAATTTAGGTCATAGAGTGCACTTCTTACTTACCTTCCATACTTACCCTTCTTGCCCGTATATCTACTTGGATAGGCCAAGAGAATACCATAAGGGGGCTTGAGTTCGTTTTGTTTTACTTGTTCATGACTGAATATTGCTACTTGGCTTTGACGACTTAGCATGACAAATTGTCTCTACTTCACCAAGTTAACAATGACAAGCAGCAATATTATCTGCCAACGAACAGTAGGGGACTTTTACTTATTTTTTACCAACTTACCTGAACGGAGAGTTTTGAGAAATTTGGCACGATAGGTGTATGGGTTCCAAGGCCTAGCTTATCAAGACCATTCGCGTTGAGCGTGATATATTCTTTAAAACGAATGGAACGAACCTACTGGTTAATGCCGTATACGTTGGTCAATTTGTTTTTTAGAGGCATTTCTCGATTGTTTTTCAGACGTCCGCGAGAGGTAGAGCCTTGAAAGAAATGGGAGTCAGGTACATTTTTCTAATTTGTTGTTGCATTCACAGTAGGAATAAAAATTCAAAAAAAATTTATTTTTCACATTTCTCGGAGGAAATCAGTCGCTCGATAGGACCAAGAAAAACACATTTCTTCGAGGAAATCAGTCGATCTTTCGGAAGAGGAAAACCATGTCGTCGAGAGGAAAAATCGGAGTCAGGTAAATTTTTCTAATTTGTTGTTGCATTGACAGCAGGAGTCAGGTAAATTTTTCTAATTTGTTGTTGCATTGACAGTAGAAACAAAAATTCAAAAAAGTTTTATTTTTCAGATTTCTCCGAGGAAATTAGTCGCTTGGTAGGACCAAAAAAACACACATTGCGGGAGGAAAAATCGGAGTCAGGTAAATTTTTCTAATTTGTTGTTGCATTGACAGCAGGAATAAAAATTCAAAAAAGTTTTATTTTTCAGATTTCTTCGAGGAAATCAGTCGCTCGGTAGGACCAAAAAAACACACATTGCGGGAGGAAAAATCGGAGTCAGGTAAATTTTTCTAATTTGTTGTTGCATTGACAGCAGGAATAAAAATTCAAAAAAGTTTTATTTTTCAGATTTCTTCGAGGAAATCAGTCGCTCGGTAGGACCAAAAAAACACACATTGCGGGAGGAAAAATCGGAGTCAGGTAAATTTTTCTAATATGTTGTTGCATTGACAGTAGAAACAAAAATTCAAAAAAGTTTTATTTTTCAGATTTCTTCGAGGAAATCAGTCGCTCGGTAGGACCAAAAAAACACACATTGCGGGAGGAAAAATCGGAGTCAGGTAAATTTTTCTAATATGTTGTTGCATTGACAGTAGAAACAAAAATTCAAAAAAGTTTTATTTTTCAGATTTCTCCGAGGAAATTAGTCGCTCGGTAGGACCAAAAAAACACACATTGCGGGAGGAAAAATCGGAATCAGGTAAATTTTTCTAATTTGTTGTTGCATTGACAGTAGAAACAAAAATTCAAAAAAGTTTTAGTTTTCAGATTTCCTCGAGGAAATCAGTCGCTCGGTAGGACCAAAAAAACACACATTGCGGGAGGAAAAATCGGAGTCAGGTAAATTTTTCTAATTTGTTGTTGCATTGACAGTAGAAACAAAAATTCAAAAAAGTTTTATTTTTCAGATTTCTTCGAGGAAATCAGTCGCTCGGTAGGACCAAAAAAACACACATTGCGGGAGGAAAAATCGGAGTCAGGTAAATTTTTCTAATTTGTTGTTGCATTGACAGTAGAAACAAAAATTCAAAAAAGTTTTATTTTTCAGATTTCTCCGAGGAAATTAGTCGCTCGGTAGGACCAAAAAAACACATTGCGGGAGGAAAAATCGGAGTCAGGTAAATTTTTCTAATTTGTTGTTGCATTGACAGTAGAAACAAATATTCAAAAAAGTTTTATTTTTCAGATTTCTCCGAGGAAATTAGTCGCTCGGTAGGACCAAAAAAACACACATTGCGGGAGGAAAAATCGGAATCAGGTAAATTTTTCTAATTTGTTGTTGCATTGACAGTAGAAACAAAAATTCAAAAAAGTTTTAGTTTTCAGATTTCCTCGAGGAAATCAGTCGCTCGGTAGGACCAAAAAAACACACATTGCGGGAGGAAAAATCGGAGTCAGGTAAATTTTTCTAATTTGTTGTTGCATTGACAGTAGAAACAAAAATTCAAAAAAGTTTTATTTTTCAGATTTCTTCGAGGAAATCAGTCGCTTGGTAGGACCAAAAAAACACACATTGCGGGAGGAAAAATCGGAGTCAGGTAAATTTTTCTAATTTGTTGTTGCATTGACAGTAGAAACAAAAATTCAAAAAAGTTTTATTTTTCAGATTTCTTCGAGGAAATCAGTCGCTCGGTAGGACCAAAAAAACACACATTGCGGGAGGAAAAATCGGAGTCAGGTAAATTTTTCTAATTTGTTGTTGCATTGACAGTAGAAACAAAAATTCAAAAAAGTTTTATTTTTCAGATTCCTTGAGGAAATCAGTCGCTCGGTAGGACCAAAAAAACACATTGCGGGAGGAAAAATCGGAGTCAGGTAAATTTTTCTAATTTGTTGTTGCATTGACAGTAGAAACAAATATTCAAAAAAGTTTTATTTTTCAGATTTCTTCGAGGAAATCAGTCGCTCGGTAGGACCAAAAAAACACACATTGCGGGAGGAAAAATCGGAGTCAGGTAAATTTTTCTAATTTGTTGTTGCATTGACAGTAGAAACAAAAATTCAAAAAAGTTTTATTTTTCAGATTTCTCCGAGGAAATTAGTCGCTCGGTAGGACCAAAAAAACACACATTGCGGGAGGAAAAATCGGAGTCAGGTAAATTTTTCTAATTTGTTGTTGCATTGACAGTAGAAACAAAAATTCAAAAAAGTTTTATTTTTCAGATTTCTTCGAGGAAATCAGTCGCTCGGTAGGACCAAAAAAACACACATTGCGGGAGGAAAAATCGGAGTCAGGTAAATTTTTCTAATTTGTTGTTGCATTGACAGTAGAAACAAAAATTCAAAAAAGTTTTATTTTTCAGATTTCTTCGAGGAAATCAGTCGCTCGGTAGGACCAAAAAAACACACATTGCGGGAGGAAAAATCGGAGTCAGGTAAATTTTTCTAATTTGTTGTTGCATTGACAGTAGAAACAAAAATTCAAAAAAGTTTTATTTTTCAGATTTCTCCGAGGAAATTAGTCGCTCGGTAGGACCAAAAAAACACACATTGCGGGAGGAAAAATCGGAGTCAGGTAAATTTTTCTAATTTGTTGTTGCATTGACAGTAGAAACAAAAATTCAAAAAAAATTTATTTTTCAGATTTCTCCGAGGAAATCAGTCGCTCGGTAGGACCAAAAAAACACATTGCGGGAGGAAAAATCGGAGTCAGGTAAATTTTTCTAATTTGTTGTTGCATTGACAGTAGAAACAAATATTCAAAAAAGTTTTATTTTTCAGATTTCTCCGAGGAAATTGGTCGCTCGGTAGGACCAAAAAAACACACATTGCGGGAGGAAAAATCGGAGTCAGGTAAATTTTTCTAATTTGTTGTTGCATTGACAGCAGGAATAAAAATTCAAAAAAGTTTTATTTTTCAGATTTCTTCGAGGAAATCAGTCGCTCGGTAGGACCAAAAAAACACACATTGCGGGAGGAAAAATCGGAGTCAGGTAAATTTTTCTAATTTGTTGTTGCATTGACAGTAGAAACAAAAATTCAAAAAAGTTTTATTTTTCAGATTTCTCCGAGGAAATTAGTCGCTTGGTAGGACCAAAAAAACACACATTGCGGGAGGAAAAATCGGAGTCAGGTAAATTTTTCTAATTTGTTGTTGCATTGACAGCAGGAATAAAAATTCAAAAAAGTTTTATTTTTCAGATTTCGTCGAGGAAATCAGTCGCTCGGTAGGACCAAAAAAACACACATTGCGGGAGGAAAAATCGGAGTCAGGTAAATTTTTCTAATTTGTTGTTGCATTGACAGTAGAAACAAAAATTCAAAAAAGTTTTATTTTTCAGATTTCTCCGAGGAAATTAGTCGCTCGGTAGGACCAAAAAAACACACATTGCGGGAGGAAAAATCGGAGTCAGGTAAATTTTTCTAATTTGTTGTTGCATTGACAGCAGGAATAAAAATTCAAAAAAGTTTTATTTTTCAGATTTCATCGAGGAAATCAGTGGCTCGGTAGGACCAAAAAAACACACATTGCGGGAGGAAAAATCGGAGTCAGGTAAATTTTTCTAATATGTTGTTGCATTGACAGTAGAAACAAAAATTCAAAAAAGTTTTATTTTTCAGATTTCTTCGAGGAAATCAGTCGCTCGGTAGGACCAAAAAAACACACATTGCGGGAGGAAAAATCGGAGTCAGGTAAATTTTTCTAATTTGTTGTTGCATTGACAGTAGAAACAAAAATTCAAAAAAGTTTTATTTTTCAGATTTCTCCGAGGAAATTAGTCGCTCGGTAGGACCAAAAAAACACACATTGCGGGAGGAAAAATCGGAGTCAGGTAAATTTTTCTAATTTGTTGTTGCATTGACAGCAGGAATAAAAATTCAAAAAAGTTTTATTTTTCAGATTTCATCGAGGAAATCAGTCGCTCGGTAGGACCAAAAAAACACACATTGCGGGAGGAAAAATCGGAGTCAGGTAAATTTTTCTAATTTGTTGTTGCATTGACAGTAGAAACAAAAATTCAAAAAAGTTTTATTTTTCAGATTTCTCCGAGGAAATCAGTCGCTCGGTAGGACCAAAAAAACACACATTGCGGGAGGAAAAATCGGAGTCAGGTAAATTTTTCTAATTTGTTGTTGCATTGACAGCAGGAATAAAAATTCAAAAAAGTTTTATTTTTCAGATTTCTTCGAGGAAATCAGTCGCTCGGTAGGACCAAAAAAACACACATTGCGGGAGGAAAAATCGGAGTCAGGTAAATTTTTCTAATTTGTTGTTGCATTGACAGTAGAAACAAAAATTCAAAAAAGTTTTATTTTTCAGATTTCTCCGAGGAAATTAGTCGCTTGGTAGGACCAAAAAAACACACATTGCGGGAGGAAAAATCGGAGTCAGGTAAATTTTTCTAATTTGTTGTTGCATTGACAGCAGGAATAAAAATTCAAAAAAGTTTTATTTTTCAGATTTCTTCGAGGAAATCAGTCGCTCGGTAGGACCAAAAAAACACACATTGCGGGAGGAAAAATCGGAGTCAGGTAAATTTTTCTAATTTGTTGTTGCATTGACAGTAGAAACAAAAATTCAAAAAAGTTTTATTTTTCAGATTTCTCCGAGGAAATTAGTCGCTCGGTAGGACCAAAAAAACACACATTGCGGGAGGAAAAATCGGAGTCAGGTAAATTTTTCTAATTTGTTGTTGCATTGACAGCAGGAATAAAAATTCAAAAAAGTTTTATTTTTCAGATTTCTTCGAGGAAATCAGTCGCTCGGTAGGACCAAAAAAACACACATTGCGGGAGGAAAAATCGGAGTCAGGTAAATTTTTCTAATTTGTTGTTGCATTGACAGTAGAAACAAAAATTCAAAAAAGTTTTATTTTTCAGATTTCTCCGAGGAAATTAGTCGCTTGGTAGGACCAAAAAAACACACATTGCGGGAGGAAAAATCGGAGTCAGGTAAATTTTTCTAATTTGTTGTTGCATTGACAGCAGGAATAAAAATTCAAAAAAGTTTTATTTTTCAGATTTCTTCGAGGAAATCAGTCGCTCGGTAGGACCAAAAAAACACACATTGCGGGAGGAAAAATCGGAGTCAGGTAAATTTTTCTAATTTGTTGTTGCATTGACAGTAGAAACAAAAATTCAAAAAAGTTTTATTTTTCAGATTTCTCCGAGGAAATTAGTCGCTCGGTAGGACCAAAAAAACACACATTGCGGGAGGAAAAATCGGAGTCAGGTAAATTTTTCTAATTTGTTGTTGCATTGACAGCAGGAATAAAAATTCAAAAAAGTTTTATTTTTCAGATTTCATCGAGGAAATCAGTCGCTCGGTAGGACCAAAAAAACACACATTGCGGGAGGAAAAATCGGAGTCAGGTATATTTTTCTAATTTGTTGTTGCATTGACAGTAGAAACAAAAATTCAAAAAAGTTTTATTTTTCAGATTTCTTCGAGGAAATCAGTCGCTCGGTAGGACCAAAAAAACACACATTGCGGGAGGAAAAATCGGAGTCAGGTAAATTTTTCTAATTTGTTGTTGCATTGACAGTAGAAACAAAAATTCAAAAAAGTTTTATTTTTCAGATTTCTCCGAGGAAATTAGTCGCTCGGTAGGACCAAAAAAACACACATTGCGGGAGGAAAAATCGGAGTCAGGTAAATTTTTCTAATTTGTTGTTGCATTGACAGTAGAAACAAAAATTCAAAAAAGTTTTATTTTTCAGATTTCTCCGAGGAAATTAGTCGCTTGGTAGGACCAAAAAAACACACATTGCGGGAGGAAAAATCGGAGTCAGGTAAATTTTTCTAATTTGTTGTTGCATTGACAGCAGGAATAAAAATTCAAAAAAGTTTTATTTTTCAGATTTCTTCGAGGAAATCAGTCGCTCGGTAGGACCAAAAAAACACACATTGCGGGAGGAAAAATCGGAGTCAGGTAAATTTTTCTAATTTGTTGTTGCATTGACAGTAGAAACAAAAATTCAAAAAAGTTTTATTTTTCAGATTTCTCCGAGGAAATTAGTCGCTCGGTAGGACCAAAAAAACACACATTGCGGGAGGAAAAATCGGAGTCAGGTAAATTTTTCTAATTTGTTGTTGCATTGACAGCAGGAATAAAAATTCAAAAAAGTTTTATTTTTCAGATTTCATCGAGGAAATCAGTCGCGCGGTAGGACCAAAAAAACACACATTGCGGGAGGAAAAATCGGAGTCAGGTAAATTTTTCTAATATGTTGTTGCATTGACAGTAGAAACAAAAATTCAAAAAAGTTTTATTTTTCAGATTTCTTCGAGGAAATCAGTCGCTCGGTAGGACCAAAAAAACACACATTGCGGGAGGAAAAATCGGAGTCAGGTATATTTTTCTAATTTGTTGTTGCATTGACAGTAGAAACAAAAATTCAAAAAAGTTTTATTTTTCAGATTTCTTCGAGGAAATCAGTCGCTCGGTAGGACCAAAAAAACACACATTGCGGGAGGAAAAATCGGAGTCAGGTAAATTTTTCTAATTTGTTGTTGCATTGACAGTAGAAACAAAAATTCAAAAAAATTTATTTTTCAGATTTCTCCGAGGAAATCAGTCGCTCGGTAGGACCAAAAAAACACACATTGCGGGAGGAAAAATCGGAGTCAGGTAAATTTTTCTAATTTGTTGTTGCATTGACAGTAGAAACAAATATTCAAAAAAGTTTTATTTTTCAGATTTCTTCGAGGAAATCAGTCGCTCGGTAGGACCAAAAAAACACACATTGCGGGAGGAAAAATCGGAGTCAGGTAAATTTTTCTAATTTGTTGTTGCATTGACAGTAGAAACAAAAATTCAAAAAAGTTTTATTTTTCAGATTTCTCCGAGGAAATTAGTCGCTCGGTAGGACCAAAAAAACACACATTGCGGGAGGAAAAATCGGAGTCAGGTAAATTTTTCTAATTTGTTGTTGCATTGACAGCAGGAATAAAAATTCAAAAAAGTTTTATTTTTCAGATTTCTTCGAGGAAATCAGTCGCTCGGTAGGACCAAAAAAACACACATTGCGGGAGGAAAAATCGGAGTCAGGTAAATTTTTCTAATTTGTTGTTGCATTGACAGTAGAAACAAAAATTCAAAAAAGTTTTATTTTTCAGATTTCTTCGAGGAAATCAGTCGCTCGGTAGGACCAAAAAAACACACATTGCGGGAGGAAAAATCGGAGTCAGGTAAATTTTTCTAATTTGTTGTTGCATTGACAGTAGAAACAAAAATTCAAAAAAGTTTTATTTTTCAGATTTCTTCGAGGAAATCAGTCGCTCGGTAGGACCAAAAAAACACACATTGCGGGAGGAAAAATCGGAGTCAGGTAAATTTTTCTAATTTGTTGTTGCATTGACAGTAGAAACAAAAATTCAAAAAAGTTTTATTTTTCAGATTTCTCCGAGGAAATTAGTCGCTCGGTAGGACCAAAAAAACACATTGCGGGAGGAAAAATCGGAGTCAGGTAAATTTTTCTAATTTGTTGTTGCATTGACAGTAGAAACAAATATTCAAAAAAGTTTTATTTTTCAGATTTCTCCGAGGAAATCAGTCGCTCGGTAGGACCAAAAAAACACATTGCGGGAGGAAAAATCGGAGTCAGGTAAATTTTTCTAATTTGTTGTTGCATTGACAGTAGAAACAAATATTCAAAAAAGTTTTATTTTTCAGATTTCTCCGAGGAAATTGGTCGCTCGGTAGGACCAAAAAAACACACATTGCGGGAGGAAAAATCGGAGTCAGGTAAATTTTTCTAATTTGTTGTTGCATTGACAGCAGGAATAAAAATTCAAAAAAGTTTTATTTTTCAGATTTCTTCGAGGAAATCAGTCGCTCGGTAGGACCAAAAAAACACACATTGCGGGAGGAAAAATCGGAGTCAGGTAAATTTTTCTAATTTGTTGTTGCATTGACAGTAGAAACAAAAATTCAAAAAAGTTTTATTTTTCAGATTTCTCCGAGGAAATTAGTCGCTCGGTAGGACCAAAAAAACACACATTGCGGGAGGAAAAATCGGAGTCAGGTAAATTTTTCTAATTTGTTGTTGCATTGACAGTAGAACAAAAATTCAAAAAAGTTTTATTTTTCAGATTTCTTCGAGGAAATCAGTCGCTCGGTAGGACCAAAAAAACACACATTGCGGGAGGAAAAATCGGAGTCAGGTAAATTTTTCTAATTTGTTGTTGCATTGACAGTAGAAACAAAAATTCAAAAAAGTTTTATTTTTCAGATTTCTTCGAGGAAATCAGTCGCTCGGTAGGACCAAAAAAACACACATTGCGGGAGGAAAAATCGGAGTCAGGTAAATTTTTCTAATTTGTTGTTGCATTGACAGTAGAAACAAAAATTCAAAAAAGTTTTATTTTTCAGATTTCTCCGAGGAAATTAGTCGCTTGGTAGGACCAAAAAAACACACATTGCGGGAGGAAAAATCGGAGTCAGGTAAATTTTTCTAATTTGTTGTTGCATTGACAGTAGAAACAAAAATTCAAAAAAGTTTTATTTTTCAGATTTCTTCGAGGAAATCAGTCGCTCGGTAGGACCAAAAAAACACACATTGCGGGAGGAAAAATCGGAGTCAGGTAAATTTTTCTAATTTGTTGTTGCATTGACAGTAGAAACAAAAATTCAAAAAAGTTTTATTTTTCAGATTTCTCCGAGGAAATTAGTCGCTCGGTAGGACCAAAAAAACACACATTGCGGGAGGAAAAATCGGAGTCAGGTAAATTTTTCTAATTTGTTGTTGCATTGACAGTAGAAACAAAAATTAAAAAAAAATTTATTTTTCAGATTTCTCCGAGGAAATTAGTCGCTCGGTAGGACCAAAAAACACACATTGCGGGAGGAAAAATCGGAGTCAGGTAAATTTTTCTAATTTGTTGTTGCATTGACAGTAGAAACAAAAATTCAAAAAAATTTATTTTTCAGATTTCTCCGAGGAAATCAGTCGCTCGGTAGGACCAAAAAAACACACATTGCGGGAGGAAAAATCGGAGTCAGGTAAATTTTTCTAATTTGTTGTTGCATTGACAGTAGAAACAAAAATTCAAAAAAAATTTATTTTTCAGATTTCTCCGAGGAAATCAGTCGCTCGGTAGGACCAAAAAAACACACATTGCGGGAGGAAAAATCGGAGTCAGGTAAATTTTTCTAATTTGTTGTTGCATTGACAGTAGAAACAAAAATTCAAAAAAGTTTTATTTTTCAGATTTCTTCGAGGAAATCAGTCGCTCGGTAGGACCAAAAAAACACACATTGCGGGAGGAAAAATCGGAGTCAGGTAAATTTTTCTAATTTGTTGTTGCATTGACAGTAGAAACAAAAATTGAAAAAAGTTTTATTTTTCAGATTTCTTCGAGGAAATCAGTCGCTCGGTAGGACCAAAAAAACACACATTGCGGGAGGAAAAATCGGAGTCAGGTAAATTTTTCTAATTTGTTGTTGCATTGACAGCAGGAATAAAAATTCAAAAAAGTTTTATTTTTCAGATTTCATCGAGGAAATCAGTCGCTCGGTAGGACCAAAAAAACACACATTGCGGGAGGAAAAATCGGAGTCAGGTAAATTTTTATAATATGTTGTTGCATTGACAGTAGAAACAAAAATTCAAAAAAGTTTTATTTTTCAGATTTCTTCGAGGAAATCAGTCGCTCGGTAGGACCAAAAAAACACACATTGCGGGAGGAAAAATCGGAGTCAGGTATATTTTTCTAATTTGTTGTTGCATTGACAGTAGAAACAAAAATTCAAAAAAGTTTTATTTTTCAGATTTCTTCGAGGAAATCAGTCGCTCGGTAGGACCAAAAAAACACACATTGCGGGAGGAAAAATCGGAGTCAGGTAAATTTTTCTAATTTGTTGTTGCATTGACAGTAGAAACAAAAATTCAAAAAAGTTTTATTTTTCAGATTTCTTCGAGGAAATCAGTCGCTCGGTAGGACCAAAAAAACACACATTGCGGGAGGAAAAATCGGAGTCAGGTAAATTTTTCTAATTTGTTGTTGCATTGACAGTAGAAACAAAAATTCAAAAAAATTTATTTTTCAGATTTCTCCGAGGAAATCAGTCGCTCGGTAGGACCAAAAAAACACACATTGCGGGAGGAAAAATCGGAGTCAGGTAAATTTTTCTAATTTGTTGTTGCATTGACAGTAGAAACAAAAATTCAAAAAAAATTTATTTTTCAGATTTCTCCGAGGAAATCAGTCGCTCGGTAGGACCAAGAAAAACACATTTCTTCGAGGAAATCAGTCGATCTTTCGGAAGAGGAAAACCATGTCGTCGAGAGGAAAAATCGGAGTCAGGTAAATTTTTCTAATTTGTTGTTGCATTGACAGCAGGAATAAAAATTCAAAAAAGTTTTATTTTTCAGATTTCTTCGAGGAAATCAGTCGCTCGGTAGGACCAAAAAAACACACATTGCGGGAGGAAAAATCGGAGTCAGGTAAATTTTTCTAATTTGTTGTTGCATTGACAGTAGAAACAAAAATTCAAAAAAGTTTTATTTTTCAGATTTCTCCGAGGAAATTAGTCGCTCGGTAGGACCAAAAAAACACACATTGCGGGAGGAAAAATCGGAGTCAGGTAAATTTTTCTAATTTGTTGTTGCATTGACAGTAGAAACAAAAATTCAAAAAAGTTTTATTTTTCAGATTTCTCCGAGGAAATTAGTCGCTTGGTAGGACCAAAAAACACACATTGCGGGAGGAAAAATCGGAGTCAGGTAAATTTTTCTAATTTGTTGTTGCATTGACAGTAGAAACAAAAATTCAAAAAAGTTTTATTTTTCAGATTTCTTCGAGGAAATCAGTCGCTCGGTAGGACCAAAAAAACACACATTGCGGGAGGAAAAATCGGAGTCAGGTAAATTTTTCTAATTTGTTGTTGCATTGACAGTAGAAACAAAAATTCAAAAAAGTTTTATTTTTCAGATTTCTCCGAGGAAATTAGTCGCTTGGTAGGACCAAAAAAACACACATTGCGGGAGGAAAAATCGGAGTCAGGTAAATTTTTCTAATTTGTTGTTGCATTGACAGCAGGAATAAAAATTCAAAAAAGTTTTATTTTTCAGATTTCTTCGAGGAAATCAGTCGCTCGGTAGGACCAAAAAAACACACATTGCGGGAGGAAAAATCGGAGTCAGGTAAATTTTTCTAATTTGTTGTTGCATTGACAGTAGAAACAAAAATTCAAAAAAGTTTTATTTTTCAGATTTCTCCGAGGAAATTAGTCGCTCGGTAGGACCAAAAAAACACATTGCGGGAGGAAAAATCGGAGTCAGGTAAATTTTTCTAATTTGTTGTTGCATTGACAGTAGAAACAAATATTCAAAAAAGTTTTATTTTTCAGATTTCTCCGAGGAAATCAGTCGCTCGGTAGGACCAAAAAAACACATTGCGGGAGGAAAAATCGGAGTCAGGTAAATTTTTCTAATTTGTTGTTGCATTGACAGTAGAAACAAATATTCAAAAAAGTTTTATTTTTCAGATTTCTCCGAGGAAATTGGTCGCTCGGTAGGACCAAAAAAACACACATTGCGGGAGGAAAAATCGGAGTCAGGTAAATTTTTCTAATTTGTTGTTGCATTGACAGCAGGAATAAAAATTCAAAAAAGTTTTATTTTTCAGATTTCTTCGAGGAAATCAGTCGCTCGGTAGGACCAAAAAAACACACATTGCGGGAGGAAAAATCGGAGTCAGGTAAATTTTTCTAATTTGTTGTTGCATTGACAGTAGAAACAAAAATTCAAAAAAGTTTTATTTTTCAGATTTCTCCGAGGAAATTAGTCGCTCGGTAGGACCAAAAAAACACACATTGCGGGAGGAAAAATCGGAGTCAGGTAAATTTTTCTAATTTGTTGTTGCATTGACAGTAGAACAAAAATTCAAAAAAGTTTTATTTTTCAGATTTCTTCGAGGAAATCAGTCGCTCGGTAGGACCAAAAAAACACACATTGCGGGAGGAAAAATCGGAGTCAGGTAAATTTTTCTAATTTGTTGTTGCATTGACAGTAGAAACAAAAATTCAAAAAAGTTTTATTTTTCAGATTTCTTCGAGGAAATCAGTCGCTCGGTAGGACCAAAAAAACACACATTGCGGGAGGAAAAATCGGAGTCAGGTAAATTTTTCTAATTTGTTGTTGCATTGACAGTAGAAACAAAAATTCAAAAAAGTTTTATTTTTCAGATTTCTCCGAGGAAATTAGTCGCTTGGTAGGACCAAAAAAACACACATTGCGGGAGGAAAAATCGGAGTCAGGTAAATTTTTCTAATTTGTTGTTGCATTGACAGTAGAAACAAAAATTCAAAAAAGTTTTATTTTTCAGATTTCTTCGAGGAAATCAGTCGCTCGGTAGGACCAAAAAAACACACATTGCGGGAGGAAAAATCGGAGTCAGGTAAATTTTTCTAATTTGTTGTTGCATTGACAGTAGAAACAAAAATTCAAAAAAGTTTTATTTTTCAGATTTCTCCGAGGAAATTAGTCGCTCGGTAGGACCAAAAAAACACACATTGCGGGAGGAAAAATCGGAGTCAGGTAAATTTTTCTAATTTGTTGTTGCATTGACAGTAGAAACAAAAATTAAAAAAAAATTTATTTTTCAGATTTCTCCGAGGAAATTAGTCGCTCGGTAGGACCAAAAAACACACATTGCGGGAGGAAAAATCGGAGTCAGGTAAATTTTTCTAATTTGTTGTTGCATTGACAGTAGAAACAAAAATTCAAAAAAATTTATTTTTCAGATTTCTCCGAGGAAATCAGTCGCTCGGTAGGACCAAAAAAACACACATTGCGGGAGGAAAAATCGGAGTCAGGTAAATTTTTCTAATTTGTTGTTGCATTGACAGTAGAAACAAAAATTCAAAAAAAATTTATTTTTCAGATTTCTCCGAGGAAATCAGTCGCTCGGTAGGACCAAAAAAACACACATTGCGGGAGGAAAAATCGGAGTCAGGTAAATTTTTCTAATTTGTTGTTGCATTGACAGTAGAAACAAAAATTCAAAAAAGTTTTATTTTTCAGATTTCTTCGAGGAAATCAGTCGCTCGGTAGGACCAAAAAAACACACATTGCGGGAGGAAAAATCGGAGTCAGGTAAATTTTTCTAATTTGTTGTTGCATTGACAGTAGAAACAAAAATTGAAAAAAGTTTTATTTTTCAGATTTCTTCGAGGAAATCAGTCGCTCGGTAGGACCAAAAAAACACACATTGCGGGAGGAAAAATCGGAGTCAGGTAAATTTTTCTAATTTGTTGTTGCATTGACAGCAGGAATAAAAATTCAAAAAAGTTTTATTTTTCAGATTTCATCGAGGAAATCAGTCGCTCGGTAGGACCAAAAAAACACACATTGCGGGAGGAAAAATCGGAGTCAGGTAAATTTTTATAATATGTTGTTGCATTGACAGTAGAAACAAAAATTCAAAAAAGTTTTATTTTTCAGATTTCTTCGAGGAAATCAGTCGCTCGGTAGGACCAAAAAAACACACATTGCGGGAGGAAAAATCGGAGTCAGGTATATTTTTCTAATTTGTTGTTGCATTGACAGTAGAAACAAAAATTCAAAAAAGTTTTATTTTTCAGATTTCTTCGAGGAAATCAGTCGCTCGGTAGGACCAAAAAAACACACATTGCGGGAGGAAAAATCGGAGTCAGGTAAATTTTTCTAATTTGTTGTTGCATTGACAGTAGAAACAAAAATTCAAAAAAGTTTTATTTTTCAGATTTCTTCGAGGAAATCAGTCGCTCGGTAGGACCAAAAAAACACACATTGCGGGAGGAAAAATCGGAGTCAGGTAAATTTTTCTAATTTGTTGTTGCATTGACAGTAGAAACAAAAATTCAAAAAAATTTATTTTTCAGATTTCTCCGAGGAAATCAGTCGCTCGGTAGGACCAAAAAAACACACATTGCGGGAGGAAAAATCGGAGTCAGGTAAATTTTTCTAATTTGTTGTTGCATTGACAGTAGAAACAAAAATTCAAAAAAAATTTATTTTTCAGATTTCTCCGAGGAAATCAGTCGCTCGGTAGGACCAAGAAAAACACATTTCTTCGAGGAAATCAGTCGATCTTTCGGAAGAGGAAAACCATGTCGTCGAGAGGAAAAATCGGAGTCAGGTAAATTTTTCTAATTTGTTGTTGCATTGACAGCAGGAATAAAAATTCAAAAAAGTTTTATTTTTCAGATTTCTTCGAGGAAATCAGTCGCTCGGTAGGACCAAAAAAACACACATTGCGGGAGGAAAAATCGGAGTCAGGTAAATTTTTCTAATTTGTTGTTGCATTGACAGTAGAAACAAAAATTCAAAAAAGTTTTATTTTTCAGATTTCTCCGAGGAAATTAGTCGCTCGGTAGGACCAAAAAAACACACATTGCGGGAGGAAAAATCGGAGTCAGGTAAATTTTTCTAATTTGTTGTTGCATTGACAGTAGAAACAAAAATTCAAAAAAGTTTTATTTTTCAGATTTCTCCGAGGAAATTAGTCGCTTGGTAGGACCAAAAAACACACATTGCGGGAGGAAAAATCGGAGTCAGGTAAATTTTTCTAATTTGTTGTTGCATTGACAGTAGAAACAAAAATTCAAAAAAGTTTTATTTTTCAGATTTCTTCGAGGAAATCAGTCGCTCGGTAGGACCAAAAAAACACACATTGCGGGAGGAAAAATCGGAGTCAGGTAAATTTTTCTAATTTGTTGTTGCATTGACAGTAGAAACAAAAATTCAAAAAAGTTTTATTTTTCAGATTTCTCCGAGGAAATTAGTCGCTTGGTAGGACCAAAAAAACACACATTGCGGGAGGAAAAATCGGAGTCAGGTAAATTTTTCTAATTTGTTGTTGCATTGACAGCAGGAATAAAAATTCAAAAAAGTTTTATTTTTCAGATTTCTTCGAGGAAATCAGTCGCTCGGTAGGACCAAAAAAACACACATTGCGGGAGGAAAAATCGGAGTCAGGTAAATTTTTCTAATTTGTTGTTGCATTGACAGTAGAAACAAAAATTCAAAAAAGTTTTATTTTTCAGATTTCTCCGAGGAAATTAGTCGCTTGGTAGGACCAAAAAAACACACATTGCGGGAGGAAAAATCGGAGTCAGGTAAATTTTTCTAATTTGTTGTTGCATTGACAGCAGGAATAAAAATTCAAAAAAGTTTTATTTTTCAGATTTCTTCGAGGAAATCAGTCGCTCGGTAGGACCAAAAAAACACACATTGCGGGAGGAAAAATCGGAGTCAGGTAAATTTTTCTAATTTGTTGTTGCATTGACAGTAGAAACAAAAATTCAAAAAAGTTTTATTTTTCAGATTTCTCCGAGGAAATTAGTCGCTCGGTAGGACCAAAAAAACACACATTGCGGGAGGAAAAATCGGAGTCAGGTAAATTTTTCTAATTTGGTGTTGCATTGACAGTAGAAACAAAAATTCAAAAAAGTTTTATTTTTCAGATTTCTTCGAGGAAATCAGTCGCTCGGTAGGACCAAAAAAACACACATTGCGGGAGGAAAAATCGGAGTCAGGTAAATTTTTCTAATTTGTTGTTGCATTGACAGTAGAAACAAAAATTCAAAAAAGTTTTATTTTTCAGATTTCTTCGAGGAAATCAGTCGCTCGGTAGGACCAAAAAAACACACATTGCGGGAGGAAAAATCGGAGTCAGGTAAATTTTTCTAATTTGTTGTTGCATTGACAGTAGAAACAAAAATTCAAAAAAGTTTTATTTTTTAGATTTCTTCGAGGAAATCAGTCGCTCGGTAGGACCAAAAAAACACACATTGCGGGAGGAAAAATCGGAGTCAGGTAAATTTTTCTAATTTGTTGTTGCATTGACAGTAGAAACAAAAATTCAAAAAAGTTTTATTTTTCAGATTTCTTCGAGGAAATCAGTCGCTCGGTAGGACCAAAAAAACACACATTGCGGGAGGAAAAATCGGAGTCAGGTAAATTTTTCTAATTTGTTGTTGCATTGACAGTAGGAATAAAAATTCAAAAAAGTTTTATTTTTCAGATTTCTCCGAGGAAATCAGTCGCTCGGTAGGACCAAGAAAAACACATTTGTTCGAGGAAATCAGTCGATCTTTCGGAAGAGGAAAACCATGTCGTCGAGAGGAAAAATCGGAGCCAGGTAAATTTTTCTAATTTGTTGTTGCATTGACAGTAGAAACAAAAATTCAAAAAAGTTTTATTTTTCAGATTTCTCCGAGGAAATCAGTCGCTCAGGACCAAGAAAAACACATTTGTTCGAGGAAATCAGTCGATCTTTCGGAAGAGGAAAACCATGTCGTCGAGAGGAAAAATCGGAGCCAGGTAAATTTTTCTAATTTGTTGTTGCATTGACAGTAGAAACAAAAATTCAAAAAAGTTTTATTTTTCAGATTTCTTCGAGGAAATCAGTCGCTCGGTAGTACCAAAAAAACACACATTGCGGGAGGAAAAATCGGAGTCAGGTATATTTTTCTAATTTGTTGTTGCATTGACAGTAGAAACAAAAATTGAAAAAATTTTTTTTTTCAGATTTCTTCGAGGAAATCAGTCGCTCGGTAGGACCAAAAAAACACACATTGCGGGAGGAAAAATCGGAGTCAGGTAAATTTTTCTAATTTGTTGTTGCATTGACAGTAGAAACAAAAATTCAAAAAAGTTTTATTTTTCAGATTTCTCCGAGGAAATCAGTCGCTCAGGACCAAGAAAAACACATTTGTTCGAGGAAATCAGTCGATCTTTCGGAAGAGGAAAACCATGTCGTCGAGAGGAAAAATCGGAGCCAGGTAAATTTTTCTAATTTGTTGTTGCATTGACAGTAGAAACAAAAATTCAAAAAAGTTTTATTTTTCAGATTTCTTCGAGGAAATCAGTCGCTCGGTAGGACCAAAAAAACACACATTGCGGGAGGAAAAATCGGAGTCAGGTATATTTTTCTAATTTGTTGTTGCATTGACAGTAGAAACAAAAATTGAAAAAATTTTTTTTTTCAGATTTCTTCGAGGAAATCAGTCGCTCGGTAGGACCAAAAAAACACACATTGCGGGAGGAAAAATCGGAGTCAGGTAAATTTTTCTAATTTGTTGTTGCATTGACAGTAGAAACAAAAATTCAAAAAAGTTTTATTTTTCAGATTTCTTCGAGGAAATCAGTCGCTCGGTAGGACCAAAAAAACACACATTGCGGGAGGAAAAATCGGAGTCAGGTAAATTTTTCTAATTTGTTGTTGCATTGACAGCAGGAATAAAAATTCAAAAAAGTTTTATTTTTCAGATTTCTCCGAGGAAATCAGTCGCTCGGTAGGACCAAAAAAAAACACATCGCGGGAGGAAAAATCGGAGTCAGGTAAATTTTTCTAATTTGTTGTTGCATTGACAGCAGGAATAAAAATTCAAAAAAGTTTTATTTTTCAGATTTCTCCGAGGAAATCAGTCTCTCGGTAGGACCAAAAAAAAACACATCGCGGGAGGAAAAAGCGGAGTCAGGTAAATTTTTCTAATTTGTTGTTGCATTGACAGCAGGAATAAAAATTCAAAAAAGTTTTATTTTTCAGATTTCTCCGAGGAAATCAGTCGCTCAGGACCAAGAAAAACACATTTGTTCGAGGAAATCAGTCGATCTTTCGGAAGAGGAAAACCATGTCGTCGAGAGGAAAAATCGGAGTCAGGTAAATTTTTCTAATTTGTTGTTGCATTGACAGTAGGAATAAAAATTCAAAAAAGTTTTATTTTTCAGATTTCTCCGAGGAAATCAGTCGCTCGGTAGGACCAAGAAAAACACATTTGTTCGAGGAAATCAGTCGATCTTTCGGAAGAGGAAAACCATGTCGTCGAGAGGAAAAATCGGAGTCAGGTAAATTTTTCTAATTTGTTGTTGCATTGACAGTAGGAATAAAAATTCAAAAAAGTTTTATTTTTCAGATTTCTCCGAGGAAATCAGTCGCTCAGGACCAAGAAAAACACATTTGTTCGAGGAAATCAGTCGATCTTTCGGAAGAGGAAAACCATGTCGTCGAGAGGAAAAATCGGAGTCAGGTAAATTTTTCTAATTTGTTGTTGCATTGACAGTAGGAATAAAAATTGAAAAAAGTTTTATTTTTCAGATTTCTCCGAGGAAATCAGTCGCTCAGGACCAAGAAAAACACATTTCTTCGAGGAAATCAGTCGATCTTTCGGAAGAGGAAAACCATGTCGTCGAGAGGTAAAATCGGAGTCAGGTAAATTTTTCTAATTTGTTGTTGCATTGACAGTAGGCATAAAAATTCAAAAAAGTTTTATTTTTCAGATTTCTCCGAGGAAATCAGTCGCTCGGTAGGTCCAAGAAAAACACATTTCTTCGAGGAAATTAGTTCGATCTTTCGGAAGAGGAAAACCATCTCGTAGAGAGGATAAATCGGAGTCAGGTAATTTTTCTAGTTTGTTGTTGTTGCATTGACTGTAGAATATTCAAAGAGATTTAATTTTTTAGGTTCCTTTGAGACGTTGAATCGCTTCCTTAGATGCCTTGAAAACGCTTTAGATTTTCGTCGCACATATGTAGTATTTAATAAATTTAGGTTATAGTATAAAAAGGATATTATAAGTCTCTTAGTAATGTAGAAACAAAAAGTCCTAAAACATATTTTATTAAAAATCCAAAATAATAAAAAAAAAAAAATATTTAAGAAATTAACAATTATTTAACTCTCACTCATACTCAGTTTTTCATTGAGTGGGTGAGGTATCATCCACGGCTCTACGTGAGGTGGTGGTCAGTCGTCAATGGTCCTCCGACCGGAGCGGTTGTGGCGCTCCTCTTTCACTCGTCATTGAGTAAGTTCGTCGTGAGGTGGGTGGCTGGGTGGTAGTTGGTCGTCGGTCACTCAACTCATTTCTGTTGCTCAATGATCACAGGCTCTCGGTCGGTCGGTGGGTCCATACCAGGCAGTGTTCAGTCGTCAATGGTCCTCCGACCGGAGCGGTTGTGGCGCTCCTCTTTCAGCCGTCATTGAGTAAGTTCGTCGTGAGGTGGGTGGTTGGGTGGTAGTTGGTCGTCGGTCACTCAACTCATTTCTGTTGCTCAATGATCACAGTCTCTGCGTCGGTCGGTCGGTCGGTGGGTCCATACCAAGCAGTGTTCAGTCGTCAATGGTCCTCCGACCGGAGCGGTTGTGGCGCTCCTCTTTCAGCCGTCATTGAGTAAGTTCGTCGTGAGGTGGGTGGTTGGGTGGTAGTTGGTCGTCGGTCACTCAACTCATTTCTGTTGCTCAATGATCACAGGCTCTCCGTCGGTCGGTCGGTCGGTGGGTCCATACCAGGCAGTGATCAGTCGTCAATGGTCCTCCGACCGGAGCGGTTGTGGCGCTCCTCTTTCAGCCGTCATTGAGTAAGTTCGTCGTGAGGTGGGTGGCTGGGTGGTAGTTGGTCGTCGGTCACTCAACTCATTTCTGTTGCTCAATGATCACAGGCTCTCGGTCGGTCGGTCGGTCGGTCGGTCGGTCCATCCATACCAGGCAATGCTCAGTCGTCAATGGTCCTCCGACCTGAGCGGTTGTGGCGCTCCTCTTTCAGCAGTCATTGAGTAAGTTCGTGGTGAGGTGGATGGGTGGATGGGTGGATGGGTGGTGGGTGGTCGTCGGTGTCTCGCCTCTCTTGCTCAATGGTAGTAGTCTATCCTCTCAATCAGACAATCAATTATTTGGTACATCGGCTCGTATGTCCGTCATTCTGGTCTGTGGGTGGGTGGGTGGTTGATTCGGTCGGTCGGTCGGTCTGTCAGTCAGCGGGTGGGAGGTTGGGTCAGTCTGGCAGTCGGTCGGTCGGTTAGTGGGTGGGAGGTTGGGTCATTCAGTCGGTCGATCCGTCACTGACTTCGTCTTTCACTTAGTAAGTCAGTCAGTGCGTCTAAGGCTAGGTACTATAGTACTGCCTTGCGTGTGACATTGTGGTTCCAGCATGCTGAACATTTGGAATCCAGTCAGAGAAGCAGAATACCCATTGCAGATTCAGATATTGGACAAACCTCAAAGGAGTTAAGGTACACATTATCTAAACAAAATTTTTTTATTTACATTTTATATTTCCCTCAGCCCTTTCAGCAGTACATATGTGTGTCTGTATGTAACTTTAACTAAACATAACTTAATTTTTGAGTCCTAAACTACTTTCATTTTCAAATTATTCCTTCAACTTTCAACTCGCATCTACTTGCAATCGTTTACATTTGATCTTACTGAAA
Organism: Xylota segnis; assembly: GCA_963583995.1. Taxonomy (NCBI): domain Eukaryota; kingdom Metazoa; phylum Arthropoda; class Insecta; order Diptera; family Syrphidae; genus Xylota; species Xylota segnis. Next base: position 41,014,104 of record OY757236.1, on the reverse strand, counting down.
CCATTAGTAACATCCTTGACTCGGAATACGAATGAATTCATTTTTGAAATTTAAATTTTGACTTTAGGAATTATTTTTTACATTCAAACTTAAGTATCCTGGAAGGGCTTGAGCATTTATATTTATATTTATCCACCAATATTTCTGCTTGCATTGACTAGTCGGTGTTTGTATTCTGTTTTTAAATATTAGCACGTTTCAACTATAGATACGAACTGATGCAATAGATCTAGCTATCAACTACTTTCGGTATTAGCCTGATTTGACACCGTATACCTCTTCGGAAATATGCATTTGGAAAATGAGTTTGCCGACGTAGAAGGCGTGCATCGACATCCTAAAGAACATCCCGGCTGAAGAGCATGCCTCGGAAATCGCTGTATTGAGTCGAAAGCGGAAAATTTTGAACAAAATAAATATTTTTTTTTTTCGAAAATAAAACCTTTTTCTTGTTTTTATTCTTACGAAGTCCTTCGGCACGCACTCCTATCATCGTAGTATCTTAAGCGACGTGCTTCAATTTGAGTCTCAACTCTGAAAAATCGAATCCTTTTCGCCGTGATATGGGCGTTGGGCTCACCGGTAGACGAGCACCTATCTTGTCTAGACGTAGTGTCCTTGGTCAATGTTGACCAAGAGTCTACAATTCCTAATGCGATTTATCTATGTTTCCTCGCCACGCCTTGGACCAGAGACTGCACGTTTGAATCTACGTATATAGTCCTGGGCTATACACACGTTCGATGTGTATAGCTTCGAAAATCGAAAGTGTTAGTACGTAATAACAATTTTCGTTTTCGAAGTCTGGTCCCGGGCTATGCACATAGACTTCTGCTGGCAGTTTTCAACCCAAGACGTGTGGAAGCATATGAATCGCACCTGCTTTTGTCAGACGGAATTATACGGCCTTGATTAACACTGAGCAAGGGCAGTTCGCCTAGACGCGGTAGGTAGGTCGTCTACTAACGATCCCAACAACTGTATCGGGGTGAAAGGGACTCAATTTTAGGAGATGAGAACTTTTTTTTGATTTTGTTTTCGATATATTTATTTGATCAGAGCATTCATTTGACATCTTATTTACCTTAACATTGAGACCCGGATTTGCGATTACTAGCGATACTAGCAATGCAAGCAAACCCTACGAACTGTAAGGAGTCTGCTTCCCTTATTCCCTCCTTACGAACTGTAAGGAGGATTTTAGGCCCATATTATTCCCTCCCTACGAACTGTACGGAGGCTTATAGGCACATATATTCTTATTCCCTCCCTACGAACTGTATGGAGGCTTATAGGCACATATATTCTTATTCCCTCCCTACGAACTGTATGGAGGCTTATAGGCACATATATTCTTATTCCCTTCATACGAACTGTATGGAGGCTTATAGGCTCTTTCTATTCCCTTCCTACGAACTGCATGGAGGCTTTTAGGTCATTCCTTTGCTTCAAATTATTTTGTGTAGTATTTAGAATTTTATTTTATCAATACTAGCATACTATGAGCTCGTTAATTAGTAGTAACTCTAAGTTATTATTTATTTTGCTTAACTTTTTCTAAAGTCTTTCCAACTCGCCTGTTACCAGGCTTTTCGGGTATGCTATTGACTTTAAAGTAACACTTATTACCAGGACTCTTTGGTCCTTACTTCACATTGTACCTTTACTTTTCATGCACCTAGCTTGAGGTGATAGATACATAATATATTTCCCTAAAACAAACTGCAAAGGAATGTAGTTAGGGTATTAGGACCTATTTCTTCTTTTCTTTTCTGTTTTTTTCTTTTCAGGAATTATTCCCTTCCAGCGAACTGTTGGA